>OU015742.1:22045807-22056923 GCA_907169655.1 Acomys percivali | reverse complement strand
CTCTCTCTCCCTCTCCTCTCTCTCCTCTCTCTCCTCTCTCTCCTCTCTCTCCTCTCTCTTTTGAGACAGGGTTTCTCTGTGTAGCCTTGGCTGACTGGGACTCGCTTTGTAGACCAGGCTGGCCTCAAACCCACTCACAGAGATCCACCTGTGCCTGTCTCCCTAGTGCTGGGATTACAGGCGTGTGCCACTCTGCCTGGCTCACAGCCTCAAACTCACTCACAGAGATCCACCTGTGCCTGTCTCCCTAGTGCTGGGATTACAAGCGTGTGCCACTGTGCCTGGCTCACATACTGTCTTGAAGGAAACCTAATGATTATAAGGCAGACTTGACAGTAGAATAGCAGAACTATTATTCCATGTCATTCCATGTGATTGTATTTCTTTTAAAAGTTAATGGAACTGTTGGGTGTGGTGGTGCACACCTTTAATCCCAGCACTTGGGAGGCAGAGGCAGGCGGATCGCTGTGAGTTCAAGGCCATCCTGGTCTACAAAGTGAGTCCAGGACACCCAGGACTACACAGAGAAACCCTGTCTCAAAAAAACAAAAAATAAATTAATGGAACTAAATAATTGCATTTCAGATAACAAAGTTTAAATAATATCAAGTGAAAAATGTTACACAGTGTTAATTCCAACACAGATGAACAGATGAAAATTAACATTCAGGGGTTCAGTGGTGAAGAGCACTGGCTGCTTTTGCAGAGGACCTGGGTTCCGTTCCCAGGCCTAATAGCAGCTCACAACTGCCTGTAATTCCAGGTCCCGGGCGTCTGCTGCCCTCCCTGGCATCCTTAAGTACCAGGCACACATGTGGTATGCAGAGAGACATCCAGGCATAGCATCCAAATACATAAAGTGACAAAAAATGTGCTTCAGCTTCCATTCAAGTTATAAACTATAACAAAATTTAATCATGTGTAGCATGGTGGCGCGTACCTGTAATTTCAGCATTTGCTGAAATGTAAACAGGACGATGAAGAGTTCAAGGCCAGCCTGAACTTCATGAGACCTTGTGTCATAAAATTTAAAATGTAAAATTAGGCATTTTTGTTTCTCATGACAGTGTTTCTCTGTGTATCCTTGGCTACCTTGGACTCACTTTGTAGACCAGGCTGGCCTTAAACTCACAGCAATCAGCCTCCCTCTGTCTGGATTGCAGGCGTGTGCCACCACACCTGGCTAAATTAGACCTTTTTTTTAAAAGTGTGAGTTCAGAGCATGTGAGCCTTAGCTCATGTGTGAGGTAAAAGGACAACTTTTGGAAGTCAGCTTCCTCCTGCCACTTTCTGGGATCTAGCATCGGGGCTGCACACAGCTGTTGGAGCCTGCTGAGCCATCTCACCAGCCCAAAGTAAGTTTTTAAGTGGGAGAAGCCATGATCTTAAAGTCTAACCTTAAGATAAAATATTAGAATATTGCCTGTGCTAAGTGCAAGTATTCTTGTCTCCAGCTTCTGTCTCAGGGTTTCCATTGCTGTGGAGAGACGCCATGACCACAGCAACTCTTATAAAGGAAAACATTTAATTGAGGCTGGCTTACAGTTTCAGAGGTTTAGTCCATTATTGCCATGGTGAAAAACAGCAAGTGGAAGATGGAGTCCCGCAGAGTAGAGCAGAGCAGTGAGAGCTGCAGTGTGTTTCTTCTTCTCACTTCTGTACTCCATTGGGAAGTTATGGGTTTCCATTTAGAGATAGGGTTTTGCCCATATACCTCAGGCCAGCCATGACTCATCATCCTTGGACACTTTAATGCTGACATTACAGGTGCACACCACCACACCCAGCCTGGATTGGCTTTATAGAAAAAAAACAAACCTTAATGTTTCATCTTGTTGAAAAGTTTATTTATTTTTGTTTTGAAGCAAGCATTTATTTTGGTTTATTGGAGATTCATAGCCAATTGCTTCTGTCAGTTTTAATATTGAATGTCTAGTTTTCTCTTAGTTTATTGACAAGTTTGTTAGCTCCACTCTGAGCATTGTGGCAGAATAACTGACAGTATAGAAGTTGTTTGTTTTCTAGAGGGTTTCTCTGTGTACCCTTGGCTGTCCTGGACTCACTTTGTAGACCAGCCAGGCTTTGAACTCACAGCGATCCACCTGCCTCTGCTTAGAAGTTTTTAAGTAAACATAGATTTGTTGTTAAAAGTTCTAGTTAAGCCAGGGGATGGCGATGCACCCTTTAATCCCAGCACTCGGGAGGCAGAGGCAGGCAGATCGCTGTGAGTTTGAGGCCAGCCTGGTCTACAAAGTGAGTCCAGGACAGCCAGGGCTACATAGAGAAACCCTGTCTCCAGGGGTGAAAGTTCTAGTTAGTATTGAGCATTATTTCTGGAGGCCCTAATGCAGCTATGTGGAGAACTGAGCTGTTGAGAAGCAGTTCATTGTTGGAGTGCTTTCTGTGTGTCTGATGCCGTGGGCTTGACCCTTGGCACTAAAAAACAATTGTGAGGCAGTTACTCAGAGCATTGGATTTTGGTGTTGAAAGGAGGCAAGCATAGTCGCCTGTGGTTGGTTGTAGTTCTGGTTTCCCCAAGTACAGGCTAACTGCAGAGCTGCTTTCCTTCAGCTCCTCGTGTACCTTGTGGTTAGTCCTGTAGCTGGCCCGGGCACAGGAGCCCTGAGTGTGGAACTGCCTCTGCACGCTCACTTTCCCTGTTGAGCACGTTGTTTACTATCTGCAACCCACATCTCCTTCTTTGTAAAAAAGAAATGAAACGTGTCTTCCCATTACTAAACCCAGTCTTTAGACTAAAGTAATTTTGCTCTGTGTATTGCGAGTGCAGGCAGACACCTGCCATGCCGCACATGTGAAGGGCAACTTTATAGAATCGTTTTTATCCTCCTGCCCTTACGTGGGTTCTGGGCATCAGGTTTGCACAGCAAGGACTTCGCCCACTGAGCATCTTTCCTGGCCCTAAGGTTTGAAGAGCTTCCTAAAAATCCATGCTAGATAACAAAAACCCATTGTCTTTCTCTGTCAGCCTAAGTCCTGTGATGTCTGTTGTGCAGATTTTCCTATGACGGCAGGTGGAAGCAGAAGCTGCAAACATCCGTGGATTTCCCGTTGGAAAACCTTGACCTGTCACAGTATGTTATTGGTCCAAAGAACAATTTGAAGAAATATAACTTGTTTTCCGTTTCAGTAAGTATCTTATTGAACTGAAGATATTTTTAAAGGAAATTAGTAAAACAGGGAGGCTCTGGGCACTTCTTCCCTCATAGCAAATGAGACCATCAAAACTTGGAAGTAACTAACACGTGCTAAGTAATGATTCCGTTTGTTTTGTTTTGCTTGCTACAGAACCACTATGGTGGGCTGGATGGAGGCCACTACACTGCCTACTGTAAAAACGCAGCGAGGCAGCGCTGGTTTAAGTTTGATGATCATGAAGTCTCGGACATCTCTGTGTCTTCTGTGCGGTCGTCAGCAGCTTATATCCTCTTTTATACTTCACTGGGACCACGCATAACTGATGTAGCCACTTAAAGAGGTGGAAGGTGTGGGCGTGTTGATGTTCTCAATTGCAGCAGCACATCTCCTAATGCTTACACGAAGATAATGGGCCGCTGCAGCTGGCTATGTAGAGGAACTCCAGAGCACTGGGGCTGGTACTAGCACCGTATAATTCAGGTCAGTGCTGTTTATCAAAAGCTGACATTTAGCAGGTATCATAGGAAGCATTCCTTACAGGTATCATTTATTTCAAAACAACTTTTTTTAGTCTGCCCCAAAGTTAAAAAACTCATTAGCCAGACATTTATTATTCTATTGGTGTCAGACCATTGTAACCCTCATTTTCCTATTCACTGCTGTAGCCTTTTCTCATTTCCAGTCCCAGCTCGATCTACTATGAATACTGTAGAATGACCTAACGCAGACAGGAATGTATCTGTATATATTTATTGCACTCTTGCACATCAGACCGCGGTACATAGTTAACATGTCCTTCTGTGGAAGCCTAGAAGGATTTTTTCTTTTTCTTTTGGCCTCTTCTAAGGTAGCTGCAGTGCTTTCTTAGGGAAATGACAGGGCAAACTATTTTTCTGTTGGCTTCAGGCTGTATTTGTGCACTAAATCTTTATTCTAAAAAAATGGAAACTTTAATTTTTTTAAAAAGAATTCATTTACATCTACATTAAAATCTTAATGAGAAAAAAAAATCATTTGAAACCTTGTAAGTGTTCTGTCTTTTTTTCCAAGGATTCTTGAGACATGGTCTCCTGTGCATCCCTTGGCTGTCTTGGAACTCCTAGATCCACCTGCCTCTTGCTTCTTGAGTGCTTTTACACTCTTTATTCACCATGCTCACTTCAGGGTTAATGTATTTATTTCGATTCCACTCTCCCCACATGGTACTCAGATCTCAGGAGCTGGAAGTCAGCTAAATAACCCCCAGACTTACAGAAGAGTCGTGGTAAAGAGTGATGAGTCAGTGTGCTTGTAAAGTGAACTACTATGTTAAGAGCGGGCGGTTGGGCTGGAGAGATGGCTCAGTGGTTAAGATCAACCACCAGAGGTCCTGAGTTCAATGCCCGTGGCTCAGAACCATCAACAATGAGACCCAATGCCCTCTTCTGGCCTGCAGATGTACATGCAGAACAAGCATTCATATACATATACTACGCATGGATTCCCTCTTGTTGAGCAGTTTAAGTCCAGTTGGTCCAGTTGGACAGCTCTGGGTTAGAGTTAGCCCTTAGTGAGCAGGGACCTGTCTCCTGTGCTGCTGTGAGACATACAAACCTTAGCGATGTAGACAAGCAGTAAGGATTTAATGACAGAACACACCACTGCCATCTCCTGAGGGCTTGTTTGCAGTGGTCGGGAGTGCTGGCCTAGCTCTTGCGTTTCTGTGTCGGTATGGAAAAGGGCTGGCAGCTATAGAACAGAAGATACGCTGTAGCCGTCTGAACTGACGTATCTGGAATCTCACTGACTCGGGTGTCATCAAAGCTATACCAGGTCTGAGTTACTGAGTTCTTGCAGAAGGCAGTGTAGTGGCCACCATCCAGATCCCCAAAGTGGTTCTAGGAAAGAAAGGGTGTAGGACACAGTTCCCACATGTCAATGCTCTGACAAAGCCAAGAACCATTTTAAAGTGTATTATACTGAAGAAATAATTTTGTCAACTCTTATATACAGTCTATGAACTGCATGTCTGTTGTACTCATTGCCTTTAATAGAATTGGGAGGAAGGTGAACCGTATACATAGCTGCCTCCCAAGTGCTAGGATTAAAGGCATGCTCCACCATGCCCAGCCATCTTTTAAATTTTGTAAAGATAATTGTATATGTATGGGTTTCTAGCCTGCATGTATGCACATGCATGCCCAGTGCCCAGGTTGCCTGAAGAGAGCGTTGGACTCCCCTGGAACTGGAGTTACGAATGGTTGTGAGCCTCCGTGTGTGTTGGGAACCAGACCCTGGCCTCTCAGTGTCTCAGTGCTGCAACAGTAAAACTGAATAGCTGCCACAGAAACTATGACCTCCAAGACCTAAAATCCTTTCTAGATGGTTCTTTACAACGCTGACCCCACATACAAAAGACAGAAAATAACAACAAATGATAACCTTAGGAACCCATCCACCTTGCCAAGCCCTAATAGCAGGGAGTAAGACTTAACTAGCCCTAAACCAAATGTACCTCATACCTGTAACCCTAGACCCTAGGAAGGCTGAGGCAGGAGAAGTTCACAGCTTGGACCATATGATAAGACCCTGTCTCAAGAAAATGTCCGGCTTTTTTATTTTAATGTGTGTTGCTTATGCATGTGTGTGGATATTCTGCCTGCATGGATATCTGTGCACCATGTATATGCTGGTGTGTGTGTGTGTGTGTGTTCGTGTTTAGAACCACAAGATACACAGGTATGGTTGGCATATGACAGTGCTTGGGATGAGGTGCAAGACCTGCCTGGGCTACAAGAGACTTTGCTAATAAATAGGTGGATAGATCAGTAAGTAGTTAAATAAATAAGTTTTTGGTTAAATATTTTAAGAACTGGGTAATAACAAGCATAGAGAACATGAGCTGGAGCCTCATACGTTAGTGGATCAAAGTGGCTCTGTCACATTGGAAATCAGCTGGCAACTCTCAAGGGTTAAGTATACAGTTACCATATGTCTAGAAAGGCTCTCAGGTACATACTGAAGAGAAATCAAACTATATCCACACAAAAAAAAACCTGTGTGCACTTGATGATAACACTTATAAAGTAGAGCTGCGCCAAATACTTCTCAATTAATGAGGAATATGTTACATTTACATAGAATGTTATTTGGCAACCAAAAGGAAAGCACATGCTACAACATAGGGAAACCTTTAAAAGCATGCTGAGAAAACAAATAAACACTTATGCCTTTAACCTACTCCAGGACAGAAAGACTGGGCCAACCTGTTCTACATAGTGAGCTCCAGGCTAACCAGGCCCATAGCAACATCCTATCTCAAAATCCCAAGATGAGGTTTTAGGATTCCATTTGTGTGATATGGCTAAAATTTGGAAAATCCAAAGAAATAGGGAGTCCGTTGCTGTTTGCCAGAGGCTGGTGGGGAGAAGAAATGAGTAGTGAAGATTCTTTTAGGAATACTGAAAATGTTCTAAAATGTAATTGTGATGATCATGAACAGTTATGTAAGTTACATCAAACCCCACTGAACTACACACACCCAAGTGAACTTTATGAATACTCAACTCTGAAAAAGAAAAGCATAGTTCACTGAGTGAAGGTATTTGTTGTTTTAGAAAAGTGCCACCCACAGATATTCACATATTCAGATCCTGTCCCCAAAGTGAAGTGGGGACTTCTGAGAGGTCCTTAGGTCAAGGGACATGTGTCCTGTCTCAAGATGTGAGTCCTTACCCTGGCATGTGCCCTGCTGAGGCATGTTAGGTAAATAAATAAATAGCTACAATGCAATAAGACCTGGTTTTTCTCAGGTAAAAGAGTTAAACGTAGAGATGGACACATTGCCAGGTAAGCGGTCTACCACTGAGCCTTACAGCCTGAGACCTGTACTGCAATAAGAAAACACAGGCAACATGATGGAAAAACAGACAAAAGATTTGAAGGCTTGTTTTCACACACACAAAAAAAACCTTGGTAGGGCACAATAATACACACACCTGAAATCCCAGCACCCAGGAAGCAAGTTCAAGGCCATCCCATTGTGAAAGAGTGAGGACAGACTCAAATTCAAGTGCTGTCCCACCATGCAGGCATGAGAACTGCCCAGCCAAGAGCTACTGGGCACAGCAGGGACACGTGCTTTGGAATGTCACTGGTCTGGGTTCACTGGTGCTGGCATGCACATACCCTCCCACCAGTACCCCCACTCCTAGAAAGAGACTCCAAAAGACCATGTACATCTGTTCACCAAAACACACAAGAACAACCACAGCAACACTCATAATAGTCCAAAGCACTAAAGCAGAGCAAGTGAGGTGATGATGTCTTCACACAACGGAAGCCCGTCCAGTGGTGAGAAGGAACTATGATGTGCAGCAGTGTAGATAACTGTTTCAGACTGTTGAGAAAAGGACTAGACCTTACAGATCTGGCACATACTGCAGGATCCATTTGCATGAAACACAAAAGCAGTTAGCCCTGTTAGAGGTCTGGTTTCCGCACTTGAAGAGGAATGAGCGTGATGACATGCAGCTGACATACCGGATGAGCACAGTTCTTACTGCCTGGATGTGCGCACTGGACAACTGGCCAAATTGTATACTCAGGTTTTATGTGTTTTCATGTTTTACTTCAAAAAACTTATTTTTTGAAGACAGGGTCTAATGGAGCCCAGGCTAGCCTCAAGCTTATACAGATGAAGATACCCTCTGCCTCTACCTCCTGAGTGCTGGGTGCCTAGATCATGGGTGTGCATCCCCAGTGGCAGTTAATGGTGCGAGAGCTTGAAACCACACTTTGTGGATCCTGGACAAGCACTATCAACAGTTACATCTGTAGCCCCCAATTTTTCATTTGTATAAAAGCAAGACTTTCTACGTGTCATCTTACTGAAACACCAGCACTCCCCCATACCTCCACACAGAACCAATCAAGTGTAGAACTGCATTGAGGCCAGTTACTGAGAACACCAGAAATCAGCAGGAAAAAAACAAACTGCAGGAACCAGAGATCTGGGGACAACAGCACAGTGGCCTAAACAAGACATTCCCTCCCACTACCCCAGTTCCACAGCAGTGAGGAATCTACCGCAGGGTGGTGGTGACGTGGACTGCCCACTCCATAAGCAGTGTGGAATATGAGTACGGCTGTCACCCCACCTTCAAGGTAGCAAGGAGTCTGCCTTGTGCACTCCATCAGCCTTGTTGATGACAGCAAACCTAGCTAGTGAAAGGTCTGACAGCCCTTCACAGGCTTACTGCTGAACTACCTGACTACTGTGACTGACATCTTCACAGGGAACCTGGCTTTGGAAAGCAGTTACCATCATCTTCCTGCCATTCTTGAGGGTGATGTGGCCTCCTGAGTGCAGTGTGCTATAGAACCCTCAGCATGGTCCATCTCCAGCGCCATTCCACTACCCTGGCCCATTAGACAGCGGCATCACAAACCACACAACCAACCTGTCTGGCTGACTCCCACTCATCTTGAGTGGTCAATATGGGTGTTGAAACATGGAGGGGAACAGAGAATGCCCTTAGGAGCTGGGGAACCAGAGGAGCCTTCCCTCAGGGGCCAGGAGCGTGGGGGACTCGGCAGATTTCACACAGGTAGCGCCGCATCATTTGGGCCACCCCACTCCTACACTGCTGCCTGTGTAGCACCTGCCACTCCTCATCGGTTAGAGGGGCAGTATTACCACCCTTCCATGAGGGCAGCACCAATTTTAGGAGCAGAAGATGCCCTTGAATCTTATTTAGAAATATCAAATCAGGGTAGCGCACGCCCTTAATCCCAGTACTTGGGAGGCAGAGGCAGGTGAGTTTCAGAGTTTGAGATCAGCCTGGTCTACACAGTGAGTTCTAGGACAGCCAAGGCTACACAGAAACACCTTTTTGAAAAACAAACTATGAAGGTTTCTGAGTAGTAGACTCTATAATGATACCAACTGCAAAACAACAACAAAAAACAGTTGTGACTTAGTGACCCAACTCACGATTAGAAGTGAGAACTCTACATATGGACAGAGATGGAGAGGGACAAATGCTTCTGATAACAAGGTCCAAAGCCAAGGGACACTTTCTCCAGACAGCACTTAGGTAGAGCAACAAGTCTGGGAATAAACCTACCTCAGCCTCTGGCAATCCCAACAGACCAGAGTTAAGATCTGCTTTTGTTGTTTGGTTGGTTGGATTTTTGGGACAGGATGTCTCTGCAATAGCCCAGGTTGTCCTGGAACTCACTTTGTAGACCAGGCTGGCCTCGAACTCGCAACAATCTGCCTACCTCTGCCTCCGAGTGCTGGGAATAAAGGCGTGTGCCACCATGCTCAGCCAGGATCTCCTTTTGTTAGCAATGAAATGCAGAGTGATAGTGAACTCTCAAAGCAGTCTGTATTTGTGAATCCTGTGGGTGAGCTGTTTTGATTCTTGCATAAATGCAGACCTGCAGAATTTGCAGGATAGAGCTGGATGGTCATTCTTTTGGGGGGCTGTTGGGGTTTGTTTTGTTTTGTTTTGTTTTGTTTTGTTTGTTTTGGTTCTTTCAAGACAGGGTTTCTCTGTGTAGCCCTGGCTGTCCTGGTCTCACTTGTAGACCAGGCTGGCCTTGAACTCACAGAGATCCACCTGCCTCTGCCTCCTGAGTGCTGGGATTAAAGGCGTGTGCCACCACGACCAGCTGATGTGGTCATTCTTATCAGCCTGTGCCAAATGATGAAAGATGAATGAGAATGTGTGTGTGCGCAAAACTACACTACAGAGTCATAACCAAACAGCATGGCGGTAGCACAAAAACAGATATGTGGACCAGTAGGACAGGAGAGCCAAGTGTGATCCACGCAACTCCAGCCACCTAACTTAAGACTGAGACATTTTTACTTTATGTGTGTGGATGTTTTACCTACATGTTAGTCTGCACCATGTGCATGCCTGGTGCTGATGGGAACCGGAAGAGGAAGTCAGAGCCCTCTAGAACTGGAGTTACCAATGGCTGTGAGCTGCCACATGAGTACTGGGAACCAAACTTGGGCCCCACTAGAGGAGTAGCAAGCACTACACACTGAGCAGCTCTCCAGCCACCTACTTTTTGACAAAGATACCAATGCAGACTGGAGAAAAGATGGCATCTTCAACAAATGTTTCAGGGAAAATGGCAGCTACATGTAGAAGGAAAGTAGATCCTTTTCTTTCACCATGCACAAAAGTAACCTCAGGCGGATCAAAGACCTTAATATAAATCACAGAAGATTAAAACTGCTATAGAAAAGGTAGGGGTGCCAGGCGGTGGTGGTGCACGCCTTTAATCCCAGCACTCGGGAGGCAGAGGCAGGAGGATCGCTCTGAGTTCGAGGCCAGCCTGGTCTACAAAGTGAGTCCAGGACAGCCAAGGCTACACAGAGAGACCCTGCCTCGAAAAACTAAAAACAAAACAAAATTTAAAAAAAAGAAAGAAAGAAAAGGTAGGAGTACGTACAAGACCCAAGCAGTGCTGAGGGCTTCGTGACAGGACTCAGCAGCCTGGGGAGTAAGGCAGGTGGGACCACATCAAACTAAAAATAGCACACCTCAGTGTTCATCACAGATGACAGATAATGAAGGTATGGTATGTACACACGATGGAATCCTATCACTAAAGAATAGAAGATCTCTGCAAGGAAGTTGATGCAACTTGAAAGCACCATGTCAGGTGAAGTGACCCAGGCCCGGAAAGGCAAACACCACACGATAACATATGTGCATCTCAATTCAAAATCTTACATCTGTGGCGTTTGTCCTAGTTTGTCTCTCTGTTGCTTTGATCAAATACTGAACAAATGGTTTGTCTGAAATGAGTTTGTTTGGCTGACATGTCCCAGGTTCAGCCTTTCGTTGAGGAAAGCCAAGGCAGGAACTCCAGTAGGACAGGAACCTACCTCCTTCTCCCTCTCCCCTCTCCCTCTCCCCCCTCCCTCCTTCTCCGTCTCCCCCCTCCCTCCCTCCCT
>OU015742.1:21979907-22045707 GCA_907169655.1 Acomys percivali | reverse complement strand
TTTTTTTCTGCTAAGATTTTCCTAAATCAGAAACTTTGGAAGCAGCACCTTTGAAACTCACATTAATTAGCATCTATATGTGACAGGAGGGAGGAAGAAGCCACTGTAAAGCCCCAGAGTGGGAGGAGCAGCTCTGTAGAGAGGAGGGGTAAGTGGGTGTAAAGGGAATAGACAGGGCCTACAGGGGAAATAAGAAATGAACACTGTAAAGGTACGAGGGTGGTCCTGAGCGAGACATGTGGAAGACTAAAGACAATCTCTTCCCCTCCTTTTTAAAAACATTATTTTTGAGACAAGACACTATGTAGACCAGGCTGTCCTGGAACATACTATGTAGACCATGCTGGCCTTGAACTCAAAAGATCTGACCGCCTCTGCCTCCCAAATGCTAGTAGTGTTCTACCACACCTGACTTTTTTAAAAAATATATTACTGAGCATTAAGATGAATGAGCAGCTTCAACTGCAGCATGTCAGAGGGTCCTGGGCATGGTTACTCTATGGAAGGACCCCACCCTCAGGCACAACAGCTCCTGCTGTGATCCCAGGAGCCCAGAGAGTGGCTGGCCGCTCAGGGGGTTCCTGCAGGAGATTCTGGAGAGTGCATCTGAGTGGTAACCCATCCTTTGCTAGGACTCAGCACTAGTCATAGCTGACTTAAAGCCAAGGGGAGCCCGTGGGATGCTCTGTGGCAGGCTTCAGTGAGGCACGGGGTCCTGGGACTATTGTCACCTAGTGTGGGTGGTGGCTACAGAGTGGTTGATGATGACACAAGACAAGCTATTCACATGGGCTTGGCCTCCAGCAGTGTGTGCCTGCGGCCAGGCTCTGCGCTCTGAGCAGCCACCAGAGTGGGATGTTCTATTCCCTTTAGTCTTAAAAGTTTTCATATTAAACTCACCACCACTGCACACAGGTTGTACTTAGGATGTTTCCGGAAAAGTGGGCAGATGTAAGGAGTAAGATCCAAGTTGGTGAGTGGATAACGGATGTCTGTCCTCAGCTTCCTCCAGCTACCCTGGATGTCAAATCTGGAGAAACAACAAAGGCATGAAACTCCAAATAAGTTTGTTTTGTTTGGGTTTTTGTTGTTGTTGTTTCAAGATAGGGTTTCTCTGTGTAGCCTGGCTGTCCTGGACTCACTTTGTAGACCAGGCTGGCCCTGAACTCGGGGATCCGCCTGCCTTTGCCTCCGAATGCTGGGATTACAGGTGTGCGCCACCACTCCCAGCTAAGAGTAATTTTTGAGATGATCATTTGGTATATAAATTACTTCCTTATTGAAATATATTTAGAAATGCCAAAGCTGCTGGGAGTGGGAGGCAGAGGCAGATGATTCACTGTGAATTTGATCTCAGCTGCTGCAGAGAGAGCAAGGCAAGCTTCTGTCTGGGTGAGGCTGCACATCAGATGCCACTGAGGCCCCAGTCAGATCACCCACTCGGATCCCGATGTACAGTGCTCAGCTACCTCCCTGGCACCATGTCCATCTGCACACCTTCACGCTTCCTGCCATGGTGATAATGGGTGAAACCTCTGAAATTATAAGCCAGCCCCAATTAAATGTTTCCCTTGTAAGAGTCACCTTGGTAATAGCAATATAAGCCCGGCTAAGACGCCCTGGACCAGGTCTTGCAGGCGGAGGCAGGGATCATCCCCAGAAACATGAACAGTTTCATAGACTAGCCGGGCATGGTGGCAACACACCTTTAATCCCAGCACTCGGGAGGCAGAGGCAGGTGGATCGCTGTGAGTTCAAGGCCAGCCTGGTCTACAAAGAGAGTCCAGGACAGCCAAGGCTACACAGAGAAACCCTGTCTTGAAAAAAGTTTCACAGACTAGATGCTACACAACACAGCAACTTCATCCATAACTGCCCAGACTGAAAGCAAGGCCAATGTCCACCAGCTGGCTAATGGAGAAATAATTACACACCCACAAAAAGAACGAAAACACAGCAAATGAAAAGGGCTTACCACATACATACACAGGCCACCTCAAAAGCATTGTATCAATGAAAGGAGCCAAACTCAAAGGAAAGGGTTACAATCAGCATGCTGTAGGTATTCGGGGGGGCGGGGAAGGGGAGGGAGTGCTTGCCGTGCAAGCGTGAGGAGCCCAGTTCAGATGCCCGGCACCTGTGTCAGTGCCAGATAGGCATGCGGCCCACTTGCAGTCTTAGCACTTGGGAGGCAGAGACTCCAGCACAGGCTGGCTAATTGGACTATCTGAATTGGTTGGTGAGCTTTGGGTTCAAGCTAGATACCCCGGGAAGACACACACACACCCCACCTCCACACATAAGTATCCATAGACATTTTTTGAGTTCCCTGGGGCTTATAGAAAAGAGGAAGGCTGATGGCAAAGAGCCATCAAGAGACTTTTCTGGGGTGACAGGTATTGCCAATGCATTGGTTGCAAGGGATATGATTATATGCATTTGCACAATTTCATAGACAAAAATACATTTTATATGTGCCAATGTATCTTTTTAAGAGATTTGTTTATTTTAAAATTTTATGTACTGAAGTGTTTTGCCCCTGTGTATGTGTTTACACATGGGTGCCACTTGCTTGCAGAGGCCAGATGAGGGCCTTGGATCCCCCAGAACTGGAGTTACAGGTGGTTATGAGCTGCCATGGAACTGAACCCTGGCCCTGTGCAATGCTTGGCTCTGTGTCTGCCTGCACAATGCCATGCTTCCTGCCGTGCAATGCTTGGCTCCGCATCTGCCTGCACACTGCCACGCTTCCTGCCATGCTGACAATGAACTAAACTCTGAAACAGGAAGCCAGCCCCAATTAAGTGTTTTTCTTTGTAAGGGTTGCCATGGAGAGATGGCTCAGTGGTTAAGAGCACTATCTGCTTTTCCAGAGGTCCTGAGTTCAATTCCCAGCAACCACATGGTGGCTCACAGCCATCTATAATGTGATATAATGCCCTCTTCTGGTGTGCAGGCATACATGCCCTGTATACATAATAAATAAATCTTTTTTAAAAAGTTGCCATAATCATGGCATCTTTTCACAGTAATAAAAACTCTAAGGCACAAACCCTTATATAAATAAATCCTCATGTTAATAAACTCAAAGCTAAAACTAACTAAGGGGGTCATAGAACCTGGCTTGAAGGGACTGGTGCACTGAAGGGCACATGTGGAGGTTAGAAGGCAACTTGCAGAAGTTGGTTCTCTCCACCATGTGGATCCCAAAGCTCAAACTTAGATAACTGGGGGGAGGGCCACTGAGCTATCTCTCTGGCCTTCAACTTTTATTTCTAAGAAATATATTCTGGGCTGGAGAGATGGCCCAGAGGTTAAGGTCACTGACTGCTCCTCCAGAGGTCCTGAGTTTAATTCCCAGCAACTGCATGGTGGCTCACAACCATCTATAATGTGATCTGGTGCCCTCTTCTGGCCTGCAGGTGTACATGCAGGCAGAGCACTATATACATAATAATAAAGAAATAAATCTAAAGAAAAAATAAATATATTCTAATAACACATTAATATAGTGTGAGTGCATGAGTTAAATGGTATCTCACTTATATTAATTAGTGATTGATGGCATGGGATCTAGCCCATTGTGGGCAGTGCCACTTCTGGGCTGGCAGCCCTGAATTCTATAAGAAAGCAGACTGATCAAGCCATGAGGAGCAAGCCAGTAAGCAGCACCCCTCCATGGCCTCTGCCTCCCGGATCCTGCCCTGTTTGAGTTTATTATCAAAACCCAACAAGATGGCAAGTTAGAAGTATTGGTAAAACAGAAAACTAGTGCTCAGCCTGTGAGCGTGTAAACGCGTGCAGCCAGGATGGAAATAACAGGCTGTCCTCATAGGATCCTATGCCTGGGGGAGCAGAAAGTAGGAGCCAGGCGCTTTCAAGCCACTGTAAGCTGTAGCTTCATAATTGTTTAAAGGTAGAAACAATCCCAAAAGTCCCTCATTAGATGAATAAGTAGAATGGAAAAATGCACGCATGCACGCACACACAGTACAAAAGTACTGGCTACACTACAGATGCGCCTTAGGTAGGCTGGGTGCAGCGGCTGCAGCCTGAAATCTTAAAACACAGGAGATGGAGTCAGTCTGAGTTACACAAGCTCCTCCCTCAAATAAAATAACAAAACTTATGCTGAGTAAAGAGGCAACCAGACCCAAAGGACAGATGGTGTGCGTCACTGCCTTGGTTGGTGTAACTATTGCTGGGATGAAATACCATGACCAAAGCAATCTGGGGAGGAAAGGGCTTATGTGGTTATAGTTTCACAGCACTGTCCATCACTGGGGAAGTCAGGGCAGGAACCTTATCTTATGGAGGCGTTTTCTCTGTTCCCTCCTCTGAGATGATGCTAGCTTGTGTCAAGTTGATATGAAAAACTAACAGGCACATCACCTATTAGACATAACCCTTCCTTTCTTGTTCCAAATATCGCATATTAATATTACAATATAAAACATGACAGACTTCTCACCATGACCCCTTCAGTCCCTGGGCTTCAGTGGCTACCGAAGCTGAACCTTCACCAACGGCCTTTCCTGGCCTCTCAGTGCCAGGCCTCAGCTGCTCTCCATGAACCCTTCAGGCCTTCAAAACCAGTACCAGCTGGGAGACTCTTACACAGAACCTAGTTCATCTACCTGGACGAGAGCCTGTGGACCACTGCTGCCTGTGCTAACTCTGAGGAAACCCTTCGCAGATTTCACCCCAGCGACACTGGTCTCTTTTTAACCACTGTTAACGTCCTGCTTCCAGCCAGCCAGCATCAGGTGTCCCTGTCAGCACTGGTTTCTCTCCAGCGCTGCTGCCTGTTGTTAATCGCAGCCGACTCCTCAGTCCCACCTGACCAGAACCACAGGGTCTTAATTCAAAATAGCAAATACGCAACAACCCCAGTAGTCTGTAACAACTCTCAAACTTCCCTCTGGGACTCCCCAAGCCAGGCCTCCATTGTCCCCGTCACTCTCAACAGTCTTAGCTTCCAAGATCCTACAAAACAGCCCACTGAGCTCTCAAGACTCTCGTTGGCTTTTCTAAGCCAAAGTTCCAAATTCCTTTCAGTCTTCCACAGCAAAACCTTACTATCCTGGTACCGAGTCCTGTCGTAGCGTTCCCATTGCTGTGATGAAACAGCGACAGCAGGGGAGGAAAGCGTTTCCTGGGCTCACCTTTCTACATCAGAGTCCATCATTGAAGGAAGTCAGGCAGGAACCTACTCAAGCTGGCCAGGAACCTGGCTGGAGGCAGGAACTGAGGCAGAGCTCATGGAAGAGTGCTGCTTACTGGTTGGTGCTCGTGGCTTGCTCAGCCTGCTTTCTTATAGGAAGCCTGGATCACCAGCCCAGAAGTGGCTGCACCTACAATGGATCCTCCCTCCCATTAATCACTAATTAAGAAAATGTCCTACAGGCTTGCCCACAGACCAATCTCATGGAGGCACTTTCTCGATTGGGGTTCCCTCTTCTTCAGTGACTCTGGTTTGTGTCAGGTAGACATAAAACTAGCTGGCACAGCCACTCCTGTGCAAGAACTGGTAAATCTAGAGACAGAAAACACATTAGGGAAGTAGGAACCAGGGAGAGTCAGAATGAAGGCGGTGCTTGCTGGGCACAGGGGCGTTGAAATGTTCTGGAAACTGTGGTGATTGGTGTTTAACTTTGGAAAGGTAATTAATTCAAATAGTTACACACTCGAAATAATCAAAAGGATAGATTTTATGTTGCAAATATCTTACTAGAAATTTTAAAATAAATTATATATTAAAATCAAAATTGGGCTGGAGAGATGGCTCAGTGGTTAAGAGCGCCGCCTGCTCTTCCGGAGGTCCTGAGTTCAATTCCCAGCAACCACATGGTGCCTCACAACCATCTATAATGTGATCTGATACCATCTTCTGCAGATAAAGCACTCATATGCAATAAATAAAATAAATAAATCTTTAAAAAATAAAATCAAAATCAAAATCCAACCCAGTGGGCACTTTATTTTTCACTCAGTTGACCCTGAGGACTAAACCCAGGAAACTTTGCAGCTAAGCACACACTTTGCCACTGACTTTAGAACAGGGTACATAGTAAATGGATAAACTATTAGCAAGTGACTCACATCTTAATAAAACTGGTGAAAACCATCATCCCACAAGATGTCAAAATCCTCATACCTTTTTAAGTGAAAAACAATTATTTTTGGTGCCTTGGAAATAGTGGCCCTCACAGCTGTTTCCTGCTTGATTTTACAAGAGGAACAATGGCGTTGGTTGTTCCAGGTCAGTGTGTCTTGTTGGAAAAAACACTGGAGACAGTCCTGCGGGGGAGAAAGGGCATTCGGTGACCTGGAGACAGTCCTGCGGGGGAGAAGGAGCATTCGGTGACCTGGGAACCCTACTGACATTAAAAGAAAACAGAAATCGGTGGTGCTTGCAGTAACCTCAGCTTATTGGCGGTGGAGGCAGGAGCCCAGCCTGTGCAATCCGAGGAGACCTGTCTCACAAACACACACGCACACAAAATCATAAAATATTGAAAGACTTGTGTAAATTTGCTTCTGGGAGGTTTTCTAAGGAGCAAACCCAGCAGCTACATGCTATCAGCACCCATGACCCAGGGTCCTGAAAAATCTACTTAGCAACCTAGTTTGGTTTTTGAGCTGGGGCTGGTAGCCCACACTTTTAATCCAGAGGCAAGAGGAGTTCTTCAAGTGAATGGCTAGTTTGGTCTGCATATCAAGTTCCGGACCAACCAGGGCTCTACAGTGAGACCCTGTCTAAAGAATAATAAGTGAAAATCTACCTAGCAACGAGTGATGCTTTTTCACTGAACTGCTGAGATGGGTTTAGATTCTTCCTCTATTCATAATCTGTGAATTATCATTTTCAATTTTCTGGTTTATTTCAGAATAACACAGACTTTGACATTTCTACTAACAAATCAGACAGCTCTTTTAATTTTTTTACATTTTTATTAAATTTAATTAATTAGCTAATTAATTAATTTTTTTGGTTTTTTGAGGCAGGGTTTCTCTGTGACGCCTTGGCTGTCCTGTACTCCCTTTGTAGACCAGGCTGGCCTTGAACTCACAGCAATCTTGCCTGCCTCTGCCTCCCAAGTGCTGGGATTACAAGCATGTGTCACCACGCCAGGCCCAGACAGCTCTTTTATAATTATATATCTCCTAAGTCAATGGGGGGGGGGAGGTGATCTGAAAACTGATCATATTGGAAGCTGGAGAGATGGCTCAGCTGTTAAGAGCACTGGCTGCTCTTCTGGAGGTCCTGAGTTCAATTCCCAGCAACCACATGGTGGCTCACAACCATCTATCAATAAAAGAATCTGATGCCCTCTTCTGGCCTGCAGGTGTACATGCAGATAGAGCACTCCTACATTTAAAAAAAAAAAAAAAAAAAAGAGTACATAAATAAAAGACAAAACAACAAAACACCTGACCATATCTCATGGTTTTTGGGTGACAGTTCATAGTAGATGAATTGGAGCCCACACCCAAGGAGATGACATCTACAGCTCTCTCTACAGGGCAGTCCCCATCCACCTGCTTCTGAAAGTTCTCGGCTTGGAGGAGGAGGGTAGAAAATTTCCACTAGTCCTGCCAGTATTTCACTCAAGAATCTAATTCTTTTCAGTAATCTTTTGATATAAAGGAAAACAAAACTAAAAAATAATAGGGTTCTGTTTCCTAACCATACTAAATACTGCCATTAGCAGATGTGTTTTCACAATTTCGAAAGAACAAGAGAGATTTGTGTAATTCTGCAAGGAAACTGTTTCCTGATTCCTGAATGTTCCTAGCCAACCACTTCCTTCCTGTACTGCCCCCACCCATGTCACCCCACCTCCCCACTTACAGATTGGTTCTGAGCACTGTGGTAAAGAAAATCCAGAAGGCCAACCTGACCACCAGATTCCTCTCTCTCTCTTCCTAAAACAGTCCACAGCTTCCAACCAGAGTATAGAGAGTCTTAGGGGCTGGAGAGATGGCTTAAGTGGTCCTCTCTCCTTGCAGAAGGCCCAGGCTCAGCACCCATGTGGTGGATCACAGCTGTTAACTGCGGTCCTAGGGAATCTGGTGCCCTCTTCTGGCTTTCTTGGGCACCAAGCATGCACATGGTACACACATAAGCTTACAGGCAAACATGCATACACTATGCAATAAAAACAAATCTTTAAAAAAAAGAGTCTGTCATAACTAGTTCTAGCTGTAAACTAGAGCGTGTGGAGGTGGGGGGAGTCATAAGGTCTTTATGAGAAACCACAAACTGCTCATCTCAAGAGACTGAATAAACTTCACCCATATTTATAATTTTAAATGAAGCTTTGCCTTGAGTACATTTAGAAATACAACTAAATTCACAGTAACTGTGATCATAGGTTTTTTGTTTTGTTTTGTTTTAAAGTACTGTTATTCACGAACTACCTTTATTTACAGCTTCAAGGTGTAAAACAGCCCTTTCTTGCTAAAATTGCAAGAAATGACAGTCACAACTACAATCCCAGTATGTAAGAGACCCAGGCACGAGCTCTTGAGCCCAGGGTCCTGGGCTAGCCCGGATGACAGGACTGGAAAACCCTGTCAAAAAAAAAAAAAGAAAAAAAGAAAAAAAAAAAAGAAAGAAAATGTACTCAGGAGCTAGGGATTCCCTACCTGAAGGGAGCATTCGTATTCGAATGGGATGGGGAGGGAGAGGACGGTGAAAGCTTCATTCTTGTTGGTGCAGTTCTCACACTTTAAGCACGTGATGCTGTAATTGAGCTGTCCTTCAAACAGCCGCGTGATGATCGACGTCTCGCTGGCCATCACCTTCCCACGGCAGCTTTGAGCTGTTCTTTTCTCAAACGCTTTTCTTCGGCAGTGCTGTGTAAAGGGAGATTGCTCTTATAAAAACCACGTAAAACAGAAGGCTTGTTTTTTCGACTAAAATGATACCTTTTGACCAGGAAACACTCAGCTTGGGTTCAGACAGAAGACAAAGACCTGGGCAGCCAGGCAGCCCGGCAGCCGGGCAGCATACGTCATCACTCAGCGTGTTCCCTTTCTGGATGTAGCTGAAGAATGGTTAGTGATTGTCCTGGCAGGAGAAAAGTGACTTCAAGGAGAGACATCTGTGCCTCCCTTGGTCTATCAGATGCTGAAGACAATGGTCCTTGAGGAATTGGAATTGCGGCCCTCATGGCTGAATGAAGCCAGATGTGGGGTGAGAAAGAGCCCGTCTTCCCAGGAAGAGATGGAACAGACTATCTTGCAAGAGCGACAGACATCAAAGCAATGATGGATCAGTGATGGGTGGGACTCACTTTGAACAGGACTCTTAGTTATATAGACTTCTATGTGGGGTCAGGGGGCTGTGGGACTGGGGGAGGGGGGAGGGGCAGGGGAGGGGGGGTCCACAGCAGGAGTGGGGTCGAGATGGGCCCAAACTCTGGAAATCACGTCCTTAGATCATCTAGCCCCACACAGCCCTGCACCCTCACCCTGTGGTGATCCATCCAGGTGCTCATTGGCGCCTGGCAGGCAGGGTGGATGACTTCCTCTCTTTATAAGGTTATGTCCAGCAATATCTGAAACTCCTTCCTGCGCATATGAGGCATCCTCTGCGCCCTAGCCACAGCCAACGATGTACACTCCCCCGCCCTGCCCTGAAAGACCCCTACCCACTCCCCAGAGGTCTAGTTAGCATTTGTTATCCCAAGTAAATGAGCTGTCTCACTGAAGCCTGTCTCCCAGAAGTCTGTTTCTCTCATGCTCATGGCTGCCTCAGCTCTCCATCCCCCAGAGCCCTTTCTGCCTTGCTCCCCCATGCCAGGATCAGTCACACCTTTGGGAGTGGGGAAGTGGGGCCAGGAACCTCTTCAAACCTAAACCCATGTCAGTACCCCACGGTTGACTTGGGGATCTCTGAGCCTGTTTATTGGCTCTTCTTTCCACACTGTGTCCTTCCAGCGTTACTGACTCTAATTGTTCTATTGAAGAACGTAGGGGCTGAGCCGAGCTTGTTAAGGCTTTTAGGGCTCAGGCTTTGACCCTTAGAAAGTGTTGGTAACAATTTGGCAAGCTAGGCAGGCACTTGCAAGCAAGGTGGCCCCTGAGTGGAGAGGAAAGATTGAACAGGCCCCACACAGCCTCTAGAACTGCTCTTCTGAGGGGACGTATGAGCTTTTGATGCAGCTCACACGTTTTGAACTCAGGGAACGTTCTCCTGGTCAGTCTGAGGTGGCCTTTGCCTTCTTGCTGGCTTGGGGGCTTTTTTGAGTGGCTTGATTTCTGTTGAGCCATTTGGGTTGTTACCCCCCTGAATGAGCAAATTTGAAATGCGGTTGGGCTACTGGGCATTTGTCATATGTCAGGGGAGGCTGGAGTGTATTTCAGATCTCTTCTGTAGTATCTGCACTTGGAGGGAAGCAAAGGAGGCAAAGGCAGGGAGATTATGAGTCATAGCGCTGCCTGGGCTTCACAGTAAGACTCTGTTTCAGAAAAATAAAAATAAAAATAAATACTAAATTATTTTAGCAGCTGGATAGATGGTTCAGTGGTTAAGAGCTCTGGCTATGCTGGGAGGGTGGTGGCACACACCTTTAATCCCAGCACTCAGGGAGGCAAAGGCAGGAGGATCCCTGAGTTCGAGGCTAGCCTGGTCCACAGAGTGAGTTTCAGAACAGTCAAGGCTACACAGAGAAACCCTGTCTAGAAAAAACAAACAAACAAACAAACAAACAAAAAAGAAACCAACAGCAAAAGAAAAACAAAACAAAACAACAACAAAAATAACCCCAAACCAACCAATCAAACACTGGCTGCTCTTCTAGAGGATCTGAGTTCAGTTCCCAACACCATCATGAATGGTGGCTGTTAGCTGTAACTCCAGTTCCAGGGATCTGACACCCTCTTCTGGCCTCCATGGGAACCTGACAAGCAAGTGGTACGCAGACATACTTGCATATAAAGTGATTTTTAAAAAATGTTTTTATGTTAAAAAAAAAAAAAAGCAAACCAACAATAAATATCCTAACCTCGACATTTTTCCCAGCAGCCAGCCAGAGCCCTGTCCTCAGTGCAGACCTACACATGCAAGCATGCATGCCCTCCCTCCCTCCCTCCCTCCCTCCCTCCCAAGCAGGTGTTTCTGACAGGGTTGCGCATCTAGCTCGAGGCCCTTAGTTCTTACCTTTTTCAAAGCTTCATGAAGCTCATTAAAGACATAAATGAGAAACTCCTGCGCATCTTGCTGTGTCTTTTTCAGAAAAACTGGGTAAAGGCTGCCAAGAGCCGACAGAAGTATCTCTGGTGAGACACAGTCTGAGTCCCCAAGCCACATGTCTGTCATGAGGTAGGCAAAGGCAGTGGTGACCTCACTGCAGTCCCTGAGAAGAGGAGACAGGCAAAAGGCAAACGTTGCCTGTTTGATTTAATGGAAAGAAAAGCCCCAGTCCTGGGAACTCAGGGTTAGTCCATGCATCAGAGCCCTGCTCGTCCTGCTCTCCTCACCCGCGCATGCTCTCCAGAGACCTACAGTGCCTGGGCTTCCATCCCTCCACAGGGACTCGCTCTGGGACTCCCTCCCTCCCTCACCTCACTTCGGGGACCTGGGGTGGGGGCAGAGCTCAGGGAAGAACACCTCTTACTTCTGAAGAGCTGTGATGTACTTTCCGGAGAGGAAGTACTCCACCAGCGGAGAGATGCTGCAGAGGCACTGCAAGATGGCGTTCATGTAGCAGGTGTTGCCGAGGTTCCGCAGCCCCGTCACGCCCTGGAAGTGTGGCTGAGTCTCAGACTCTGGAAGGGAGTCATAATCTGCACTCCCCGCACTGTGTAGACAACATGAAAGGAGAGAGTAAGTGACGCTGACACTCAGGCCCTCTCAACCTCTGAAACAAGAATTCTTTTGTGGCTGGGAGGCAAGGTGTGGTAATCTCACCGGTCTCTGACCACACAGTTCTCTTGCTTGCATCTCAGTGATGCAGTTACCAATCACCAGCCTAGCAAGAAGAGGCTTTTGCTTTTTTTTATTTTTATTTTTATTTTTTGAGACAGAGTTTCCTCATGAAGCCTTGGCTAACTCAGTCCCTGGCTCTGTTCACCAGGCTGGCCTTGAACTCATAGAGATTCCCCCTGCCTCTGCCTCCTGAGTGCTGGGATTAAAGGTATGCACTGCTACGACTGACTAGGAAAGATTATTATCATTTTTAAAATATTTATCTTTATTTGTGAGTGCTCTATCTGCATGTACACTTGCAGGCCAGAAGACAGCGTCAGATCTCAGTATAGATGGTTGTGAGCCACCATGTGGTTGTTGGGAGTTGAACTCAGGACCTCCGGAAGAGCAGAAGGTGCTCTTGACCGCTGAGCCATCTCCCTGTGATTCCTTGTGGGTTTTCTCTCAAAGTCACTCTCTACCAAGGACAGAAGGACTTAAGCTTAGAGCCTAAAATTGCATTATTTGGCCCAGAACTCTAAACAAGAGTCTGATATAAATAAAAGTTTCTTCCTTAAATCGATACACAGGAATAGATCAGACCAGCCTTCCAGGTCCTAGGGTTGCTGAGCTGAAAAATGCAAACTTCTCTGAAAAACAAAACAAAACAAAGCCTTTGCTGTTTTCTGGGTAATTCAGTTCTGAGTAGGAGCAGCGTTATTTAGAAATAACAGTAGCGCGAGCGTCTGCCGGGCTGAAGGAGGAAGATGGCGGTGTAGTCGCGCGTTACCCAGGAGGAAATTAAGAAGGAGCCGGAAAAGCCGATCAACCACGAGAAGACCTGCCCGCTCCTGCTGCGGGTCTTCACCACCAACAACGGCCGCCACCACCGAATGGACGAGTTCTCCCGTGGGAAAGTGCCCTTGAGCGAGCTGCAGATCTACACCTGGATGGATGCAACCTTGAAAGAACTGACTAGCTTAATAAAGGAGGTCTACCCAGAAGCCAGGAAGAAGGGTACACACTTCAATTTTGCAATTGTTTTTATGGATCTTAAAAGACCCTGGATATCGAGTTAAGGAGATTGGCAGCACCATGTCCGGCAGGAAAGGCACTGATGACTCCATGACCTTGCAGTCACAGAAGTTCCAAATAGGGGATTATCTGGACATAGCCATCACTCCTCCAAATCGGGCACCACCTTCGTCAGGGCAGATGAGACCCTACTGAATTTTATTGACTTTCTCGGAAGTTATTTTTCAGCGAGTTTGTAAAATAAACTTACTTAATCTTTTCCTCCCCTGAATTTTGCCATTAAGCCTTTAAATTTTCAACGAATTGTAACATTTATTTAGGAATTAGAGTTGGATGTACTTTGGTATATTAAAGAAAGTCCATATATTCTAAGCTTTCTGTAAAAAAAAAAAAGAAATAACAGTAGCATCTGTTCATACCTTGTATTTAGTCTGACCATGTTAAGCATATAATATACATTTCCCCATTAGATACTTGTAACATCGGTTCCAGGTAGAAACAGTCCTTCTACAATCCTGTTTACAGGTGGAACAACAGGCTTGCATGAATTAGTCATTTGCCCGTAGTAGCATACCGAGGGGATGTGTACAGTGATGCAGAAGAAATGAAAATGTTTACCTACCTTCCTGGATTTATAGAATATACTGAGAATGTATATAAGTATATAGCTACCATATTGAGAACATGATACATGCACATAGTAGGTACATATGCATTCATTTGTTAAGAGCACAGATGCGTATTATACACATGTGTGGGCATACATGCACACACACATACAGAGAGGAAAAGGCATAGACTCAAATCATTGCTATGCTATGCTAGTTATATATGTTTATGATCTGGGTTCTTTTTTTTTTTTTTTTCTTTTGGTTTTTCGAGACCGGGTTTCTCTGTGTAGCCTTAGCTGTCCTGGCCTCACTTTATAGACCAGGATGGCCTTGAACTCGCAGAGATTTGCCTGCTTCTGTTTCCCAACTGCTAGGATTAAAGGTGTGAGCCACCACCGCCAGGCCATGATCTGGGTTCTTATGCCCGGTCATTTGTAAAATGGAAACAATAAGTATGTGGTGGTGTGCTTAAAGTGTGTGAGGCTCTGGGGTCAGACTCCAGCACCCGATCCCCAAACAAAACAAGGAACACTGCTGCCTTCTGGGTAGGGTTGCTGCGAGGGTCATGCATGTATCATGCTAAGTACTTAGTCTAGATTACATAGTAAATGATATATATTTTTAAAAATATTTATGTATTATTTATACAGTATTCTGTCCCATGGGTGCCTGCACTCCGTAAGAGGGCACCAGATCTCATTATAGATGGCTGTGAGCCACCATGTGGTTGCTGGGAATTGAACTCAGGACCTTGGGAAGAACAGGCAGTGCTCTTAACCTCTGAGCCATCTCTCCAGCCTGTGATTGATATCTTTTAAATGAATCTTAAAAGAATGATATCTTTTAAAAGACCTGTGGCCTTTGATCCCAGCACTCAGGAGGATCTCTGAGTTTGAGGCCAGCCTGGTCTACAAAGAGAAACCTGTCTCAAAAAAAAAAAAAAAAAAAAAAGAAAGAAAAAAAGAAAGAGAGAATACACAATGGGCCCTGAAGACATGGCTCAGCAGTTAAGACCCTGGCTCATTTCCCAGCACCAGTGGCAGCTCATAACTATCTAAGTCCAGTTGCAGGGGATCCAATGCCCTCTTCTGGCCTCCAAGGGCACTGCTTTGGTACAGTACATGCCAGCAAGACGTTCATATACATAATATAAAAATCTTAAAATGAAAGAAAACAATGACTTATTTAGGATCGCCTTAATGGTAAAAGATGGGATTGGAGCGTCTGCTTGACACGCAGAGATGAGAGATGCTGCAGGAGGCCTCCTCTCCCGCCAGAGTTGCCCTTAATTATCTGACCTGTATCTGTAGGGCCACTCAGCACTTTGTCCTCTATGATCTTTCTTTCCATGTCCTGAATCTAAAATTTGGGTGCAGCTAGGCATGGTGGCGCACGCCTTTAATCCTAGCACTCAGGAGGCAGAGGCAGGCGGATCACTGTGAATTCGAGGCCAGCCTGGTCTACAAAGCGAGTCCAGGACAGCCAAGGCTACACAGAGAAACCCTGTCTCGAAAAACCAAAAATAAAATAAAATAAAACAAAATTTGGGTGCCATGAGACAGCGGCCTCACTCAGTAGCCCTGCTCATACCCATGTAAAAAGTGCTCACTGGTACATGGTCATTTTCACACTTATTCACTGAGGTCACAGAGGCTCCAGATTGACTGCTCGGGAAGTACATCTATGTTACCTCTTTGGGGAATCCTTCATGGGCCAAATCCAGCAGAGCCCTTCCAAATGGAATATGTGCCCCGACTTCTCTGGGTAAGGCTCTTCCCTCCATTCCATTTTTGTTTACTCCCCCTCCCCCAATTCCTAAGGCTCTCTGTAAAGGCACAGTACATAGAGGCTCACAGGATGTAGTAGACACCGAAGTCATCTGAGGGGAACGGCCGATGAGAAGTCATTTTAATGGGAGCACGTCGGACTTTCACTTCTACTCGGGAGCTAAATTTGATCCTTTTGACTTCATTTCTCCAAGGCGGTTCCCCTGGCTTTTCGTTTTTGTTTTTAAACAATTTGAGTGCTCTTTCCCCTTTTAATTGCTGCAGACTGATTTCACCTGACTCAGGCTTGGCCCAACTTGGACAATTTCCTTGCATCACAATAGTTTCCCTTCATACCAAGGTTCTAGTGTGTTGTCAAGGGATACCATTACTTGTTTGTTTGAAATGCTTTTGAAAGATCAACTCTCAGGCTGGAGAGATGGCTCAGAGGTTAAGAGCACTGGCTGCTCTTCCAGAGGTCCTGAGTTCAATTCCCAGCAACCACATGGTGGCTCACGACTATCTATAATGAGATCTGGTGCCCTCTTCCTGCAGGTGTACATGCATGCAGAACACTGTATACAAAATGATAGATACATAAAATCTTTACAAATAAAAGAAAATGGAGGAAGAGTAACTCTCTGAGAATGATCTGTTCACATCTCTGCTGCTCCTCTAAGCACCAGCAGGGAGCAGGCATAGAGCTCTTACATCAATTTATCCTAGAAAGGGAATTGAGAGGCCAAAGTAAGATCAAAATCCTACTTGGTGAACCAGTGTGCTTTACTGGGGTCACTTACAGCTTATGGATGAGGGGATCAGGAGCAAATATGACTCAGACAACTGTAAGACCAAAGGCCCACCCCAGTATGAGTGACAGCTCATGAAAGCTGGACAGGTTAGAGTGCTTAGAAATATGCATCTATTATAGCCATAATGATACCTCTGTGCCCTGGGTGGGTGTGTGTAGAATCAGACTTCACACCAATAATCTCAACTCTAAACCTTTCCCAATTTTTGTTTTTTGTTTTTGTTGTTGTTGTTTGAGACAGGGTTTCTCTGAGGCCTTGGCTACCCGGACTCGCTTTATAGACCAGGCTGGCCTTGAACTCACAGCCTCTGCCTCCTGAGTGCTGGGATTAAAGGCGTGCGCCACCACCGCCCAGCCTCCTTTCCTGATTTTTATTGTTTGCTTGTTTATTTATTTATTTATTTGGTTTTTCAAGACAGGGTTTCTGTGTGTGTGGCCTTGGCTGTCCTGGACTTGCATTGTAGACAACGCTGGCCTCAAACTCAGTGATCCGTCTGCCTCTATTTCCCGAGTGCTGGGATTAAAGGCGTGGGCTACCACGCCCAGCTCCTTTCCAGATTTTTAATTTTTTCCCTTCCCGTATAATCTCTAACTAGGAGGCACCTAGTGTCTGTCAGAGCCAGGATATCTCAGATCACCTGCCCACCCACTGCCCAGCTTCGGAAGCACACCAGGGCACGGCCACCCACAGCATGCCTTTACCCATACGGCTCATGCTACACTGCAAGAAAATAAGAGGGCTGGCTCTTCCTAAATTTTCCTTCTCTCTTTTGTGGTTTGTTTTAACCTGCTCCTTTTAAGATTTATTTCTTAGCTGGGTGTGGTGGCACACACCTTTAATCCCAGCGTTTGGGGAAGGAGAGGCAGGTAGATCTCTGTGCATTCCGACTCCAGCCTGACAGCTAAGGCTACACAGAGAAACCCTATTTCAGGGCACGGGTGGGAGAGACATTTCTTCCTTCGAGTTATCTGAAAGTATGCAGTACTTTCAAAACCTACTTTTGTGTATTTTAAATATTTTGACAACATGAAAGTGTAGTCTACAGCCTTTTAACATAGTTATGACTAAAGTTGAGTAGTGAGTGTAGGGATTTTTCCGCTGCCACTGAGGTACTGAGCCTAACACCACCATCAACCTCCTGTGGAAGTGAAAGCTGTAGTGCCTGCCTCAAGCCTTGACCTGGAGCAACAACAGCAGTCTGCCCCAAGCTGCAGCAGCCCACTTCCAAGCTGTAGTGGCCTGCTGCTGTAATATCCAGACCACGAGACCCCTGAGAGACCACCAGATCCACGGATCTGATGCAAACACACAAGGTCTTTATTACAAATTTGAGCTTGGGCTGTGAACCATCCCTGACACAGAAGGTTGGAAGGCAGGGGTGGGGGTTGGGGGGTTGGGCACATCAGAGGTACAGGGTCTAGGGGTTTTTAAAGGAAAAAATTGCAAGCTTTGGTATTTCATGATTGGGTAAGAGGTGGGTAACTATATGACCTTTATGTTGATTGGTCCAGCAATGCAGGACTGACCACAAAGAGGTATTTTTATCTTGCAAATACATCTAGAGTTCATGGCCCCATTTCTGATTGGATGGCCCCAGGTGGTGTTTACCTATTGTTGGGGGGCGGTTACTCTGAGGACATGAGTTTTTACATTATTACAATGCTACCCCCCTGCCCTGCCCCCCATAGGATACCTTCTCCAAGCTGCAGGGGCCCACGGTATCACCACCCCCAAGAGCTATGTCTAGCCCTTCAGCAGTGGGCCACTAAAATTTAAAGCGTTTGGCTGCCAGTCCTCCTCCCTCTGCCTTTCAGGGCAGCCAGCCCCTCCTTTCTGCTCTAGGGCTGTGGAAACCTGGAAATGACAGTGGCTCCTGTCAGCCCCTCAGCGGGAACAATCCAAGGTCAATTCCTGCCGCCTCCATGGGAGCTGTCAATGATGACAACCTTTCTTGCTTCAGCCTACTGCCTTCACAGTGGACTCTTTGTAAATTCTGGGCACATTGTAGACTTTATTACCCATCAAGGCTGAAAAGTGGCCCAACCTCTGTCTGAGAAAGCTCCAGCAGCCCAGCCCTCCACACCAAGACCCCTGTAACTGCCATCTCCAGGCCCTCAGTAAGCCTCATCCCAGATTATGCTAATTTGGGATGAGATGTCTGGACAAAACCCCACCAATCCCTGAGCCTCCCCCAGCTCAGGCTTGAAATCCCACCAATCCACACTCTGGAAATCCCTGCCCCAGAAAGCTCTGCTCTCACTGCTCCACCAGCCTATATAAAGGCTGTCTGCTCAGTTCCCTGCTGTCTTCTCCCAGGAGCAGAGGCAGCCACTCCTGGATACATCTATGCCTCTAATAAATCTCTTTTAGATATTTATTGCCTGCAGTAACTCTTTGGAAGCAGCAGCAGCAATAGGAAGGAAGAGGAGGAGGAGGAGGAGGAGAGGAGCAGAGCTCGGGCTCCTAGGCTCCTCAGGGTTAGGGGCAACCCTTCCCTGGAAGCTGCATCATCTCTGTTGAGTAGGCCTCCCCTCAGAGCTGTGAGGTTCCTGGGCAGCACTGACACCTGACGCTGTCCCCTGACCCCACACACAAACCATGGCATGCCACATGAGCACACACCCACACAAACTGACACTGGAAAATTATACATTTCAGAATGAGTAAACTCATTAAACATCTGTAAACAAGAATAAATTTAATTTCTTTTAAAGATTTAATGATATACAAAACGTATATGGTATAATATCTTTAAGTAATACACTTTTTCTCTCCACATCAACATTAAACACTATTTAACAGCTTATTTCTGCTTGCCTTGTCTGTATCTATGAGACACACTATTGAATACAAGTAAGCTTTACACTGCTCCCTTCCAAATAAAAATTAGAATTAGTACCTAGGAAATGAAAAGAAAGAGAAAGCATAAAACTTGAGTCAAATAAGCTTTTTTTTTTCTTGTTGCTGAAAATGCAAAAATATCTGGGTAATTGAGTTACATTTTATTGGCATGGTTGGATTGTGATTTCCCTAAACTGTATAAGGACAATCCAACAACTGATTTCTTAAATAAGTACCAGAAACAGAATTCACATTAACAAATTCCTACACAATTTTAAATGTGAAAGCTCACATGACACTCTGATTTGATTTGATACAATAAGTCAGTAAATCTTTGGAGATGTATGCAACTGTAGGTTGTTACGACTGTAACCTTCCTCACAGGAAACACCCATTGAACAATGAGTTAATTCTTATTTTTCATGGCTTTCTTTTACTTAACATTGATAAAATAATGCTTTAAAAAAACCCTTCTGCACAATTCAGGCTTTACTTAAGAAGAAACTGGCTGTATCCATAACCATGGATCTAAGGTTGATTCTTAAATAAAATTCCTCTTAGAAAAATGGTCTTTATGAGGCCCTGGATTTGATCTTCAATACTACAGGGAGAAGACAGAGAGGGATTGAGGGAGGGAGGGAAGACAAATGGTTTTCAGTGCAGGCTTTTAAACATGCCTGTGATGCTGGGATTTTAAGGAGTCATTTTTCCTGTGGCCACAAACATCTAGTTGAGAGCACACTAAACTGAGGAAGACTTCTGCCATTCAACCAAAAAGCTGTGTGATTTAGTTTCTTTAGCTAAATGTCTGTCACTGAGCAGCCAATACAATTCAAAGACACTTGACTTTGGTTAAGGTACTGCACCAAGTGATAGGGAAGGAGACCACCTTGACAGCAGCTTCAGATCTTCTAGAGCCCTTCACAAGCTGAAAGCACTAACTCCCCACCACTGTTAACATTTCCCAGCAGTCATTTGCATCCTTGAGGCGCTTTGCAAAGAGAACATTAACCTCTAAAGTATGTGCGAGGCTGGCAACCTCATTTTGCACACACCTATATCATCAATTCCATCCTGAAGGAAGGACGACAATCATACTTTTGTTAAGTGTAGGCAAAAATCAATGATGGAGTACTATAACATCAGACGAACAGAATTTGTTGCTTCTGATTCTTTGGTGGAATTTCCAGATTGAAGATTCAAATCTGATGACTCATCCTGAGGAAATATAATTTTATCAGGTGTGTAGTCATTCCTCTTCAGATCTATATTCACAACCCCAGCAGAGAAAAAGAAAAAAAGTCAGTCATTTACAAATGAAGAATCATGAACATTTTCTACATCAATTTTCCTCCAAATAGTCAAGTCTACTTCCTTAAATTATACGTTTCTATACAATTATTACATAAAGACCACAAACCAGTAAATCATGTAAGTATGACAATACAGTAGCAAACACAGTCTATAAGGTGTGTACAATTTTGTGATCATAGAAGTGCAACAATAGGCCGGGCGTGGTGGCACACGCTTTTAAACCCAGCACTTGGAAGACAGAGGTAGGTGGATTGCTCTAAGTTCAAAGCCAGTCTGGTCTACAAAGTGAGTCCAGGACAGCCAAGATAACATAGAGAAACCCTGTCTTGAAAAAGACAAAAACAAGCAAGCAAGCAAACAAACAAAAAGAAATGAAACTATATAGTAACCAGCACAGTTTACAAGGCTTTGCTTTTGTGATGCATAGGGGGTCAAAGTCTTATACCGGAATATGGAAAACCTCTCATGCTCACAGAGTGTTATAGTAAGATGTGAAAATGACTATCCCCCCAAAAGCAATCTATAGACTCAATGTAATGCTCATCAAAGTTCCAACACAATTCTTGAAAGAAATTGAAAAAGAATCTTAAAGCTACGTGTAGAAGAATGAAATTTGATCCTTATCTCTCAACCAGCTCCTTCCCTCCCTCCCTCTCCCCCCCTCACATGATTTGGAGCCTGAAGTTGCCACCTCTTCTAGCCAGGCAGGACTACCAGCAGAGGCAGGGGAATACTGACCCACCTACAAAACCTTCGGACCCAAATTTATCTTGTCTTGGAGAAGTATAGGGGTAAAGGTGGGGCAGAGGTTGAGGGAATGGCAAACCAATGACTGGCCCAACTTGGGACCTATTCCATGGGAGACAGCCAACTCTTGTCACTATCAATGATACTACTCTGCTATGATTGCAGACAGGAACCTAGCAGAACTGTCGTCTGAGAGGCTTCATCTGCAGTGGATGGAAAAAGATGCAGACCCACAGCTAAACAATAGACAGAGCTTGGGGAGTCTCACGGAAGTACAAGGAAGGACAGAGGGAGCCTAAGGGGTCAAGGACACCACAAGAAGACTTACAGGATAAACTAACAGAGCCCATGGAAGCCCACAGAGACCGAACCAACAAAGGGCAAGTGTAGCAGATGTGCAGCATGGTCAACATGTGGGTCCCTAACAACAGGAGTAGGGGCTGTCCTGACTCTATTGCCTGACACTGGATCCCTTCCCCTTAGCTAGGCTGCCTTGTCTGTCTGGCCCCAGTGGGCAAGGATGCTCTTGGTCTTGCTGTGACTTGAGGTACCTGCGTGGGCTGGTAACTCTTGGGGACCTCCCTTTCTCTGAGAAAAAACGAGGGGAATAGGGAGAGGAGGATGTGAGGGTAGGACTGGGAGGAGAGGAGGGAGGGGGCTTGGGTCAGGCTATGATTAAGTTAATAATAAAAAAAATGGTGTTCTTGGGCTGTAGAGATGGTCCAGTTGGTAAAATACTTGCCACATAAACATGAGGACCTGAGTTCTATTCTCAGAACCCACATAAAGTCAGGCTTGGCAAGGTGGGAGCCCGAGGCAGGCAAATTTCTATGAATTCAGGGCTAGCCTGGTCTCCATAGCAATTTCTAGGATACCCAAGGCTATACAGTGAGGACCTGTACACCCACCACTCCTCCACAAATGTAGTCCCTTGTAAGTTGACCATGCTCCAGTGTTACTCTACACACCCAGCAATATATGGGTAACACAAACGGACTTGATGGGTTAAAGAAAAAAAGGAAGAGGACACACAGAAAGGAAAGGAGGTATGGCAGGCAGTGGTGGCTATGATCAAAAGCCACTGTGAGGAACTAATTCCCTCCACCCCCTTTTTGAGAGAGAAGGTTTATATAGCTTCGGCTACCTGGGCTACATAGTGATCTAAACTGTTTCCCGAATGCTAGGATTAAAGTCATATATAACTATGCCTACCAAAATGAACACTTTTAAGCAACAAACAAAATTTCTCAATTTAATTAAAGTGTAAAAATATAAGTTAACACTTAAAGAACATTTAAACTGACATATTAAACATTTTATTTTTAAGTAAAATAAAAACTTTCACTTTTCCTCAAAACCTTGTTTATTTTATTTTTGTAAGATTTATTTATTAAAGCCAGGCGGTGGTGGCACACACCTTTAGTCCCAGCACTTGGGAGGCAGAGGTAGGCAGACTGCTGTGAGTTTGAGGCCAGACTAGTCTACAAAGTGAGTCCAGGACAGCTAAGGCTACACAGAGAAACCCTGTCTCAAAAAAACGGAAAAAAAAAAAGGGGGGGGGATTTATTTATTATATATATACAGTGCTCTGCCTGCATGTTCATCTGTGTGCCAGAAGAGGGCACCAGATAACATTATAGATGGTTGTGAGCCACCATGTGGTTGCTGGGAATTGAACTCAGGACCTCTGGGAGACGAGATAGTGCTCTTAACCTCTGAGCCATCTCTCCAGCCCAACCTTGTTTATTTTTATATGTGTATGAATGTTTTGCCTGCATGTATGTATATTTCAGGCATGTGTGGTGCCCTCAAGAGACCAGAAAAGAGAGCCAAATCCTCTGGTACTGGAGTTGTGGATATTTGTAAACACATATGTGGGCATTGAGAACTGAACCTAGGTCCTCTGCAAGATCCAAAGTGCTCCTCACTGCTGACATCCTCTCAGTCCCACTTAACATTACCTTAATATTGGAAAACTAAATGCTTCCAAGAACAAGATAAAAGTTCTCTATTCTTGTTCTATCTATCTAAGCAATGCAGAAAGCCTAGCCAGTGTAAAGCATCAAAGGTACAAAGCATAGAAAAGAAATAATGAAATTATCTTTATTATTTATACAGATAATCTCAAAATGTGTATTCAAGAAATAATTCATTATTTTACTATCAAAACCTAGAGTGATTTCTTGCATTCTTCAGACATAGTAATAAAATACATTAAACGAATAATCTTTGTTTTTATAATGAAGAAGAGCTACCAATGAATTCCAGATCAGTTACCCAAACCTCTGTACCTTTGTTCTTAATATTACAGTAAGCAACTCAAATAACAATGTACAAAGCATACATATTAAAAACACATAAGCAGGTTGGGCATGCCTTTAGTCCCAGCACTTGGGAGGTAGAGGCAGGCAGATTGCTGTGAGTTCAAGGCCAACCTGGTCTACAAAATGAGTCCAGGACAGTCAAGGCTACACAGAGAAACCCTGTCTCAAAAAACCAAAACCACCAAAAACAACAACAAAATAAAAACACCAAAAAACACCCCCCCCAAAAAACTCACATAAGCAAGGCATGGTGGCAAATGTATAATTCCAGTACTCCAGAGGTTAAGGCAGCAGGATCTTGAATCCAAAGCAAACTTGGGCCACATAACAAGACAAAGGAGTGAACATTTTTACCTGGAAGCTTAAGCTTTCGACAGCAAGAATTACAGTGATGTTTGGCTCGGAAGTTTTTTATTGCATCTTCCCCTAGATTGGCAGGGCCAAAAACCATGTCATAGGATCTGCAGAATTGACAAGTAAAGAAGGGAGTTTATTCAAGTAGAGATGTGGCAGTTTAAAATAGCAAATTATGCCTCAATAAAACAGAAATCTTATCACCTTTTTTCTTCAGCTTTTATCACAGATGGGTCAGTCAAGTTTTCGCCCACACCTTTAAATGTATACATAAAAAAAACATGTATTATGCAATTGATATACATTTATGTTTACATAATAAAAAAAGCTTAGAGAGGTTTTATAACATCATTCTTAATTACAGTGTTTTAAAAAACTTAGTATCTCAGCACTCCAGCATATCTGGGATATGCTTAAATTACACCTCAGAGTGGGGGAGGCAGGCATAAAAGTTCCTGGGAGCTCCCAGAATCTGACTCGATAAGCACTTGATTCAGTGTAAAACGGTCTATGCAATCTGGCTCTGGCTCAGCTTCACTAGTAAAGTGCGATGGTATTTCACTTAGTATCTGAAGGCTTTAAGAAAGTCCAACAGAACATTGTTTTGCACTTTTGTTTTTTGTTTTTAGTTTGGTTTTTCCGAGGCAGGGTTTCTCTGTGTAGCCTTGGCTGTCCTATCAGCCTGCCTCTACTTGGGCTTGTTTTGCATTTTTAAAAAGTTGTTTTAACCAGGTGTGGTGGCACACACCTTCAATCTCAGCACTTGGGAGGCAGAGGCAGGCAGATCTCTGTGAGTTCGAGGTCAGCCTGGTCTACAAAGCGAGTCCAGGACAGCCACGGCTACACAGAGAAACCCTGTCTCAGAGAAAAACGAGAGGGGGCGAGAGGGAGAGTGTGTGTGTGTGTGTGTGGGGGGTAGTGTGAGTTTTAGTTTAGTTTTTTTTTAAACCTTCAGTCTTCTCCAGAGGTATTTAAAAAGTTGGTTGAATGGTTTTTGAATCATCAGAAATACTTAAACAATTACAGTGAAACCTGATTAAAATGGTCCAGTTTCACAAATGGAAAATCTAGAATTAAAACATGACCAGGGTTCAGCTGCTATAATGCTTGCCCAGCATATGCAAAGCTCTGGATTCTAGCCCAAGCACTGAATAAACTGTGAAGGTGGCACATGCCTGTATTCAAGGCCATCCTTGAACTCAGTGAATTGGAGGTTAGCTTGGGATACATGAGACCCTCCTATTTCACAAAAACAAATGACAAAAGAAAAGAACAAAAAGCAAAGCAAAACAAGCTCCAACAACATGGTTCTATTTTACAAAAAGGTTTTTGAAACACTTAGTGTGTGTGTAAATATGCATATGCTACTGTGCATGTATAGAGGCCAGAAAGTTTCCCTGTCTCCATATGTACATTCTTCAGATCAAAATCATCTGTCAGGCTTGGCAATTCCGCCATCTCCTGGGTCCCCGATACTGCTACTTTTTTACCCAACAGATTGGAAAAGACTGAAAATATTCAGTACTCTGTAATACTTGACAGATGGGCACTCATGAACAAGGCAGGGGAGGAATTCAGGACAAAACCTTTTTGAAAGTAATCTGGAAGTGCTTTATTGAAATAAAAATTGCACTAATCTCTTAAGCCAATTTAGCAACCTGCTGACAGGATGAAAGCAGCAACAGCTCTGTTTGTAGAAGCAAAAATTAAAACCGGAGTGATCGCGGGAGGCAGAAGCAGTGAGTCTAGACGAGCGCCAAGGCTCCAGAGAAACAAAAAACAACAACAACAACAAAAATGCAGGCATATATAATGTACCACCATGCTTTAAATGATCACACTGGCACTGAAAACAGTAACTCAGACTCATTAGTGACACAGAAGACAACTATAATGTTAGGTTGAAAACATGTATTTCATAATGCTAGTTTGGGAAAATCCAGCAAATCATACTATACCTAAATAACTAAAAATAGTAATAATCTCTGAGGGTGGAGAGTTGCAGTTTTTGTATGTCTCCACAAGAGCAACAAAGAAGGGAATACTTTAGACTTTCTGTATTTCTATATCATGAAATTGTCATAGTAATCTCTAAATTATTCCTACCAAGAAAAAAGCTCAGTTGGGCCTAATGGCACAGGTCTGTAAACTTAGCTATTTGAGAGGATGACTCAGAAGACTTGAAAAACTCAAAGTCTAACTGGACCGAAGAATGAGTTCAAGGCTGGCCTGACAACTTAGTGAAACACTGTCTCAAAGAAAAAGGAAGAAGGGGAAAGAAGGAAGAAGAAGAAGGAAGAGGAGGAGGAAGGGGAAAGAAGGAAGAAAGAAAGAGTGGGGGGGGGGAGAAGGGCAGGAAGGCAGGGGGGGCCCTGGAGAGACAGTGCAGAAACTGCTCTTCCAGAGGACTGGGGTTCAGTTCCCAGCACATAAATGGCAGTTCACTACTTTCTAACTCCAGTTTCAGAGGATCCAATGACTTCTTCTGACCTCCACAGGCCCCATGAAGGCAAAACTCATACACATAAAATACAATTTAAAAATCTTTAAAAATTGAAGAATAAGGGGTATGTGTGCTGGGGAACCAGCAAAATGGGTTTAGGCCCTTGATACCCGAAGAAGCAAGCTTGAGGACTTCAGTGAGTCCCACCATGTGGGAAAAGTTAGAAGACAGGAACCAACTCCAAAGCTGTCCTCTGATTGCCACATATGCACATAGCATGTGTGCCACCTCCCCCCCACCCCACCCCCGACAGGCACTCAAGCACTTAAGAGGCAGAGAGTTCCAGGTTAGTCAGAGGTACACAGTGAGAGCCTGTCTCAAGAAAACGAAACAAAAAACAAACCACAAAAGTCTTAAATGCACATGTGTACAATTTTAAAAAGAAAGGTGGTAGAATATTTGACTAGCACGGGAAAATCACATATGAGGGGGAGGAGAATGGGTTGAAAAGAATCTGGAACAAATTCTTCTTTTCTTTCTTTTCTTCTTCTCAAGACGGTCTCTCTGTGTATCCTTGACTGTCTTGGACTCACTTTGTAGACCAGGCTGGCCTCTGCCTCCTAAGTGCTAGGATTAAAGGTGTGCACCACTGTCCGGAGTGTTATTTATTTATTTATGTTTTGTTTTTGTTTTTTTTTTGAGACAGGGTGTCTCTGTGTAACAGTCCTGGCTGTCCTTTCTGGACTTGCTTTGTAGACCAGGCTGGCCTAGAACTCAGAGATCCACCTGCCTCTGCTGCCTGGGCAGTGCTGGGATTAAAGGCGTGCGCCACCACCCCCAGCCTGGAATGATCTCTTACAAGAGTTTCAGCTTTCTACCACAAGGTGTGGTGCAACACACCGTTAATCCTAAACGCTCCTGAAGCAGAAGAAGGCGGACCTCCGAGTTTGAGTTTGCAGACCAGCCTAGTTTACATAGTGAGCTCCAAGGTCAGCCAAGGATACAAGGATATGTTATGAGTCTGTCTCACAACCAACCAGGGGGTGGGGGGGTGGGGGGGGAAGAGTTTGAAGCTTTCTGGGGAAAAGCAGTTGCCATGTAAGAAGTCCAATTACCTAAATCATCCTACTATATGAAAGCCCATGTTAGTAACATAGACAGGTGGTGATTTCAGGTAGTGAACAGGGGCCTAAGATATTTAATTTCAGCAATTCAAGCCCCAGAAAGGACAGCAGAGATGAGTTATCCCTGCTACAGGCAATCTAAATTCCAGAAGCAGGGGGCTAGAGAAATGGCTCAGAGTTTAGGAGCACCCACCATCCACATGGAGGCTCACAACTGCCCCATGACTCCAGGGTTTAATCCAAGAACTGCTGCCCTCTTTTGACCTCCTCAGGTTTCTGGAAACCATGGGTTAAATGGTTGCTGCTTTAAGCTACTAAAATTTTTGTATAGTTTAGTGGGAAAATAACATAAAAAACATCAGAGATACTCATTGGTTTTTTTTTTTTGTTGTTGTTGTTGTTGTTTGTTTGTTTTTTTGTTTTTTGTTTTCCTTCAGAGACAGGGTTTCTCTGTGTAGCCTTGGCTGTCCTGGACTTGCTTTGTAGATCATTACTGCTTTGTTAAAAATAATTTTTTGTATCTACAAAATACTAAAAGCTGGATACCTAAGAGTACAATTCGTAAGACAGGCAGGCTAGGTATGGCAACACATCCCTCTAGTTCCAGCACTTGGTAGACTCAGACAGGAAGGTCACAAGTACTAGGCCAGCATGGGATGCATAGTAAAACTTTACCTCAATAAAAGGAAAGGCAAACATACCCCATTGTTCCAAACTTCAAAGACTACACTGCTATGATTGTGACTTATATTGCACCTTCTATCAGCTGAAGACTTTAAAAGTGAGAACCTACCACACAACTTTATCTTAGTAATTCAATTAGTAGTAAACTTTACCTTGTAAGTCAAGTACCAGTAACTCCCCTCTGGTATATTCATAGGTCCAGTGGCTGAAGGCTAACATGATCTCCTCCAGAGTGTTTGTTGGAATAATTTCATCACCATTATTATTGTTGTATTTTCTAAATTCTCCAGTCATGCACTCTTCTACAGCAAACCACTGCCCTGCTGAATGGCAGTACAGCAGGAAAACCTCAAGAAACCTTATAAAGAGTCACAGACAACACCAGGCACTTTGTTAGTAAGATTCTAATCAATATGCAGCATGTATAATAAATACTCAGCTGGGCATGGTGGTGCCTGCCTGTAATCCCAGCACTGCCCAGGAGGCAGAGGCGCCTGGTCTACAAAGTGACCCCAGAACAGCCAAGGTTACACAAAGAAACTCTGTGTCAAAAAACAAACAAAAAAGAAAAAAAAACCCAACAACAAAACAAAGAAAAAAACCCAAAAAACCAAAAACCAAAATAACCCTCCCCAACATCAATAATGAGTGCCAAAAAATACTGCTATCTAAATAATACCAAGTCTACACCAAATGTAAAGACTTACCTTGGGGAATATGGTATGGATTTAGGTTTCATCTGGTTAAAGGCAAATGTGAGCTTTTGTGCTGCTCTCTGTTGTTGTATTTCCTGCAGAAGGGGAGAAATCACTTGATCAATATTTAAACTAAGATTTTATTTGGTTTATTCACACTTTTAAAAACTCAGATCACAGCTTGCAGTCACGATACTTACTCTGAGACAGAGATGCAGAACTGTGTCTTCTTTATAAATGCTTGACCATGTGTTAACCACCTCAGGAAGAAAAGACTTAATGATGTAAAGATGCCCTGACTTTAGGATATCGTGTTCTGACCAGGTACACTGTACTTTGACTGCTCTTCGTAAGCCGCCTCCCATTTCCTCTTTACTTAAGAACTCAATTTTGGCACAGAGGCCTAGCTGAGACCAAGAAGACATGCTGTTATTCAGTATACTGGGAGAACTCTCCTCCAGACGATACACTGTGACAGGCTCACCTGCAACACAAATGAATAGTGTAAGATGAAATTATAACTTTGAAAATGACAAAGGAGAATAAGTATTTCTAAGTATCTATGGTAAATATTAAGCAAGGAATAGAAGATAAAACAAAAGTTGCAATTTTATTTTTAAAAAATGATAAAATGATAGAAATAAAAATATGCTTCTCACAGTAATAAAATGGCACAGTATTTGCATATAACCAGTACAAAAAAAAATATGCTTTCTTGGGAGTGGATGCGGCTCACTGAATAAAAATGCTGTTGGGCAAACAAGTGGGAGGCCCTGCGTCCAAACCACTAGAACCCATGTAAGAGGAAGCACGTGGGCACCTGCAACTCAGTGCTGTTTGGGACTCTGGGCTTTGCTAGAGCTTAGTTCCAGGTGCAGGGGGACTCTGCGTCAAAGAAATAAGACAGAGAGTGACAGATAATAACATCCAATATTCTCCTCTGATCTCTGTGTGCACACACCAGCACACCTTATGCATGCATAGCACAGATTTATTTGGATAAATAAATTTAAAAACCAATTTAATATCACTGAACTCATGCTTAAAGATAAGCATATTTCAAATTATAATATTTAAAAACAACTGTGTGGGGAAGTACATATATACAAGAGCAGGTGGATGTCAGAAGGTAACTTTGCTATTATTATTCCTCACAAGCTGTCCACTTTATTTTTTGGCCTGGAACTCAGTGATTGATTAGGCTAGGCGGGCCAGCCAGAGTGCCCAGAAATGACAACACATACTGGCACACCTGGCTTCTTCACATGTGTTCTGGGAAATGAATTCATCTTCTCACTGACTGAATCATCTAAGGATGAAGTTTGAGGATAAACTTTTAGGAAGCAAGTAAAACAGTTCTGAGATAAACATAAGGCCAAAGATTAGAGGCATCTGTCCCACTCACCCAATGATGTCAACTTTCCTACACTTCCACTACCTGACAATGGGTCAAAGTTTTGAAATAGAACACAGAGTGGTTTCTACTGCTTTCCGCTGTTTTACTATATACCCTGCCCTCCTCGAAGGCTAACAGGCACAAGAAGCTGTTATTTCTTCATAGGAATTCTTCTCATTCTGCCCTGACCATGTTCAAAGTTATGATTAGAGACGAATGATAGTTTCCGTATTTGTTTTGAGATTTACCTCGTGGAGGCACAGGAACGAAGGGAATACTCTGTGACAACCTCATCAGGTTATTTCTTTCCACAGCTGCAAGGAAATGAGAGACAAATGATGAAATCTCTAATGATTCAAATATCAGTAAATTTTGTTTTTAGTATCACTGACCTGAATAATAGTAATTTGTATCCATAACAGGCTTAAATGGAGAAGCAAGACCTAAAATTGTAAATAAATCAGACTGTTTAAAAAGCACTTGTGCAGCATCAACTTATGCTTAGACATTCTCAAATAATAATCTTAAATTTCTTTCATAACCTCTCCTAACTGGGGAAAAAAAAGAAAGATAACAGAAACTACTATAACATGTCACATGACCCCACTTCACTGTGCTCCATGTGCCTGGGAAGAAGCACATGAGGCTCCACTCTTCACCTCTTAGCATAAATTGCATTTTCATACCTGCCCAAAAAAAAAAAAAAATTGTTCTGTTTCTTGCCCTTTGGATTTGGAGACAATAAATAACCATCTAACCATTTTAGGTGTTCTAACGTGAGAAGTGAACTCTTGGGATGTAAGGATACCCCAGATCACCTTCTTCACATATAAACTTTATGTATTTATTTATTTTGAGGATTTTACTTTTAACCATAGACAGAAAAGATGAAAGAATAACAAATAGATCTGTGAGGTGCTAAGTTCTAGAATATGAGAAGGAATCTAATTTACTCTCACACAATAAAAGCCAACAGTTTTAATACTGTAATATTATAAAAAGATAGACTATATAAAGACACCTATACATACAGGTGCATCATGAAGGCTACACAGGAACTAAGACACCTGGTTGATAAAGGCTGAGGCTACCTCACTCAGGGGAAGAAATAGCAATCTGCAAGGCAGTGGATTTCTAGGAATACGTTTACAAGGATATCTTTAGTGGTAAAAGTCCATGTTACATTGGAGAAACCCCAGGCAGTTTGGTATAAGTGACTAAACACAATTAGAATAGTCTTTGGAGCTTTCTGAACATCACCCACTGACAGTCTACAATATCTAATTCCATGGGTCTGTGGCATCACACAGGTGATTCTACAGTGATCTGAATATGCAACCAAGATTGCAAATTAACGAGCAAGAGCTTAAGCATACCTGAAGGAGGTGAAGCTACAGAAGCAGGCAATATCAAATTGTGAAGAGCCTAATATGTCATGCAAAGAAAGGACACTGCATTTTACTGAATGACAATGGGAAAAAATGTAAAGCAGAGGAGTGGCAAGATAAAATCTTTTAGGAGAAATTATTTTGGTGGTAGAAGATAGACTAGCAGTAAATTACAGGCAGGAAGCCAGTATGGAATAACTACTCTGAACACCTACCTGGCAGGCAATAACTACTGAATATGAATTATGCATAAGCTATGACCCAGCAATTCCACCCCTAGGCATATAACCAATGGAAAGCAAATTTATGTTTACCAAACAACATGAACAAGAATGCCCATAGCAACAAAAAGCATAATGGTTACATACTGGAAGCTACTGAAATGCCCATCAAATAGAATGGATATTCAATATATTCCAACAAGGAAATACTATGAAATACTAATAATGCACAAAGTACACTAGTACAGTAATACTGATGAATCTCCTAAAAATTACATCTCTATGACTCCATTTATGTTGTACCACAAACCCACATAAAGTAAGCCACTGTGTTACTTATGATGGAGGCCACAGCAAGAGCCTGGCATATTAGCAGTAGTACTTTGGTATAGGGTGCTAGTTAAGTGGGGAATGGTGACAGAAAAGTGGTCATCATAATTCACAGGGTGGCTCATGTTTTTGCAAAACATCTATATTAAAGATGAGGGAAGAGTTTTCCAACTACCTTGGCTTTTTAAAACTTGAAGTCTAAAATGTCTTGCCCATGATAATGTGGTAAATGCTTTAATTATGACCTTTAATTCTTATAATTAAATCTACCACATAGACTCACCATTTAATGTTCCTCCTTCAGATGGCCTAAAGAAATATAAAAATAATATAAGCTATGTAACAATCATAGTTTTGACTATTATTTAACTTGTGATTTTATAAGGTTATCATAACTATTTAATGATATATAATTAAAGGAATACAAATGTTCATATCTGTGTGTCTGAATACTTGCCATTCTCCTTCATATTCAGACATGTATATATTTACATGTATCCATGTTATAAACAACTTGTATCTCTACTTTATGGCTACATAAATATCATTATTTTTGGTGCCAAGTTGATGGTAATTAGATCAATAGAATATTTTTATTTTATGGCTCAATATTTGTGGAGACTCATTCCAGTACTGTGACGATGTCAGAAAATGATTTTCTATGATTCTAGAAGTACTTCAACAGACTGATAGGACAAGGACTGAGACATCACTTTGCAAGATTCAATAACCAATCTATGTATTTATAATAAGTCTTGATTCCAAGTGGGAGTTAATCCCAAGGAATCCTGTGCATTTGAGACAGGTATAATAAAAAGGGAGTGGCATCCGACCATGATGCCAGGCTGAGGTCTCCCAATATACAAGCTCTGAGCCTCCTTTGGGACCTAAAGAACTAGATCCAAAAGACTCTGGAGCCAAAGAGCCGCCATGGTCTCTTCCCAATTCAATACCTATATGCCAACTGGCCCCACATGTCATCTCCACTTTAATAAGGTAAAGCTTTGTGGGGGGGGGGGTTGAAGCAGGGTTTCTCTGTGTAGCTCTGGCTGTCCTGGACTCACTCTGTAGACCAGGCTGGCCTCGAACTCACAGTGATCCACCTGCCTCTGCCTCCCAAGTGCTGGGATTAAAGGCATGCACCACCACGCCAGCAGGTAAAGATTTTCTTTTAGGAACATTTTGATGCTGCTAGTGAGCCACTTTTTTCTCCATTATTTGATTCATTCTCCAGTGCCAAAATAGAAAAGAGAAAATCAACTTCATCTTCTGTGTCTATCTCCCAAGGCTTTGGTTATAAAGACACAGTCCTGGAAGCAGATTATATATAGGTAAGGCTTGCAAATGCCATTAGAAATGCAAACAGAGCTGCCTATTTATGCCAATACCATTTACTTTCTTCTGTGTTCATACCTACTTCAGATTCACTGAAATACATATGGCTTGAAACTGGCCTTTCGTCCCCAGTAGTACTTATCAAAGACAATTACCCATGAGGCTGCTTTTGTTTACTCTTTTGGTTCTGGATTTGTTACATGATTTCAGTACAAAAGCTTTCTAAAGTATACTATGTATTACTGCTCTAATCATCAAGGTATTTTCCACAAGCAGTTATAATGTTTGATTAGAATGATAGACAAGATATATTAATATTAACCAAGCATTCCACACAGGTCTCTCAACAAATTTATTCAAGAGAAAGCTGAAATAATAAAAATTAAATTGTATAAATATATTGAAAGATTATCCTGAAGCTATTATAACTAAGTTCCTGTCTCGAAAAACCAAAAATAAATAAATAAATAAAAATTGCTGAAACAAATATCTTTGAGTGCTCTACCTGCATGTACACCTGCAGGCCAGAAGAAGGCATCAGATCCTAGTATAGATGGTTGTGAGCCACCCTGTGGTTACTGGGAATTGAACTCTGGACCACTGGACAATCAGACAGTGCTTTAAACTGATGAGCAAGCCCCAACAAATATCTTTTTTATTGTTTTTTAAGACAGGGTTTCTGTGTAGCCTTGGCTGTCTAGAACTTGCTCTGTATACCAGGCTGGCTTCGAACTTACAGAGACCCACCTGCCTCTGTCGTCCAAGTACAAGGATTAAAGGCATGTGCCACCACTTCCTAGCCCACACAAATATTGTAAAAGGAGTATTAAAGAGGTAAGAAAACAAAGACAGTATTCCTTAACTCAGATACTTTTCAGCCATTAAGAAAAGACTTACATTTCTCTGTTTGGTGGTCTATCTCGCAACCAATCCTTTAGTCAAAAACAAACAGAAAAACTTCAGTATAGATGAAGCAGTTCTCTACAATCAATGTTAACTATTTAACACTTGTTTCTTAATATGAGAATTTAATATGAAGTCCTTGTTTCACATAACAAGCAACCATAAATGGTAATAAGAAGATTCAGGGATGTTCTTTTCTTTTGGAGGGGGTGGTCTAGCTTTTTTAGAAATTTAAATAATTTATTCAGATTACATCCCAATTGTTATCCCCTCACTTGTATCTTCCCATTCCCCCTCCCTCTTTCACCCTATTCCCCTCCTCTAGGTCTGTGACAGAAGGGGACCTCCTCCCCCACCATATGATCACAGCCTATCAGGTCTCATCCTGGTAGCCTGCTTCCCCTTCCTCTGAGTGTCATCTGGCCTCCCCACCAAGGGAAGTGGTCAAATAGGGGCACCAGAGTTCATGTCAGAGTCAGTTCCCGCTCTCCACACAAGAGAATGTAGGGATGTTATTTTCTAAAATAGTTGTGTGTGTGTGTATCTTTCTGTGCAACCATGTGGGTTATCTTCCTCTAGCCTATGTTTGGCTTTTATGTGGGTACTGGTGATCAAAACCTGCGTCCTACTGATTCCTCTCCCTAGCCTCCAAGATTTCTAATTCAGATTTTTGTTTCTCATGACAATAGCATTCTACAAGCATGTCTCTGATTTACAAATAACTCATGCTTCTTGCCAAAAGAATACCAAAGTATAAACAGAAAAATAAAAACCACACCAACGACGCAAATAAAACGATGAAAACACAAGCATTGAGATATTACAGCCATTTCATACACTGGCTCATGTGGCTTCTATTCTGCAAACTTAGTAATCATGTTTCTAGACATACTTAACTTTCTTAGAATGGGATTTATACTTTATAAATTTGAATTTTTGTATTGTTTCATCAATTTAGAAGACTCCAACTTGTTTTCATTTCTTCAAACTCTTTCTCCTGGCTAATTAGATGTATTTTCTGAGTCTTTTTCCCCCTTTCCATCAAAATGTACTTTTATCTATGTTGCATTCTGGCCCTAGTTAGTAATTTCCTCTTTACATTGCCTCACTTATTGTCCAATAGAAAGCACTAGGTCTTTTTTCTTGACAAGATATTACTCTGTAGCCAGGTTGGTCTGGAATTTGCTACGTAGCAGGGCTGCCGTATACATGTTCCCTCTTTTCTCTATTCCAGGCACTAGGATTACAGGCATGTGCTCTATTTGTTTTACTTTTTAATTATTTTGGTTTTGTGAGACAGGGTCTAAAGGTGTGGCCTGGCTGTTCTGGAACTTGTTCTGTAGACCAGGTTGACCTTGAATTCCCTGAGATCTACCTGCCTCTGCTTTCTGAGTGCTGGGATTAAAGCTGTCACCATGCATGGTGAGTCTTTTTCTTTTCTTTTTTTTTTTTCCTTTTTAAAAAAAATGTTATACAGGAGTTTATTAAATGAGCATGGGGAGAGAAGGGAAGGGAGGAGGGGTACCTCAGAGACAGAGACAGGAAAAGAGCCTGAGTCTTTTTCTTATTTCTTATGTATTTTTCAAATTGCTGATATTTTTGAATAGTTATCTTTTCCTTATCTAATGTTTTATTTTTAATCACTTTAAGCACAATTTATTGTTTATAATCATAAAATACTTTATTATTTCTAATTATAAAAGTAATTCTATTTTTAAATTCCTAGAGGTCGAATATTCACTGCAGTTAGGAAATCATTTTAATAGGACTTTGTTGCAATATTGTACAACTTGGAGTCAACATAGACCCCTAAACAGCAAGGCTTGTCACTGTGGAATTCTATTAACAAATTTCATATTCCTAATGAAACAACTTTTAAAAGAATAACATGAGATTTTGTTTTGTTTCTTGAGACAAGATCTCACTACGTAATCCAGGCTGGCCTCAAAATTGAGATCTTCTGCCACAACCTATAAATTATTCAGATTACAGTTCTGGGATTGTAGATGTGTAGCAAAGATGCTGTGCTTAATAACATGATCTTTAATAACACAGCTAGCTGTGTTACTGTTTTATTGACTATAATTATATAAATGCCAATGTTTAGATACTTATGTACCTTTACTTGAGCTATTTGTCTTGGCTCTCTGTCTGGTTTTAAGGAAAGTTTATTAAAGCCACACATTACCATAGGTGGCTTGGAATGAATTAATACAATTAGGTTCAATTCAATAGGTCTTGTTTTTCTTTCTTTTCTTTTCTTTTTTTTTTCAGACGGGGTCTCTCTGTGTAGCCTTGGCTGTCCTGGACTCACTTTGTAGACCAGGCTGGCCTCAAACTCACAGCGATCCACCCAAGTGCTGAGGTTATTAAAGGCGTGCGCCACCACGCCCGGGAGGTCTTGTTTTTTTTTTCTGTGTAAAATTTCTGTGTTTATGGCAGGAGGAGATTCTTCTCTAACTGCCACCATGTACTGAGGTCAGTTTTCTGGGAAAAAAATGTTTTTAAGGCTTTATATAATAGCCCATAAAATATTAATTACCACTTTAGATATTCATGAGTGAGTGTATGTTCTTGTCAACATGCTACGTAATTGAAAAGTACAAACCGGTAACAAAGCTGCTTTAGAATCTACTTCTGGAGAGTCTTCTGTAGATGTTCTTCTACTACTGCCTTCTGCTACAAGAAATAAAAGACACAGTTGAGCAACTAAACTTGTGTTTTTCCCCAAGACAGGATTTCTCTGTCTTGTACTCACTCCAAAGACCAGGCTGGCCTCGAACTCAGAGATTCACCTGCCTCTGCCTCCCAAATGCTGGGATTAAAGGCGTGCACCACCACTGCCTGGCCGAGCAACTTTCAAAAAAATATTTACTAACAAAACCAAGTGTTGAGCTGGAGAGATGGCTCAGAGGTTAAGAGAACTGACTGTTCTTCCAAAGTTCCTGAGTCAGTTGCCAGCAATCACATGGTGCCTCACAACCACCTATAATGAGATTGTACTCTGTACACATAATAAATAAATCTTTAACAAAAAGAAACAAAGTGTTCCTAGGTAGAATATAACCTTCATAAGATTTCTTCTCTCCAACAGGGCTGAACCCAAGAGTTATAAGAGGCCTATAAACACCCAAGCTATAAAAATTATTCTAAATAAATTACTCAATTTATTGTGAAAACCAGCAAGAAGCAAAACATATTTTAAAAACAATTCAATCTGAGCAGGGAATGGTGGCGCACACCTTTAATCCCAGCACAGAGGAAGGCAGACAGAGGCAGACAGATCACTGTGAGTTCCAGGCCAGCCTGGTCTACAAAGCCAGTCCAGGACAGCTAAAGCTACACTGAGAATCCCTGTATCAAAAACCCACAAGAAATAAAAAAAGGTCAACCTTTCTCTCCTATTTTAGAATCACCCCTACTGACAACCAAGGTTAGTTGTTTGTGAATCTTTCTGGGGGTGGTGGTGGCTAAGTCAGTATATATACCATACAGCCTCCGTGACTTTATATCAACACCAGCACAGTATACACTTTGGTGGGCCTTTTTTCTTTTTTAAATGGTTGAGTGGATTTTTGTTCTCAGATATGTCTCCAGCTTCAAAATGATCCTTCTACCTCTGTCACTTGAGTAGCTGGAACTATATTGTTTGGACATTGTGTGTGGTTTGTTCAGGTTTTTTAGCTGTAAACTTGGAGATGTTTCATGGAAGGACACAGAGGATTTCACTACAACTACCATCATCATTATCATCATCTTCCTCCTCCTCATTTACAAAGTCCTACTTTGTAGCCCTGGCTAGTCTGGAACCTACTATGAAGAAGAGACTTGCCTTTAGTTTACAGAGATCCACCTGACTCTGATTTTTTTTTTTTTAAAGAATTATTTATTAAGTATACAGTGTTTTGCTTGCATAAACACCTGCAAACCAGAAGAGGGCACCAGATCTCCTTATAGATGGTTGTGAGCCACCATGTGGTTGCTGGGAATTGAATTCAGGACCTTTGGAAGAGCAGGCATGCTGTTAACCTCTGAACCATCTCTCCGGCCCGTGACTCTGGTATTATTAATATTAAGTTAAAAAAGATTTATTTTTATTTTATGTACATTGTATGTCTGTGGGTGTCAGATTTTGGAGTTACAGACAGTTGTGAGCTGCCATGTAGCTGTTGGGAATTGAACCCGGTCCTCTTGGAGAACAGTCAGTGCTCCCAACTGCTGAGCCATCTCTCTCCAGCACATATCATTAAATTTTTAAAATTGAAATTCTATGGTTCATCTGGGCAAGGTGGCTCACGCCTTCAATCCCAGCACTCAGGAGGCAGAGGCAGGCAGATATCTGAGTTCGAGGCCAGCCTGGTTTACAAAGTGAGTTCCAGGACAGTCACGGCTACACAGAAACCCTGTCTTGAAAAACTAAAAGAAAAGAAAAGAAAAGATTCTCTGGTTTGGAGTTACTATGGTTTTTATATTAACTTATATAATAGCAAAGCTAGACAAACTATAGGTTGACACTGCTCTGCTCCTAATCTTTTCCTCTGATGATGATAATAATGAGTGTCATATTCCTCCTTCCACTGTTTCCAATCCCCCACTGGGTCTCTCTGTGTATCCTTGGTTGTCCTTGACTCACTTTGTAGACCAGGCTGACTTTGAACTCACAGCGATCTGCCTGCCTCTGCCTCTAAGACTGCTGGGATTGCAGGTGTGCGCCACCAACCTGGCAATTCCTTCTACTCTTGATTTAAGATGATACCCTGTTGTTACAATCTTTTTTTTTTTTTTTTTAACCCCCAAATGAATTTTAAAGTATTTTAACAAAGGCCAAGAAATTTAAAATCTGGCCAGGCAGTGGTGGTGTACACCTTTAATACCGGCACTTGGGAGGGAGAGGCAGGCAGATCTCTGTGAGTTCAAGGCCAGCCTGGTCTATAAGAGTGAGCTCCAGAACAGCCAAGGCTACGCATAGAAACTCTGAACAAACAAACAAACGAAATTTAAAATCTCACACAAAAAACAGTTCTATACAAATGTACAGGGTAGTCAGTTATGGTGCTACACACATTCAATTTCAGCACTAAAGAAGTTGAGGCACGGTGACGGCTTTGCGGAGTTCAATGCCCATAAGACCCTGTATCTCATAAAAGCAAAAATAGTTAAAAATAGTAGGTTGAAATATATTACAAAATGATGGTCAAAACTATTTCAGTAACCTGCAAATGACAGAATATATGATATTCTGAGTATCTCAAATTTAATCAAGTATCAAAGAATTTAGGAGGCTGGTTTGACTGAACTTGTGAGGTGACTACACTGGTATACTGAGAACTAAGACAGAAGTTGTAGCTATTTGTATTTTATATTCTAGGCTCAGGAAATAAGGCCAGTAAAAGTCGTGACAGAAGCGATTATCAAGGAAAAAGTGAAACTGTCAGATAGTGAAAAGGTAGGAAAGAGTGAAGGTGTATATATTTGTGTGTGTGTGTTCAATCACCTTACAGTGGGAAAAGTCTCCATTTAGTTATGCAAGCTAAGAGCTGGGCATGGTGGCACACACCTTTAATCTCAGCTCTTGGGAGACGGAGGCAGATGATCTGGTGTGAGTTTGAGGCCAGCCTGATTTAGATCTAGTTACATGACAACCAGGGCTACACAGAGAGAGCTTGGCTCAAACAAAATTAAAAAGCAAAAAAACCAACCAACCAATCAAACAAACAAACAAACAAAAAACCCAAACAACAACAAAAAAGAAAACAAGCAAACTAAGAGATGTGCCCTAAAAGTGAAACAAAAGATAGAGCAATATAATTGTGTTACTTTTAGAAATAATATATATTATCTTAAAATATTATCTGGCAGTTTCACCTTTTCCTTGATAATCACTTGAGACTGGGTTTCTCTATGTAGTCTTAGCTGTCCTGAACTCAATTTGTAGACCAGGCTGGCCTCAAACTCACAGCAATCCACCTGCCTCTGCCTCCTGACTGCTGGGATTACATGTGTGTGCCACCATGCTTGGTGTCCCTCTATCACTTCTTTTACTGGCTTTGTTTCCTGAACTAGAATGTAAAGCACCAACAGCTACAACTTCTATCTTAGTTCCCAATACAATATGATGAAATAAGAGTTGTGATAAGTTTTTACAGATAAATTTTATTGTAATTAATTAAATTCATAAATTACTAAGTAAGACTTATTCATGAACACATAGCTCAATCTTATCAAATGCTTTTTCTGCAGCTACTGATATGACATGATTTTTAGGCTTGAATCTGCTACTATCATCTACTGTATATGGCATAATTATGTTTTTGTTTGCCAAGCTAAGCTGAATTTCTATAGTAGTATATTCTGTTGAACTCAGTCTACTGAAACAGATTAAAAGAAGCGACAGTGAAGGAGACAAGGAAGCACCGTTTTTAAAAGGAAAACTTCATAATTATTAAACCTTTCAATTATAGACATTTATATAAAAACAAAGCCAGGTATGATAGTATGCACCTATAGTACCAGTAACTAAGGATGCTAAGGCAGAAGGACCAAAAGTTTGAGACCAGCCTAAGCTACAGTGAAGCCTAGTCTCAAAAAAGTAGACTGCCAAGCAAGGTGACACATCTATAATCCCAGCACTAGAAGGCTGAGATAGAAGAATGAGGGATCCAAGCCTACACAGGAAGTTTAAGGCCAATCTGGGAAACATGACTCTCTGTTTCAAACAAGAAAGAAAGAGGGAGAAAATACCTGATACGGGAATATCACCATGATAAAGAAAATGACCAAACTGGCCTGGAACTCACAGGCATCACTTTGTCTCTGCCTCCCAAGTGACACTGTGATACAATGTAATCATCCACCAAGTTCATGCTTAAGAACTGCACAATCACAGCCGGGCGTGGTGGCGCACGCCTTTAATCCTAGCACTCTGGAGGCAGAGGCAGGTGGATCTCTGTGAGTTTGAGGGACAGTTCTGGTCTACAAACCAAGTCCAGGACAGCCAAGGCTACACTGAGAAACCCTGTCTCGGGGAAGGAAAAGAAAAGAATTGCACAATCAAGCTTTTAAAAAAAATTTCTGACACTCTTACATTTTACTAAATTACTATTTTGTATTAGTCTGTATTTGTAGCTTTCCATGGCTGCATGTGACCTGCAAGCCATAAAATGGGCATATCAGCTAACGTCAGATTGAAAAAATTAGTGGTTCCATGTGGGGTTGGACTGAGAGGTGGCAATTTTTCAAAATATATTTTAATTTCAATAGAATTTTACCAAGTTAAAACTAGAAAAAAATCTGTTTAACAACTGATACAATCTATAAATGTTAAAATTAGATTTAAAAGATTCTTAAATTTCATCTTTTCTTTTCTAATTATATGTATAATGTCATATATATCATATTCATACATATCTGACTATAAGGATTTTATTACTCATTTCCAAGATTACATTAACTATTATTGACAAGGATCTTCTGTCTCGCATACCATTTATCACCAAGATGCTTGGCAAATATACCTTAAAGCTTAGTATGTTTGCTAACAGAATTGACAATGAGGCCAAAACACTCACCTTGTCCCGAGTGAAGGGAAGCACAAGTCTTGTGACACTCACTATATTCAGCAGCACCCACATGTTTCAAAGTGTCTTCAGGACTATCATTCTGTACAGATTGTATGAACACATAAAAGCAATTGAATTTCAAACCACTGTTCTGAGTAGAAATTCTTTTGATCTATCTAACTCAATATGCTTTATTCTACATGAGCATTAACAAGTATGTAACAGATCCGGCTACTTTGGTGTGATCTCAAAAAACTACTTGAAACTACCTACTCATCTGAATGAATCGTTTTTTATACTAATATAAATTCTCAAGATGTTCGGAAGCCGGGCATGGTGGCGCACGCCTTTAATCCCAGCACTTAGGAGACAGAAGCAGGCGGATTGCTATGAGTTCGAGGCCAACCTGGTCTACAAAGTGAGTCCAGGACAGCCAAGGTTACATAGAGAAACCCTGTCTTGAAACAAAACAAAACAAAACAAAAGATGTTTGGGAAAATACAAAAAAGTGGAGAAAAAACTGAAACCAAAATCATTACGTTATAAAGGAAAAAGTAGGTGCTACTGTGGCTTACTACGTACTACAGAATCTACTTAGTATCTATTCAACATTTTAGCACAATACTTTAATGAGAATGCATGTCATTATAAATACAAATGTTGTCATCAATATTAAACTGCATCTGAACTTGCCTTTTACATGTAGGGTAGCATACCACATGCTTGCTAGCTATTAAACAGTTAACTTTGGATCATATGAGGAGTAATGACAACCTTTTCAGTTATTATATCCTTGGCTATATCTTTAGGGAAAAAAATCTTGTTTTACTATATCTGTCATTTGACTATTTCTAAAATGTAAGTTTTTTGAGGGACAGAGTAGTTAAGGCATTTTAAGGCACTCACAGTGTAGCTAGCTACATCATTGTTTTTGAGGTATAGAGTAGCTACAGGCAATTTATGACAGTAACAGAAATACAAACTACTTTTTGGGCAAGAAATACATCTTTTCCCCCCAATTGTTCCATATATTCATTAAGCATTAGTAAATGTTCATTTAATATTCTGCATATGTACATTTTATATATAGATTTTTAACTTCTAGATTCCAAGTTTTTTGAGAGCTAAGATCATGTTCTAACAAACTTTGGGTCCTGGAAGAAAAGTTAAGCTTGGTAAATAGTCCACAGAAAATAAAGAAGGAAACACATTTTTTAAAAGAAGAGTGTTAAGCATTTTATTTTAGTTAACAAAAATGTAAGCTACTTAAAACTTTTTCATGTTTCTCCTCTTTGACATCATAACTGCTTCAGGTATCTGGGGGTAATCATACTGATTGACAACGTCTGCTAACCTAGTTTTTATTGAAAAAAGTTTAATTTTATTTAGAAGAAATGATCTCAAAAGTGAAATTACACTTACTGGAAACAGTTCTTTTATTTTGTTTGATGATTCTTTAAGCCTCTGTAAATCCATACTATCTCTGTGTCCTTAACAGGGGAAAAGGAAAAAAAAAAGGGAGATGAAGTACAATCTTAGAAACACGTGATTTATGTTGCTCTTTCAAGTTGTTTTCAGGCTCTGCAAACATTCCTTCTGCTTGTTTTTTTATTTTTATTTTTTTCTTTTTCTCCTCTGTGTGGCCTGGGCTGTCCTGGACTCACTTTATAGCCCAGGCTGGCCTCGAACTCAAAGAGATCTGCCTGCCTCTGCCTCCTGAGCGCTGGGATTAAAGGTGTGTACCACCAGGCCTGGCTTGCTGGCTCCCTTTTGCTCTTTTTATAAATCATACTGAAAACAGATACCAGGAAGGTGCACAACAGGAAACAATTAAGACCTCCCGTTGGGAGCCTCACAAATGAGGTAAGTAAACCTTAGAATTAAAAAGGGCATTTTTACACTTAATAATGAAATATAAAGTAGACTGAGCTGGCATACACCTGTAATATGGAGGTGGAGGCAGGAGCAACAAGAGTGAGTGCAAGCAAGCTTAAGTGAAACTTGGACTTCCTAATATTAGGACAGATTTAATGTAGGAAATATTATTTAATTCTCCAAATAAGCTAACAGTAAACATCAGTGTGTTTGGTACCTAGATAACATGCCATGTTGGCCTTAATATGAATATTTTACACGGTCTTATTAACATAGTCTCCAGACAATCAACACAGTATCCACAAATTTGTAGGTTGGAGAAGTTAGAAAAACAGTTAAAGACAAGAATCAGAAAACCAATGGAAGAAATCAGGCATAGAAAGGCAAAAGGCTTTAGGCAGACTTTGGAATAGTATGAATATTACTACAAAAAAGCAGGATATTTCAGAAAGTTCTGTAAAAACTTTAATACTCTAACAGAAGATAACTAAAACACTATTTCTCCAAATCACAGAACTCAGCTAGCCCAATGATACTTTCTCCTTTCAGTTATTTATTTTCCTCTATGTGGCACACGGTCAGCACTTAAATATGCTTAGGCCTGTATTATCATGGAACACAAGACAATAATTCCAGTACTGAAGAAGCTGAGGCTGGAGAATTCTAAGTTCAATGACTTTTGTTGTATAGCAAGACCCTGCCTTAAAAACAAAAATCCCACCAAAATACAAAAAAACAAAAACCCACAAAGGAAAAAAAAACAAATAAAACATCTTAAGCACACACACAAAAAAAACCCCAATGTAGTTCCAACTCTTCTTCCTTCCTCTCATCACTAAGCTTTTCAGGCAGTAGTCCAACTACTCCTTTGGTTGGACTCTCTCCTCTCTGACACTTTATTTCACTATGGTCTAGCTCTTCATACACAATAGTCTGTCTCCGCATATGCCAGCAGGCCAGAAGAGGGCACCAGATCTCATTATAGATGGTTTTGAGCCACCATTTGGTTGCTGGGAATTGAACTCAGGAGCTTTGGAAAGGGCAGCCAGTGCTCTTAACCTCTGAGCCATCTCTCCAGCCCCATGTTTTTATATTTTATTTTATTGTGTTTTCAAGATAGAGTTTCTGGGATGTCCTGGAATCATTTTGTAGACCAGGTTGGCCTCACAGAGAACTAACTGGCTGCCTATGTCTCCTGAGTACTGGGATTAGAGGTGTGCTCCAACAATGGCAGGGTATAGTCAATTTTTATTCATTAGCTAATTATTCTTTCTTAGGTAGTGTTTCTGATGTGAAAAACAGTACTAACAAGCAGAAAGAGTTTGCTAAACTCACCCACAAATGCTCCAAATTCTATGTTATCCCCTTCTGCAGCTTTATAGAAAGCAGGTTCTGGATCTTTGGTTGTGGACTCCGAGTGGCTCTTGCAACTTGGCTGGGATGGGGTACTCACGGAGAATTTGGTTGGTGGGGATGACATATGTGGTGAACTATTAGGTGAACTGCCTAATTTTTGATTTTTATTAAATGTCTTTAAAACTTCTACCCCATGTCGTCTCTGTCGTAATTCTGGGGGAGAAACAGCACTTGGGAATAAGGCACCACAGGAGGAACCAGCCTCTGGAATGTTGAATTCTTTTTTCTGGGGTATCACAGGCAAATCTTGACCAAACAGATTATACTGGGGGTCTTTTTCATCTTTCATAAAAATGTTACAAAGAAAAGGATTATTACTTTCTCGATCACCTTGAGGAAGAGAGGAACTCAGTGTATTTACAACACTATGCTTTTTCCACATAGGTCTTACAGGAACATCATCAATAAGATTCTGAGCCAAGTGTTTGGAAATACTCAATTCTCGTGTGATCTCATTGTGCACTTTGCTAGCTTCTGAAGCTTTCTGGGCTGTAAGTGTTTTTAAAGTATCTACTGTCAGGGCTGAGAGATCTTGCAGATGACCAATCTGAGAATCTAACGACTGTAATGATCTTTTTATGTAGTTGACACGATCTCCAACTTCTTTAATCTGAATGCACATCTGCTCCACTCTGTAGGGAAATAAAAAGGGCATTTTACTTTTAACTATTAAGATAATGTAGACGGGACAGGAAGATGGCTCAGTGAAAGCAGCGTTCAAGCTCAGGACCCCACACAGGACATAAGGAGAGACCATCTCTGCAAGCCTATCTTCCAAAGTCTACATGCAGTCACGGCTCACATGGCCCCCAATGTTATACATACACAGGCTCAATAATTTTTGAAAAATATTATAGGTTATTTTTATAGTCTAAATGAATGATAGGAGTAAGAGAATTTTACCTTTTAAACAAATAAATTGCAAAAATAAAGTATGGTTATGAGGTTTTACAAATCATATCTTGTCTTTTAGAAGGTTGCAGTGAGAATGCTACCATAATTAAAACACAAATGTTTCTGTTTTGTTTTGGAGATAGGATCTCTCTGTGTAACCCTGGCTGTCCTGGAACTTGCTCTGTAAACCAGGATGCCCTCATTTATAGCACTCAAAAGATCCACCTAGCTCTGCCTTTGAGTGCTGGGATTAAAGGTGTTCCCCACCACCACACAAAGTTTAAAAACACATTTTACCGCCAGGTACAGCAGCATCCGCCTGTAATCCCAAGACTCAGGGAGGCAGAGGCAGGTGGATCTCTGTGAGTTCAAGGCCAGCCTGGTCTATAAAGCAAGTCCAGGACAGCCAAGGCTACTCAAGAGAAACCCTGTCTTGAAAAAAAGCAAAAACCAACCAACCAACCCATGTTTTATTCCACAGCCTAGTTCAGTCTACTCCTCACAAAATGTATGTACGGCTACATATACAAAGGATTGCCGTAAGTGTCACAAACACCACATGCTTCTAATAGGAAGCAAAAACAATGTAAAGAAAAAAAGCTTGCCAGGTGTGGTGGCGCACACCTTAAATCCCAGCACTCAGGAGGCAGAGGCAGACGGATCGCTGTGAGTTCGAGGCCAGCTTGGTCTACAAAGCAAGTCCAGGACAGCCAAGGCTACACAGAGAAACCCTGTCTCAAAAAACCAAAACCAAACCAAACCAAACCAAACCAACAACAAAAGTTTTAAAACAGTAATGACAGCTTCCCCTCCCCTTCTTGAATAGTTAAGAACACCTACTCTTCTCTTCTTTACAACTACAGACAAAAAAAAAAAAAAAAAAAAAGAGTGCTGAGTACCAGAGACAGAGGTACATTTCCCTATTAAGTGTGAGGCCTGACCTCGACCCCTAGCACTACTAAGGATACAGTAAGGAATGGACAGCAAGTGCATTCTCCACAGTTGTGTGGAGAGCGGGGGCTGACTCTGACATGAACTCTCATGCCCCCTATTTGACCACTTTCTCTTGGTGACGAGGCCTGGTGGCACACAGAGGAAGGGGAAGCAGGCTACCGAGATGAGACCTGATAGGCTGTGACCATATGGTGGGGAAGGAGGTCCCCTTCTGTCACAGACCTAGGGGAGAACAGGGTGAAAGAGGGATGGAGGGGGGAATGGGAAGATACAAGTGAGGGGATAACAACTGGGATGTAATCTGAATAAATTATTTAAATAAACAAATAAATTTTTAAAAAGTGTACAGTAAGGGGTTAGACAGGTAGTCTAATGGTTAGATCATTTGCTGGTCTTTTAGAGGACCAAGGGTTTGAATTTCATCACCATCACAGTGGCTCAGAACTGTCTGTCATTCCGGGTACAGGGGATCCAATACCTCTTCTGACCTCCATAAGAAACATGCAAGCACATGGTGCACACACACATATTTAGGCAAACATTCATACATATAAAATAAAATTAAAAATATATTTATGGAAAGTAAAGTAAGAACTTGCAATAAGAGTTCTACTGGGTTATGTGTAGTAAATGTAAAGAACTCATCTGTTTTCTAAATGTGTTTAATATAAAACTTTTTACAGGATTCACTCTAATATATAGCCAATAATAATTAAAGAGCCACACATACCTTTCAAAAGTGACACGGATTCTCTCTTCACTGCCAGAATGGAATTTGTCATCTTTCTCGTCAAAATACATTTCAACACACTGCTCTTCAAAGTCATGGAGTTTCTTTTGATCTTCCTCTGTTAAGAAAAGTTCTAAGGAGAAGCCCAGAAAGAAATCAGAACACAAAACAATGAAGGCTACCCACCAGGCTTCAAACTTCGGATTCTCCCCCTCCCTCCCTGCCCCCACCTCTCCTCCCTCTCTCCCCTCTCATATTTTTGCTTAATAGACTGTCTCTCAACAAAGTCCTACCTAGCCTAGAACTTACTATGTAGACCAAACTGGCCTGGAACTCACAGACATCGTTTGCCCCTGCCTCCCAGTGCTGAGATTAAAGGTATATACCACCATACCTACCGAATTTTAGGTATTTTCTTTTACTTTCCCCTTTCTTACTATGCCTCTCCTATTTCTCTCTTAGCTCTACTGTCACATATCTTATCAGAGAAATAAAACTATGAAAATTTAAGCACAACTGACATGGTGATTTACCCCAAGTTATATTAAGATGTACTAAATTTGTTTGTTTATATAATGTTAAGGACTGCTTCTAGAACAGGTGAAACAGCTTATATTACCATTTAAACAACAAAAAACACTGAAATACTATTCCTCAAAAGATGTTAAATTTTAAGTTGACTTTTATGTATCATATTGCTTTTTGTTTAAATGATCAATAATTTATTCTGAGGCCAAATATGAATTACTACGGCCACAAAACAAAGAGATTTAGGTTACCCAAATTCCAATTTCAAACATGAAAGCAGTTTCATTACGTTTTTATGTTGCCGGGCGTGGTAGTGCACTCCTTTAGGGAGGCAGAGGCAGGCAGATTGCGGTAAATTCAAGGCAACACAAGCCCTGTCTTGAAAAAAACAAAAAAATCTCAACTGTAAGCCTCAGATGTGATCTGATGGCAACCTTTTGACTGGTAGAAAACTAGAGTGTTAAAGTCAAAACATTAAAAAAAAATTTTGTCAGGATGTTAGGTCCAACATAGGGTGGGAAGTGGAGGGGGGGGGCATGGGGCTACAAGCTATTTATAAACTGTAATTAGGCTCTGAACCTGCACCATTTTAAACTCTCCATGGTCACTGACATTTTAACTAGTCAGTCAGCCTTTGTAGACACAACTTCTTTCCTGAAATTCTCACTCACAGTTCCCTGTTGTTGAACCACCACATTTTGTGTATGTGGGAAGGGGGTCATATTATTAAATATTCTACTATAAATTCCCACATAGCTAGGATGGCTTATTCATAGTTATCTGATATAGATGTGGCAGAATAGTGGGCAGGACAGCAGATCCTGGTCCAAATAGGACTTTATGTCTCCATAGCTGCTATAACACTTACATGTGACATGTAAGAGGAATACTAGACTTAAAATAAACAAGAACACTGTTTGGCTTAATAAAGTGAAAGTAGCAGATAAGGGAAGTAGGCATTTCCCCCCCAAGATGGGGTTTGTCTTGTAGTCCTTGTTGTCCTGGACGCACTCTGCAGACTGGGTGGGCCTCAAACTCACAGATCTGCCTGCCTCTGCCTCTGCCTCCTAACTGCGGAAGTAGGCATCTTAAACAACCGAAGTATTCTTGACAGACATCATTATACCCTTTAACTAGACTGATATATTTTCCTTGTATCTAGTTATTTATACCTTATGAAACATTTGATGATTGAAGCACCTGTAATAATCTATTATCTTTTAATTCTAGTCTGTCTATTGTCGTTTAATCCTAATCCTGACAACTTGATGTCACAGCTATCACTTTATGTGTGTAATCTAATTCTGATAAAGATGATCTTCAGCATCCAAGTTTCCACAGTACTTATTTGCAGATACTCAAATTGTACCTAAAAATTATTTTATGCTTAGGCAAACTTTACACAATAATAAAAAAAATCAACATATTAGCCTTTAGTATAGTATCAAGAAACAAGAAGAAAAATTCCCTTCATTTATGTTACTTACTTGGCCCGTCAGAAGTCTTATCCTTCTTTCTTCTTTTACATACACAGCAAAACAGTGAAACTATATGGCTAAGAATGATAAGTGGAGGAGGCAGAACTGGCTTTTCATGATAAGCCATAATAAAATGATAACGCTGATACTTCCATACAATATTGGAAATTGCCTTCACTTGTAAATATACATTACTAGAATAATGAACAAAAACAAAGTCAACAATTATATCCTGCACATACATGCCACATATGCACCAAAAATTAAGTTTGGTCTGAGCTACAAAAAGACACGCAAACTTATCAAGTAGAAATCAAACCTAGATTCTTTTATATATAATCAAAATGGTACTATTAAGAAACATAATACAGCAGGAAGTTAGGCTTACAGTCTGAATTTGACTTAAAGCTAAACTGCCCTAGAAGTACATACTCTTAACTGTTCTAAACATTTAGAGAGAAAAAAATTATATTTTAATTGAGCAGTTTAATATATTGGCTTGAAATATGGTCTAGGTCATAAAGAATGACATAGTAATTAAAAATTGATAAATGAAGTTTTGCTTTAAAAAATTTAAAAGTGGGCCAGATGGTGGCGTACACCTTTAATCCCACCACTCTGGAGGCAGAAGCAAGCATATCTTTGTGAGTTTGAGACCAGCCTGGTGACAAAGCAAGTTCCAGGACAACCAAGGCTACACAGTGAAACTGGGTCTTTAAAAAACAAAACAAAAACAAACAAACAGAAAGGAAAAAAAACCTAAAACTGTAAGATTATTCTAAGAACCACAATTTATATACTCATAAAAAATGACATATGAATGTTACCTAAATATCATGTATAATTATAGATGAGTCTTGTGTTTTTCTGTAATTCCCTAGCAACCTAGGAAAAATTTCTAATAAAGAGTAAACATTTTTAAACATTTCTTTCTTTATGAGTGTCATGTAGACGTATATGCATAGAAGTCTCTTTACCATGGAGGTTCTGGGAAATCAAACTCAAGTCATCAGACTTGTCAATAAGCACCTTTACCAACTTATCTCACCAGTCTGTGTTTTTTCGCTTCCCAAAAGGTTGTATTTATAAACAAACAGAGACAGGCAGACCACACAGGCTCCCTGGCTAGGCAGCTCAGCCAGACTGACAACCTCCAGGTTCAGTGAGAGCCTTTCCTTAAAAGTCAGGTGGAGGGCTAGATAGAGCACCGGCTGCTCTTTCACAGAGCTTCGCTCCCAGCACCTACATGGAAGCTCACAGCAATCTGGAACTCCAGGTCCAAGGGATCTGACACTATTTTTTTTTCCCCTCCAAGACAGGGTTTCTTTATGTTATCTTGGCTGTCCTGGACTTGCTTTGTAGACCAGACTGGCCTCGAACTCACAGAGACCCACCTGCCTCTGCCTCCCGAGTGCTGAGATTAAAGGCGTGTGCCACACTGCCTGGCCGGGATCTGACACTTTCTACTGGCCATCGTGAATACTATGCGAAACAAACATACAGGCAAAAACACCCACACACAAATTTTTTTTAAAAAGACATGCAGTATCTATCTCCTGCTTCCATTTAACACCCACATGCACATGAATGAACACATACATACAACACACAGAGAGACACACACAGAAACACAGATATTTTATGTTGAAAATAAAACCTAACATTTACAATTCCTTTGATTTCAAAAAACTCATTTCTTATTTACAATTTTTCAAAGATAATTTAATACTTAAATCTCAACAAAAACATTTTAAAACGGAGAATCTCATTCAAAATGAGAACTATAGCAAATAAACATTAAGTAAATAAAATTCTTACTTGAAAAATGCGATAAGGAGATTAACCATAATGATATACTGTACAAAGAGGTAGACTGCTTGAAGAAATGGAGTCAACCATGTCCCAGGACCACAAATTGTCTGGAGAATGGAATCATTTGCACACACTTTGGGACGAGAGAAAATAATTTTAAACATAATAGATCTGTGTTCAGGGTTTTTTGTCTTAACAGAAAATGCTGAGCACATGGAAATCTGATTAAGAGTTTAAAAGAAAAAGATCTTTAATAGGTGGCCATTGGAGCTCTGCCTTACAAGGATTCTGACACTGAGGCCTGTGAGGCCTTCTGTTCTGCCACACCACTGCACACAAGCAAAGGTGTTACAGGTAATATCTATCCATAGGCAGATTTAGACTGAGGCTAAAGGCAGATAAAACCCCTGGATACAGTGAAATTATAACATTTATATAAGAAAAATATCTGAATCTTAAAAACGACATGAGAGATACATAGTAGGCCCTATGAAGTTACAGACTTCAATTTATGCCCAAGTAGGACTAAAAATGCATTTTAAATATAAAATGGCTAAATGGCTAAAATTGAGGATTCCAGTTTTGTTCCCAGCACCCACGTTAGGTGGCTTAGAACCACCTGTGTGACCCCAGCTTCAGGTGGATGCCAGCTTCTGGGCTCCATAGGCATCCGCACCTAGATATACTCACACACAGACATACAAAATACACATGATTAAAAACTGATTTTGCAATCATAAATTCTTACCATCAATTTCATATGCATAAACTTCACCAAAAATCATCCAGTATGGATGAAAAACTATATCTTTAGCAAGAGACCAAGATGGTGCTTCATGCGGATAAAGTATTGCCTTTCTGGGAACACCAAAACTAAGTAACACAAGAGCCATTATCACTACAATGTAGAACATATTGGCCACCTGTTTAAAAAAAAAAGGAAATTGTTAAGATACAAGAGAATTTAATACCTATAACAAATTCCATCCTAAAAAAGTGTTTCTAATGTTCTAATAGATAAGTAGAATGTTTTGAGTTTCCATTTGTTGCTGATAATAGCATTCAGAAAAATGTTATCATTGCATAAACCTTATGAAGAAGATAGTATTTTTTAAAAAACAGTAAAACTAAGCAAGTCACAGGCATGTTTCCTTGTCTCTGCAATAGACTCTATCAGTAGTTCAAAATATAGCCTATCTCTGACAAAATAAGATAAATCCAAAACTATAGTTGCCTAGGCAAAATTGGAGACTTAATTCCAGTAAATGACATTTTCCCCCTAAGACAGAGTTTCTGTGTAGTCCTGGCTGTCCTGGACTCACTTTGGAGACCAGGCTGGTGTTGATCTCACAGAGATCTGCCTACCTCTACCTCCAAGTGCTGGGATTAAAGGTGCCACCACACCCAGCTGTAAATGACAATTCCTAAAGCTTGTCAAGTAGCTATGGAAATGCAGACTTTCCTCTACTTGGCCTCATATTATCTGTACTTTGACCACTTCTAGAAGCTAGACATGTACCACCATGCAAATCTTCAAATGAAAGGCCTTTGTGAGTACAGCAAAGAGGCAAAGAATATATGAGATAAAGCTTAAAAGGAAGAATGGAGATATAGCCCTTGGAGGAAGCAAGATAAGGCTGCCAGGATTTTTATTATTTCTTACAGCTCAATCTGTAATTATCTCAAAACTAAAGGAAAAGGGTAAAAGCAAAAAGATAGTAAGAGAAAGAAACACAGGGCACAAAGGAGAGAGTGAAGGGAAGAAAACAAGATTAGTGTCAGTGAGAGCCCCTGTCTACAAGGAATAAGATGGTGACAGAAGATATCCAATGTTACCTGTCCACGACATGAGTGGAAATACATCCTGACACAAACATACAAAAATGAAATATCCTTAAGGGTCAGAGTATGAGCTAATAAACATGAGCTAACAGAAATTTGTGGGTCCAGGTAAAGTTATATTAAAATATTTTGTGACACTTAAAAAACAATTTATGAATATTAGCAGACATTTCAACTCACCATTTTTCCAATCATCATTACATAAGGTCCTGCCTGCTGATTTACAGCTAGAAAATCCAGCAAACGCACATACCAAAATATTATATTTAGACAGTAAATCAATCTTCCAGCTACAAAAACATGATTATCATATGCATTCATAAAGTTCCATTTTGCTCCAAATCTTAGTCCAAATCCAATGAAGAAAGAAATTATGGCAATTGTGTCACTGACATTGAAGTAGTCACTAAACCACACTTTAATCTTCTGGCTGATTTTCCCAGCTTCAGACATAAAGACCTAAAGGTTTAAGAAGAGGGAAAAAAAAAAAGTTAAATCAAATCCTTCCTACTAAATCATATATAGGATCTGAAAATCACAGAAATAATTTTAGTCATGTTTTTAAGATTTAGTTGTTTATTATTATTTACACAATATTCTGCCCACATGTGCACATGTGTGCCTGCCAACTAGAAGAGGGCACCACATCTCATTATAGATGATTGTAAACTACCATGTGGTTGCTGGGAATTGAACTCAGGACCTTTGGAAGAACAGCTAGTGCTCTTAACCTCTGAGCCATCGCTCCACCTCCTTTTAGTTATATTTTAATGTTTCAAAGTATCTGGGATCTTGTCTTGCATCTGAAGGTGCATTTGATAATAAAACAGTAAAATCACAGATAAGACTCCTTACAAGCAGGTATGGTGTGGCAAGTAACTTTAATCTCAGCATTTAAGGGGCAGATATAGGCAGAACTGGCATCCAGGGCTATACTGTGAGAGCCTGTCATAAAAAACAAACAAACAACCCCCACCACCCCCCCCCCCCGCGCACAAACAAAAGACTGACTTGCTCAGCTCAGTAAAGTGATAGACTAGGAAGCTGGAATATGAAATGCTTTTGAAATATTTTACTTCAAGTCAAAGCAGTACTGATTAAAATAGCAGTCCATTCTAAAGATGCCTTATTTGCAGAAAACAATTCAATGATGTAAATAAATGGCTGTACATATTATTACAGCTCTATACATATAAGGTACAGCTCTAACTTATTAAAAATATCTACTACCCCTTTTAAGTAATATATTCACAGCTACAACATAAGAGTATTTCCCAATAGTAAAGCCTGCTTTTGCTTTTCTCTCTGAGGCATTTTCCCTTCCCACTAAAGACAGATACAATTAATACCATTCTCATAAATACATGAAAAAACTGTTATGAATACATTATCATTTAACTAATTTCGTCAGCTATATTGACAAAGTATGATTTCAAAAACACATGGACTGCAGCCATTAGCTGTTTTAATAAGCTCCTGCAGTAGCTAAATAGGAGGGAAGTACTACGCCTAATTACTTCTTCAATTTCATGTATTCTCTACATGTAAAGCAGAGACTTGAAATAACTCAGTGTTACAAGTATATAGCTACTAGTTTAAATAGGAAATATTTGGGCATACACAGAGTACATATTCATATAGGCAGGCAAAACATTCACAACATGAAAATGAGTATTTTGAACTAGAGGGTAGCTCAGTGGTAAAGAGCACTGGCTACTCTTCCAGAGGACCGGAGTTTGATTACTAGCACCTACATGGCAACTCACAACTCATCTAGGGAATCTGATGTCCTTTTCTGGCTTCTGTGGGCACCGGGCACCCAGATGGTACACAGATATACATGCGGTTAAAACACTCATAAACATAAAATAATGTAAATAAATAAATATTTCTTTTCACTCTTGAGACAGGGTTTCATGTAGCCCAGGCAGGCCTCAGACCCACTGCACAGCAGAGGATGACTCTGGGCTCCTAACCCATTGGGCTCGTCTCCCAGTGCGGGGATCACAGATGCGTATTACCATATCCCGTCGTAAGCATCTCTCCAAGGAAAGAAACTATGTTTCCCCAACAAACTAGGGTGTTATATAATTGGAGATTTTAAAATGGAAAAGAGACACAGAAATAAACCCAGCTGGCAACTTGGTGGGCAACACAGGATACTCTAGTGGGGAGACAGCATAAGCACAAAATGGAAACCTACAGTACCTGATTACCTACATACAGATCCAGTATTTCTGAAGAACATCAAAGAGCATGTGAAACTTGAGTAAAAATAAAAATAAAATCAGCTGGGCGTGGCAGCACACGCCTTTAATTCCAGCACTTTGGAGACAAAGGCAGGCGGACTCTGTGAGTTCGAGGCCAGCATGGTCTACAAAGTGAGTCTAGGACAGCCAAGATAACATAGAGGAACCTTGCCAAGGCTAAACAGTGAACCTTGTCTCAAAAAACCAAAAGGTGTGTGCCACCAAGCTTGGCCCTTGGGGTGTTTTTGTTTTTGTTTTGAAAAACATGGTTTTCAGACTAGCAAAAGCAAACATGCTCCATACCCACACCCACAACAGAATTAAAGAACCGTGCATGCATACATACGTAAGTTAAAACAAAAACTGTAGACATACCTCACGGATTTTTTCAATAGCATAGGTAAAAATATAAGCGATAACAATCCATTCTTGAACTGAAGGTAACTGTTCCATTTGTACAAGAACTACAAATGTATAAAGCATCAGAAATCCTAAGTATGCCAACTAATAAAAAAGAAATAAAGAGTTACATGAATAAAATTGATTACAAAATAAAACATATTGTGGACATTTTCATGTACACAGAAAATCTAATTTGACCTATGGTAGGCTAGGTAAATGTAAAGACAGATATTCATGTAGCCACCTGGGGCTGGTTGTTTTAAGGAGCCACTCACATGAATGCAAATGTAAGCAATCCTCACTATTTACATTAATGAGACAGAATTTGCATTATCTGCATCTAAGAGGAACAAGACATTTTTATATACAGAAGAAATGTAATAAATTAATCCTGGGTAATAAGGCATATAAGTATGAGTGAGAAGGCAAAGATTAAAGGAACAAATTTTCAAATATTCATCCTAATGCAAAATAATTTATCAACTTTGGCAAATGTTTAATACTGATGAAAATGAACCAACATTACTTTGCTTTCCTGGGAAGGGGAATAAAGACTCATTCTCTCAAGCCAAGTAGGAAGGCATTGGCACCAGAAACTTCTAAGTCGAGCACTTGTGAGGTAGAGCCAAGAAGATCAAGAGTTCAAGGCCAGCCTTGTTTACATAGCTAGTTCAAGATCAGCCTGGTTATAAGAATCCCTTTTTCACATATCCCAAAATCTTCTCAGATGAAGTCCGTGGTTTAAAGGAGCTAATTTCATTTGTTTCTTCAGATATGGTCCTCTCTAGAGGCTCCCCCCAACAAGACGGCTACTTAAATGTTTTTAGAGAACTAACAGTGAGTAAAAACTACATTTCAACATATGGATACATTCTCCCATTGGTTTATACTTTTGTCAATACACCTTTCTACAAACCAGGAGAAAGGCCAAGCAGGAAAGCAATGAAGCACACAATTAAAGAAACAGCCTTTCGGGGGATGGAGAGATGGCTCAGTGGTTAAGAGTCCTGCCTACTCTTCCACAGGTCCTGAGTTCAATTCCCAGCAAACATATGGTGGCTCACAACCATCTATAATGACATATGGTGCCCTCTTCTGGAGTGCAGGTGCACATGCAGGGAGAACACTGTATACATAATAAATAAATAGAGGAGGGCAAGGAGGAGGAAGAGGAGGAGGAGGAAGAGCCTTTGTAAAGAAAGCGATGTGAGTAATCTGGATTGCTCTTTGCCTTCTATTTTAAAGCAGCAGGCTTATTTCTAAACACTTCTGTGTGCTATCTGCACAACTCTAAAACAGAATTACAAAATGTATTGGTTTTTGAGTTGATCTTTCAGAATTGTTTTGTTCTTATTATAATGTGTGTGTTATATGACTGTGGGGTGTGGGTGCTATATTCACAACTTTATTTAGGTTTTGAACAGGGTTTCTCTGCGTAGCCCTGCTGTCCTGGAATTCACTCTATCAGGATGGCTTTGAACTTAGAGACTCACCCGCCTCTGCCTCCCAAGTGCTACGATCAAAGACATGTACTACCACTGCCTAGTTCACAACTTTATTTTTAATGGAAAATTTGTACTTGTTACCTTTTATTTGTTTGTGGTTTTATTATGTGGTTTTGGCTGTCCTGAAACTCATAGACCAAGCTGGTCTTGAACTCCCAGAGCTCCACATACCTCTGTCTCCCAAGTGTAAGGGAGTAAAGGCATGCGCCACCACACCTGGCTTATATTTGTTACCTTTAGAAAAGCATATACTACATTATTTCATAAATTTTTATTCTCAATCAGAACTAAATTATTTTAGTGCTTATAATTCTAGACATCAGTAACTTAGATGAAAGAAAGCAAAATGTAATGCTCTTTTAATAATAAGTGTGTTTTCAGTGATCTAAATTACATGAAGACTAATATGGAGGCCAGACTAACAGTTCTCTAAAAAGCATCGTTAAGGGGCTGGAGAGATGGCTCACTGGTTAAGAGAGCCACCTGTTATTCCAAAGGTCCTGAGTTCAATTCCTAGCAACCACATGGTGGTTCCCAACCATCTATAATGTGATCTAATGCCCTCTTCTGGTGTGCAGGTATACATGCAGACAGAACACTGTATACATAATAATAAATAAATCTTTTTTTTAAAAAAAAGCATCTTTAAAAACACTATGATCCCAGGACAGCTAAGGCTACCCAGAGAAACTCTGTCTCGAAAAACCAAACCAAACCAAAAAAATACTATGCTCTTCCTAGAAACAAATAAAACCAACCTAACCAAACCAAACCATGAACATAACTATTTAAAAACATACCGTGTTAAACCAGAACTTTACAATCGGTGCATGATAAAAGGCATAAAACTTTCGTGTGATTGGAAGCTTTTTTGATTTAATATGTATCTCCATTTCATTCTTTCCTTCACTGCTGTCCACAACCCTTACTTCTTTAAACACTTCCTAAAATTGAAAATATGTGTTTAGTTTCTATTTAAGTCATAACAAACTTACATTTGCTCTGAAGTCTTTTATCCTTACCATGGGTATCTCTTCTGTTATGTTGTGAAAATTGTTTTCACTATCCTCCATAGTCATCTGATGAGCATCTTGAGATTGTGGGATATGGGACATTTCAGCCTTGGTTTTATACTCTAGCATTAATATGGCAGGTGGAACTAAAATGCTTAATATGACCTAAAATTTTTAGAAACATAAACATTTGCATTTTAAAATCAATGACCTTTATAAATACAATAAATAAATATAGAATAAAACTAAGTTATATATTATGTATCTTGTGAATGCTACCTGTTTTACCCTGAAACTGTACGGAAAATTAAAAATTCATCTTTCTTTACATACTGTATCATCTGAGTATTGTGATGGTGACAACATGGGTTTAGTAATGAGTACAGAGTTGTCCTTTAAAGTAAAATTATTACAATTTGTTTTTAAAAATACTTTTTATTTAGATAAAGGTGCTGTTACTTTACTTGAGACCTCTCTGTAAGTGCCCCATGCTACGTCACGAGGCCACACTATATAAGTATAAATCAGACTTTATTTCTAAAACTTTACATAGCACAAATTCTTTTTCCAATTTTGTCTGTATTAAGAGATATAGGAGGGGCTGGAGAGATGGCTCAGTGGTTAAGAGCACTGCCTGCTCTTCCAAAGGACCCAGGTTCAATTCCCAGCACCCACATGGCAGCTGACAACTGTCTGTAACTCCAAGATCTGACACCCTCACACCAACACACATGAATTAAAATTAAATAAAATATTTTAAAAAAAAAGAGAGATATAGGAGAGAATAAAAAAGGAAGCTTAAAATACTATCTCTCAAATGATAAAACTGAAAGGACTAGCTACTTTACCCAAATTCTTTTTTTATTTTTTTATTTTTAAAGATTTATTTACTATTTATATAGTATTCTGCCTCCATATGTGCCTGCAGGCAAGAAAAGGGCACCAGATCTCATTATAGATGGTTGTGACCATGATGTGGTTGCTGAGAATTGAACTCAGGACCTTTGGAAGAACAGATAGTGCTCTTAACCTCTGAGCCATCTCTTCACCCCCCCCTTACCCAAATTTTTAACCTAAAGCCTTGCATACATTGATACACTAATCTATACTATAAATTAGGAACATGGATACATGTATTCAGTACATTTCAAGTAAATGAAAGTAACACATTAAGTGAGATGATATGTCTGGAATTTTAGAAATCAGAAATACTCTCAAAAGCCAGTAACTCACTCAGGGGCAGAGACATGAAGATCTATGAATTCAAAGCCAGCTTGGTCTAGGAAGTGAGTCCAAGACAGGCAAGGCTACAAAGAGAAACCCTGTCTCAACAAACAAACAAAAAGCCAGTAACTCTATAGGGGTACTTGGGGAGTAAATGTCAACATTACTTTTAGCTGGGAGAAGGGCAATAATCATACACAATTATAAAATATCCAATATTTAAGAACAGTGGGAAAGTATATATTATCCCACTTGAGATGAAATGTCAATCACCCCATTTTCCTACATATGTGTGGGTTAATTTGCTTATACTTTATATCTTATTATATACTTTAAATCTTATCATTTTTAAGATATACCTTATACCAGGAATTTTTTCTCATATTCAGCCGTCCCATCCACATATCAGATAACAACATCTGTGTACAAGTGTGAGCTACAAAAGGTCTAAGTCTTGAAGAAACCGCTAACTTAAGGCAGGTTGAGTTACTCCAGTTTTTTAGTTCATAAGTGAGTAATTTCATAGCCATGGTTTCATCTTGTCTGAAGGATTGTTCCAGTAATTCAACTGCAAGTTGGCCAAAATCACTATAAAACAAAACAACAAAACCTCCAAATATACTCAGATAAAGAAATTGTAGTTGTTTTGGTTTTTGCTGAGAATCAAGCATCTTTTTCAGACAGAAACTCTAATATGATCCCCAAACAAAAGAATAAATAAAATATAAGTAAAAACCAGAGCAGGAGAGATAGCTCATTAGTTAAGAACACTAGCTACTCTTCCAGAGGACTGGGGTTCAATTCCCAGGACCCACATGGCAGCTCATAACTGTCTCTAACTTCAGTTCCAGGATTTCTGACATCCTCACATGACATACATGCAATTTAAAGAAATGCAGTATAGAGATACTTTGAACCACTGAGGCATTTTTCCAGCCCTTGTACACTGTAATTCAAACATGGAAATAGGAACTAACTTACTCATGAAAAAATAACATAAACTGTAAATTCCCACTGAGCAGAAATAGGGTCCCTATGAGAGTTGTTTTCAGTGAAAACAGTTTATCTCTTCCAAATCTGGCTTACTTAGATAGAGATAGGAGAAGAGCTAAATATCTATTATAAAACTTCCAAGAAATATCTTTGCAGATTATTATGAACACATCTCACTAACTAAACTATAAACTTGTGAACTATTTTTTTCTTTAGTATCTTTGATTCCATCATTCAAAATGTCCTTCCAGCGTAAATTCTGTTCATTTCTGAAAAGCACACCTCAAAGCATTCCTTTTTATATTCCAAACAGAATTCTTAATGTAATTGGTACTATGTCTACTCATTTAACTTCTCTCAGTTCAGTCTTGTTTCCTGAAATGTTTAATATATCAAATAGCAAAACAGTTTCTTTTCAAATTACGTAATACGAGAGGGGAATAGGGTGGAAGAGGGAGGAAGGGTGAGGATGGGAAGATACAAGGGAGGGGATAACAACCGGGATGTCATATGAATAAACTATAATAAATTAAAAAATGAAAAAAGAAAGAAATTACCTTATGCACCTAAAAAATATCTGTCTTAGTTACACCAATAAAGTCTATACCCCACCCCCTCAACCCTCCTTAACACCCCTGTTTAGGATATTGTACCGTAACACACACAGATAAACAGTACACTGCTTCATATATTAAAATGTCACTTACTTAGAATACTGTTTCAGTTCTTCTGAAGTATCATCCACCAGGTCACTCTGCTTTGCTTCATAAGCCATTGAGCGATAGATCTTACAAGCAACTAATGCTTTAGCCATCGACTCTTCACCATGCTGCCATAGAAAGCGGGCCATGACCTGCCTCTTCATAAGGCAAGCCCAAATCAATAATTCATTAAGAGGGTAAGGAAAGCGCTTGGTTTCTGGATCATCTATATCTACAATTTCATCTTTGGTTCTTTTCTTCTTTCCTTCTTCCAGAGCTGCATCCATCTTCAAGGGAAACAAATACTGTAAGACTCACAGTAAGGCCACACGAGGGCTAGGGACATAACTGCAGAACACCACTTGCCTATAACGCAAAGAGTCTTGGATCTGACCTCTAGCATCTTAAACCAGTAGTGGCAACAATAACAAGGCCTCATAACAATCATCTTAATGAAACTTTTTAATATAATATCCTCTATTCAACTTCATAATACCTATAATAGAATAATATAATTTCATAAACTTTACTTTTTAATTATAATTCATAACACATGTTATAAAAATGCCTTTTCAACAATAAGGCTGAAGCACAGTCATAATATTTGAACTAGCATCTGATAAGATACAATTTTAATTAAAGTTTAGGCAATACTTTTGTTGTATACACAGAATAAAGCTAATCAAAAGTTTCTGAATCTGTTTATTATCATAGCTAAAACTGGAATCATTAATTCATAATGATTATTTTTGTTTATGAGGGAAAAAGCCAAAAGATATTTCTCAAGACAGGCATGGTGAAACATGCCTTAGGGAGGCAGAGGAAGGCAGATCTGTTGAGTTTGAAGCCTGCCTGTTCTACGAGCAAGTTCCTGGGCAGCCAGGGCTATACAGAGAAACCCTGCCTCACAACACCCCTCCCCCCCAAAAAAAGAATCAGAAGATAATTCTCACTAAATCAAACCTTTTACTTAATAATACTAATTAATAATAAAAACAAAATAAAAACAAAAACAAAACAAAAAATCAAGAACAACAACAACAAAAATTAAAAATTTAGAAAGAATATTTCAATCTTTATTTATTTATTTTTTGGAGACAGGGCTTCTCTGTATAATAGCCCTGACTGCCCTAGAACTCTCTTTGTAGACCAGGCTGGCCTTGACAGAACAGCAATCAATCTGATCGGCGTGCCTCTGCTGGGATTAAAGGTGTGAGCCACCACACACAGCTCAATAGTTCCATCTTTAATAAGCAAAATAAATCTATTTTCTTCAAAGAATAAAACTTACCTTTGGTCTGTAGGGTTGGGCTGTTTTAATGAAATGGTTGTGTCTCGTTTTTTCCTTTTTATCAGCTCTGTTGCCGAAAGTTTCATGACCCTTCCGCAACTGAGGAGTGCTGCTGGAAGTATTTCGACCTGATCTCTGAAAATGAGAGCTTATTAATTTTTTAAAAAATTAAATATGCTGATGTGTCATAAAATTTTTTCAGGATAGTTTAAAAACATTTATAAATGTTTGTCTAAAAATCGGCTCCTGTTTTCTCTTGAAGTATAGTCTCATGATGTAGCCAGGCTGGCCTTGAACCTGCTTCTACCATCGAAGCCAAGATTATATGTGTATCATGATGACCACACTCAGTCTCTGGCTGCAGTCTCTCTCTCTATTTCTGTGACCGAGCTCTCTCTACATTGCCAAGCCTAGTTGTAAGTAATTAAGCTGGCATTCCCAAGTGACTAACTTGGATCAGCCACCCAAGGAATTGAGACTACATAATGGAACTACATGCTGTCATCCAACTTATAAAATATTTTTAATTACATTTAGTTTAAATCCCAAGTTTTGTTTTTTGACAGTTTATGAATCCCTGGCTGGCCTGGAACTCAGAGATCCTCCTGCTCTGACTCAACTTCCTGAACTTTGGGGTTAAAGTTGTACACTGCCACACCCAGTTGAAATCTCACATTTAAAGACAATTATCACTGTTTGAGATAGGGTTTCTCTGTGTAACCTTGGCTGTCCTGGGCTCTGTAGACCAGGCTGGCCTCGAATTCATAGAGATCCGCCTGCATCTGCCTCGCTGAGTGCTGGCATTAAAGGCGTTGGCCACTACGCCCAGCCTATAGCTGGCTCTGAATACTCGGCTGGCCTTGAACTCAGAGATCCACCTGCCTCTCCCTCTCAAATGCTGGGATTAAGGCAAGCCCTGTAAATTCAGCTCCTATAAGTTAAGTAGTTCTTAACATTAAACAACAGAATTATACACACCCAGTTATTTCCACAGCCCAGCAACTGTCACTATTTCTTTTTAAATATTTATTTATTTATTATGTAAACAGTGTTCTGCCTGCATGTACACCTGCATGCCAGAAGAGGGCATCAGATCACATTATATGGTTGTGAGAAACCATCTGGTTGCTGGGAATTGAACTCAGGTCCTCTGGAAGAGCAGTCAGTGCTTTTAACCTCTGAGCCATCTCTCCAGCCCCAACTGTAACTATTCTAATGCAATTAACACTCTGTCCTTTTTATTTTGTTAGGAAATCTGATTGATACAAACTAGGGAATCATTTTACCTTGGAACTACTTCCATCCCCTTAATTTTCTTTTGTTTTGAGACAGGGTTTTCCCACAGTTCTGGCTAACCTCACTATGTAGCAACTCACTAAACTCGGTCATTCTCCTGCACCCCCTGCCTCTCAAATGCTGGGATTACAGGCACGCCCCATAAATTCAGCTCCTATAACTTAAGTAGCTCTTAACATTAACCACCAGAATTATTATACATACCCGGTTGTTTCCACCAAGACTATTATATATTAATCGAAAACGTTTCCGTGTGTATGTACATCTGTAGGTGCCTCCCATGAGATATTCAATTACAAGTCCTATATCAATTAGAGTGATCTTGTATCCTGGAGGAAGATTGCCCTGAAAACAAAATATTAAATAGACAGAATAATATTACTCAATATTGTTTTTCCATGCCTAGGAGTAGGCATAATCTGCCAAATTAAGAAACGCTTGTTATAAAAAAAAAATTATGTTGCTAATAGTTATCTTTACGGAAAAAAATGAATAACTTTTTCTATTTCCTTATATGAGATGAGGTGATTCAATCAGAAGATGACATTTTTGAGGTCCTAGGTATGGATTGAGTCAGTCCAACCTAACGCAGAGAGACAGTTGATTTTTACACTCCCCAATGTTCCTTACACAGAGCTATAAACTATTAAAGCTAAATACAGTATACATCACAAACTCTATTTTACTACAAAAACCCATTTATGTGTCCAGAAATAGTCACAAATGCCTTTTTAAACACATTCTCTTGGCTATACTGCACATCATACACATTTTTATATCCTTGTCCAGAATTTAACACTATCACTTACAGCTTTATTTATTAACTTACAAATAAACCTTTATGGTATAAGCCATTTATGAATTTATAGTATGTACAAATTTCAGAATTTTAAAATTATTTTCATTAAATAATATTAAAGTTAATTTACAGGAGCTTGCCATTTACTAATAACTAATTCTACCTTCACATCATCACCATTCCTCTGAACTTTGCCTTTTAAATGTTTAAACTTGTAACTGAATTCTAATGTTGAATTCATCTTTCAACTCTAATGTATACAATAAACTGGCCACTCCCCTGCCCAGGGTTTCTCTGTGTAGCCTTTGGTTATCCTGGACTCACTCTGTAGACAAGACCTGTCTCTGCCTCCCAGAGTACTTGGATTACAGGTGTGTGCCACAGAGCCCAAGGTTGGCCACTTCTTTGAAGTTTAAGTTCTTTTTCTATTACAACAATTTAAGAAACACTGAAATAACATTTTTGCTTATTAAGTTTGGCTTATTTCCAGGTGTGGTGTTGCACCGCCTTAATCCCAGCACTCAAGAGGCAGAAGCAAGTGAATCTCTGATTTTGAGGCCATCCTGGTCTACATAGTAAGTTAGTTCCAGGACAGCCAGGGCTATATAAAGAGACTTTTTTTTTTTTTTTTTAAAAAGGAGGTTTATTAATAGTACACTCTCTGTAAAACATACAAGTTTTACAAAGTGAATTTTTAAAAGTACTTTAAGCCAGGTGTAATGGAATATGGCTTTAATTCTAGTACTTGGGAGGCAGAGGGAGCCAGATCTCTGTGAGTTCCAGGATAGCCAGAGCTACATAGTGAGACCCTGTCTCAAAGCAAAACAAAACAAATTATTTTAGTTTTAGAAGTCTTAAAATATTTGAATGATTGCCTGGTGTGGAAGTACACACTTTTAATCCCAATACTTGGGAATCAGAGGCAGGTGTATCTTCTCACAAGGAAGGAAGGAAGGAAGGAAGGAAGGAAGGAAGGAAGGAAGGAAGGAAGGAAGGAAG
>OU015742.1:21916858-21979897 GCA_907169655.1 Acomys percivali | reverse complement strand
AAGGAAGGAAGGAAGGAAGGAAGGAAGGAAGGAAGGAAGGAAGGAAGAAAGGAAAAATGAGGGGAGGGAAAGGGGAGAGAGAATATGGATATTCAACACCAATAATTTTAAATGACGGTAAAATTGGTTGACAAGTGGTTAAAATGACTAATTCACTCACAAAGCACACCAGGAGGAGGAAAGATGTGTCATGCTGCATAGATTCAGATACTACAGACTCCATGTGACTACTGCTAGCACTGAGTTCTAAAGAAGGGCAGGGCATTCAGCATTTCTTCAGCCCAGAAGATCAGCACTTAGTGCTTCACTCATTGTCCTTTACACTGACACAAATTCTAGGGAAAGAAGGCACATTCTATCATTGATCTTCCTCTTCTGGATCAATCAATACTATAAAATGTATCATGTTCTATCTGATATGACTAGAAGCTTAGGAAATTGGCATTAATTTCATGAGCTCTTTCCCCCACCCCTTGGTTTGCTTCATTAAGTTCTTTACCATCAACTTTTTTTTTTTAAACTTATATGTATGGTTATTTTGCCTACACGTGTGTCTGTGTGCCAGAAGCCAGAAAAGGGCATCAGATATCCAGGAACTGGGGTAACAAGACTGTTATTAGCCCCCATGTGGGTGCTGCGAACAGAATGTGGGTTTTCTCCAATGTTCTTTCAGCTGAGCCATCTCTCCAGCCTGAAGCTCTTATGACAAAGATAGTTCTTGTTATACATTGTATGAAAAGCTGTTGTTTTTACTGCCATTTAAAAATGCACTTAGATGATTTGGGAGCAAAAATAAAGTACAAATGACTAAGAGCTAAGGCCTTCCTCTAACAAAGAAAGTCTCTTACCTGTTTGACATCTCGAATGAGATGGAACAGCATTGGATTAGTTGGACCTTGTTTCTTTAGGGAAAAACAGGAGGAAACCATTAGCTTTGGCCTAAAATAAACAACTCTGTAAAATAAACAAGTCCTGTAACTTACAAATAGCCCCTTGAACAAACTCTAAAGACTTCGTTACTAATGCGATCAACTTTATTTTTACTGCTTTATATTTTAGAAAGAAACTTAAATCAACAGTGAGCACTCCTGTAATAATTTTTACACCAGTTAACAAGAAACAGAACCCATGTAAGGTTTAGTGTAATGATACTATATAATACTAATGCATAAAATCAAAATAAGAACTTAATCTCACTTAAAGGAGATTCATAAGCCATCGGGGTTATGAATCATTCTTAACTAATCTAATAGGTTTTGTGGAAGCAGTGAAATATGTAAGCTGCTTTAAGCACAGAATAAACTTTCAATAAGTGAGGGTTAGTAGGAAAAACCAGGCCAGCATAATCAAATAACCAATGTTTTTCTAATGTTTGTGTGTATATACAAACTGGTAGAAAATATATTCAGAACATCCAGTATCTGAGACTGCAGATACTGAATAAAAAGATGAAATGAGGAAACAGTAGGACAAAAACGTGGCTACCATCCATCCAGGACAGTGAAGCAGGCCTTCAGTTCCAGCACTCCAGAGGCAAAAGCAGCCAAACTTTAGTAAGTTTCAGGTTGAGTCTAATCTACATTGAGAGTTGCAGGCAAGCCATGTCTACATAGTAAGACCCTATTTCAGAACTCTATAATAACCAGAGTATCTACTTCTGAAAACAATCAGGCTATATGGTATAGAGACTGTAGTGTCACCAAAGGTTTCTAAGCAACAGAAAGACATACTAAATTAAGTTATTATAAAAACTAAAGAATTTGATCAAGGAAAGAGATTAAAAAGATACAGATAAGAAAATTAAAATGCTGAACAGTGGTAGTGAAGTTAATTAAAAATGACCATGTAGTAGTACAAAGATACCAGGAAAAAAAGTAGTAGAAATTGATGAGTTAGTATACAGTTTTCTAAAGTTATAAATCTTGGCTTTGTTCAGTATTCTTCACAGCATAGATCAACTAAATTTACATTGACTCCATAGAAAACCATGAAGAAGTATTCACTGGCATGAATATTAAAGGAGAGAAGGAATGTTAAGTTTTTAAAAGAAAAATGAAAAACAGTACACCAAAAGAACTACCAGAAGGTCAACAATCATGAATTTAAGAAAATATTGTGTACATTTTCAAATAAACAAAAATCAAAAACCAAAATAAAACACCCTCTGAGTAAGAAGTTGATCTTATATTTTTAAGAGGTTTAAAGGGAAAGCAAAGATGGGTTATTAAGCTAACATCGTTGTTCCCTGCTAAGACGTTGAAAACTTTACCAACAGGCTTGGGTATTTTCAAGTAAAATGACATTTTCAAAGATGATGAAACAATGGACAAAGAATTCTATCAGACTTACAGTGTTATAAAGTTCTTCCAGTCTGGGAATGGTAAGGAATTTATGCATGCTTACTCCATTTTCAATAAGAAGTTTTACAAATGAAACTCTATCCATTACAAGAGCATCAAGCATAGCTTGTTCCAAGGATCCAACCTACAGTATCAAATTAAAAAATATATTTCACATGTTCTAATTATCAATTCCTTAAATGTAAGTACATGTCCTCAAATAATTTGGCAACAAAATTAAAGAGATGCAAAACAGTGACCTAAGGTATTTAGAGAATGGATAAAAACCTTTCATAGCATTCCCTAAATAACATTACATAAATGTTCATCAGAGAGACAGCTAATGTTCTATGGGGGTGGGAGAAAAGAGCCCATCACCAACTAAAGTGAGAAACAGGGCCAGGACATGCCTCAGCACATAAAGGTGGCTGATTGCTGTCTCCATCTCCAGTGCTGGAATTACAGAATTGTGCCCCCACACCCAGTTTATGCAGTGCTGGAAACAGAACCCAGGGCTTCCTATAAACCAGACAAATTAAACTACTAAACTATATTGTAGCTCTACTTTCAATACTTCAGCATTAGATGTTTAAAAAAAATAAAACTTTGAAGAAAAAAATTAATTAAAAATTAAATCACTATTTTACACTGTTTGTTTGTTTTTTGATTTTTCGAGACAGGGTTTCCCTGTGTAGCCTTGGCTATCCTGGACCACCAAGCTGGCCGACTGCCTCTGCCTCCTGAGTGCTGGGATTAAATAAAGGCGTGTGACACCGTGTCTGCCTGCTATTTTAAATATTATTGTAATTTGGTCTCCAGAGATTTTCCACACAACCACACAATTTCCCTTTAGTATCTTATATCACTATCTCCAATTCATCCTCACTAATAGACTCTAATGTACATTTATTTACCTGATAACCACACATATTTGCTACACATGATAAAATTTCAAGACATAAGTATGCTTTAAAAAAAATATTTTTCACTATTCAGTTTTGCTACAAAATATTTTGATGTTATCCTCAAAAATAAGGACAAACTTACAAAAGTGTAAATTTTATCCAAATTAACATAATAATTTATCATGGATATTATTTCTATTTTACATAAGATTATTTTCTTTCTCTTAACACATACAATTATTATTTGTTATATTTATTATAACACTTACATTCTAATCTACTCTATTTTCACTTTGATCCTCTGCTTTTCTCTATACATTCTTTACACATTACCCTGTCTCCCTAGGGATTTAGAGATAAAACAAAAACTAGCCAGACAATTAACAAGCAGTAAACATAGTATGGGAGGAAAAAACAACTAGAAAACACTTTTACACTCACAAAATTTACTTTCTACGAGCAGAAAAGTGGGAAGGACTGCATAGGAACTGGACTAACATGAAGTCATGTTACAGTGAGTTCAGTACACAGAGTAAGTTACAAGACTTCTTTAATCTTAGAATTTTTACAGATATTTATACCTTATTAAAAAACAATGTTGTTAAGCAACTATAACTTACTAATATTTACACTTAGGGTAGAAGGTAAAATGTGAGCTTACACCACAGTCCTAATAAATACTTTCTTACAGTCACTCCTTTCCTGGGTCCTCTTCAGAGGCCCAAATTCATAGATGTTCAACTCTTAACAAAATGGTGTATGTTGTCTGTGGTAACACAAATATCCTATCACTAAATTACTCAAGATACTTAGTATAATGGAAGCAGATATTAACACTGTATTAATTATGGAATAAAAACAGGAACATCTGTTCATGTTCAGTAGGCCTAGACACAACTCATTCTGTGGTTGGTTGAATCCAGATATAAAACCTGTAGCTACTACAGGTGTCCACTGTAGTTAATTCCATTCGATTGTATATTTAAATTATCTACATACCAGCCACTGCTGTCCATAAACAAATACATGATTTTTGGCAATATCAACTCTGTCCCATGCCAGTGTAAGGATAAGCTGGTCAAATGCAGATGCATTAGTACCTAATTGAATAAAGAAAACAGTTGGTAAGTATATTCTCATCAATTCAAAAGCCCTACAAACTCCTTAGAACATTTTAGTTTACACAGCTTGTGTCCAACACCATGGAACATATAAGTATTTTCAAGTATAAAAATTGTATCACCTAGCTGGGCAGTAGTGGCACATGCCTTTAATCCTAGCACTTGGGAGGCAGAGGCAGAGGCAGGCTGAATTTTTAGTTCAAGGTCAGCCTGGTCTACAGAGTGAGTCCAGGACAGCCAAGGCAACACAGAGAAACCCTGTCTCAAAACAAAACAAAACAAAACAAAACACCCAAAACCCATTGCCTCATTAGTTGAAAAAGAAACCAGAATACAGAAACTGAAAAAACAAAAATCTTGTTTCCATCACAGGCACAATACTTCAAGGACTCTAAAAAATACCCCCCAGGTACTTTTCTATGTATATATAAGTATAACCATATACTTTATTAACATAGGGGTGTATACACTGCCATTATTAAGCTGAAGAGATGGCTCAGTGGGTAAAAGCACCTACTGTCAAGCCCAACAACTCAAGCCCCATCTTCTGGCTCCACATGTCATATCTAGAAAGAGAACCCAATTCAAGTTGTTCTCCAACCGCTACACATGCATCTTGACATGCTTGAATATGCATGGGTATACACACCACACATAAATAAATACATGTAACTTCTTTTTTAAAATACTGAGTAACTTTATTTTGTATGTATTAATCTTTTAAACTTGATACAGTTAATGCCGGGGAACAGTGGTACACACCTGTAATCCTAGCACTCTGGGAGGCAGAGCCAGGCGGATCTCTGTGAGTTCGAGGCCAGTCTGGTCTACAAACTGAATCCAGGACAGCCAAGGCTACACAGGAAAAACTTAGTCCCGAAAAAACAAAACAGAGAGCCAGGCATGGTGACACACACCTTTAATCTTTTAAACATGATATAGTTAATGCTGGGAACACTGGTACACACCTGTAGTCCTAGCACTCTGGGAGGCAGAGGCAGGCAGATTACTGAGTTCGACAAAGCAAGTCTAGTCTACAAAGTATGTCCAGGACAGCTAGGGATAGAGAGAGAAACCCTGTCTCAAAAAGCAAAAAGCAAACAAACAAACAAAAAACCATAAAAAAAGCACAACAACAATAAAAGAAAAACTAAAAAAGAAAAAGAAATAGTTAAAATATATCAGTAGATAGATGTTAGGTTACTATGAAATTTTTTCAAATATATTTTAGTGCATGCTTAATTATTTAAATAGAAGTGATTCTCTAGAAGCTAAGTTTCTAGATACAAAAATATCACTTTTAAGAGGCTGGAAAGATGGCTCAGCAGGTAAGAGCACTGGCTGCTCTTCCAGAGGATTCAGGTTCAATTCCCATCAACTACATGGCAGCTCACAACTGTCTGTAACTCCAGTTCCAGGGGATCTGACAACTTCACACACACAGACAGACATGCAGGTAAAATACCAACATAAACAAAATTAATAAACAAAAAACTTTAAAAATTACTTTAAAAAATAAGAATATCACTTTAAGATTTGTGATACAACCGAAGTATGTTTTACGTGTTTTGTTTTATTTTAAATTTTATTTTATGTGCACTGGTGTGAGGGTGTCAGTGGTGAGCTACCATGTGGGTACTGGGAACTGATCCTGGGTCCTTTGGAAAAGCAGACAATGCCCTTAACCACTGAGCCATCTCTCCAGCCCAAGATAGTACCATTTAGGCAGAAGACCTGCATTCTCTATGTGGGAGGGGAGGTAGTGGCACGTATTTACAATTCCTTCCTACTTTATTAATTTTTAATAAAATTTATTTTCCAGGTATGACAAGCCAGTACTGGATAACCAATTGTTGGTCTTTTTCCTGGTGAAGACTAACTCTTCCTGTCTCAGCAGTGGTTAACTGTGTATAGCTCTTCATCTGGGGTGGGGCTCGTAAGAGTCACCCATCCACTTTAAATTGTCAATGGCGTTGCTGTTGTTTAAGTCTTGTTTGATAGATACAGTGCTGAGATTTCATGTAGCAACCCTGTCATATCTAGAAGATACAATATCACAACAGACATCCTGGTCCTCCGGCTTTTACAGTCTTCCACTCCTCTCTTTCAACATGTTCTGAGCCTCAGGTGTCAGGTTATGTTACAAATGTAGTAACTGGGGTTGGGCACCCCACTGTCAGTTCTCCACAGTTTAAATAGCTCTGGCTTTTTGTAAAAGTTCCTATCTTATGTAAAAAACAAGCTTCTTTGACAAGGATTGAGAGTTATATTTATTGGACTATTGGACTATGCCAGGACACAGAATGTCTCATTTCTATTTTTATATAATTCGATTATCCAGGTCTTTGGATTCTTCCTCAAATTTTCCTACTCACTTTTTCTATAAAATATTCATGTTTTAAAAAAAGTTATAGCCTTTATATTATTTTGTGTGTGCACATGCACACATCATACATGTGTCACAGCAATCATATAGCTCAAAGGACAATTTTCATAAACTGATTTTTTTCCTTCCACTATGGATTCCAGGGACTAAACTCAGGTTATCAGTCTCATGTGTGCAAGTGCTCTGATCCACTAAGACATATCAATGGCCCAATATTTTTTTTTTAATTCCTTGATTTTTAGCATTTGATTCCTTAGTTTCTTCCTTTGTAAGAAGAAAAAGAAAACAGACCACTAAAAGATTAAAATAAATATATTATTCATTTAACTACACTGACTAGCACACAGAATAGACATGGCAAACAGTACAGACAGATAGGATTCTATTACTACCTTATATTGTGATATTTATATGGTCTCTTTTTTTTAAAATTAATTTATTCAGATTACATCTCAATTGTTATCCCATCACTTGTATCCTCCCATTCCTCCCTCCCTCCCTCCCTCCCTCCCACTTTCACCCTATTCCCCTCCCCTAGGTCTGTGACCGACGGGGACCTCCTCCCCCACCATATGGTCACAGTCTATCAAGTCTCATCCTGGTAGTCTGCTTATTCTTTCTCTGAGTGCCACCAGGCCTCCCCACCAAGGGGAAGTGGTCAGAGATGGGGCACCAGAGTTCAGTCAGGGTCAGTCCCTGCTCTCCAGACAACTTGGAGAGTGTCCTGTCCATTGGCTAGATCAGAGTAGGGGTTCAATGTTTACTGCTTGTATTTTCCTTGGTCTCTCTTTTTTATTTACTATGTCTAAGGTTTCAAGGGGTTTTTGTTTGTTTGTTTGTTTGGTTAGTTTTTTGTTTTTGGGTTTTTCGAGACAGGGTTTCTCTGTGTAAGAGCTCTGGATGTTCCGGAACTCAATCTGTAGACCAGGCTGGCCTCAAATTCACGGAGAGCCACCTGCCTCTGCCTCCCAAGTACTGGGATTAAAAGCGTATGCTACCACTGCTCAGCCGGTTTCTGAGTTTTAAACATTTAGGCATCTCTTGATCCCTGGATAATATATATTTATATTATTTTTAAAAACATACTACCTATTTGTTGTAGTGTAATAGCTAATATTTGGAATATCAAATATCTTAGATAATAAGACATTAACCTTTGCTCCTGCCATTATCACCAAATTTATGTTTTTCAGGTACCCAGATAAAACACAATTTTCATTTCTTATTTTTGAAAATATTTTTCACTGTGACAGTTTGCTAAATCAGTGGGTATTTTTGGTAAGATTCTGAGAGGAAAAGCAAAGTGCATATATATCAATCCATTAGGCCTAAAAAAACAACACTTGTTTTCAAATCTTCTTCAAAAGAAAACAGCATATTTAAGAAATCTCTTTATTCCTATCAACCAAATACTTGATTACCTTTTAACACACGGTTTGAAATACACCCTATTTCTCATGTGTTTCACATGTGTGTGCTGTGTGCCTATGTTGGTGGGTGCACTCAAAAGTCAGGGTTAACTTTGCACCTCTCCCTGTGTGGCCCACACATTGAGACAGAGCATCCTACTACCCTACCGTCTGCTCTTTCAGAGGTCCTGGCTGCCAGTGAACTCCTCTGGGGCTCACCTATCTCTGGCCCCAGCATTGGTATTATAGGTGCACCCCACCATTCTTAGCGTTTTATATAGGTGCTTAATATATAGCAAGCACTTTACCACAGCGTGCACCTGTCACATATATTTTATTTTAAAAACTGCTTTTCTGTGTATTGTATTTGATCCAAGTTTTCCCTCCCTCAATTTCTCCCAGATCCATTCACCTCTTCAACTTCATATTCTTTGCCTAAATCAACCATGTATGCACACAAACGCACACCCACAAAAGCAACATCAAAAAAAACAAATAAAAATGGCTGTGGCCATGCAGCGGAAGGAGATGCAGTCAGTACTGAAAGCATAAAGCTAAAAGAATAAAAATAACAAGGTATGGAGGCACTAACCTATAATTCTAGCACTGGAGAAGCAGAGGCCAGTCTGATCTACAAAGAGTTCCAGGACAGCCAAAGCTATGTAGAAACCCTGTCTGAAAACAAAACAAAACAAAATCCCTTACCTTTTAGCAGTGCAGTAAGTATTGCCACATCTATATCTTGATGTTCCTCTGATCCAATGTGGAAAACAGTAATCTATTTCAAAATATATTAATATTATGTATTTTTTAAAAGTATATAAAACAAAAAATATTTTCAAACAACATAAAAAGAAATGTCTATATATCGATTCATATAAGGAATAAATCTCTAGGACTGGAAAGATGGCTCAGTAGGTAGCTGCTGCTGTATGTTATGATTTGAATGAGAATGGCTCCCATGTACAAATGCTTGGCCCTTGGTTGGCAGACCTGCTGGAGCACGCTCAGGAGACGGCGTTACTGGAGAAGGCGTATCACTGGGGGTGGGCTTTGAAACCTCTACCAACCCTACGGTTATGGTTGCTGTCTCAACATGTAAGTTCTCAACTACTGATCCAGCTCCAAGTCTGTCTGCCACCATGCTCCCTGGCATGATGACATGAACTCACTCTGACACTCTAAAAGCCCATTAGATGCTCTTTTATAAGTTGTCTTGGTCATGGCGTCTCTTTACAGCATAGAAAAGTAACTAAGACACCATATCAACCTGACATCTAAGTTCACTCTTTAGACGTCACTAAAGATGGAAGGAAAGAATTGACTCCACAAAGCTGTCATCCAGTTAGGTGGCAAGCCCCTGTAACCACTAAGCCATTTGCTTGTTCCTAGGCAGTCTTCTTAAATACTAGGCACAGTCAGTTGAGATTCAAGTTATGAAACTTCCTTTAAAAGAGTAGATACACTGTTTCAACACTATCTGAAAATTAGTCTGCCATCACTCAGCTAACAACCAATAAGTAAACAGCTTTAAAAACTTAAGTACTGTATGAATTAGAAGAAAGAAAGGACTGATTCTGCTGAAATCTACTCACAAGCTCTTTTTTTTTCATGCATTCCATCAGTGTTTGAAATAAATGAACTGCTTCACTCTGGCCAAAGTTAAATGTTTTTTTGATAGTTGATATAATATCAGGCTCTGCTGCATCAGGAAGATTCCTGGTAGAAGAAAAGAAATAACTTACTTCATTCATTTCATCTCTGTAGGGCCGCGCAAGGCTTCTAGAGATTCTGTACTACTATTAAACAATAGCTTCCTGAGATATCCGTTATTAAATCTACGACCTAAGAAAGGGAATGGAGTACTTTCACCCTGAATTATTTGTTAATCTTTTAAACAAAGCGTGAGGCGTAGTTCTAACACTCAGATCACAAGGCGTAGTTCTAATACTCAGGTCACAAGGCGTAGTTCTAATACTCAGGTCACAAGGCGTAGTTCTAATACTCAGATCACAAGGTGTAGTTCTAACACTCAGGTCACAGGCATCACACCAGTGGTTCTATACTACGCCTTAAAATACTTTACTAAGGTATCTTAAACATGGACACAGTTATATGGCTCAAAGTATTTATGATCAAAGTCTCCTTTCCTATTCTAAATCTTGCCTACTTTTACTTCAGCTCTTTTCAGAAATCACTGTCGGTCAATATGATGTTCTGAGAACTTCAGTAATGAAAGTAGTTTTCTTCTTCAAAGTATGGAATGTTTCACAAGTTTGCATGTCATCCTTACATAAGGGCTATACAATTCTGTATTATGCCAGTGTGGGTGTGTGCTACCAAAGGTGAGCACAGTAATTTAACATACATGTTCCATTTTATTCAGCAATAACCATTCCACTGTATAAATATGCCATAATTTATTTAGGCCTCTTCTGGTAGATGTCCTATGTCCTAATTTTGTACAAATAATCCTATAGCCAGAGATTTTATACAAGTGTTTACTTGAAGAAACACTTATATGAAGTTAAACTACCAGGTCAAAGGTATGTTTCTGGCCGGGAATGATGACACTCGCCTGTAATCCAGCACTCTGGGAGGGAAATACAGGTGGATCTCTGAGTTAGAGGCCAGCCTGGTCTACAGAGTGAGTCTAGGACTGCCAAGGCTACACAGAGAAACCCTGTCTTGAAAAAGCGAAACAAAAAAGTATGTTTCTGAAGCAATAATTATTTCCTAAAAGATGATTACACTTTCATTCCAATAATGTATGAGACAAGGTAGTGCCTTATTCTGAGATTTTCATGCTCATTAAATAGACAAAGGGATCCAGTACTATATAAGCTACAAGGCTCATATATGTTGTAAAGTCCGCTACACTTCACACTTACCCGCCTTCCTCTGTCTGCTTATGGATATATGCTAGTAAATCTGCAGCTCTGCCTGTCCCTTCACACACAACAACTGGAACAGGGGGGCTTTCCTGAAGGTACTCCAGTACTGTAAGGATGACATTTGGCCCACCTTCAAATATCAAAGCCACCACAGGAACACCTTGTCCAATTCCTGGAAAGGGTGAAAGTTTAATTAGTAAATCTGACAAAACTCAGTAATTTAAGCTTATTTATTTTAAATAAAAATTAAAAATAAAACAAAGTTTCTTGTGAGATGGTTTTACTTTAAGCAATGGATGTTAGTAACAACCAGTCTCGTATAACAGAGTACCAAACACGTAAGTCATTGAACTCTGTTCTGGGTGATAAAATTAGGAAATTCAATTTATGACTTAGTACCAACTGGAATGTGTATATTTACTAAAAATAAAATTCTGAATATTTAATAATTGAACTCTTGATATGTTAGAATTAACTTGTGGTTTAGTAGTATGCCTAGTTTTTTGCTTTTTCTTATTTTTGAGTCTTATTATGTAAACCCAGGCAGGCCTCTAGTCTCAGCCTCCTGAGACCTATGATTATAAGTGTGACCACCAAAGGGGGGGGGGCTTACTTTACATTATTCCAGTAAGTTGAGGCACTGGTTTAAAAATTAATGGAATAAACAGCTACATAAGTGGAACTGATTAGAATGTAAGGCTTCTCCAAGATAAAAGAAAAAAATTAATGAAGAATACCAGTTTTCATTTTTTTACAACAACCTGAAGTGTGGTGAAAAAACACAAAATATTTCTAACTGTAAGTCTGTAAAGCATTACTAATTCTCAAGGTGGGCACTATTATTCAGTGAGCAAAGCACTGGACAGTCTGAATTCAATTCCCAAGACCCACAGAGTGAACTCTGAAAACCAACTGCCAGATCTATCCTGTGACCTCCAGTTACTCACCCCCCACACACAGGCAGAGAGAGGGGAGAGAACAATAAAAATAATTTTATTTACTTTTTACAGATGTATTTACTTTACGTGTGTAAGTGTCAGCCTGAATGTCAGCCTGTTCACCACATGTGTGCCTGCTGCACTGAAAGGTCAGAAGGGGGCCCTGTATCTCCTGGGACTGGAGTTATAGATGGTTGTGGGTTACTATGTGGGTGGTAGGAACTGAACTCTGACCCCCTGCAAGAGTGTCAAATGGTCTCAACTACTGAATCAGTTCTCCAGCCCCAAGAATTTCTTTTTTTTCATTTTATTTTATTTTACCCCCAACCCCAAACCCAAGTGCTGGGATTAAAGGTGTGAGATACCACCACCTGGCTCCCAATATACACCCCACTCCCCAAGACAGGGTTTCTCAATGTAGCCTTGGCAGTCCTAGACTGGCATGCCTTGAACTCAGTAATCCACCTGCCTCTGCCTCCCTGAATGCTGGGATTACAGGTGTGTGCCACTACCCCCAGCTCCAATAATTTCTTTTTTTGTTTTTTTAAGGCAGGGTTTCTCTGTGTAGCCTTTGTTGGTCTAGACTCTCTTTGTAGACTAGGCTGGCCTTGAACTCACATTGATCAGCCTGCCTCTGTGCCCGAATGCTGGTCTTAAAGGCATGCACCACTACCACGGCCGGCTCCAACAATATTTTTTAAATTACTGATTTTCACAAACATTGTGACTCTACTATGTGTGTTCTGTAATTTTGTATTCCTATATCAGAGCTCACCTTTTGATATTCTAGGGTTACAGAATTCCTTCTAATTGTAATAAAATATAGATGTTGAAGGAGAAAGTTCAGCCACAGTTGGAAAGGAAAAAGTGTTCCAAGAATATCAGCTTTTAAGACCCATTTGCCAACAGCAATATAGACTTTATAAACTCAGGGAAAGCTAATTCTTACTTTAACAAAGTGGTATTACTCCTTTTACACACTCTCTTGAATGTCAAAGTTATGCATTAGAATTACCACGCATTAAGGCTGTTAATAACATCCTTGAGCTACAGAGGTTTACAATAGCAACAACGTTTCTTTAAAAAAAACAACAAAATCTTTTCTTTTTAGAGTTGGCCATGAAACCTAAATATGCAACTTGGCTTGAGATGTCTTTTCCTAGGTCTTACCCTTTCGTTTAAGACCAGCTATTTTTCATTGCTTTGTAGGTCTCTTGCAAAATGTACAAAAATGTACTTACTTCAAAGAACATGTTATTTTCAAATATGATGTGGCTATTAATACAGCTTTGAATAATGACAGTAACAAATGTGTGAACTCTTACTAGCATGAATTCTTTGCTGGTTAATGGTTTTTTCAAGCTCTCGTCTCAGTCTGACCTCTGCCCCATACTTTCCAACAGTGCCGTCATCCACCAAGATGAAATGAGAGTGTAGATTATTCAGAACATTCAATTTGCTCAAGGGATTCAACAGTGTTTGGTAAGGAGCAACCACCTAAACAACAGCAAAACAAGAGTCAACGGAAGGGTGCTGAATGTAATATGGTGTAAGATAAATTCTGAAGTATCTATCCCACAGATAAAAGATAAAATTCTATTTTCATTTAGATATAAAGAAAAAACACAAGCTTTTAAGTATTTGAAGATGAATGACTGAACCACATAATTACAGCTTGCTTCTTTTTTGCAAGATTCTGTTTTTTATCATCACATACAAGAGCAGCAGTAATCAAGTTTATATTCAGTGCTAATAAACTGTAAGTTCAATGAGTAAAGTAAAATACAGAAGACAATAAAAAAGCAGCAAAAGTGAAAATGGTTTTTTTTTCCCAAAGTCTAAACACAACCTTTTCAAACTGACATTAGAAATTTAGTTAATACTTGAAAATGGTTGTCATAATTTGCTTTGGAGGGGTTGTTTTGTTTTTTGTTTTTTGTTTTTTTTTGTTTTGTTTTTTTGAGACAGGACCTCACTATACAGTCCCTGCTTTCCTGGAACTTGCTATGTAGATCAAGCTGGCCTTGAACTCACAGAGGATGGCCTGCCTCTGCCTCCAAGTGCCGCATGCTGGGACTAAAGGTCTGTGCCACCATGCCTGGCCAATTTTACTCTAAGAGGCTCTTGATGAATATCTATAAAACTATCCACATCTTCAACACATTCAAATAAAGCACTAGCACTGATTCCTACTCTTAGTGACAAGATTAATCCTTAATGTTATAATCAGCAGTCAGATCTCTGAATTCAAGGCCAGCCTGGTCTACAGAGCAAGTTCCAGAACAGCCAGGGCTATACAGAGAAACTCTGTCTCAAAAAATCAAAAACCAAAACCAAAACCAATTACAAATACTAATATGATAAGAAAAACATGTTAAAATAACATTCTACATGAAAGACAAAAAACAAAAAATACCAACACTATTACAAGAAGTTATACTGATAAATGCATTTTCTAAAGGATCAGAAAGGACCACTAAAATTTTGTTTTAAATTTAATATGAAAGTATGATATGACTTATCATGTTGACTAGCATTATTACTTTTCATATACAAACTCAAATTTCAGACATAAAAAAAAATCATTCTTACATCTCTCCCAACAAGATCATTTCTGTTTTCTATCACACCCCATGGAGCTATTCCAATAGTGCAAATCTTTCGAGATGATCGGGAAGCATGTTCTTTGAGGGCATCACCAACATGTTTTGCCACACCTGTTCATACAAAATTTTATTCACCATTAGAAAAACCCTATACTTACTTTCTAACATTATAATTTATGTTTCTTTAAATAAAAGATTCTAAGGCTGTAAGTCCCAAAGCCACGCTTACAAAAACCGTAAGATAACCAAGCAGACTAACAAAACAAACCTCCACAATATCACATCCATTGCAACTGTCCAAAAGCCATGTAAACTGAATCCTATCTTATTGGTAGGCCTAGTCCTAACAAACTGGTGTATAATTTAGTTTGCTTCTCATAACAGATTAGACATCCTCTTTCACACAGTACATAGAAAATGACATCTTCACTGATTTTTTTCCACTGCTTTGCTTGGAGTACATTTTCAAAACACATTCAAGCAATCACTGCTTTTACCAACATTAACACCTTAAAACCTTCCCTTCTTATTCAAGAGTAAAAGCTACAATGTTCGTAATGGCCCATAGGACCTCAAAAGGTGTCCATGTCAGCTGAGATGCACCATCCTTCCATACCACCCCATCTCCCAACAACTTCTGACCAACATTTCTTGCTTACTTCCCCTTAGATTATATAGGAAACATAATCTTCTTGCAATTTCTATTTTCTACATTCTCTGTCCCAAGTTTTTTTTTTTTCCTTTTCTTTTTAAATATTTGTTTATTATTATGTATACAGTGCTTTGTCTGCAGGTACATCTGTAGTCCAGAAGAGGGCATCAGATAACATTATACATGGTTGTGAGCCACCATGTGGTTGCTGGGAATTGAACTCAGGACCTCTGCAAGAGCAGTCAAGTGCTCTTTAGCCACTGAGCCATCTCTCCAGCCCTCTAAAGTTTTTCTTATTCCTTTGTTTCCTTCCATCTTTCTTGAAATGTCATCATTTCAGCAAAAATCTACCTACTCTTAATTGTCAATTTGACTGAATTGAGAAGTGAGGAGACTAGTAAAGCTCAGATCTGAGTGTCTGATGTTTCCACACACATCTGATCACCAGGCTCTGATCTGATGAATAGATTCATAGTACAATAACAGTATTTGGAGGTCAGGAAAGGTAGGAGGCAGGGCCAAGGCAAGGAAGTAGGTCCTTAGGGCCATGTACTTGCTCCTTTTTATATTTCCTCCTTTGTGCTTCCTGGTCACTATGAAATGAACTACTCTATCCTGCCATGCCAGACTGATAGTTCTAAAACCATGAATCAAAATAAACAGTACCTCTCTTTTAAGGTAGTTCTCAGATACTGATAAAACCAACAAGACAGATATCAGAGTGGCCTCTCTATCCAGTATAATCTTTCTTCTTTAGCCCATGTATCTGCATAACACTGATTATCTAAGGCACTATACATATCTAAATTATCTGCTTACTGTTTACAAAGCCTGGACTATAATCCTGAAAGTATCAATTTTGTGGAACATTACATATCCGGCAGCTCAAAGAATGCCTTACAATGAGATAGATGATTAAGGTGATTTAAATAACAATTATGTTTAAAGTTAATCATTAAAATTAACCCATCCTCCATAAATTCAGTTTAAACATTATACAAAAGACCTTCAATGAAGGAGGAATAATAGATTTTTAAAAAATTGATATTTACATTTTCATTGTATTTGTTTTTTGAGACAGAGTTTCACTATGTAGCCCTGGCTATTCTGGAACTCGGTCTATAGAGCAGGCTGGCCTCTGCCTCCCTAGTGCTGGGATTAAAGGAGTGTATCACCACTGCCAGGCTAAAAAAAATTAATTGCTAAAGGTCTTTTTATTTAAAAAAATTATTTCTATGTGTATACATGTCTGCATGTATGTATGTGCCACTAATTCCTGAGAAGGCCAGAAGAAGGCATCAGATTCCCTGGAACTCAGCTTACAAACAGTTGTGAGAGGACATATGAATGATGGAATCAAAACTCATGTCCTCTCCAGGAACAGCCCTTACCTGCCGAGTCATCTCTCCAGCCCGCAAAGGACACGCTTTTATTACTAGAAGGGAGCAGACTACCATTTTTCCACCAGTCTATTAGTAGTCAGAGTGCAAACACTTTACAAAAGAGTCAACAAATATTTTTGCAAAGGGCAAGCATTAAACTTGCAGAGTACATACTTACTAGTCTTTGCTACAATTCCCCACCTTTGCTACTGCAGCACAAAAACAGGTTAGACAAAGGAGTGTGGCTATGTTCAAATAAATTCATAAGAATAAGGGTTATCAAAGCTGGATTTGGCACACAGGTTAAACATTGCCAACCACTGAGAGAGTGAGAGAGAGAGAGAGAGAGAGAGAGAGAGAGAGAGAGAGAGAGAGAGAATGACAACCAAGCAGATTATTTTTATCAATGAAATTACCAATGGTTATAGACTAACTGAAGAATCAAATATACTAATTCACTATTTCAAATGCCTAGCTGATATTAAAGATTAACCAACATATTAAATAAAATTGATAGTGTTCACATTACCTGTGTTTACTCCTCCAGTTAAAATCCAAGCCCCAGTTGTAACTGCAGCTTTAATAAGACCCTTTCCAAGCAATTGTTTGATCCTTGGATGAAGCTCAAATTTCTGCATGCCTCCATGCACAGAAATAACAAGTCTGGGTAGCTCCATTTGCCATTCTTTCAGCAGAAGTTGCAGAATGATTTCAGGTTTGGTATCATATGATAGTCTCACATACTAGAACAAACAAAAGGCCAAAATAACTATGTTCACAGATTTAACAATGCAACATTATTTGATATTCAAAAATTTTTACTTAAATTAGATCATATAAAAAGTTTTCATGGGCCCATTTCAAGATATTTACACTCCTAGAAATGTAAAATAGCAAATTACTTTTTCCAGACAGGGTTTCTCTGTGTAACAGCTCTAGCTGTCCTGGAATTTGCTCTGTAGACCAGGCTGGCCTAGAACTCAGAGACCCACCTGCCTCTGCCTCCCAAGTGCTGGGATTAAAGATGTGAGCCACTACCTCCCGGCTAGGAAATCACTTTTAAAGTTGGAAAAATTCTTGTGATATCTATACTACTAGCACTATAACCCAAATTAAGACAGGTGTCAATTTATCTAATTATACTCAATTACTGATTAATTTATCCTTATCATTTATTGCCCTGTTTAACACAGAAGTAGGAAGCATTAAGACAAATAGCATGTGTTTCAGGAATCAGTCAGGTACAAAAGCAGTAAGAACTTATGGGATTAAAAACAAGAAACTAAGAAAACTTGGAGATGAGCGTTAACTATTTTCCTTAAGACAGGGAAGAGGAAAAACAATGCCAAGATTATAAAATGTCAATGTAAATGGTTAACAATTACATTACAGAATTTAAAAATACATAGAATTTAAATTATTGCCAATAAATGCACTTAAGTCACAAGAGAAATAATGAAGTGACAGATATTCTAAAAGTTCTTATATTGTAGAGTGGTAAAATAGAAATGAGTAACTTTTAACAGAGAGCAGTAAGTTAAAACTGTGTTTATTACAAGAGTATATTAAAGAACAGAATAATATATGAATATAAGGAAGCCAATAATAAAAATAAAATAATAAATAAGCCAAAATAATATAAGACAAGTGAATAAAGAAAAAAAGGGAGACAAATAGATGGCTAATACTATGATAGTTAAACTTAAATTCAAACACAAAGATTTAATTTTAAAAGACAATCTATATATGTTACTAAAAAGACACTTTTTGGGTTTGATTTTCTTTAGCAGACAGGGTTTTCCTGTACTGCATAGCCTGATCCCAAAAGTGGGCTCAAATGATCCTTGTACTTTGGCTTCTTAAGAAGCTGGTGTAACAGGTATATACATGTCACCATACCTATAAAATGATGTCTGCTACCTTAAGAAAAGGTTAAAAGGGAAAGGAAAGAAAGGAGATTTAGCTCTCCTTTCAGAAAACAGATTCTGTCAATAAAAATGAAAATAAGACTTTATATAATGTTGAATGATTTGATCCACAAAAATATAATAATTTTGTATTTCTGTCAAGTCATATAAAGAGCTTCAATATATGTACTGCACCTTATTTTTTATTTTGGCACTACACATATTGTAAGATAAATGAAATAAAAAAATAAATACGTGGCATACCTTAGCTCTGTAGGAATGAGAACCCCCTTGAAAATTGATGACTCCATAAGCATCTGTTGGGCTCTGTTCCGTGTGCTTTTCCACAGACCATTCTTCTATTGCCTGATTAAAATGTTCACCCAATTTCACATCTGAGTATTTCGTGGCAAGACTTGCAGTAAAGCAAGCATGTTGCTTGACCAAACGACCACAGAAACACCTAAAGGGAAAAAGCAAGAGTTTATAAAGAAACTTACAAAAATTAAGAGTGAAAAGAAAGTGGATAGGCAGGGCAATAGAACACTCCTATGATAGGAAAGTAACAGAGGGAAGACTGGTAAGAGAAGGGCTTTAGTGGGGGTGGGGAATAAGGATAGGAGAGGAGGATGAAACCCAAACTCCACATGTCTGTAATGCTGTAAGGAAACTTGCTAATTTAATTTGTAAGCTACTTAGAAAGTAAAATTTGGGGGGGGGGGGGGGGGGGGGGGGGGGGGGGTGGGCTGAAAGAGACTGGGAGGGGAGGAGAAGGGAAGCTGTGATCAGGATGTAAAGTAAATAATTTAATAAAAAATAATTAAAAATAGAAAATGCTTAAGAATTCTAAAAAACACGAACATATTGAAAAATTGAATTAAAATGAATGAACATAAAAGGTTTGACTTTTTGATTCTAGCGTATTATAGGTGTCTATTTCTATCACAGAACAGAAACAGAATAAGTACATTGGTATATGATAATTAAAAATTTAGTGTAGCCCATCTATAAAATGTGGTACAGCTACATCAAAAGGGAAAAAAACTAACTATAGAATAAGATGAACTTGGAGTAGACACAATATGCATAGATAAAAACTCAAAATCATGCTGCAAGTGACATAAGCCAAACACCACAATAAATGTATTTCCATGACTCCAGGCATACATTATTCAAGAAAATGCAAACTAACCTATCTAGTCACCAGAGAGTGATAAACGGTTGCCTGTGGCCAGGAACAGAAAGAGTGATGATGTGCTACCTAAAATACCTAATGAACCATTACTACAATAAACAAAAAACTAATAGAACTGGGCAGTTTGACTAACAGAACATGAAAACCACAGCAGAGTTTAAGAATGACAAACAGAGCCATGCGGTGGTGGCACACGCCTTTAATCCCAGCAGTCAGGAGGCAGAGGCAGGCGGATCTCTGTGAGTTTGAGGCCAGCCTGGTCTACAAAGTGAGTCCAGGACAGCTAAGGCTATACAGACAAATTCTGTCTCAAACAAAACAAAAAACAAAAAACAAAAAAACCAAAGCCCTTCCTATCACGAAGCCGCACGTGGTGGCCTACAGGTGCTTGCGAGAACAAGGATAGATGACCATAAGCTTGAGGCTCCCTAGGTGTACATAATAAACCTATCTTAAACAAAACAAAACAAACAGCAACAAAGTTGAAAACATGTTTGTCCTAGGCATGCAATGAATTTAAAAGTATTATTAAAGGAAAAATATGTCAGTAAATAAAACTAGAAATGACAGATGATATAAAACAAGAATTAGAAATAAGATACAAGTATTAAGAAAATGCCCAGATAGTTGAGGGAAGTATGAACACAAGAAAGGAGAATTGGAAGACATCTTAAAAGTTAGAATACCAAATAGCAACACATATAATTCAAGCCTCAAAAAGGAAGAAATAGGAATAAAAATTTGGAAAACACATTGAAGGAAAAAACATTTCCAAATTTGAAATTTTTTTAATGTACATATCTCAGCAGTTCAACAAAACAAATAAACAAACCAGGCATAAACAATATCATATTAGAGCCAGGAGTTACAGTGCACATCTTTAATCCCAGCACTCAGGGAGGCGGACCTTTGAGACCAGCCTAGTCTACAAAGAGGGTTCCAAGACAGCCAGGGCTATTACACAGAGAAATCCTGTCTCAAAACACACCCCCACTCCAAAAAAAGAGTCAGAGGCAGGCAGATCTCTGTAAGTTCCACCCAGGACAGTCAGAGCTATACAGAAAGACTTTGTCTCTTAAAGAAAATAAAAAGCAGCTGGGCGGTGGCAATGCACACCTTTAATCCCCTCAGGAGGCAGAGGCAGGTGGATTGCTGTGAGTTCGAGGCCAGCCTGGTCTACAAAGTTAGTCTAGGACAGCTAAGGCTACACAGAGAAACTCTGTCTCAAAAAACAAAAAAAACAAAACCAAAACAAACAAAAAGGCACAGCCACAAGGGTATTAATTTTAAATTACATAATCTGGCCAGGGGTGGTGGCATACAACTGTAACCCAATGCTTGGGGATGGAGGCAAAAGGAGCAGAGAAACTCAAGGAGTTTGAGGCCAGTGCGGACTACATGAGATTCTGTCTCCAAAAACAAACATGAAAAGAATAATGGCTGTAAAATGAGAGAGAAGAAGAAAATCTTGAATGTTCATTTTATTTTATGTGTATGAGTGTCTATTTATCTAAGTGTACATGTATCACATGTAGGCAAATGCCAAAGAGGTTAGAAGCAGACATCAGTTCCTCTGGAAGTAGAGCCACAGACAGCTGTGAGCTACTATATGGATGTTGAGAATCAAACTTGTGTCCTCTGGAAAAGCAGCCAGTGTTCTTAATCTATGAGGCATTTCTCCAGCTTGCTACGTACCTCTTTTAATGGAAAATCAGATGTAAGACATACTTTATTAAGTTTAAATGATCTGGTCCCTACTCATTTCTCTCCAATTGCTTTTTCTTTCATTCTTTTTTTCTTTTTTGAGACAAGGAATTATTACTGTATAGTCCTAGCTGGTTGGAGCTCACTATATGTGAACAGGCTAGCATTGAGCTCAGAGATCTGCTTGGCTCTGTCCCTTGAACGCTGGTAACCCAGCCTACCAACCACTGTAGAACCACAGGGTCATTAACTGTCAGATCTCAGAGCCTGTTTTGGTTGTCAGAATGTCTTGTCCCAACCCTCTCTGTTCAATTAACTCATACTCTCAGAACCCCATTCTGGTAACTTTAAGTTTGAAACAGAATTGTCAAAGGTTTGAGTAAAATGTTCTTCAAATATAAAAACAACATGTGAAATTTATCCCACTGTGCTATACCTAGTTTTTCTAATGTATCAGTTAAGTTTGTTTTTAGAATTTCTGCAATGCATAATAAACTCACCTGACAAGTTGCTGACAAATCTGACATCCTGGAAGACATCTATAAAATGCAGAAAGGTGAATTATTACTCCAAGAAAAAACATTTAAAGAAAGTATTAAATTAATAAATATACATATATATATATGTGTATATATATTATAATTTCCCTTTGATCCATACTTTTTATGAATTATATATATATGTGTGTGTTTAACTTTAGTAGATACTATAGATCATGCACACCTTGGTTTATACATTCAACTAACTCCTTAAATTTGCATAGATTTACATTTAAAATATTAATTCTTAAAAAAAAATCCCAAGAAACCTCAACAGAATAAAATGACAATCTTAACTACACAAAACCACATTTACGTGTAGTAAAAATATGCAACTACTAAGTCAGTGCTCCTAACCAGGGAGCTATCTCTCCAGCCCTCCACCTTGTTTTTTGATACAGGGTCTCTTTCTTTCTTTCTTTCTTTCTTTCTTTTTTTCTTTCTTTATCATAGACTTTACTGGAAAGAAAACTGGTTATAAATAAAAATGTGAAATAATTACTAATCTGTTATTTTATTAATCATTTGATGAATACATGCATTTTATCAAACATACATTTCATTTCAAACCATTTTAAATAGAAAAATCTCACAGGACGTAAGTAGAGAACCAAACTAATGAATACATATAAACAATACTTATGCTCTGCCTTCTGTTTTCTTTTTTTAAATTTTAATATTTTATTAATTTATTCATATTACATTTCAATTGTTAGCCCATCCATTGTATCCTCCCATTTCTCCCTCCCTCCCACTTTCCCGCTACTCTCCTCCCCTATGTCTATGACCTAGGGGGACCTCCTCCCCCTGTATATGCTCATAGGGTATCAAGTCTCTTGGTAGCCTGCTATCCTTCCTCTGAGTGCCACCAGGCCTCCCCATCAAGGGGAGGTGGTAAAAAATGGGGGCACCAGAGTTCATGTGAAAGTCAGTCCCCACTCTCCACTCAACGGTGGAGAATGTCCTGTCCATCGGCTAGATCTGGGTAGGGGTTTGAAGTTTACTTCCCGTTATTGTCCTTGGCTGGTGTCATAGTTTGAGCAGGACCCCTGGGCCCAGATCTGCCCGTCATAATGTTCTTGTAGGTTTTTAGGCCCCTCTGGATCCTTCTATTTCCCCATTCTCCCATGCTTCTCTCATCTAAAGTCCCAATAGGCTGTCCTCCCTCTGACCCACTTTCCTGGTAAGTGAAGACTTTCATGGGACATACCCCTTAGGCTAGTGTCAGGATATAAGTGAGTATATACCATTTGACTCTTTCTGCTTCTGGGTGAACTCACTCATTATGATCATTTCTAGTTCAATCCATTTGTCCACAAATTTCTAGAATTCCTTGTTTCTAATAGCTGAGTAGTATTCCATAGTGTAAATGTACCACAGTTTCTTTATCCATTCTTCTACTGAGGGACACTTAGGTTGTTTCCATGTTCTGGCTATTAGGGATAAGGCTGCTATGAACATGGTTGAACATATGTCCCTGTTGTATGGTGGAGCATTTCCTGGGTATATTCCAAGGAGTGGAATGGCTGGGTCTTGAGGAAGCCCTATTCCCATTTTTCTGAGAAAGCGCCAGATAGATTTCCAAAGTGGTTGTACCAGTTTGCATTCCCACCAGCAATGAAGGAGTGTTCCTCTCTCTCTCCACATCCTCACCAGCATGTGGTGTCACTTGAATTTTTTATTTTAGCCATTCCATACAGGGTCTCTTTCACTGAACCTGGAGGTTGCTGTTTCAGCTAGACTGGTCAGCATGGCCCCTAGATCTATTTGTTTCTGCCTACCACAGTGCTGGGATTACAGGCACGCGATACCACACTCAGTTGTTAGATGAGTGCTAGAGAGATGAACTGAGTGTGGCTGCACTTTATCCAGGTCTCTCTAGAAGGATTGTCACGGAATGGACAGTATCAGAATATTTTGTAAGATGAAGTTATGGCCAAAGAATGGTAGTGGAAAAAAGACTTTCATATAAATTATTTGATAATAGCTTGAGGTTTCTTTAATATCTGGTGAGTATTTGTATTATTTCTATTGCAGAGTAAAAATTTAAAACTCACACAAGAAACAACCTCCCTACAAATAATACAATATTGTTTTTGTTTTTGTAGACAGGAACTCACTGTGCAGCCTTGGTTGGCCTGGAAACTGACTATACTGACCAAGATAGCCTTGAACTCAGAAATGCATGTCTTTGCTTCCCATCTGCTAGGATTGAAGGACTGCACCACCAAACCCCACCAACCTATTGGTTTTTGTTGGTAGTGGTGGTGGTGTTTTTGGAGGAGAGTCTTGGTAAATTTTTGTTTATTTTGTTTTTTTACAGAGTTTCTCTGTATGGCCTTGACTGTGCTGAAACTCACTCTGTATACCAGTCTAGCCTGGTACTCAGAGATCCACCTGCCTCTGTCTCCAGAGTGCTGTGATTAAAGATGTGCGCCACCACCCCTGGCTCCAAGATTCTTTTGGGCTCTTTGTTTGTTTGGTTTGGTTTCTCTGTGTAGCCTTGGCTATCCTTTGCAGACCAGGCAGGCCTCAAACTCACAAAGATACACCTGCCTCTGCCTCAAGGAGTGCTGGAATTACAGGGGTGCACCACAGTGCTCAGTTCTTGTTTTGTTTTGTTTTTTTTTAAATAGTGTATTTATTTTTATTTTACGTACATTGATGTTTTTCCTGCACATATGTCTCTCTGAGGGTGTCAGATCTTGGAGTTACAATGTAAGCTGCCATGTGGGTGTTGGGGGTTGAATCTGGGTTTTCAAGAGCAGTCAGCGCTCTCTTAACTGCTTATCCATCTTTCCAGTCCCCACCCATTGTTTTTTTTTTCTGTTGTTGTTGTTTGTTTTGGAGACAGGGTTTCTCTGTGTAGCCTTAGCTGTTCTGGACTCACTTTGTAGACCAGGCTGGCCTCGAGCTCACAGTGATCCGCCTGCCTCTGCCTCCTGAGTGTCTCCCATTGTTTTGAATAAACCAAAAATCACACTTTTCTGGAAGAAAAATGGTGTCTTAGAACTAATATGGTGAATTAGGACCCAAAATACAAGCTCCACTGTTAGGAACTACTTATTGTGTTACCTGTGATAAAACAACAGAATGGCCAGGTGTGATAGCACACACCTTTAATTCCACCACTAGGGATGCAGAGGCAGGTGGATCTCTGTGAGACACACACACACACACACACACACACACACACACACACACACAATCAGACCCTATTTTTTTTCAGACCCTATCTTTAGTAAGTTATATTGGGGGGGGGGGTCATAGAATCTAATTTCAAGGGACATTAAGGCTATCTAACAACTGAAGGAGTTAAAAACCTTTGCAGGGTCTAGGAAGTTTTGCCTCAGTCAGTAAACTGCTTGCCACACAAGCATCCACACTTAAAAAAAGAGAAAGAGAGGGACCTGACACAATAGTGTGTCTTCAATCCTTGAGGGCAAACAGGAAAGGATCCCTAGAGCTTGTATAGATCAGCCAGCCTGACACTTGGTGAGTTGTTTCAAAAGCTAAGATAGATGGCTACTGCATGAATGCACACATTCTACATAAATACACACACCCATATACACAGGTACTTACACACATACAAACACATACACACAAAATTAGGAAAAATACTTTTCAGAGTTAACTAAAATCTGGAGAACATGTTCTCAAGAGTAATCAACAAAATTCAAGTTTATAACATACACTATTATGGCCAACTAAAAATCAAGAAGCAGATAAGGTGGTGTGAACTGACAGTTTCAGCAGTCCTGGCAACCAGTGGACTGAAAGTTCAAGAGTTAAAAAATTAGCCTGAGCATCACAGCAAGGTTCAGGGCTAAAACAAAAGGAAAATGAGCTGGACAGACAGCTCAGCAGATAAGAGCACTTGCTGCTCCTAGAGGATCCAGTTCTCTTCCCAACAAACACAAAGAGGCTCACAACCACCTATAACTCCAGTTCCAGGGGATCACTATCGTCTTTTTGCCTCCACAGACATCGTGCATGCAAATGATACACATAAATGCATGCAGGCAAAAGTACCCATATATATCAGGCACATAAAAAATAACCCTTTAAAGGGGGGGGGCAGGTGGTAGTGCAATCATTTAATCCCAGTACTTAGGAGGCAGAGGAAGATGAATCTCTGAGTTCAAGGCCAGCCTGCTCTACAGATCTAGTTCCAGAATGGCTAGGGATATACAGAGAAACCCTGTAGTGAAAAAACAGAGAAAAAGAACAGTATACCTTAAAAAATACATACTATTCTTCATTTACCACTATTTCTCCAATATAACAGAATGCACTATCCTAGACAATATTCAACTTAGCATGTGTTTATATTTGCTACCAGTCATAATTAATCCACTTACAAGTCATTTGGCATCACATAAACTAATAACGGGGTCCTACTATTTTTTGATAAAAATCTTTTGTATGTGTATTGTGCTGTGGATCAACCCCAGAGTCGCATGTACAACAGTGGTACTGAATTTTTTTTTTTAGCCATTTTCAAAGAGTTATGTACCTAGCTATATATAATATGACCCACGCTTCTGATTCTAGGTTGCGGTAGGACTGACTTGAGCTTGAAGCCAGATGAGGCAGGAAAGACAAAACCGACCAACTGGAAGAAAGAAAAAAGCAATCACATACGCAAACGATGTGAAAGTTACAGAGCAGGTAATGTGTCAGAGAACAGGGTTTGACAGAAAGGGCAAGAGCCAAAGAGCTTTTAAATCAGGATTCTCAACCTCTGGGTTGTGAACCCTTTGGGGAATCATATATCACATATCCTGTGTAACATATTTATATGAAGATTCATAACAATAGAAAATTACAGTTATGAAGTAGCAACAAAATAACTTTATGTTTGCGGGTCACCACAACATGAGGAGCTGTATGAAAGGGTCACAGCATTGGGAAGGCTGACAACCACTGTTTTAAATGCTTGCCATGTTAAAGAATAACTTTTTATTTGTATTTTTAATTTATTTTCTTACTAATTTTAGGCTTAAAAAATCTTAACAAGAATATTTCTTTTTGGACTTTACTAGTATGTGTGCACACCACTGGCAAGCACATGGAAGTTAGAGGGCAGCTTACATTGGTCAGCACTCTCTTCCACTGAAAGGACTGAACCCCAGTCACCAGGCTTATAAGGAAAGCCCTTTCCCTTACCTACTGGGCCATCTCTCACTGGCCCAAGAATTATTTTTTTAATTTTTAAATTTTATTTATAAGTAATTCTGTGCATATAAGTGTAACTGCTGAGGTAGAGGGATATGTATGTATGTACGAATGACAGCAGAGTTTAAAATGAGAGTGTGGCCAGATGCCCTGGGGCTGGAGTTACAAACACTTGTAAGCAACCTAACGTGGATGTTGGGAACTGGACTCCAGTCTTCTGTAAGAGCACTTGCTGGGAGGTGGTGGCACACATCTTTAATCCCAGCACTCAGGAAGCAGAGGCAGGTGGATTGCTGTGAGTTCAAGGCCAGCCTGGTCTACAAAGGGAGGCCAGGACAGCCAAGGCTACACAGAGAAACCCTGTCTTGAAAAACAAAAACAAAAACAAACAAAAAAGAGCAGTCAGCACTCTTAACTGTTGAACCATCTTTCTAGTCTTAGTAAGAAAGTTTCTTTTTTTTTTAATGTTTCTTAAGTATTTCACAAGACCAACTTTTTCTATATTCGTAGTCTTTAATTTTCATATTCCTTTCCTTTCATAGCCATTTTAAAAACCAAAAGGGATACCTATATTCTCTGGTGACAGTTTTTCTAGTAAATGTCAGTCTATATACATATACAGCAATATGTAAGATGCTTTGGATTTGATCTCCAAGCAAGGAGGCATGAGAAGTGCTTACTAAGCTCATATTTTTCAGCATCAGCCATAACATGCATATTAAATAGATATACAATAAACAAATTCTGAAATATCTTTTTGTTGTCAGGGGGTGGTAGTGGAAAGAACTTTATTATAGCTTCTATTGAGCTTAGACAATTATGATTCAGAGAAATAGTTTAAGGGAAGAAACTCTAGAACACTGGTACCTTGCTAAGTCTCTCTTCCCATTCTCTAAAGAAAAATTAACAATGATCTCAAATTATTATGTGCATTTGTCTGCTGTAAGTAAATAATAATAACTTTACATCTAAATTTCTAGAAGATCCTAGAAGAAATCAAACATGTGCTTACCTGTGAGGGTCTTTGGAGCTTGGTATAATATACACACACTCCCTCTTGGTCAAAGTGCTCTCTATCCAGGATTTCTGGGACTAAAACAGAGAGTTCAAGGATGGTTTAGAAGTTTACAACCTGCTAATCTAAGGAAATAATTTCCATAATAGATACATATAAATGTGTGTAGTATTTTTTAAATGTACTCAATGGGTGCTATATACTATTCTCTGTCTTAGCACATCTAAGTCATTAAAATAACTGACCTGAATCCAACATGATTTAACAGTGCTGTGCCAAAGGAAACAAACCAAGTATGAGCATCTCACAATAAGGCAAAAGCCTCAAGAGGGACTAAGGAGATCCAAAGCCATTTAAGAGTCTAAAGTGACAGCCCTGCCAGGTGTGGTGGCACACGCCTTTAATTCCAGCACTCACGAGGCAAAGGCAGGTGGATCGCTGTGAGTGCGAGGCCAGCCTGGTGTACAAAGCGAGTCCAGGGCAACTAAAGCTAACACAAAGAGACCCTGTCTCGAAAAACCAAAAAATAAGAGAGTTTAGAGAAAGCAAAACCCAACCTAAGCTTTCAAGTATTTCTAGAAAGCTAAAGGGCACATAATGGCTAATGGTACAGTGATATAAAAAGACAACAAGCAAAATGCTAGTCAAAGGAAAGATACCAAGAAAAACTGTTAAGCATCAACAGAAATAGAGATTATCTATGATCCACACAGAAAACAGCCCATCTCATCTGATCTTGGAAGCTAAACAGGGAAGGGCCTGTAAGCACTGGGATGGGAAATACAGTGAGTTATTAAATAATTAGAACATTTAATCTACCAAATTTGTGTATCAATCTTAAGTAAGATCAACCACATCAAAGAGATTAAAAAGCAAAGCAAAAACTCAATGAGGAAAATTCAACTGTAGATCACATAAATTCACATAAATTAGCCCGGCGTGGTGGCACACACCTGTAATCCCAGCACTTGGGAGGCAGAGGCAGGCAGATCTCTGTGTGTTCACGGCCAGTCTGTTCTACAGATTGAGTCCAGGACAGCCAGGACTATAAGAGAAACTGGTCTTGAAAAAAAATCACATAAGTTTAACAAATTTCTCTCTAATCAGGAAAGATATTTAACACAAGGGTTTTTTTTTTTTTTTTTTAAACACAATTAACAAGTTCAATTTGATGCCTATTTCTGCATCCCATATAAAAAGACCATTCACTTTGTTTAGGCAAACAGGAAATTTATAAAAAGTGATAGTATATTTATCCATAAAGGATGAATCAACAAATAGTCAGACAATGTACACTTGTAAAATATACTGACTGATCACACCATAATTAACAAAGCACAGATAAAATTAACCCTCAACCTTTAAAACAGAATATTTAAGAACCAAAATAAAAATTACAAGTATCAAGACAGACTGTGCTGGTGTGCAGCTTTAATCCCAGCACTCAGGAGGCAGAGTCAGGTGGATCTTTGAGTTGAAGGCCAGCCTGGTCTACAGAGAGTTCCAACGTTACACAGAGAAACCCTGTCTCAAAAAAGATGTATCTAAAATTCTTGGATGTGAATAATGCTTCAAACATTTTGTTCTAGAGGCTGCAGAGATGGCTGAGTGGTTAAGAGCACTGACTGCTCTCCCAGAGGACCAGGGTTCAATTTCCATCACCCCACATGGCAGCTCACAACTGTCTGTAACTCCAAGAACTCAGACAAACATGCAAGCAAAACACCAATGCACATGAAATAAAAATAAATAAATAATTTTAAGATGTTCTAGTTTGCTTCCTTGTTGTGATGATAAAAACAAGGTTTATTTCAACTTAAATTTCCAACTAACAGCCCATCACTGAGGGAAGTCGAGGCAGAAACTGAAGCAGAGAGCATGGAAAAATGCTGCTTACAGTCTTGCACAGCTACTTTCTTGAACAGCCCAGGCCCGCCCGCCTAAGGGCAGCACCGCCCACAGTGGACTGGGCCCTCCTACATCAAGTAACAGTTAAGAACATGACCCACAGACATGCCCACAGGCCAGTCTGAAGGAAGGACTTTTTAAATTGAGGTTTCCTTTTCAGAGATGTGTAAAGTTGATAACTGAGGCTAAATATAGTCTAAATTGTATGAGAAGGGAAAGTATAGCCTTAGAGAATGGAGAGGAAAAAAGAGCTAGGGAAGAAGACGAGCTAAATGGCCAAAATAAAAAATATATTAGGGAGGCTGGGTATGGTGGCGCAGGGAGGCAGAGGCAGGCAGATCGCTGTGAGTTCCAGGCCAGCCTGGTCTACAAAGAGAGTCCAGGACAGTCAAGACTACACAGAAAAACCCCATCTGGATAAACAAAACAAACAAACAAACAAGCAAGCAAACAAAGTGTGTGTGCGTGTGTGTGTGTGTGTGTGTGTGTGTGTGTGTGTGTGCGTGTGCGTGTGCGTGTGTAGCCTTGGCTGTCATGGACTCACTTTATAGACCAGGCTGGCCTCAAACTCACAAAGATCCGCCTCCCGAATGCTAGCCCTATATAGTTCCTTTTAGCCAATCATAGTGGAGTACACATGTAATCCTAGTACTTGGGAGACAAGAGACTGGAACATCTTGAGATCCAGGCTTGCCTGAGCTACCCAGTAAAACCCTGTTTCAGAAAATACACACAAACTCTCACTCCAAGAAAGAAAAAATTAAAAAAACAAAAAACCCTAAATCAATAAAATAAAAAACAAAATTACAAAAAGCAACATTGGGCCAGTGAATGACATGGGTCAGTGGGTAAAAGTGTTAACCTGACCCTAATTCCTGAAGCCCACAAATAGGAAGAGAGAACTGACTCCCAAAAGCCATCTTCTGACCTTCACATGTGTATAGATATACACATGCACCAAATAAATAAGTGCAAACAGAAAAACAATAAAGCATAACAAAACAAAAAATAACAAGAAAGAGAACAAGAATATAAAGTTAGGTTAATTCTCGAATACTGAATAACTAAAGACTGTACAGGCTTGCTCAGTGGCAGAGAAATTCTTAGCCTATGTCAGGCCCTGGATTCAATTGCCAGCTCTGCATTAAAAAAGTTTTTTTGTTTTGTTTGTTTGTCTGTTTGGGTGGTTTTGGTTTTTCTTTTTTCCAGACAGAGTTTCTCTGTGTACTCACTCTGTAGATCAGACTGGCCTTGAACTCAGAGATCCACCTGCCCCTGCCCCTGCCCCTGCCTACTGGGATTAACGGCCTCCATCACCATGCCAAGCCAATTCAGGGTCTTTAATCAACATTTTTCACACAACAAAGTTCATTTTGCATAGTCCTTCCTGAACCTTCTTTGTCTAACTAAAATCTGCTGATTTTTTGAAGAATGTGTTTCTCTTCCATAGTTCAGGAAAGAAAATACATTAGGAAACTTGTAGCCGCACTACCCCAGCAGTCTTTTTGGAATACTTGAAATTTCACCGATGTACACCTACATTTCCTTCTCAAATTCCCTACCCTTTATCATTCTCAGTCTCTTATCCCACTACTGAGAGATCTGCCGGTCTCTGCTCCCTGAAGCAACCAGAACACAAGTGCTACTAACTCCTATTACAACTGGCAAGATAGCTCAAGAGGGCAAAAGTATTCATAGCACAAACCTAATAAGTTGAGTTCAATCCCTGAAGAAAGGCAGGAGGAACATTGTGAGTTTGTGAATAGCCTGAGCTACACAATTAGACCCTTTCTCCACAAAAACAAACAAAACAACCCAAAACAAAATTGTCTTCCTACTGTACCAACACATTCACTTTTCCTTATATGACAACTATGTTGCCATTCAAATCCAAACCACTGGCCCCAAATCCCATACACTCTAAATCAAGGACATTCTTCACCAATTTTGTAATTTTTTTCCTTATATCAATTGGCTCATTCCCATCAGGATGCAGCATATTATCTCCAAGTCTTTAAAGAAAAAGCACCAACTTTTTCTTGACTCTATTTTTCCCTCAAGATAACCAGCTCGAAGCCGGGCGTGGTGGCGCACGCCTTTAATCCCAACACTCGGGAGGCAGAGGCAGGCGGATCGCTGTGAGTTCAAGGCCAGCCTGGTCTACAAAGCGAGTCCAGGACAGCCAAGGCTACACAGAGAAACCCTGTCTCAAAAAGACCAAAAAAAAAAAAAAAAAAAAAAAAACCAGTTCGTGTTTCTGCCTCTACTTGAATACCACAAAACAAAACAAAACAAAAAACCCAAACAACAACAACAACAACAAAAAACCCTAGGGGAAAAAAAGAAGAAAAGCACTAGAAGAAAATGGGTTTTTAAAAACTCTCATCTCCTATACCTACTGTATAAAATTGGGTTTTCAAGTCAACTCTCCTTAAGTTAATTTTCTTCTTACTGAAACATGGTCTTCCCCTATGTAGCCTTGGCTAGACTCAAACTATGAAGATCAGGCTGGCCTCAATTCAGAGATCCAACTGCCTCTGACCCCAAGAGTGCTGCAATTAAGGGTGTGCACCACACATCTCTCTAAAATAAATTTGACAGACTACCAAATGATGTTCTTTAGCTCACCAGGTCAATTCTTAGACTTTGTTCTCATATATAAAATAGAAACACTTAATAAAGTAGATCATTATTGATCTTCCAACATGGTCCACTCTTCATTTCCTTGCAGATTCATTCTCTTTCCCCATTTTGGGGGTGGGTGAGGGTTGTTAGGGATTGAATTCAGGGACATGCCCATACCCAATGACATGTTCTACTACTACACCATATCCCTAGCCCTCCATAATTTTTTGTTTTTCTTTTTAAAAATATTTATTTATTTATATTTACAGTGTTTTGCCTACATGTACATTTGCACACCAGAAGAGGGCACCCAACCTTATTTTAGATGGTTGTGAGCCACCATGTGGTTGCTGGGAACTGAACTCAGGACTTCTGGAAGAGCAGACAGTGCTCTTAACCACCGAGCCATCTCTCAGCATCCCTTTCTTTTCTTTTTTTAAAGACAAGTCTCACTATGCAAACCTGGAGGGCCTGCGACTCTAGGCTGGAATAAGCTGGTCTCCAACTCAAAAGATTTGCCTGCCTCTGTTCCCTAGTGCTGGGGTTAAAAGAATGTGCCCCCATGCACAACCTTCTTTCTCAATCTTTTAAAGGCTGGTATACTTGATTTCTTTTTTTTTCCCAACTATATTTCCCTGTTATGTTCATAGGTAGCTTATTATATATTGGATAATTCACAAATTTCTACTTCTACATTCCATCCCAACAATGAAAAAAATTGCAGGCCTGGCATAGTGGAGCACACCTTTAATCCCTGCACTTAAGAGTGAGTTCAAGGCCAGCCTAGCCTACTGAGAGACCTGTCTCAAAAACAAAAAATATATTCCAGCCGGACACAGTGGCGCACACCTGTAATCCAAGCACTCAGGGAGGCAGAGGCAGGCAGGCGGATCTCCGTGAGTTTGAGGCCAACCAGGTCTACAAAAGTGAGTCCAGGGACAGCCAGCCAGGTCTCAAAGGAAAAAACAAAACAAAACCAAACAACAATGAGGGGGGGGGGGGGGGGGAGTTTATTTCAAATCTTCCACTTAACTCCTATGTCACATTATCAACTATCTCACATTCAGCAGCTCTTTTGATACCTAAAAGGCACCTCAATTTAAAATTGAACCTTTACCCAAACACTAATTCTTCATGCACTTTTGCCTAGCTCAGCAAATGGCAAATTAATTCTCTTAATACTATAATGATTGAAATACAGCTCCCTAGTGTGGAGATTTCAATCAAGTGCCATCAAGTTCAAAACCCTGTAGGCAAGTCTGTGGGTACATTTTCTTGATTAATAATTGATAAAGGAGGGCCCAATGAATTGGGGGCAGTGCCATCCATGGGCAGAAGGTCCTGCTTTGAATAAGAAAACGGGTTGATCAAGGCATAGGGACCAAGCCAGTAAGTAAGTTTTCCTCCATGGCTTCGGCTTCACTTCCTCCCTGCAAATTCCTGCTCTGACTTCCCTTAGTGAGTGGTGGAGTGTGACTGGAGAGTTGTAAGCTGAAACAAACCCTTTCCTCCTCAACTTGCTTTTGGTCATGGCATTTTTTTCACAACAATAGAAATCCTAACTAAGACAAAAATTGGTACCTACTATAACAGACCTGATGATGTTTTGGGAATGATTGAGGAAGGACAGGCATTAGAACTTTGGGCTGGAAAACCTATTGAGTGTTCAGAGCTTAATTAGCTGCTGTGGGAACTCTCAGAGAACACTCAGGACAGAGCAGACAACAGAGGCCTGGCTTGTGTAATTTCAAAGGGAAATCTGAGAGTTCCTTAAAGACTATATGGGGCTATTCATTCCATATTTTGAATTAAGAAGGTGGTTCAGCCAAACAGTGGTAACTCACGCCTTTAATCCCAGTACTTGAGAGGCATAGGCAGGCAGATCTGAGTTCAGGCCAGCCTGGTCTACAAAGCCAGTTCCAGGACAGTCTGAGGTACAGAGAAACCCTGTCTCGAAACCAGAAAAAGAAAAAGAAAGAAAAGAAAAGAATCGAATCTGTGGTTCTGGTCAGTTGGTGCAGAAGAATCGGCTTTAATTAACAAGAGACCAGAACCACTAAAGCAAAATTTTTGCTTTCTTGGGGACAGCTAGGGCTGAAGAATGAGCTGTGGTTAAGAGAAGAATGGCTCTTGTTCATGGCACCTCCTAAGCAGCCAGCCACGTCAAGATGGAGCTGAATATCTCCTTCCCAGCCATCAGCTCACTGAAGTGGGCAATGAACGCAGACCTTGTACTCTCTATGAGAAGAGCATGGCCACAGAAGGACCTGCAGCTGCTTTGAGGGAAAAGTGGAAGGTTCTGTGGTCAGAATCAGCAGTGGGAACAGCAAACAAGGTTTCCCCACGAAGCAAGGTGTCTTGAACCACAGCAGACTGTGCCTGCTGTAGAGCAAGGACTAAAGAGAGAAAGCACAAGTCTGTTCTGGGACGCACTGTGGGTGCCCTTGGTTATTGTTAAAAAGAAAGGAAGAGGCAAGAGTGATAGAGAGACAGAGACAAAGAGAGAGAAGGGGAGAGAAAGAGAAAGTATACTTATCCTGGAAGATACTACTGTATCTCAATAGTTGGGGTCCAAAAGAGCTCATGGAGTCTGAAAGCTTTTCAATTTCTTTAAAGATGATGTCCGTGAATACGCTGTCAGACAGTCCTTAAACAAAGAATGTAAGGAGTCCTGGACTAAAACACCTAAGATTGGACATCTTGTTACTCCACATGTCCCCCAACACAAATGCCAATGTATTATTCAGAAAATGAGGTTTCAGAATATGCTAAACTTTGGCCAAGAGAATGAAGAAAGCCAAAGAAATATGCCAGGAACAGATTGCCAAAAGATGTAGATGGCTAGGCTATCTGAGAGTTTCTGCTTCTAAATCTGAGTCAAGTCAAAAATAAGTCTTTAAGAATAACAAATAACCCAGGCATAGTAGTGTACATCTTTAAATCCAGCACTCCGGAGGCAGAGGCAAGTGGATCTCTGAGTTTAAGGCCAGACTGTTCTACAGAGTGAGTTCCAGGATAGGCAGGGCTACAGAGAAACCCTGTCTTGAAAAACAAACAAACAAAAGAATAATAAATAAATGACCAGACCTTTAAAAAAATAGAAGAAGAGAAAGATGAGAAGAGCATCAATAGGCAAAATCTTCTGGGAACTGTTTCCTCAGGGTCAGTACACAGATGCTGTGGTCCAGAGTGAGCCAAAGCTGTACCCTGCATTAGCCCAGAACTTGGTCATGGATAAAAATGAATAATCTGAGGCATGAAACGGTGAGGGAGGGCAGCTGGGGCTTGGCACTGTGAGAGATCAGGAGAGGCCAGTGGTAAAAGTGCAGCCTCAGTTGTAGTAGAAGGTCTAGGAATGAAGAGGCCATGAAGCAGAGTTGAAGCTTTGTACCATGTAACAGAGTCAGAGTCCCTGAAGAGAGCCCAGAAGAGGCTACTGGTGAAAAAGCATAGACTAGTTGCAGCCAAGTCTCCAGAATTTGAGATGCCGATATCATGGGGAAACCACAAAGGCAGCAACAGCTGTGGAATGGAGCAGGCCTGAGATGCTGTATATGAAGAGGGGTGGAGCTACTCCTGCCCTTTGAACCCAGAAGATTGTGAGTCCCAGATGTTTGACACTTAGCTTTACACCGCTGGACTTTGGTTTTGCTTTTATTTGAATGTAACTGTGCCCTGGTTCTTCTCTCTTTCAGTAAGAAAGTATTTAACTTGTTTTTAGGTTTTACAGGAACCCACAGTTGTCAGAAATTTGCTATTTTATAGACTTTGAACTTTTAAAGTGTTTTAATTTTTAAAGACTGTCATATGTTTAAAAGTGAGTTACAGTTTAGTAGTAATGTAGTGGTACAATAATTGGCAAGGAGTCAGTTGTCCAGATTGTTACATCAACTTGATACAAGCTAGAGATATCTGGGAAGAGGAATCTCAGAAAATGCCTCATCAAATTCCAAGTCTAAGAGGCTTTTTCTTTCTTTCTTTCTTTCTTTTTTTTTTGAGAGGCATTTTCTTGATTAATGACTGGTATTGGAGAACAGTTTACTGTGGGTAGTAGTACCCCTGGGCAGCTGGTCCTGGGTTGTATAAGGCACGAGGAGGTAGCCAGTAGGCAGCATTGCTCCAAAGTCTCTGCTTCAGTTCCAACCTCTAAGTTCCTGCTTCAGCTTCCCTTCATGATGGAGGGTGACCTGAGTTATAACATGAAATAAACCCTTTTCTCTCCGAGTTCTTTTTTGGTCATAGTGTTTTATACCAGCAATAAAAGCCCTAACTAAAACACTTTTTTAAAATATTTATTTATTTTCATTTGATGTGCACTGGTGTTTTGCCTGCATATATATATATGTCTGTGTGAAGGTGTCAGATCCACTGGAACTAGAGTTATAGACAGTTGTGATATGCTATATGGGTGCTGGCAATTGAACCTGGGTCCTCTGGAAGAGCAGCCAGTGCTCCTAACTACCAAGCTATCTCTTCAGCCCCTGACTAAGACACTAATAAAACTTCAAATTATAAAGATTAAAAACAAGCTGGGCACTGTGACACACGCCTGTAGTCCCAGCACTTGGGGAGGCAGAGGCAGGAAGGTATCTTTGAGTTCAAAGCCAGGTTGGTCTACAAAGCCAGTACAGGACAGCCAAGGCAACAGAGAGAAACCCTGTCTCAAAAAACATAAATAAGTAAATAACTATTTAAAAACAAATAAAATTACTTAAACAAACAAACAAAAAACTATTTAGGGTATGTCAGAAGTGTCCCATGAACTATTACAATTATAAATTATATATTTTATAAAAGCCTTGAGGTTTATATTGGTTTATATGCAAAATACCTGGATAGTTGTTTATAGTTTGCTTTATAGAGTCAGGCATGGTAGCTCACACCTATAATCCCAGCACTTATAATGCTAAGGCGGAAGACTCACTAGTTTAAAGTCAATCTGGGCTATAGTCAGTTCAAGTCCAGCCTGAGCTACAGAAGAAGATTTTGTCCCAAAATAATAAAGTATGTAAATAATTGCTTTATACAACAATATTTAATAAGGTTATGGTGTTACAAGAATTTACTGGGCCTTACAGTTTCAGAGAGATAAGAGTCCTTCACGGTAGAGAACCGACAGAAACAGGAGGCTAAGAGCTCACATCTTCCACCGTAAATATGAAGTAGAGAAAGAACTGGAAGTAGGCTAGACTTCTTCATCTCAAAGCCCACCCCTAATAATATCCTTCCTTCAGCAAGGCTGCGTCACCTAACTCTCCCTCAACAGCACCACCAACTGTGGAGCAAGTGTTCAAATGCCTGAGACTAAGAGGGATGCGTCTCATTGAAAGCAGATGCTTAGAGGTAGATTTTCTTAATAACGTTAACTTTTTCCTAACAAAGCAGCAGACATGCCAAATAAATGGACCCACGTATCAAGAGCCAGTGATAATATTTGGATATATAACAAAACTTAATCTGAAAAGGGGAATACCTAAAGTAGGACTGAAGCATTATCTACTAGACAGCCTGGGTTTTACCCTGTAAGCAAATGGCATTAACACACTGTCTCTGAATATTCTTAGTGTTTTTTAGTCCTTTATACAGAATTTACTCCCAAAGAATCTATTTGGGTTAGGTGATGACTAAGAATCCCCTCAAGTGGCCAGGCATGGTGGGGCACGTCTATAATCCCAAGGACTCGGGAGGCAGAGGCAGGCAGATCACTCTGAGTTTGGGGCCAGTCTGGTCTACAAAGGGAGTCCAGGACAGCCAAGGCTACACAGAGAAATCCCTTTACTCTGTCAAAGTGAAATGGATAAAACTAAGCTGCATATAACCTGTCTACATGTAAGAAACTTAGCAATAAAGGAAATTCTACTATAGGTTCATGTCAGTGAAAGAAAATATGGTACAATAGAAAATACATTTTACCAGTATTTTTAAATGATTTTACTTTTTTTTTTTCTTTTTTTTTTTTTTTTTTGGTTTTTCAAGACTGGGTTTCTCTGGGTAGCCTTAACTGTCCTAGACTAACTTTGTAGTCCAGGCTGGCCTTGAACTCACAGCGATCCACCAGCCTCTGCCTCCCAAGTGCTAGGATTAAAGGCGTGCACCACCACCACCCAGCCTGATTTTACTTTTTAAAAACAAGGATTTTTTGTTTTGTTTTGTTTTTGTTATGTGTCTGTGTCTGTGAGTGTGCAAAATGTACTTGCTGACTTTCAGATGCCAAGAGGATGTCAGACGCCCCAGAGCGGGAGTTACAGCTGGCTGTGAGCCACCCATCGTAGTGCTAGGAACCACACTCTGATCCTCTGAAAGAGCTGCACGTGCTCTTGAACTACTGGGACGTCTCTTCAGCTTCCAATCTTACCAAACAAACAAACAAATAAACAAATAAACAAACTTAATATCAACACCTTTCATCTGAGAGCTCACAAGTATAGTCTCCTTAAATATCAAGCTCCACTCCCAGGCATCTGGCTTGGCAGATCAACACCTACCTACCGCTTGGTAACTTGGGGATCTTTTCCTCTGTTTAGTTTCTCCATATAGCCCTGACTTGTCCTGGAACTCATTATGCCTCTGCCTCCTAAGTGCTGGTATTAAATGTATGCAGCACTGATGCTGACGCCACCACCACTACCCGGCTTAACTTAGAGATCTTTAATAAGTGACTACAATTCTTTACTCTCCCCCCCCCTGCCCCAGACAGGGTTTCTCTGTGTAGCCTTGGCTGTCCTGGACTCACTTTGTAGATCAGGCTGGCCTTGAACTCACAGAGATCCACCTGCCTCTGCGCCTCCTGAGTGCTGGGATCAAAAGCGTGCACCACCATGCCCGGCACTTCTTTACTCTTATGTAATAGAGAATTAAGTGTTTCCTTCATAGTCTTTTAAAAAAGATTTTATTTATTTATTTTATGTATGAGTGCTCTATCTGCATGTACTCTTACATGCCAGAAGAAGGCACCAAATCCCGTATAGATGGTTGTGAGCCACAATGTGGGTGCTGGGAATTGAACTCAGGACCTCTGGAAGAGCAGCCAGTGCTCCTACTTGCTGAGCCATCTCTCCAGCCGTTACTTCATAGTTTTCTGAGTGATTAATATATAGTTGGCATTTGTAAAACATTTAGAACAATAGCTACATCTAAATGCTAATATCTTATCAAATTTTGTTTCAAGTTTATTTTATACTTACAAAAATATCTTCTATGTCTGTTATAGTAAGTTATATTGTTGTTGCTGCTTTTCTTTTTTCTTTTTCTTTCCTTTTTTTTTTTTTTTTTAAATTTTTTTTTAAATTTTTGAGACAGGGTCTCTTTGCGTAGCTTTGGCTGTCCTGGACTTGCTTTGTAGACCAGGCTGGCCTCAAACTCACGGTGATCCGCCTGCTTGTCTCCAGAGTGCTAGGATTAAAGGTGTGCACCTTTATATTTGCTGGGCATGGTGGTGTACACCTTTAATCCCAGCACTAGGAGGCAGAGGCCAGCCTGGTCTACAAAGGACAGCCAAGGCTACACAGAAAAACCTTGTCCCTGTCTCAAAAAACCAAAAATAACAAAGACTTGAATTCACATGCTAAAGTGTAAAGTGAAGCTCTCTTTCTAATATTAAAAAGTCCTTCTCCAGTCTCCTCCTCATAGTAACAGCTTCTTGGCTACCTTTTCTTCTGTCAGTTTTGACACACTACAAAGTAAGTAACCAAGTCTGTTAGATTTCACTTTGTATATTTACAGTAAGTAAACTGTCAAGGTTGCTAAATCCTTGATATGGCTTGGCTTAGGAGTCTTTTCTTTTCCATGAGTAAAAGAAAAGGTTAAAGTTTCCAGCAGTCTGGAAATTTCGATAGTTGAGGTATTAGGTTATTAGTGTGTTTAAATAATGGTAGGAGAGACCAAAAAAAAGGTGCTTCAGACTTTAATCCTAGCATAGCTCCTGACATCAAATAGAGAAAAATGACCATCTACCTTTAGAAGTTAATAATGATAGCAGGCTGTGACATTAAACCAGGTGGAACAGCATACAACTATAGCAACAGTTATCCAGAAGGCAGAGACATGAGAATCCCTCAGGCCCAAGAAGTGGAAACTAGCCTGGGCAATGTAGCCAGACCCATTCTTAAAACGAATGAGAGAGAGAGAAAGAGGGGGGGGAGAGGGAGGGGAGAAACTATTTTAATTGATAAAGATGCTTCACTAAGAGCCAAGTCTACCAGAACCGCTCACCTTCACACAGCAAGACTTAACAGGTTCTGAAAATTCTAAAGCTAGGAGGTCATGTGGCATATACCTTTAATCCCCCCAGCACTTGGGAGGCAGAGGCAGGAGGATCTTGAGTCCTAGGCCAGCCTGGTCTACAGAGCTAGTTCCAGAACATTCGGGACTATACATATACATATACACATCCACATATACACAATCTATATCTTCAGAGAACTGAGCATACTAACCAAAAACACCCTATATAGACGGAGAACCATTTTCTAAATCCAAACTTGAACTGAACTAGGGTCAATAAATCTCTGAAAGTACTACTTCAAATTAGATTCTTTTTATCTTTTAAAAATAAAGGAAAAGGTTCAATTCTCTAATTCACTTGTATGCATGAGCTATTCAAACTCGTTTAATAGTTGCAAAATACCATTTAAAAGGTGACACACTGAGCCAGGCCATGGACCCTTTTAACGCTAGCAATCTGGAGGCAGAAGCAGATGGATCTCTATGAGTTCAAGGACGGTCTGGTCTACACAGCAAGTTCCAGGCCATACAGTTACTTAGTGAGAGCCCATTTAAAAAAAAAAAAAAAAAGTGACATTGGGGACCAGAGGGGTGGTCTGTAATGGACTCTTATGAAAATTACAACTTACAGTGAGAATTATACAGTATAGACTCACTATTTCTAAGTAAAGTTTTGGTCAGACTCACCTAAAAGGTAAGGAGACTAAACTGAGTTATTGAATAAAGTATCCATGGTAGTGCAAGCCTTTAATCCCAGCACTCAGGCGGAAGAGCTCAAGAGTTACAGGCTAGCCTGGTCTAAAGCCAGGGTTATACAGGAAAAAATTGTCTTGAAAAACAAACAAATAAATAACAACTGGTAGTGGTGGCCTTGCAAGACACTTGGATTCAACTTATCCTGCATTAGAGTCTTTTACATCAAAAACCTAAGTACGTAAGCGAAATGATTTAGTGGAGGTAGAGGGATTTGAGCTTTTCTTTTCAGGAAACAAAAAAATCTAGGTGGCAGACACTTGTAATTCCAGAGCTCAGGAGATGGAGGCAAGAGGATATAGAACTCAATTGACAGCCTCAAGATTTGAGGCCACCCTCCCCGGACTACATGTACCCAGTCTCAAAAAAAAAAAAAAAAAAAAAAAAAAAAAAAAAAAAAAAAAAAAAAAAGAAAGAAAGAAAGAAAGAAAGAAAAAGAAAACAAAACAAAAGAAAGTGAAAACTCATTATTTATTGACATGAACTTTACAAGCAAAACCGTGGCTTAAATTTGGTAAGGCACTTCGAAACCTAGCCCGGTGTGGTGGCGCACTGTCTTTAATCCCAGCACTTGGGAGGCAGAGAGGTAAGCAGATCTCTGAATTTAAGGCCAACTTGTCTACACAGTGACTTCCAGGCCAGCCAGGGTTACGGACCTTGTTTCCGAAATAAAGAAAAGCCGGACAACTCAACCTGTCAGACTTCGGGCAAAGGGAGACCGGTTTGCATAAACCCCCATCATGCGAAGCTACCGAACCAGCAATGCCTTCCTTCCCTGAGCAGGTCCTTGACCTAACCCGGCTTTCTTTGTAAGAAATCTCCAAATCCGGTTCCTGGCCTTAACAACAACAAAAGCTCTACGCAGCGCGGCACCGCACCGACGACTCCCTCCACCTCCAGCCGGCACCTCCGCTCCCAACTGTCTGGGACAGCAGATGAGCTAGTTCGACGCAGACCTGGCAACACACCACCATCTCAGCCTCCCAGAAACCGTCCCTTCCCGGACCCTCCACACTGCCTGCTAAAAAAAAAGAAAACCTCCAGCCACATCACGGTTTACACCGTCAAAAATCACGCCCGTTCGGTTAAAATAATATTTTTTTTTTTAAGTACCTGTAGAGAGAGTCTGCGGCACAAGCCAACAAGTCACAGCTCGGAACCCGCTCCCTTCCCTTTTCCGTTAACACCCCAACCCTCCCTCCTTCCCTCCCTCCCTCCCTCCCTCCCTTTCGGTGTCAACCCGGCCGCTCCTCGGCTAGCGGCGGCGCCCGGATGGCCACCGAGTTACCCGGAGCGCCGCACACTCGGGCTCCCCTGAGGCCCTCCCGCCCGCCCGCGCCAGGCCCGGCTCCGTACCATTCTCCTCACGGGGCGGACTCCGGAAGGGCAGCGGCTCCTCCTCCTCCTCCTCCGCGGCCTGCAGCCATCTATCGGAAAGCGTCTCCGGAGGCGGTGGCACGGGCCACCGAACAAGGACAGCCCCGGGAAACCTTCTCAGAACTAACTCAGCTCCGGCGCTAGCAGCAGAAGTCGAGTCTTTCATAATTGTGCGACCAGCTCCGCCGGGTGACTGGCCACAGGGACGCGCCCGCGCCCGCCTCCGCCGGAGACGGGGCCGAGGCAGCCACGTGACGGGCGTCGATCGCGTCGCGCGGCGGGCGCGTCACGTGAAGGGCGCGCTTCTGCGGCTTACCCTCTCCCCCGAAGCCCCGCCCAGCCGCCGGCGGGAAGGGCAGAGCTGTCGCTTTTCACGGTGTTGCTGCCTTCGGCTTCCCCTGCCCTCGCCAGTGAGAACTTGTTCCGCTTTAATGACAGGATCCACCCCCCCCACCCCTCACCCCGGGTTCGCCAAAAATAGCTCCCGCACGCCTGTCTAGTCTCTTTTGCTCTCGAATTGGTCTATGTTGGTTGTTAGGGATCGCTTCCCGCATCTTTACCCTTTCCCATCGAGGGTGCAACCTGTTTATTATTTCTACCACTGTTATTATTAGTGGCTTATTTTATGTGTCTAGGTTTTGCTTGCATGTATGTCTGTGTACCGTCTGTGTTTGTGTGTGTGCGTGTGTGTGCGTGCGTGCGTGTGTGTGTGTGTGTGTGTGTGTGTGTGTGTGTACAATGTCCTCAGAAGGGCGCGCTGGATCCCCTGGAACCGGAATTTCAAACAATTAGTGGTCTTTGAAGTCTCTTGTAGTTCAGGCTCTTAGCCCAAGATGACCTTGAACTCTGGATTCTGCTTTTAACTCCATAGTGCTGGGTTTACAGGCCTTTGCCCTTCTGAAACAGTTTTTGTTTTAAGACCAGGAGTAGAGCCCGGTATTCCTACAACTCACAGCGAGATCCGCCTTCCTCTCCCTCCCAAGTGCCGGGATTAAAGGTGTGCACCACCACGCCCAGCCTTTTGACACCTTTCTGCTCTTACAGATTTACAAGCTCCTCGACCGAGGTTTAGTTCTTCTTCTGTATTACTCCCGCCTTCATCTTCTGAGTAATGGGATTACAAGGCATGCACCACTCCTCCTGGTCTAAATTGTTTCAGGATAGCAAATCTCTGTAATCCCAGCGTTCAGGATGCAAGAGGCAGACCTCTGAGAGTTGGAGGCCAGCCTGGTCTACATAGCAAGCTCCAGGACAGCCAGGGATACACAGTGAGATCCTGTGTCAGTAAAACAAACAAACAAAACAAAACAAATGAACAAACAAACAAAAAAAGCCCTCCAGATCGTTAGATGAATAATTGACTCATTTAAGTGTGCACTACTTCAACCTGAAATCAAAGCAATAAAAGTAATTTCCTCACCAAGCAGGCGGATCTCTGTGAGTTTGAGGCTAGCCTGGTCTCCAAAGTGAGTCCAGGACAGCCAAAACTACACAGAGAAACCCTGTCTCTGAAAAAAAAGAAAAAGAAAAAGAAAGTAACTTTCTCATGTGGTGACTCCCTCCAACCATAAGAGTATTTTGTTGCTATTTCATAACTGTAGTTTTGCTACTGTTAGGAACCATAATGTAAATATCTGCTATGCAGGGTATCTGATACGCAACCCACAGGTGGAGGACTGATGTTCACAATGCAGTTGTCTCCAGGTGTCTGCCGGGAATTGGTTCCAAGACTCTATACTTTCAATAAAGCCAGCAGACATTCAAGACCCTTTCATAAAATGGCATGCGTTCGTATATTAACATAGATCCTCAAGTATACAAGTCGTGCAATACCTAATAAACTGCATCGTGTATTTCTTTAGAGATTAATAAGAGGTTCAGTATAGATACAATTTTACTTCCAGATTTTTGCCTTCTTTGCTTGGTTGAGTCCACGAACACAGAGCCGAGGGAGAAGGAGAGGCAACTGCACTAGGCCTGCTTTGCCCCTACAGATGGACTCTGCCTGTGCTAGCGGAAGCTTTGTACAATGTGCACTTAACTTGTTTTGGTCTAGCATCTTCCATGCTACATGAGTATTATCTTGCAAGCAGTGTGACCCGCAGTTCACTGAGGCAGAGCCTCCTCAACAAAGCTGACCCAACCACTGCTTCTTTAACAAGTTTTGTAGTGCTTATAAACAATATTCGGGCATTCCTCATATTGCAGGATTCAGAGGAACAGTGTTTTTAAACGTTGTTATTGCTGACCATGGTGGTGCGTGACTTTAATCCTACCTGGCACTTGGAAGGTTGAGGCAGGCATATCTCTGAGTTCTAGGCCATTCTGGTCCACATATGGAGCTCCAGGCCAGCCAAAACTACATAGTGAGACTGTGTCTCAAAAAAAAAAAAAAGTTTTAATATGAATGTTAGAATAGATTTCCAGTCACTATTTCAGAAATCTTGGCTAACATGCAATTATTCAGGAAATATTTATCTTTTCTATTTTAACTGGGTCTATACATTTTATGACTTTAGGAGGTAGGACAAACAAGAAAATCAAAATTCAGTGAAAGTATTTTATTTCTTGGGAACTTTGTAACTCTGGTTACAAAGCAAAAGCTTCCTTCTTCTATATACACGTTATATAGTCTTCCAGCAGAAGGTATGACACATCTCTTTGTTTTTTATTTTTATGTGCATTCGTGTGACGGTGTCAGATCATTTGGAACTAAAGTTACAGACAGTTGTGAGCCACCATGGGAGTGCTGAGAGTTGAACTCAGGACCTCTGGAAGAGCAGACAGTGTTCTTAACCACTGAGCCATCTCTCCATGCCCCGGTACGGCCCATCTTAAAGGTATGTCTTCATGCCTTAATATTTAGATTGAGCACCATGCATGGTGGCACATGCCTTTAATCCCAGCACTACAGAGGCAGAGGCAGGTGGATCTCTGTGAGTTCGAGGCCAGCCTGGTCTACAAAGTGAGTCCAGGACAGTGAAGGATACACAGATAAACCCTATCTCGAAAAACAAACAAACCCTGTCTCAAAAAAAAAAAAAAAGGAAAAAACCAAACAAATAAATAAAAGCATATGTCATCCCACCTCAATATCTGAATTAAAGGCCTGGGTCTTCTAGCCTTGAGATCTAAATCAAAGAAATCTTCCTACCTCAAGATCAGGATCAATGAGCTGGGCGTAGGTGGCACAAACCTTTATTCCCAGCACTCAGGAGGCAGAAGTAGGTGGATCTCTGAGTTTGAAGCCAGCTGGTCTACAGAGCAAGTTCTAGGACAGCCAGAGTCACACAGAAACCCTGTCTTGAATCCTCCCCCACCTTAAAAAAAAAAAAACAAACCCAAGATCTGAATCAAATGTCTTTCTACCTCAAAGGTCTGGATTAGAAGTGGATTCACCCACTCCAAACCTAGCAGAAAAATCTCTCAGAGGTGTGCTTCCATTTCCAGATACAGTCAGGCTGACAACCAAGGACAGCCAGCACAGCACCCATACACATAAAATAAAAATAATTTTTGTTTATTTTATTTTGTTAAATGTTTCATTATAATTTTATTTGTTTGTTTGTTGGTTGGTTGGTTGGTTTTTCGAGACAGGGTCTCTCTGTGTTAGCCTTGCCTGTCCTGGATTCACTTTGGAGACCAGGCTGGCTGGCCTCGAACTCACAGCGATCCTCCTTCCTCTGCCTCCTGAGTGCTGGGATTAAGGGCGTGCACCACCATGCCTGGCTCTTATTATAATTTATTAATATTACATCCCGATTGTTATCCCCTCACTCTTATCTTCCCATTCCCACACTCCCTCCGTCTTCCACTCTACTCTCCCCTAGAGCTCTGACAGAAGGGGACCTCCTCCTTGACCATATGACCACAGCCTAGCAGGTCTCTTCTGGAGAGCCTGCTTCCCCTTCCTCTGTGTACTTGCCCCTACACCAAGGGCAAGTAGTCAAATCAGGGACAGCAGAGTTCATGTCAGAGGTGGTCCCCGCTCTCTCCACAACCGTGGAGAATGAGCTGTCCATTGGTTAGACCTGAACAGGGCCTTGATTGGTACAACAGTTTGTGCAGGGCCCCCTGGGTCCAGATCTGCAGGCCTTGATGGTCTTGTGGAGCTCCTGAACCCTCTGGATCCTTTCACACACACCCCCAACCCCCATTCTCCCATACCACTATCAGCGCTCCACCCGGAGTCTAGCAGCAAGTCCCAGCATCTGTCCCTATCAGGTCTCCTCAGGATAGCCTGCCTCGCCTGCGTCCCCTTCCTCTGTGTGCCGGCATGATGCCAGAGCTCATGTCAGAGGCAGTCCCTGCTCCTGCCCTCCACCACATAAAGAATTAGCTGTCCAACTGCTAGGTCTGAACAGAGGGGGTCTAGATTCTCTGCTTGCAATGTCATTGTCTGGTGCATCAGTTTGTGCAGGTCCCCCTGGGTCCAGATCCGTCTAAAATAAGAATAAATTTTATTTTTATTTTTATTTTTTTTAAAGATTTATTTATTTATTATGTATACAGATTTTTGCTATAGATGGTTGTGAGCCAACATATGGTTGCTGAGAATTGAACTCATGACCTTTGGAAGAGCAGTCAGTGCTCTTACCCTCTGAGCCATCTCTCCAGCCCAAGAATAAATTTTAAAAGTAAAGGTAAAGCAGTTTAATTCAAGAAGCTTTTCAGAAGTTAGCAAAAATAGTTTAGTGGGTTAATATGTTGCTGTATGAGCCTAGTGATCTGAGTTCCATCTCTGGACCCAGTATTAAGGTGGAGAGAGAGAACCCTTCCTCACACATATATAGGAACAAGAAGAAGAAGAATTTTTAAAATGAGCCCTCTCCCAGCCCACCAGTATCTTCTTATACTATAATAATAATCAGCTGGGCATGGTGGTGCATGCCTTTAATCCCAGCACTCAGGCAAGCGGATAGCTGTGAGTTCCATGCCAGCCTTGTCTACAAAAAGAGTCCAGACAGCCAAGATAACATAGAGAAACCCTGTCTCAAAAAAACAAAAAATATCATAATAGCATTTTTAATGGTGGTGTTCTGTGGGAGGTCCTCAGATCATGGATGGAGGAGGCACTGACTTTTGGTTACCTGGCCTAGAAGTGCCCTCATGTCTCTCACCTACCTGACCTTCTGACCCTATGGGTGTGTCTCACACTGAATAGGGCTGACCTCATGACTTCAGTGGGGTATTGTAGAAATGACAATGTGTGTGAGACCTCTGAGGCTTGATTGCAAAGAAAACTTTGGTTTCCCTCCTACTCTTTTAGACCACTCATTCAGAGAAAGCTAGTTGCCGAGCAGCCCTTCAAAGAGTACACATGACAAGGAACTAAGACCTCCTGCCAATAGCCTGTGCATACTTGCCAGCCCGGTAGGTAAGCCATTGTGGTAGGTAAGCCATTGTGGAAGGCTTTGGCGCCCTCATTAATGCCGAAATTCTCTGAGAGGAAATCAGCTAAGCCATTCCCAACATCCTGACTCCAGGGAGCTGTGAAAAACACTGTTTACTGTTCTTTTAAGCCTCTAAGTCTTGGGATAATTTATGTAGCAATATCTATCTGATAAAATTGTGACGTGACTAAATGTTAGTCTCTGGTAGAATCTAATCACAGCTGGGGAATATTTGGAAATCTTCAAGGCAGTGGAATTACAACGGAGTCTTGTGGAAACACACAGAAGGGCATTGCGGGACAAGAGAATACTCTACTGCGGAAAGGCATAACCGAACTGCATCAGTCCTTTTAAAGTGGTAAGAGGCCTGGGATTCCAGTAATGAGCCCAAAAAGATTAAGCAGAATTAATGCAATAAGAATTGCCCTTTAATCACCCCTAAACTGAAAATACTTCAGTGCCTCTTGTTGCTCTCATAAACAAGTTTGACTGGGTGTAGTGATGCATGCTTTTAGTCTCAAAGCTTGGGCGGCAGAGGCAAGAAGATCTCTGTGAGTTTGAGGTCAGCCAGAACCACATAGTAGGACCCTGTTTCACTAATAAATACATCCATACATTTAAAAGTCCACCTACCTTAATTTTTTTTCTTTTTAGCCTTGCCTCTATATACTTCTAAACACTTTTGTATGAAGTGCCCATTATTAGTACAACTAATAAACTTCCTATTTTGAGAATTGGTAGCCCTTCTCAGAACACACATGTAGTTTGGGTTCATTGTATGCTGAGTATTTCCTATTAAACAATTTATATTTTTAAAGGTTTTTTTTTTTTTCCGAAACAGGGTTTCTCTGTGTAGTCTTGGCTGTCCTGGACTCACTTTGTAGACCAGGCCGGCCTTGGACTCACAGTGATCCACCTGCCTCTGCCTCCCGAGTGCTGGGACTAAAGACATGCACCACCATGCCTGGCCTGGGGATTTTATTTTTAACTATATGTCTTTGTGCATGTGAGTACAACTGTCTTAGAAGCCACAGGCACTGGATCCCCTTGGAGCTGTAGTGATAGGCAGTTGTCAGCCCCCTAACATGGGTGCTGGCTGTTGACCATCTTCTGGAAGAACAGTATGCATTCTTGATTTTGAACCATTTAACCAAGCCATCAGGTCTTTCTTTGCTCTAATGACCAACTTATTTGCCAGTTGCCCACTAAACATTCTATTGAATGAGGATCATAACCTTATCCATCTTCACCACAGTGTTCCAGCCCAGCACTTAATGACATATAGGCATTTGTTTACAAACAAACAAACAAACCCTAAAGGCTGACTGGGTTTTGTTTGTTTTTAGCAAACCAGAATTCAACTCTCAGTAACCACATTATGGGCTCACAGTTGTCTGTAACTCCAGCTCCAGGGGATTAATATGCTCTCTGTCCCATGAGGGCACAGACACATATATTGCATACACAGAGGCAGATAAACACACAGACACATGAGAAGAAAGACACCTTCATAATTGTAATTCAGTGTGTAATTCTGTCCTCCAATCTTGGCATGCAGAGCACCATGTTGAATCGAGACAAGATGCTACTACCAAATAAGAGAGGGTAACATAAAGTCAGGCACAACATGGAAATCTGTGATACTGCAGTGCAAAGTGAATCCATCAGCCATTACCCATGGGCACCTCAGCCTCGCTTCCACAGAACCTACACATGGCTTTGCCTCCCGGAACAACAAGAACCAGTGTAAAAATTAGTCTCCCACATGTCAGTCATTAGCTCCATGATTTCTTCTTTTCTATAACTTAAATTTGTAAACAAATACATACAATATATAGTGTTTCACTTTCAGCTTACTGACTTTCAGAAGTACACCTTGTTGGTTTAATTCATAAACAGCCATAGCAGTGATATGGCTATTGCAAAGCAATCATTTCTTTTTCTTTTCTTTTCTTGGTTTGTTTGCTTTGAAACAGGGTTCCTCTGTGTAGCCTTGGCTGTCCTGGGTTCACTTTGTAGACCAGGCTGGCTTCGAACCCAGAACGATCCACCTGCCTCTGTCTCCCTGAGTGTTGGGATTATTGGCATGAGCCACTGTGCCTAGCTAGTCATTTCTTGTTTACTTTCGCAGTGTTGAGAATGCAACTCAGGGCCTCCCATATGCGAGGTGAAGGCACTATGGCTGAGTTACACTGAGGCCTACTGTGTGACAGTATCCCAGGGAAATGTAAACAGACTACCTCTTCTCATCCCAGATAAGGAACCAGTGACAGAGCAAAGTAAGGTTGCCACTGTAGCTGGACTTCTGGCTACTTTATTGGGTTCTTTTTCTGCCTCCCTACACCACCCATATCTCTTCCAACTCCCAACACTAAATAGGAGAGAAAGAAGGTTGGGGGGGAGGGCCATCGATATCTTTAAACTGCTGCTGATTAGGGGCCTTTAGTCCCTCAGGGCAAAGTTGATTTTCTTTGTCAGGATAGCTCCAACCAGCAAGCAGAAGCCCAGCAAACAGAAAGCAATAACAAACAGCAACCAGCTACAGCATCAGGAGCAGTAGGGAGAGCAGCAGCCGCCAGGCCTCTCAAGCCTTAGTCATTTTATACCCCATGAAGAATCCTCAGAATTCCAAACGCCAACTCCCTCTAGATGGCAAAATCATGCCCCTGCCAGAGCACGAGACAAATCATAGTCAGCTGCTGTGGACAATCCGAAGCAGCCCCATTTCCCACACTTGGAATTAAAACAAAAAAAACACATTCACATAACATTTTTGTGTTTTTAAAGAAACCAAAATTCAGGCCCGGCGCAGTGGCGCACACCTTTAATCCCAGCACTTAGGAGGAAGAGGTAGGTGGATCACTGTGAGTTCGAGGCCAGCCTGGTCTATAGAGTGAGTTCCAGGACAGCCAAGGCTACACAGAGAAACCCTGTCTAGAAAAAAAGCCAAACAAAGAAACCAAAATTCTCACTACATACCACCAAAGTCCAGCTTGGTGAACCAGTGAGTATTTGGGGGGGGTGGGGGTTACTTACAGGAATATGGGTGAGAGGATGTTTACAGGGGTAGAAATGCCTTAAAGATAGCCTTCGTCAAAAAGCCGTCCCAGCATGGGTGGTGGCTCACAAGCCCCTTCAATGCACCACATATGCAGCCAGCGCACAAATGGCTTCACCTGCCCTGACTGAAGTCACCAGGGCCTGGCCTGGCCTGCCCCCTGCCCCGCCCCATCCTTGTTCCTGCAACCTGAGAGCTGATGCTATGGAAGAGTCCTGAATATGGCTCAATGAATTCTGATGCATGATGTGATGATGTTGGTGATTTTGGTGGTGGTGGTGGTGGTGGTGGTGGTTTTTGATACAGGGTTTAGCTGTGTAGCCCTTCTCGTCCTGGAACTCACTCTGTAAACCAGGCCGGCCTTGAATTCACAGAGATCCACCTGCCTCTGCCTCCTGGACGCTGAGGCTAAAGATGTGCGCCACTGCTGCCCAGCGAGTTGGTGGGTTTTAAGTTGTAAGCTGATGTTCACTGATGTTATTCCTTTGGAATGGGTTGCTCAGGAAGAACTGCCGTCTCTAGTGCATACTGCTGTGTGCAGCTGCTTCTGCTAATGCTCAATTCTTTCCTGATGGTGCCCCTTGCCTATGAAAGCATGTAAAGTTCAAGTTCAAAACTTTCCAGTAGCCAGGCGTGGTGGTGCACGCCTTTGATACCAGCACTTGGGAGGCAGAGGCAGGCGGATTGCTGTGAGTTCGAGGTCAGCCTGGTCTACAAAGCAAGTCCAGGATACCCAAGACTACACAGAGAAACCTTGTCTCAAAAAACAAAAACAAAAAAAACCAAAAAATACAACTTTCCAGAACCCCACTAACAATTTCATGCAGCTCCCAACATGTATAAGAAAGAAGGCATGAACACATTCTCCAAGGGCACTGCTCCTTGTAGATGAGACAGGTACACTCCGTGTTGGAGTTCACCAGCTTCGAAACACTGCTGAGGCATTGTGCAAGCCTGTGCTTCCTAAATCTCAAAGAGAACATACAAAGGTAGAGAGAGCAGCTGGCTGTGACATTTGTGGCCAAGTACAGACTAGAGCACCCTGCATAATTGTTTCTTTCCCTTGGGGAATCCAGAGTGGATATGCTGTATAAAGAAAAAAGACAGTAGTTCGTCTCCGTCCCTCCACAGGCTTGAGGTTAAAGGTATGTGGGAGGGAGAAACCCCTTGCCTGTAACCCTGACTAGTGCCCTGCACCACAGCAGTTTAGGATTGATGGTAGAGCGTGTGCTTAGCATATGACCAAGTGAAGCTCTGTTTCCTTCCCTCTCCTCCACCTGAGATGCCAGAGCCACGGAAGAAGCCCAAGTTATTTTAGTAGATGCAGCAGCACAAATATGAACTCAATCTGCTCATCAGCCATTGTTGTGGATAATGTTAAGGGATCTGTCATGTATTTGACAGTGTAGGAAATTGTCAGTTTGGGACACAATTACTACCGTGTCTTTGCTTAAGTAATAGTTCCAGAAATAATCTGAAGTAAGCTGTCTGCTTATGAAAAAGAGAGTTTTCCTTTTTTTTCTTTTTAAAATATTGAATAATAGGCTTAAGTCTAGGCTTGAAATTTAACTAAATTGATGAATTTATTTTTAGTGCTGCAGGTTGAATTTATATATGCTAAGTACATGCTCTATCATCAATCTTTTTTCTTTTTTTCTTTTTTCTTTTTCTTTTTTTCTGAGTCAGGGTTTCTCTGTGTAGCCCTGGCTGTCCTGGACTAGCTTTGTAACCAGGTTGGCCTCGAACTCACAGTGATCCACCTGCCTCTGCCTCCCGAGTGCTGGGATTAAAGGCTGTGCCATTATGCCCGAATTCTGTCATCAATCTTAAACTGCAGCCCAGAAAAAATATTTTTAGAACCCAGTAAATTAAAAGTATTACAATTTGTGGTGGCGCACGCCTGTAATCCCAGCACTAGGGAGGCAGAGGCAGGCGGATCTCTGTGAGTTCGAGGCCAGCCTGGTCTACAAAGAGAGTCCAGGACAGCCAGTGTGACACAGAGAAACCCTGTCTCAAAACAAACAAACAAACAAAAAAGTATTACAATTTGTGGTGATTGTAAATGTCTTACACTAGTCAGGTTTTTGTTTTGGTTTTTTGGTTTTTTGAGACAGGGTTTCTCTGTGTAGCCTTGGCTGTCCTGGACTCACTTTGTAGACCAGGCTGGCCTTGAACTCACAGCGATCCGCCTGCCTCTGCCTCCTAAGTGCTGGTATCAAAGGTGTATAACACCATGCCCAGTCACTAGTCAGGTTTTAAAACTTCCAGAAATTATTTAAAATATGCTTAACAAATCCTGACAATATAAAGGTTTGTTTTCAATGCAAGTAAAAGCAGGGTGGTAAAAATAATTTGGGGGAAAAAAAAAAGAGAGACTCCTGTGTTTATGGGGCACAGCTGGCATTAATTATATGATTCTTCTAGGCCTCTGCTGTTCTGATTACTCAACATTAGCTCATTAAGTTCTCATGCCTCTATGAGCCTGGTGTTATCACCAACCTTATTGAACAGAGGAATTGTAGAGACAAGAGCCAGGCGCTGTATTATCCCTTCTGGAGTTTGTCCTCAAGCTGTGTGCTATGTTCTCTTTTATGACAGAGAGACCCAACTCAGAAATATCCATAATAGTACACAAAAGCTATACATTATTTAGTCTTTCACAAAATCCTCCCTATTCTGTTTAATCAGCCAAATTGCTGGACTCTGACTGTTTCCGCATTAACCATCCCTCAGACCTCTCTCTGGATGGGCTTGCCTCCGGTACATTTCTAGTCAGCTAAAAGCTGACACTGTATCCCAAAACTGGAAAGGAATGGCTTAATGTGCTGACATTAAGTAATCCAAATCAATTAAACACCAAACAGATGTGGAGCAGTAGTGGCGCGTGCCTTTAATCTCAGCCCTTGAGAGGCAGAGATAGGTAGATCTCTGAGTTTGAGGCCAGCCTGGTCTACCTTGTGAGCTCCAGGACAGCCAAGGTTACACAGAGAAAGCCTGTCTTGAAACAAAAAACAAACAAACAAAAACAAAACAAAACAAAAAGCAAGAAGCCTTTAATCCCAGCACTCAGGAGGCAGAGGCAGGCAGATGTCTGTGAGTTCAAGGCCAGCCTGGTCTACAAAGTGAGCCCAGGACAGCCAAGGCTACATAGAGAGACCCTGTTTTGAAAAAAAACAAACAAAAAAAACAACCCCCAAAACCACCAAACAGAGAGAAAGCTAGTATATGAAATGCCCAGTTAATGTAACATTCTCCATTCTTAAAGTCTGATAGTCAAGAATGCTTGGCAGTCAGCACCGAGTCTTTTAAATAAACAGAGGGTGATCAAACCAGTTTTTCTCCACTTCGGATAGATTAGTGGGTTTTAAACAGATACTATTTCAAAAGCATGGCCCTCAGTGACAAACAGAAAACTTACTAAGTGCCAACTACAAATACTTGGAATGCTGTGAATTAATCTTTAATACTAGTACCTTGATACCGCTGACGCAAGGGGGATAGAAGATAATTTATTCTGAAGCCCAGTATGAACAACTGTGGCCCAGGAACACAGATTCAGTTTACCTCAAACTCCATGTTCTAACATGGAATCAGTGCATTGATTTTTTTTTTTTTTTACAGTAATAGAAACAAAGAAAGTCATAAATCAAAACACTTTTCAAAAACATTACTGGGCACATCATGTAGGCAGATTATCATAATGGGGAGGGAGGAGAAAGCCTGCTACAGGCTTCAGGGGCCACCTGGGAGCATGCTTAGCCCTCAGATTGCTGCAAGCAGGGTTTCATTAAATTAATGCATTCCAAAAGGCTTTTATTTGCTAAGCACAGGATGTTGGTTTGACTTGACGTTATGTCCAAGCTGAAGTGGGTGAGGAAGGGCGCTTAGGGGGCTAAAGATAGCCTGAGACAAATCGCAATTAGGCTCTGGACCTGCAGCTTCCACTCTCTTCACATCCATGACGTTCTAATCAGTCAGCCTTTGCAGACAGCTTCCCCTCAGGCATTCTCGTTCACAGAACAGTCTGGCATGTGCTGAGTATTTAATATCGATTTCCTGAATACCTTAAGAAGATGAAAACAAAGCCAGGTGTGGTGGCGCACTGGCACACACCTTTAATCCCAGTAGTCGGGAGACAGAGGCAGGTGGATCTCTGTGAGTTCGAGGCCACCCTGGTCTACAAAGCGAGTCCAGGACAGCCAAGGCTACACAGAGAAACCCTGTCTCAAAAAACCAAAATAAAACAAAACAAAAAACCCCCAAACAAAACAAACCAAGATGGAAACAGGTCTTTTTAAAGAATATGTGAATATGCTAATTAACTATGCAATATACGACTAAAGCGTTTTATAAACTTTTATTATATATGAGTGAGGCTATTGATACATCCAGGGCTTTAGGAATGTTACACCAGCGCTCTACCACTGAACTGCACCTCAGAATCTTTCAGAGTTTCTTTTCTTAAATTATTAACACATGTCCCTTTCCGTCTCCGGCCGCCGTAGGGTGAGGAGGCGCCTAGCCACTGCCTGCTTCTCTCCGTGACATCCCTCGCGTGCCCCGTTTCTCTGCAGCCGCCGCCATGTCCGCGCATCTGCAGTGGATGGTCGTTCGCAACTGCTCCAGTTTCCTGATCAAGAGGAACAAGCAGACCTATAGCACCGAGCCCAATAATCTGAAGGCCCCGCAACTCCTTCTGCTACAACGGGCTGATTCACCGCAAGACTGTGGGAGTGGAGCCCGCTGCCGATGGCAAAGGAGTCGTCGTGGTCATGAAACGCAGATCGGGTCAGCGAAAACCTGCCACTTCTTACGTGAGGACCACCATCAACAAGAATGCCCTGGCCACCCTCAGCAGCATCAGGCACATGATCCGGAAGAACAACTACCGCCCCGATCTGCAGATGGCGACCATCCTCAGGGCCAGTGCCATCCTGCGAAGCCAGAAGCCTGTGGTAGTGAAGAGGAAACGCACCCGCCCCACCAAGAGCTCCTGAGCCCCACATCCCAGAAGCAATAAAGAGCCTGCTGACCTTTCAGTCACCAAAAAAAAAAAAAAAAAATTAACACATGCGAATGCAAGTGTGAGCGCCTGCGTGCATGCATGTGTGTGTGTGTGTGTGTGTGTGTGTGTGTTTAGAGGGATACATATGCTACAGTGTGTGTTTGTGTGTGTGTGTGAGATTAGAGGGATGCATAGGCCACAATATGTGTGTGCTTGTGTGTGTGATTAAAGGGATGTATATGCCACAGTGTGTGTGTATTCGTGTGTGTGTGTGTGTGTGTGTGTGTGTGTGTGTGTGTAAGAGAGAGACAGAGACAGAGACAGAGAATGATACACATACCACCTAGAGTTTGAGTGTGTGTGAGATTAGAGTGATGCACATGCCACTGTGTGTGTGTATGTGTGTGTGTACATCATTGGAGAATGGAGAGTTGGGTTCTTTCAATCTGTACATGGGTTCCAGGGATCGAATTTGGGATTCTGGTGTTAGCGTGCAAGCACCTTTAACTACTGAGCTCTCCTTCGGATTATTTTTAAAAGGAGAAAAGTATCTCCCTTAAGTAGACTTTCTTTTGGTGTGTCAGCGCACATGTGTGGGAGGGGAAGGGGGGAGGGAGGGTTGTGTCTTCTTGTGCTTGGGTGTTAAATTTTTCCCTCAGGGACTTACATGTGTTAGCCGCGTTCTCCACCACCAGCTCACTCCCTTGGCCGTCTCCCTAAAGCTGTAAAAGCCTTCCTTCAGTGAAAAGAATTATACAAGCTCTAAAACCAATCATCAGAGCTGTATGTGCCTGCAATCCCAGAACCCTGGAGGCAAAGGCAAGCAGATATCTGTGAGTTCCAGGCCAGCCAGGGCCATGCAGTGAGGCTTTGTCTCAGCAAACAAACCATCAAACACATAAAGTTATCAGTTGCCCTACAGAGAAATTTCCCTTCAAACTTAGCAAAGCTTCTGTGTTAATTGAAGATGCAAAAAGGTAAAAGGACAAAAAAAAAAAAACAAAAACAAAAAAAACCAACAACAACCCATGTTCCTGCAGTTGGACCATAACCGCTTGGAAACAGATTCAGTGACTTGAGATGTCCTATGCAAACAACTCAAGACTAACGTCCCTAGAGGCTGCATCCCAGATGGCCAACCTCAGGACACTTGTTTACCACTTCAAGAGAAACTCTATTGAAATATGACATCATACAAATGGCCCAGAAAGCAAGACCAGGTAACTCCTTTTAAGGGCTCTTTAAGAACCCCATTTTCTTTCTTTCTTTTCTTTTTTTAAGTGGTCTAAAAACTTTAAATTCTTGGGAATAAATTTAATAAAAGACACCCAAAGTTTTGTTAATGCAAACAATAAAATACTTTTGCTCAAGGATTTGTGCTTCTCAATTCTGTCAAGCCATCAATTCTACGGAAATTATTCTTAGATGTGGTACAAAGTCCAATCCACACATAACATTCTGGGAGCAGAAGCTGACAAGCTGGTCATAAAATTTGAATGGAAACACAAAAAATCCAAACCAACCAAAATAACCTTGTTGAACAGTAAATGTACAGGCAATGATAATGACATTATAAGACTTAACATAAATGACAGAACAGAAGAAAATCTAGAGTCCTATATTTTGGGGTTGACTGACATTGACAGAATTATCAGTGAGCCCCAGTGAGGAAAGGTACGGCATGAAAGAATAAGACCCCATTTTCTCTCAGAGGGAGTCATTCTCACCCTTAGACACGCACGCACGCACCGACCTGTCATTTGCTCTGTCCACACCTCCTATTCTTTATTAAAATGTTTCTATCATTTCTGGCCTGGAAAGTGCATTTATCCCTGAGCCTTGGGCTTGTCACTCTTGCCACATTAATGAAGAATATTATTGCTGGGTCTGCATACTGAGCAAATAGTGAATTGTTCTGACTTATTTAGAGAGGTCAAATACATCACACTATAATAAGCTATAGTGTTTTGCTTTTTTGTTTGTTTGTTTTTTGAGACAGGGTCTCTCTGTGTAGCATTGACTGTCCTGGACTCCCTTTGTAAACCAGGCTGGCCTCAGACTCACAGCGATCCACCTGCCTCTGCCTCCTGAGTGCTGGGATTAAAGGCGTGCGCCACCATGCCTGGCTATTAATTGGTAGTTCTAATAGTAAATTGTTAATTAGGCACATCAACACATCCATTTTGTTTTGTTTTGTTTTTTGTTTGTTTGTTTTGAGTTTTTTTTTTTTTTTTTTTTTGAGAAAACTCAGGAGATAAGATATATAAAAAGGTAAGTCTGTTTAAACTTGATTACCTGGCTTTCCACTTCATGCTGTTGCTTCTGATAACTATTCTGGATTGCTTTGAAAAGGTTTTCAAGGGGTTGGGTGGGTGAGTAGCAAACACCTTTAATCTCATCACTCAGGAGGCAAAGCTTGGTGAATCTCTGAGTATGAGGCCTGGGCTATAGAGTGAGACCTGTGTCTTGATTATTTTTATGTTGCTATGAAGAGAAGCCAAGACTTTTCTTCAGCCTGTAGAAGAAAGTGGAGTTTTGTGGTTGTTGTTTTTGGTGGTGGTGGTGGTGGTTTTGATGTTTTATTTGTTCAAGACAGGGTTTCTCTGTGTAGCCCTGGTGGTCCTTGAACTCACATGCTAGGCTGGCCTCAAATTGAAGAGATCCACCTATCTCCCCAATCCTGAGTGCTGGAATTAAAGTCATGTGCCACCACTTCCCAGCTAGAGGAATTTAATTGGAGGTTTACTTATAGTTTCAGGGTGTGAGTCCAAGACCATCGTGGCAGAGAGCATGGCAGTAGGCGGGCAGGCATGGCTCTGGAGCTCCTAATCCACAAACAAGAGGCAGAGAGAGGCACTAGGAATGGAGTGGGGTTTAAAACTTCCAGTGACACACGTCCTCCAATAAGGCCACACCTTCTAATTCATCCGAGTTTCACCAACTGGAGTCCAAGCATTAAAACACGAGTCTATGGGAGCAATTCTCTCTCTTTTTTTTTTTATAATTAGGATTCTTTTTATTAATTAATTTATTTATTAATTTATTCATATTACATCTCAATTGTTAGCCCATCCCTTGTATCCTCCCTTTCTTTCCTCCCTCCCGTTTCCCCCTCTACTCCCTTCCCCTATGTCTGTGATTGAGGGGGACCTCCTCCCCCTGTATATGCTCCTAGGGTATCAAGTCTCTTCTTGGTGACTTATTATCTTTCCTCTGAGTGCCACCAGGCCTCCCCATCCAAGGGACATGGTCCGATATGGGGCACCAGAGTTTGTGTGAAAGTCAGATCTCCTTCTCCACTTAACGGTGGAGAATGTCCTGTCCATCGGCTAGACTGGGTAGGGGTTCGAAGTTTACTGCTATATTTTCCTTGGCTGGTGCCATAGTTTGAGGAGGACTAGAGGGCCCAGACCCGCCTGTATTTTTCCAGGACACACTGGATCCTTCTATTTCCTCATTCTTCCAGGCTTCTCACCCCTAAAGTCTCAATAGGATTTTCTCCCCTCTGACCCACTTTCTTGGTAGGTAAAGTTTATCATGGGGGCGTACCCCTTGGCCTAGTGTCTCGATATAAGTGAGTATATACCATTTGACTCTTTTTGCTTCTGGGTGAACTCACTCATTATGATAATTTCTAGTTCAATCCATTTGTCCACAAATTTCGGAAATTCCTTGTTTTTAATAGCTGAGTAGTATTCCATAGTGTAAATATACCACAGTTTCTTTATCCATTCTTCTACTGATGGACACGTAGGTTGTTTCCAGGTTCTGGCTATTATGAATAAGGCAGCTATGAACATGGTTGAGCATATGTCCCTGTTGTGTGGTAGTGCATCTTCTGGGTATATTCCAAGGAGTGGAATAGCTGGGTCTTGAGGAAGCCCTATTCCCATTTTTCTGAGAAAGCGCCAGATAGATTTCCAAAGTGGTTGTACTAGTTTGCATTCCCACCAGCAATGAAGGAGTGTTCCTCTCTCTCCACATCCTCGCCAGCATGTGGTGTCAGTTGAATTATTGATCTTAGCCATTCTGATGGGTGTAAGATGGAATCTCAGTGTCGTTTTGATTTGCATTTCTCTGATGACTAAGGAGGTTGAGCATTTCTTTAAGTGTTTCTCCACCATTTGATATTCCTCTATTGAGAATTCTCTGTTTAGTTCTGAGCCCCATTTCTCTATTGGGTTATTTGGTTTGGTAGTGTTTAATTTCTTGAGTTCTTTATATATTTTGGATATTAGACCTTTGTCAGATGAAGGGTTGGTGAAGATCTTTTCCCAGTCTGTAGGCTGTCGCTTTGTTCTCTTGACAGTGTCACCTGCCTTACAGAAGCTTCTCAGCCTCATGAGGTCCCATTTATTAATTGTTGATGCTAAGGCCTGGGCTGTTGGTGTTCTATTCAGGAAGTTGTCTCCTGTACCTATGTGTTCCAGACTCTTCCCCACTTTTTCCTCTAATTGGGTTAATGTCTCTGGTTTTAGGTTGAGGTCTTTAATCCACTTGGACTTGATTTTTGTGCATGGTGACAAATAGGGGTCTAATTGCATTTTTCTACATGTAGACATCCAGTTAGACCAGCACCATTTGTTGAAGATGCTGTCGTTTTTCCATTGAATGGATTTGGCTTCTTTGTCAAAAATCAAGTGACCAAATGTGTGCGGATTCATCTCTGGGTCTCCAGTTCGATTCCATTGATCCACTAGCCTATTGCTGTGCCAGTACCATGCTGTTTTAATTACTGTTGCTCTATAGTACAGCTTGAGATCAGGTATGGAGATTCCTCCAGAGGATTTTTTATTGTATAGGATTGTTTTTGCTATTCTGGGCTTTTTGTTTCTCCATATGAAGTTGAGAATTGTTCTTTCAATATCTTCAAAATATTTTGTAGGTATTCTGATAGGGATTGCATTGAATCTGTAAATTGCTTTTGGTAAAATGGCCATTTTTACTATGTTAATTCTCCCGATCCACGAACAAGGTAGATCCCACCATCTTCTGATGTCATTTTCAATCTCTTTCTTCAGAGATTTAAAGTTTTTTTCAAATAAGTCCTTCACTTGCTTAGTTAGGGTTATTCCTAGGTATTTTATATTGCTTTTGGCTATCGTGAAGGGAGTAGTTTTCCTAATTTCTTCCTCTGCCTGTTTGTCATTTGTATATAGGAAAGCTACTGACTTTTTTGAGTTTATTTTGTATCCTGCCAATTTGCTGAAGGTGTTTATCAGCTGTAGGAGTTCTCTGGTAGAATTTTGGGGGTCACTTATATACACTATCATATCATCTGCAAATAGGGATAATTTGACTTCTTCCTTTCCCATTTGGATACCCTTGATCTATGGGAGCAATTCTCAATCAGATCACCACACTAGAATTCATGCTTTTCTGATGCATTCTATTTTGGGGGTTCTAGGATAAACATTGTTACTTTTAATTTACTGACTTCAGTCTTGGGAAGCAAATCAAGGGTCTTATATATGCTAAGCACAAACTCTTTGGCTAGTCCACACCTACAGCCTTTATTTTCAATTTAATTTGACCTGGGTCATTTGGAACAACCAAAAAAAAGATGAAACCTTAAGACTCTAGTGTAGTGGATGTAAACATGTTTTTATTTTGATCCCCAGTGCGGGATGTGAAACAGATTGTGTAAGGAGGTACGGTGTTTTTCTGCTCAAAACACACTTGTGCATGAGCAGGTGATGTTTGTCCACTGGAAGAGGAACCGCCTCTTCCGGGGGGGGGAGGGGCATGGTTTTTGCCAATTGATAAACATCCCAGTACGGACTCTTGCTTTGTATGCCCAAAAGAAGAGATGGGCTTTTGGTCTTGGCTGTTCATCACTCCATTTCAAGATGCTCCTAGAGAAAACTGCTCCAGCAAAGGCGTCGAGGCTCTGAGTTCCAGAGACTGTGGTTGCAGTCACCTTCACCGAATTGCTGGTTTGCTGTTTAACTGGTCTATTGAAATCCTACAGACTACACAAGTGGAATCGCTCCAAGGAACTAAGTCTAAAAAAAGGCTATCTCTTCTGTTCCTATTAACCTCTTTTCTCTCCTACCTAGGGTAGGAGGGTTGGAAGGGAGGTGTAAGCATTAAAGAACCCTAAATAAAGTAGATTTGAAAAAGTTCAAAGCCGATACTCTAGACCTCATAGGATTATAAGAACAGAAATGACCTTAATAGAAAATTTAATTTTGTTTCCCATTTTCTAGTATAACAAGACGAATTTCAAACAAATACAATTTTTAAGAGGACATAAATAAATTTTAAGGGGACATAATATAAAACAATCTCACAGTTATTCCTCCCTTAACTCACACCACATATATTTAACTGTTTCCACCATGTACCTTTTAACCTTTAGAAGCTGTGAATAAACCAGCGGTTAGTACAAATACTTTTTAATACAGTGCTAAGGCTCAAACACACAGCCTAGCATTATAAAAAATGAGCTACACCCCTAGTCTGAGTCTCTCTCTCTCTCTCTCTCTCTCTCTCTCTCTCTCTCTCTCTCTCTCTCTCTCTCT
>OU015742.1:21873319-21897699 GCA_907169655.1 Acomys percivali | reverse complement strand
TTTTCTTCTTCAACGCTACCTTGTTGGCATCCCTACAGCACTTCTTAAAATGTAATTACTGCTATCAAGTAGGAGGAGAAGACGCCTCAAGGAAGATGTTCTTGTGGGGGAGAGAAAGTGGACCCTTGCTGCTCCAGGGAACTTCTCACCAGCACACACACTTTTTGAGTGGTGATTTCTCTTTTACCCTTCAAAATGCATAAAAAAAAAAAAAAAAAAAAAAAAAAAAAAAAAAAAAAAAAAAAACCTTTGTCATTGATCCCAGTTCTAATGACAGCCAAAAATATAGAGCCTTGTAACTTTTACCAGACACTGTGGCTATGACCCTTAAAACCATAAGTATGGTTCTGCTGAGGTTATTATATTCACTCACCTGGTACAATAATATCTCCGAAACCCAATAATGAAACGGGCATGAAGCATACACTCATTACTGAGTAACCGATGAGTTTGGGCACCCTGATAAGTACTGGCAACTGTAAGTTAAAAACAAAAACAAAAACAAGAGAGGACGGGGAGGGGGAGGGAGAAGGAAAGGGAGTGAGAGGAAGAAAGAAAATGAGCCGATAAATCTCTTCCCAACTCTCTTTTAGGAAGGGAAAGACTGGCGCTGTAGTAATTGGTTTGATGTTTTTTAAACTGATTATTTTTTAAAAACAATCTTGAACTAAGATGACATAAACATGTAAACATACACATACATAATACACATATACATCCTGATTGTACAAAAACTTGAAGAAATAAGATATGCAGTTTTAGGAAATTAAATCCAACACAAGGAGGAAGAACAGTATTAATATATTGCCCCCCACAGCTAAGCGTTTACTTTTTCTTTTCTTTTTACCAAGAATAGGACTTAGAGCTTGGTGTGTTTTCCTTTTGTTTTATTTTGGTCAGTCTACATTTTTCCCACCCAAAGAAGAGTCTCCTCTCGGAGGGCATGATTTAAAGTCCAGTGAACTTATCTGAAATACAATCCTTACTTTCTCATGGGGAGCTGAGTGTTGAGCAGTGGCCTCCACAAAGTTTCCATCATTCTAGGATGAAACCCAAGTCAATAGGTATTTAATAATTTAGAATAACTAAGAAAATGGCTATATTCGTGAGAAATAAGTTTTGTAATACCTTAACATGCACCGTGACCAAGGAGTTATAGTGGACAGGCAAAACTATGAAACAGACAGGCAGACACTAACTGGGTGAGCACTGCCGCTCACACCATCCTCACCTTTTCAGCGTTCTCGGAAGGCCCAGCAGCAAGCTCCACCATGATGCTCTCGCCATTCTAAAGGGGGGAAGAGATGTTGCTCAGCCATCTAAAGAGAACAACCTGCTGGGATGCAGGGATGACTGACAGCCCATGGCACACAGCCTGCTGCCCCCTGAGCATGGGTTATCTATCACCTGCCTCTTCCTCAGACTCTTCCATCTGACACACAGCTAGCCGGCACAACACTCTGCTTCACTTGAGATAAGTAATGGCCACATCAGCATATATACCGAGCACAGGCCACTCACATACACCTGGAGATCTGGATTAGACTGACTGACATCCAACATGTTAGTAGGTACTTTTAAAATATTAATTTAGTTTTCTACCAAATATAAGTAACCTTATTTGAATAAAAATGCACTTGCCCTTCTGGGTATTTCCCACAACAAAACTATGAAGCCAAATCTGAAAAGACTCAACCTTATAGAATATGAGATTCCCCATCCTGCCTCCTGCCTTCCTTCCGGTCACAGGTCAGAGCATTCTCCTGAGTGGTAGCTGCCTCCCTGTGTCTGCTGAAGTCTTTTCTGGGGGAGGGGGTGGGGTAGACACAGTGTTTGCTACCAAGTTTTCTCCTGTAGCCCTGCTGCTTAGATATGAAACTTGGAGGAAGCAGGCTAAAAATACATGAGGCATTTTTTTCTGTCATTGTTTTAATATAGCCAAGGGTGATCCTGCTGCCTCTGAAACCAAGCTCTGGGATACAGATGTGCACCACTGCACGGAGTTTGAGGCATCAACTTGGATATTTCAGAGGGGAAAAAAATACAGCAGCAGGCCAGGGAGAAGACATAGAAAGCTGAAGTTTAGTGAAAACCATAAAAATCAGGAATGGGCATTTGGTCTAAATTTTTAGTTTACCTAGTAAGAAAAGGCATAGAATCATCAGAAAACAAAGGTGTCAAACTTGAAGGTGTTAAATGAATATTTACAACAAATGCATTCCAAAGAGCACTCCAGCTGCTTCTACTACAACAGACCACTAAAATGAAAAAACGCCCCAATCAAACAAGAAAGAAGACTCAAAGACCTTTATCCTTAGCCTGTGCTTTAAATTTGTTTTTGTTTTTTGAAGGCAGAGTTTTTCTGTGTAATCTCGGCTGTCCTAGACTTGATTTGCAAACCAGGCTGGCCTTGAACTCACAGAGACCTGCCTGCCCCTGCCTCTGTGAGTGCTAGGGTTACAGGCATGTGCCACCACGGCTCCTACTTTTAAATTTTTATCTGACATTAAATTGATACCAGGTATGGCCAGGCAGTGGTGGCACATGCCTTTAATCCCAGCACTTGGAAGGCAGAGGCAGGGGATATTCATGAGTTCAAGGCCAGCCTGGTCTACAAAGTGAGTCTAGAACAGCCAAGGCTACACAGAGAAACTCTGTCTCAACCCCCCCCCCCCCAAATTGATACCAGGTATCAATAGAAAAAAAAAAAAGTACTTTAAAAACCTGGCTATGTTTATAGCTGCACTTCTAGTTCATGCTATGGACTAACTGCTAACCTACAGAAACACTTTGTGGAGACAACTTTTTACTTTTATTTGTTTTTTTGTTTGTTTGAAACAGGGTTTCTCTATATAGTCGCGGTTGTCCTGGAACTCACTCTAGACCAGACTTGCCCTGAACTCACAGAGATCCACCTGCCTCTGCCTCCTGAGTGCTGGGATTAAAGGTGTGCTGTGTGCACTGGGCTCAACAATGTTTCACTTTTATTAATATATCTGATGGAATATTCTATAGGACTGTTTTGTTTTGTATCAAATAAATTAATACTAGTTCGTACAGCTTAGTTTTTGCCTCACAATGTCACTATGTGGCCCTGGCTGGCCTGGAACTTGATTTGTAAAATAGACTGGCTGAAAACTGTGGCAATCCTCCTGCCTCTGCCCCTGTATACTAGATACTAGGATTCTAGGTGTGTTCTGTGTTGCCTGGTTTGAAACTGTGCTTTTATAAAATGCCCAGTTACAGTTACAACTCACACTGCTAGCTTAATGCTTTTTTTTTCCTTTTTCTTTCTATTTAAGGTTGCTAATGCTTAATGATACCACTGAGTGAAACAGCTCACCTTAAAATATGGGAAAGTGTTTGTGAAATGGTGTGAGCAGGCCAGGTGTGGTGGTGCACACCTTTAATCTCAGCACTTGGGAGACAGAGGCAGGTGGATAGCTGTGAGTTCGAGGACAGCCTGGTCTACAGAGTGAATTCTATAACACCTAGAACTGCACAGAAAAACCATGTCTTAAAAAACATCATCATCATCATCATCATCATAACAACAACAACAACAATAATAATTTTAAAAAACAATAATAATAATGCGAGGGGTTTTGTTTTTAAAAGAAAGATCCAGTTGGGTTCTGCCAAAATAACTCTATTGATGTGGAAAGCTGACATCGCTTCTCACACAGTAGACTGGAACCCTAAAGTGCAAAGGGCATCTCCGACACCCAGGATGGGTTGCCAGGTTACACAGTACACTCCAGGGCTGCAGAGCTGACACCGTGTTCTTTGCTATTCTCACACTAGTTCTCAGAAATGAGCGTAGCAATCACACATTTCCCTCCCTCTCTCCCTTTCTCTTTCTAAACTGGCCACAGTAGACACTGATTATAAGAAAAACTTACTTCTAAAAAGAAAGAAAAATTACAGACATTCTCACTTTATACTAATCAGAAGTTCTTTAATTTCTCTAACAAGCAATTTAAAGTTTGAAATACCTTCTACCAAAAGACCAATTTCAAAGGCAATTCTCTTAGGGCATTAAAGTTCACTCTAAGGCACAAAATCTGCAAAACCAACAATCTGTGAAGAGTTAGGTTCTCTTCTCGAGGCTGGGCAAGATGGCTCGCAGTGAAGAGCACCCACTGGGTTCCTATGCCCACAAGGGTGGCATAGGAAGATCTGGAACCGCAGTTTTAAGGGGAAGAACACCCTCTGCTGGCCTCAGTGAGCACCAGGCATGCATGGAGTGCACATACATGCGCACAGGGACTCACATATACACATACAAATAAACGCTTAAAACAATATTTAAAGAGCTGCATGTGGCAAAGCAAGGCGTGGTGACACCCGCCTTTAATCTAGAGGCAGGCAGATCTCTGTGAGTTCAAGACCAGCCTGCTGCACATAGAGAGTTCTCTACCAGCCAGGGCGATGCTGAGAGACCTTGTCTCAAAGCAAGCAAACAGATGAAAAGAAAAAGAGTTTCTTCTTTTTGAAGGCTTCATCGTGAATTTAAAATGGCCATACCTTTGTGATGAAGGGTGTTATGAAGACAAAAAACACGTCATAGAGGAGGAGAAGACCTAGCAGGATCACACAGGACTGTCGGAGAAAAAAGAAATTTAAAAAAATCGAAGTTCTCACATCGAAACTAACACACCAAATTACTTTGCAAATACAAGCAAGCCTGGGAGTATACATTTGGACACGACTTTAAAAGGCGTCTCATGGTTATTACTCTATGTGATTTTACTTCATATGTCATTTTAAAAGAACATCCTTACTTCCTGCATCCCATTTGCTTAAGAACATCACTGAATTAAAGACTGTTCTTCCCCGATATTTAGTTTATGAGACCAGCATGAGTGATGAAAAACATTCAGCCTAGCCGGGCATGGTGGCGCACACCTTTAATCCCAGCACTCGGGAGACAGAGGCAGGCAGATCTCTGTGAGTCCGAGGCCAGCCTGGTCTACAAAATGAGTCCAGGACAGCCAAGGCTACGCAGAGAAACCTTGTCTCAAAAAAACAAAAACAGGGCTGGAGAGATGGCTCAGAGGTTAAGAGCATTGTCTGCTCTTCCAGAGGTCCTGAGTTCAATTCCCAGCAACCACATGGTGGCTCACAACCATCTATAATGTGATCTGGTGCCTCTTCTGGTGTGCAGGTGTAATGGAGGCAGAACACTGTATACATAATAAATAAACAAACAAACAAACAAACAAATAAATCATTAAAAACAAACAAACAAACAAAAACAAAACAAAACATTCAGTCAGCAACTCAGCAGCTGTCCTTGCCTGGTGGTGGGGGTGGGAGGGGGTTAGAAGAGAGCACAAACAGGCAGAAAAAGCTTTCTCAAGACTGGGGAATCCTCTGTAGCTCATTTAGAGGGAAGTTACAGAAGCTGTATGTACACTGCTACATTTCAACAGTGTAATTATTTTTATTTTTATCTTTTGGGTCCCCTCTCATCCGAAGATAGGGTTTCTCTGTGTAGCTTTGCCTGCGCTGGACTTGCTTTGTAGACCAGGCTGGCCTCAAACTCACAGCGATCCACCTGCCTCTGCCTCCCAAGTGCTGGGATTAAAGGCATGCGCCACCAGCCCAGATATTTTTTGGGTTTTTTTTGTTTTTTGTTTTTTTGGGTCAGAGTTTCTCTGTGTAGCCTGGGATGTCCTGGAACTCACTCTGTAGACCAGGCTGGCCTCAAACTCAGAGATCCACCTGCCTCTGCCTCCCAAATGCTGGGATTAAAGGTGTGTGCCACCACCACCTGGCTCAACAGTGTAATTCAAGGAGCCTGTTCTACTATATACAAATTATACCTCAATCATATAGTTTTAAAAAGAAAAAATTATTATTATAGCTATAAAAGTAATATATTTTACCATGAAATTGGGTAGCTTCATTGTTTTAATTAAGTTGAGACAGAAAGCAATTCCTAAGATATCCTGTAAAATCCAAGCCCACCTAAAATAAAAGAGAGAGAGAGAGAGTTCAGCCTATTGTTTCATCCCGTTCTCTTTAGGTGAAAGTTAAATAAGTAGGCCATTACGGTTATATCATTATAGTTATGGCTATGAACTGTCTCCTCATCTCCTCACTATTCAGCAAGCTACTGTCCTGGCAGAAAAACAACTGGAAAGGCTGCCTCCAGAGAGTGTACGGCAGAAGCAAGAACACACTCACCTTAATCTTTGCAGCTTTTTGTGTTTCCTTCTACAGAGAGAGCTGCCAATAAAATCCTCGTGTTCGTATCCAGACAGGTTGAACACAAAGTGAAAGCGACACAACTTACTTATTAGAAACTAATATACATCACCAGCAACCTGTGATAAAATGAGTAACTTGACGATCATAAAAAGATTTCTAGGGCCTCAGCAGTTTTACTAGTATGCCGTTAGACACGTGTTATATACTTTTTTCAGGTTTCCCTTCCTGCCATGGATAGACACTGGGCCGGCAAGATGGCTCGGCAGGTAAAGACACCCATGATCAAACCTCATGACCTGAACTAGACTCCTGAGACTCACTGGGTGAAAGGAGAGAACTGACTCAAGTGTCCTCTGACTGCCACACTTATGCTGTGGCATGTACACACATGTAAGAACACACACACACACACACACACACACACACACACACACACACACACACTCCTTCTCTCTCTTTCTCTCTCTCTCTCTTTCTCTCTCTCAATGCATGTAATAATATTTTTTTGTTTTTGTTTCTTTTCCAAGACAGGTCTCTCTGTTTAGGCCTGGCTGTCCCGGACTCGCTTCGTAGACCAGGCCAGCCTGGAACTAACAAAGATCTGCCTGCCTCTGCTTCCCATGTGCAGAGATTAAAGGTGTGTGCCACCATTGCCTGGCCTGTCTTTCCTTTCTTGAATCAGGCCATGACACACAAAATAAGGTAATAATATGTACTTTAAAAAACATATCCTGAAAGAAAACCAATTAATTGTCTTTTCGAGGAAAGAGACACTTATCTGTTGCTCTCAGTAAATGAGCAGTAAATCTTGCATATCTCCTTTTTTCTAATACAAAAGGCAAAATGTTCTACACACACACACACACACACACACACACACACACACACACCCATTTGACATTACACTTTTATAGTAGTTAACTTTGTCAATCTGACATCATCAGAATGGTCTGGGAAGAGACTCTCAGTGAGGACCTGTCTGGGTTGTGTTGGCCTGAGGGTGTTTACCTGTGGGGCATTTTTGTAACTACGTTAACTGAGGGCCTGTGTTCTGAGCTGTATAGATGTGGAGACAGGCCTAAGACAAGGAAGCACCTGCCCTCATTTCTATCTGCCCTGGGCTGTAGCTGTGATGTGACCAGCTGCTTCAAGTACCTGCTGCCTCAGCGTCTCCGCAATAAGAGACTACGCCTGAGCTGTGAGCTGAAATAAACCTTCTCACCCCTAAGTTGTTTTATGGCAGGGTATTAGATCGCAGTAACAGAGATGAAAATACGACAGCTTTTTTCACCTAAAAAGCCATTCCGGAAGTCGTCAATGCAGAGACTATGTGTTAAGGTTGTAAGCCACTGCACTGTGACCCACCGTGACTGAGCCTATTTTGTCTAGATGTTTAAGGCATAACCCAATTTCCTTCCCTGCATGAGTTCAGATCATTAGCCTGAGATCTGTTCAATTGCTGGACCTGATGGCTTATGCCTGAAACCTCTGCACGCAGGAGATGGAGGAAACTGGGTCACAGCAAGTTCAAGGCCGGAGTTCCAAGTTAGCAATGGAGCACACACAGAGATTCTGTCAAATAACTTATCCATTGAAAAAAAAAAAACCAAAAACAAAAACCTTGTTGTAAGATATGTTCTGAATAAAAGCAATAAAAATTCCACAATAATCATAATGAATGAGAGTCAAGAAAAGATATAAACCAATGCATCCTTAAATCTAAAACAAACGAGAGTCGCCATACCTATCCTCATTTCTAAACACGGCCCACACAACAGCGACAGAGATGCAGAGGCCAGAAAGGAAAACCAGGCTCACTTTAATGTTTTTGCCACAACACGAAATCCTGAAAATAAATCAAATAGTTAATTTGTGCTGTAGATAAAACACAATATTCACTTGATACAAAAAGTCCAAACATTAACAAGTGATTGAAATATTAATCTAGATGTCATGATTTTATGTAAAACCCAGGAGGCCTAATAACTGGCTCAACAAGACCCTTTGTGGTAATGGAAACGTTCTCAATGCTTTCCGGTATTGGCCACTAGCTACATACAGATACTGAACACTTCAAATAAGTCTCAGGAATTCAATTTAAGAATCTCAAACAAGCTGGGCATGGTGGCACGTGCCTTTAATCCCAGCACTCGGGAGGCAGAGACAGGTGGATCAATATGAGTTCAAGGTCAGCCTGGTGTACAAAGCAAGTCCACGACAGCCAAGACTACACAGAGAAACCTTGTTTCAAAAAACAAAAATCCCAAACACAGCCAGGCACGGTGGGGTACACCTTGAGTCCTAGCACTAAGGAGGTGGAGGGGGCCAGATCTCTGTGGTTTCCAAGCCAGCCTGGCTGTCTTCAGCCAAGGCTACAGAGAAACCCTGTCTACAGGCTCAAGAAACCCTGTCTCAAAAAACAAACAAACAACACTTCACTTTTCCTTTAATAAGTTCAAATACCTATTAAAATATTCTCCAAGAGATACATACGTGCATTGTCCACATGGCATCCTATGAACCAATGCAGCAAGACAGTTGTATAGGCTCATCGCTGAGGCTATGCAGAAAATTGCTATCATAACATAAACTAGAAAAGAACAAGAGAGATATTAATTTTTAGCTCTCTTTATCAGGTAATATTTTTCAATATAGTAACTGTATAGTTAGCTGAAGTAGTGGCTAAGCTGCAAATATTTATACCTAGAGTTTTAACATGGCGCATGTTACGTGTGGTTTTAGTTTCATTAAACACTACCAGGGTTGCTTTAAGTGGCTGAAGATGGTTCTACATTTTTCTACATTTGTTACAAGTTTGTGAGAAGTGAATCACAAATATTTATAAATACTTCATTTAAATGTAAGAACAGAAGGACTGGTGAGGGCTATGCAGTGGTGGCACACGCCTTTAATCCCAGCACTCGAGAGGCAGAGGCAGGTGGATCGCTGTGAGTTCAAGGCCAGCCTGGTCTACAAAGCAAGTCCAGGACAGCCAAGACTACACAGAGAAACCCTGTCTCAGACAAAAGAAAGGACTGATGAACCTGTGTGGGGGTGGGGGATGGGTATGTGTGTATAAATGCACACATGTAGACACATATGTGTAGAGGCCAAAAGACATTATGGCCACAATATTATTCCTCAGATGTCTTGTTTTTCTTTGGTTGGTTTTATTTTTGAAACAGGGTGAGTCACTGGCCTGGAAGTTTGCCAAGCAGACTACCCTGACTGGCCAGCAAATCTCCAGGGGTCAACCTGCTTCTACCCAGTGCTAGATTACAAGACTGGGGGAAGGGTTTGAGACAGGGTTTCTCTGTGTTGCCTTGGCTGTCCTAGACTCATTTTGTAGACCAGGCTGGCCTGGAACTCACAGCAATCCACCTGCCTCTGCCTCCCAAGTGTGGGATTAAAGGTGTGTGCCACCATGCCCGGCCAGGATTTAAATTTTTGTATATATTATTTGAATATATATATATATATACATATATATACACACACATATATATATATATATAACTTAAAGACATCTTGCTTTTGTGTTGTTAAAAGGAGGAGGGGTCATTATACTTTACAATATTCCTTTTCTGAACTTTCTAGAAAATATTGTGATAGAAATACAAGCTGTCCCTCAATTTTCAAGGTCTATTTGATTTTAGAATAGAGGTAGAGGTGAGAAATAGAGACAGACCTAAATATAGTAAATTTGGGGTAAAGCTGAATAAGGCACTCTAAGCCCCGCCCCCATACTCATATCTAACAGGTCAAGTTCATGAGAAGCATTCTGGGATGTAGCAAGGGCTAGATGAGCCAAGGTATAGGAGTGCAGGGTGCTTCCCATGGCACTTATGGCTACTGGCTATGTGTGGAAAGAGGAGCAGGCAGACAGTCGCTTCCAGAATGGTCAACTAGATTTCGGGACATCTGCCAAGTTGTCCAACCCATCTTTCCTGAGGCCACTCCAGAGCTTTGGTGCCTCGTCCAACAGTGCACTACCACTCAGAGGATGATTCCACATGAGAAGTTTATTATTATTACTTAATTGTTGTGTGTCCCCCCCCCCAAGACAGGGTCTCTCTGTGTAGCCTTGGCTGTCCCGGACTCGATCTGTAGACCAGGCTGGCCTCGAACTCACAGCGATCTGCCTGCCTCTGCCTCCCAAGTGCTGGACTTAAAGGTGTGGGCCACCACACCCGGCTGTTGTGTTGTAATGTAGGACATTTACCACAAAACACTCTCAGGATCAATGTCAGTTACTTTAAGTGTATCATAATCATAAAGTGGTGAGGAAAGCCTTAGCAATCAAGAACAGTTCTGTCAGTTATTATAAAACACTAGGAAATAGCAGCCATTTTAGCCATGAAGACTCATTTAAAGTAGCAAAACCCCCTCAACACCACACAAAGCACTGGCCAGTCATATTTAACATTATGATAATTATGAGGTTGAACGATTTTCTTCTCACATCAAAAATTCACTTGTAAACAGGGTATGATAATCTACTCAAAAAATTCTCACTAGAAATTAAAATATGCTTTAGGGTAGAATAAATGTCTTTTAAAAGTTATTTTTATTTTAATTATATGTATATATGTGGATCTCTGTGTGGGTATACACATGTATGTACAAATGCTGCAAGGAGACCAGAGGCCTTAGATCTCCCTGAAGCTGGAGTTATAGGTGGTTGTGCATTCCCTGACAGGGTGCTAGGAACCAAACTTGTATCCTTCACAAGAATGCTCTTAACAGCTCCCGCCCCAGTGAGTTGTTTGGATTGGTTTGGTTTGGTTTGGTTTTTCGAGACAGGGTCTCTCTATGTTAGCCTTGGCTGTCCTGGACTCACTTTGTAGACCAGGCTGGCCTCGAACTCACAGTGCTCTGCCTGCCTCTGCCTCCTGAGTGCTGGGATTAAAGGTGTGCACCACCACGCCCGGTCCCTGTTTTGTTTTTTGAGATAGGGTCCTACTGCATAATTCTGTGGCTTAGGTTGGCCTGAAAATTACAATGTGTTCCAGACTGGTCTCAGTCGCTTGAGGAGACTGATGATGATGATGATGATGATGATGATGATGATGATGATGATGATGATTTTAAATACCTGTGTAATTGAAGCCTGACATTTTTGCCATGTTAAGCAAACATTCACCTTGTTTTCCAGGTGCACGTTTTAAGGGGAAAGACAAATCTAGCAATGTAAGTGGGGAGGGGACACACGTTCGAAGACGCGCACACACACAAAGCCCAGTTTCTCACCAAGCCACTTGTAGAAGAAATAAAGCAAGACAATCATCACACAGCAGGTGACCACAAACACGATGACCGTGAGGGGGCTGAAAGTCAAGTGCTCCTCCTTCTTCTTCCTCATCTCGCTATCTTCAGCGTCTGCCGCTGCCTTCATGTGCTCCCTGAGTAAATACACGCAGGGAAACATCAGCAAGCCTTAACCGAGCACAGTTAGTTTTTTAAAAATCCCTAACACCAATTTAAGTTTAATTACAGAGGTAATGTACCTAAGATGTAAGTACCAAAAGGAAACATTTAATCTAGAAACTAAAACAGCCTATATTTCTACTCTCCAGAGATAATGTCATTACATGACTTTGAAATAAGATGATATTTAGTAGTAATAGTAGGGTTTTTTTTTGGGGGGGGGGGTTGTTTTTGTTTTTTTGTTTTTTGCTTTGTTTTGTTTTGTTGGTTTTTCAAGACAAGGTTTCTCTGTGTAGCCCTGGCTGTGCTGGACTCACTTTGTAGACCAGGCTGGCCTCGAACTCACAGTGATCCGTCTGCCTCTGCCTCCAGAGCACTGGGATTAAAGGCGTGTGCCACCACGCCTGGCTCTATGGTCTAAACATTTGCACATTTGCACACTTTCACATTGGGGAATTTTTGATGACTGGCGTAATCACGAGAGGGTGCGGCATCTGCGACTCTAGACACGTTGCCTGGAGACAGGGCAGAGGCACACATGCGGTAGAACTCTAGATCCGGATGTCAGGGCATTAACAGAAGTTTTAGTAATGTTGTACCTAAGTGGGGAATGGGGCCAACCTTTGGTATCTGTCACTGAAAATACATTTTAAAAGTTTACAGTAATACACATGCAGTCACAATGATTCACATGCTCGTGTATTCCATGCCCTAGAGAGCACAAGACACCCCCCACTTCCAAAACACAGACTTGCTATAGCATGTAGCACAAGCTGGCCCTAAACTTAATATGTAACCCAGGGCGCTTTCAACCTCATGATTCTCCTGACTCAGATTCCTAGGAAGGGATTACAGGTGTGCACCACCATGCCTGACATAAAGGCCTTCATCTGGGGGAGAGGGGCTGCACTGGGTCAGGGTCATATGTAGGCCAGGCTAGCCCAGAACTCAGTGTGTAGCAAAAGATGGCCTCCACCTCTCAAGTGGTATGATTATAGGCATGAACCACCACACATGGCTTTCAAAAATACTTTCTTATAAGGGAGCCAACTACCAGATTTATACATTAAATATTACCATTGATTTTATTCTTCTGAGGGCCGGGTGTGGTGGCACATGCCTTTAATCGCAGCACTCGGGAGGCAGAAGCAGGCAGATTGCTGTGAGTTTGAGACCAGCCTGGTCTACAAAGTGAAAGTGAGCCCAGGACAGTCAAGGCTACACAGAGAAACCCTGTCTTCAAAAACACAACAACAACAACAAAAGCAGTAGGCAAGATCTCTACCACTGAGCTACATTCCCAGCTCCCACTATGAAATTGTACTCGTGTGTGTGTGTGTGTGTGTGTGTGTGTGTGTGTGTGTGTGTGTGTGTACCTACCCAATACATATGTGGATGTCAGAAGACAGCCTCAGGCATCAGTACTTGACCCTATTTGAGACAGGTCTAACTGGCCTTTGAGCTGCCACAGATTCCTAGCTCTGCCTCCCATATTACTTCCGGAGCACTTGGATTACAAACAACACACTACTGAGTTCAGCTTTAAGTGGGCTCCAGGATTTTGAACTCAGGTCCTCACACTTGTGTGCTGAACACTTTACCCACTGAGTCATCTCATCAACTGAGTATTTGATGTGAGTTAAGGGCTGCCCTATCAACAGATCATTCATTCAGGTGCCTACAACTTTCCTATTAGCAAAAATAAATAAATAAATAAATAAATAAGAGACAATCCGAAAATCTAGCTTTAATAGCACTATATGCTGAGATCAGAAAAAAAATTAAATATTCTTGTTGTTAAGGTTATCATGAAACATTATTTAAAGCCATTTATCAGGAAGCCATAAAAAGTTTAAACTTACAATTCAATGAGTCCACTCCAGAATCCTCCTAATGCCACAGTGAACACAGCAATTGCAAAAATAACCACCATAGTATAGTCAAAGTTTGGCCAGGATGGAGAGTACATTTCCACAGTAATGTTATCACCGAGAGTCTGAGGAGTAAAGTGACAGTTAAACACAAAAATGAGTTTTCCCCGCAAGAGCACAGCAGCAACAGCTACATCCCATGCCTGGCCAGACACTCCAAATAAGCACAGTGGTTAGAGATAGGCAGTGGTGCCGCACACCTGTAATCCCAGCACTTGGGAGGCAGAGGCAGGTGGATCTCTGAGTTTGAGGCCAGCCTGGTCTACAAAGTGAGTTCCAGCACAGCCAGGACTACACTGGGAAACCTTGCCCCCCCCCCCAAAAAAAAACAAAAGAAAAGAAAGTATAGTGATTAACCATAACATCTAATATGCAATTATTAGCTTACCTGTTTCATGTCTTCAAAGTCGTTTTGGCTTATAACTGCAATTAATATAGTCACATTTTGAAATTCAGATCTGTTCCTTGAGGAAGGAAACTAAAAGAAAAAAAAAATGAAACTTGGTTAGCTACTACTACATTTAGGGAATTAAAAATCATATATATGTACTACCACACCAAGTGCAAATATTATATTGAGTTATAAAAACAAAGATTCATCATTATTTCTTAATAACATATAAGTTCCCAAAATATAATCCTTTTAACATGAGCTTAAGCTGATATATACTATATATGACATTATATGGTATAGACACTATATAAACATATAACATACATATAGGCATATTTGTTTCCAACCAAGTCATCTCAACTCTAGAAACACAGCAAAAACTATAAAAATCTTCTGATTAGAATATCTTATTAATAAAGCTAAAATGTTTACTAATAAAAAATAATCTACGCTCTCTCTCTTCCCCTTCTACTCTTCCTCTACTCTGCTCCCTCTCTCTCTCCTTCTCACTTTTCCTGTTTCTGTCTGTCTGTCTGTCTCTCTCTCTCTCTCTGGGGTTCCCCTCCTCCCTTTCCTTCTTCCCCCATGCTCATTTAATAAGCCTCATATAACATAAAAAAAAAATCTACAAGATTGCTAAACGTTCAGCTTTAAATACACACAAAGAGTTCATTCCTGAGGACTGGATGCTGCAGGCTCAGGAGAAGTCACTCTGTCTCAGGACTCACCAGGATGCTGCTGTTGGCAATCAGCAGCGCTTCAGCACCACCTTCCTGTGCAACTTTGGCTTTTTCAAGAAAATGGCAGGGTCCCCATTGTACCACCACTGCTTTGTTCTTTATGCCACCAGGAGGAATATCAGAAGGGTGGCACAGTGGCGTGCCAGTCAGGTTCATCAAGCTAAGAGAAGTCTGATAGGAAGAAATGTTTTTAGTAAGACGGATACCTTATTCCACCCACGGCATTCAGCAATGGCCTCCAACACCTGGTACAGTGCTCTCTGAGCCTGGGTGTGTAGCTCAGGAGTACAGCATGTACTCATTATGCCCGAGTTAACCAACAAAAACAATTGTATGACAAACAACAAGGATTAGAGGTACGTGTTTTACAGTTCCCTAAATCTAGAGCTGCAGAGATGGCTCTTCCAGAGGACCCAAGTTCAATTCCCAGCTCCCACATGCCAGCTCACAATTATCTCTAACTCCAGGCATCTGGCATCCTCTTGCGGCCTCTGCAGGCACCAGGCATGCATGTGGTACACAGACATACATGCAGGCAAAACACCTATATACATAAAGTATATATAAAATAAATAAATTAAATAAATAAATAAATAAATAAATAAAATAAAATAAATAAATAAAAATTTGCCTTACTCATGCCTAGCACAGTGGCTCATGCCATTAATGCTAGCACTCTAGAACCCAAGACAGGTAGATCTCTAAGACTTTGAGGCTAGCCTGGTAGACATAGTGAGTTCCAGGCTAGTCAAGTCTACTTAGTGAGACCTTGTCTGAAAGAAAACCAAAACATTCCCTAAGTCATTTATTTTATGGAGAGGAAAACATTTGACCAAAAATCAATAAAGTATTTATTAATCACCAAATATCATAACGGATTCACACCCAAAACTATAGTTATCATCCATATTTGATAATTTTAATAATATGAATAATTCCCATCTGTTGTTTACTTACTGCATTTTCTAGGGAACCTGGAAGCCTTGTCCAGCTGGGGTTATAGTGCACACAGTAGTCCCTGGAAAGTGAAGGTTTGCCTTCTGCAGACGCGTGCAGGATGGCTTCCTGAGCAGCTGCCTAAGATACAAACAACTTTCATGGTGCTTGCAGGCAACTAAGGATTTTAATAAAACTTTATACACAGCTTGACAACATTTCCTGAAGAGGGTAAGTCTTCCAATGAGTCTACTTACTCATATGTAAGTAGCCCAGGAATAATGAACTATACACACTTGTCTAGAACTCATTCTTTGAGGAAAATGAGTGCTTTCTTACAAGACTAACTGCGGCCCTTGTTTTAAGGGCCATGTCCCTGAGAGGATTCTTGCTGTGATGTAATAATGCCAGCCCACCCTCTCAGCTTGACACTTTCCTCCCCACTCTTTCATGAGTGATGACTCCATTGCTCACATTCATTCAGAAAGATGTACTCAAAACCTCTAGTACTGCCGGGTGGTGGTGGCCATTGCCTTTAATCCCAGCACCTGGGAGGCAGAGGCAGGCTGATCTCTGTGAGTTCAAGGCCAGCCTGGTCTACAAAGTGAGTCTAGGACAGCCAGGGCTATGCAGAGAAACCCTGTCTCGAAAAACACAGTAGAGAGTGCTGGATGGAACTTACTCTGTAGACCAGGCTGGCCTCGAACTCACAGCTATCTGCCTGCCTCTACCTCCCAAGTACTGGGATTAAAGGCGTGCACCAATGACCAGCTAAATCATTCCTTTTGTTGTTTTTGTTTTGTTTTGTTTTTCCGAGACAGGGTTTCTCTGTGTAGCCTTGGCTGTCCTGGAGTCACTTTGTAGACCAGGCTGGCCTCGAACTCACGAAGATCCACCTGCCTCTGCCTCCCGAGTACTGGGATTAAAGGCACGTGCCACCATGTCTGGCCTAATCATTCCTCTTTTTAAGGGGATTTTTCTCAGGCATTTTGTCATAGCAACAGAAAGCTAACTAACAGAAAAATCGTTGTTGCTTATGACTGACTATAGCTGGTAATCCGGCTCATAAGCCTTTGACATTAGTTTGCAGGAGATGTCAGGCTAGAGAAAGCTTACAATGCCATAAAAAGAGCTTATCACGGCTATTCGGGGCAGAGAAGAGCAGAATTGCTGACAGCAATGCGGACAGTAGAAAGGCGGGCTCATGAACTCGCAGAGAGAATGACGGCTCTGTCTGGGATTAGGTGAAGAACAATGCATGGGACGCTGTGGCAAAGGGCTTGTCTTCATTCCGTCCATACTCTGACTCTATGGGGAGCTGAGTTAAAAGGTCCAACCCAGAAGGGGCAAAGTCCAGGTAGCACAGGGTTCCGACTACATCACTCGGCTTACACTGCATGCTTTTAGTTAAGATTACAGCTGGGTGTGGTGGCACACGCCTGTAATCCCAGCACTTGGGAGGCAGACTGCTGTGAGTTCGAGGCCAGCCTGGTCTACTGAGTGAGTCCAGGACAGCCAAAGGCTACACAGAGAAACCCTGTCTCAAACAAAATAAAACAAAAAAACAACTTACTAAAGCTGGGTATCGAATGACTTTAATCCCAGCACTTAGGCGGTAGATGCAGCTGGATCTCTGTGTGTTCAAAGCCAGGCTGGTCTACAGAGTGTTCCTGGACAGCCAGAGCTGCGCGCGCGCGCGCACACACACACACACACACACACACACACACACACACACACACACACCAAACCAAACCAAACCCCTGTCTTAAAAAAAGAAAAAAGCATGCTAAATGTAACCCATTACCATATGTACCCATGCCATGTGTTACATCTTCCAAACTCCCCAATAACAACCATAGTGTTGGGGTTTTCACGTTTTGTTTGTCGTCTTGTTTCCTCAAAACAGTGTTTCTCTCTGTAACAGGCCTGGCTGTCCTAAAACTTGCTCTGTAGACCAGGCTGGCCTCAAACTCACAGAGATGCGCCTGCCTCTGCCCCCCAAGTGCTGGGATGAAAGGCGTGCGCCACCACTGTCCAACAATGTGGGTTTATCAAGAGCTGATGCATTACTGTGCTAAATATTGGTTTACCTTGGAACGACAGAAGTCTGTAAACATCAGTTTTTTCCTTAATTGTCTTAAGAGGTTCAATGAAATGAGTGCTAAGTTTGGCATATACGTTCACAGCGTTTACATATCCTCTGAGTTGTTCTTTAGACCTAAGTGTTAGTCGTCTGATTACTCAGTACACAAGGTAAAGGTGCAAAGTCACGCGACTGTGTTGTTATTCGCCCCTCAACATACTTGCTGTATGAGTTCTCGACTGTATGATCCTATGCCATCCAGCAAAGTTCAGAGAACACCAAAGGCTACCTTTCTTTCCTTCTTTCTTCCTTCCTTCCTTTCTTTCTTTCTTTTTAAACGGTTTTGGGCTTAGGTTTTCTCAATGACCCTTTATAGTCCAGAGAAACGAAACCCAGTCCCTCAGAGAAGTTAGTTTCTAAGGGCAATATCTGCACACAACAGTGTGCAAACAACACTGATAAAAGTTCGCAACAAGAAACTCCAGAAAAGAAAGTGAATAGGAACAAAATGGGAGACACCTGAAAAGCTAGCTTCCTGGTCACACACTGGAGCTCAAATTACTTGATGCTGAATTTCTAAACATTTCTTGCCAATATGGGTATATGTGCACATATTTGTTATTTTTCTTAACCAAATTCCCACCCCTTTAGACTTCAAACTATCTAAATTTCTTTTTAAAGGTATTTTAAAATATGCCTATAAGAAAACAAAAGCACAACAAATTCACAGTGTAATCACATGAACCAACAGAGAAGGCACTACATGGGAGTGGAAGGAAAGCAAATAGATATTCATATGGATGTAGAGAGAAATGCATGAGCGAACTTAACCAAAGAGCAGTCCAGAACACCAAACACCTGGAACCCTGTCCATACCTGCCCCTCCCCCCCCCCACTTTTTTTTTCCTGGGCAAAAAGCAGCAGTAAGAAAGGCTACACAAATAAACACAGAAGCGAATTTTTTAATTAAAAAGAAAAGCTGCCAAGCACGGTGAAAAATTACAGAGAGGGCTCCAGGACCAAGGTGGAGGGAGCCTCCCCACCGCGTGCCCACTCCTACCCCCGCCCCGCAGGTTTCTTCCGCGCGGAGGGGGGGGGGGGGTCGGGTATTTCTCAGGATTTCAGGGCACAGCGGGGTGGAGAGTGCTGGGACCCGGGGGTGAGCTCAGTAACCCAGGAGGGGGGGAGGGAACAGGAGAGGAAGGGAGAGGGGGAGGGAGGGGAGGAGTTGAGGCGGGGGTTGGGGGGGAGATGGAGGAAGGGGAGGGAGACGTAGAGGGGAGGGGACCGTGTCTCTCACCAGTCCGAGCAGGCAGCTCCCGAGCAGGGCGGCCAGGGGAGCAAGCGGCGAGTGCAGCAGCCCCATCCCGCGGGCGGGCAGCTGGGCACAAGCTGCGCTGGTGGCACCCGGACCTTTGGGGTGCAGCCCCGACTTCCTCTTCCGGTCCCTCCCGCGGATTGCTGGGCCTGGACTTGGGGGACGGTCAGCTTCGGGCGCTGCTCCTGAAAAGAGCCTTTTAACTGCGTAAATCCCTGGTTCCTGTTCGGTTCCCTCTAACTGCGGCCGCCGCCCATTCCGAGCCACCGGAGAGAGCTTCGGGTTTCAGTTTCCCTTCGCGCCTACGCCACGTAGCCTCGGAGCAGCCTTCCCATAGACATAAACCAGACAAGGCCCCTCTGTGTTTGCAGCACAAATCAAAATTCTTCCTCTTCTGCAAAGTTTACGTCATCTTACACTTGTCATCTCTGTCCTTAGCCTCTCAAATTTCCCCCGCGTTAAGATCCACGGACCTTCTACGAGGGCAGTCTCAAGGGAATACACTCTCAGGTGTTCCCTATCAGCTTACATGTCACTTCCCTAGAGAGAGTGTGCTAATGTACCTAATCTTAAGTAGCTCTTTATTCACTTTCATACTGTGATTTGTTCTCCTCATAGCTTTGTGTTTGTTTTGTTGTTTTTGTTGTTGTTGACGACATATCCTTGGCTAGTCCCCTGTAGTCCAAGCTGGCCAGAACTCAGAGATCTGCCTGTATCTGTCTCCCAAGCACAGGCATAAACCGCCACGCCTGACTCTTTCTTTTCCATTTTCTTATACTCATCTCTGTACCTCACATGCTGCTATCCAGTTAATGAAAGGGAAGTGTCCTTCTTTGCTTTGTTGAGCACTGTATTCTCACACATAAAACATCTAGCGTATACTAAGTTGTCAAATGTTTGTTGGATGACTATTTAATACCGAACACTGAATAGGACAGTGTTCCTGCTAAGCTGAGAGTGGGGCATAGCAAGGGATACAGATGTGTGAGCAAACACTGTTAAGGTAAACATCGACCTTTTACAAGGATCAAAGGGAGGTAAAAATAGGGCATCAGAAAGGGGTGGGGGTGGGGTGGGGGGTGGGGGTGGGGTGGGGGAGTGGGGAGGGGGACAGCCTTAACTGAGTATTAATTTCTATGCAAGTTAATTTCAGCTAGGCAAAGAGGGAAGCCACTTCAAGAAGGAAGCTTTAGTCTCAAAGCCAAGGGAGGCACTGGTGAAACTACAAAACTTGGGAACTCTCGAATTTAGCTGAAATTAGGAGTGGTGGAAAGTGAAACGTGAGAAGAAACAGAGAGCGAAACACAAACGCATTGGACGGCTTGGAACTTGACATTTTACACTTTGGGTGCTGGGAATTCACCAAGAGGAAACAGAACAATGCTGTCACACACAGTTTCTGTTTGGGGAACTCTCTAGGGCTGGGGGGTAGGTGGGTGGGTGGGTCACAGATGGTTGAAACTGGGACACAAGTGGAAGCCAGGGGCCAGACAACTACAGAAACAACCCAGGAACCAGGCAGAGCAGTGGGAGTGTCTGCTCTAAGACAGTGGCAGAAGAAATGAGGAGAGAGAGATTAGTCAGGAAGATTTGTAGCCCTTTGGGTAACTGAAAAGGAGGTGGGAGGAAGGAATGGTTTCCCAGGATCCTTCCCTGGTCTCTTCACTGACAGGGAAGACTCAGAAGAAGAGGAAGTGTGGCCATGGGTTTGAGATGCTTTGGGACACAGAACGCAACTGTGTGTGGGCTGGTAGGGGCACAGGGAAGTGATAGACTTAACTTTCTTCCTGCCCCAGGCAAGCCAGAGGGCCCTTCAGTAAAATGGTTACTATGGACCAGATAGCTTCATCTCTGAATATTCTGGACTATTTTTCCTTTTGCCCCTTAGCTATGTGAGTCTCTAAAGTGATTCCCAGAGCTGCCTGAAGAGCACTGAGTTTCCTGCTGAAAGTCTTATTCCCCTTGGTTGGAAAAACCGTGCTTGCCTGTGGTATAGGCTAGTATCTTGTGCAATCTCAATTTTCCTATGTAGTTTTTCTTTTTTGTTGTTGTTTGTGCTTTGTTTTGTTTTGTTTTTCGAGACAGGGTTTCTCTGTGTTATCTTGGCTGTCCTGGACTCACTTTATAGGCCAAGCTGGCCTCGAACTCACAGCAATCTGCCTGCCTCTGCCCCCCCAAGTGCTGGGATTAAAGGCGTGGCACCACCACACCCAGCTGTAGATTTTCTTTGAAAGGTATTCATTTATTACTATTGTGTATGAGGATGATGTGTATGCATAGGTCTGCATGCTGCATGAGTGTGGAGGTCAGAAGATGCACAGAGTAAGTTATTTTTGTCTGCTTGTACATGGATTCCGGGCATAGAACTCACTAATATAACAAGCCCCTTTGCTAAGCCATCTTACCAGCTCTGTGTAGGTTTTTTTTTTTTTTTTTCAGTTTAAAAACTATTGATGGTCATACCTGTTTCACCTACTTCATACAGTTGTTAAAATGTCATGATTTTTTTTTTTTTTTAAGATTTATTACATATACAGTGTTCTGCCTGCACACCAGAAGAGGGCACCAGATCTCATGATAGATGGCTGTGAGCCACCATGTGGTTGCTGGGAATTGAACTCAGGACCTCTGGAAGAGCAGACGGTGCTCTTAACAGCTGAGCCATCTCTCCAGCCCCCATGATTTCTTATATGAGTAACATTATTTTGAAAGCTGAAAGAGGAGGAGGAAGATTGAAAGAGGGGAAAAGTAGAAGTCTGTGTTCTCAACTGTCCGCACATTTTCTTCCTAGTCTTTCTATCTGAATGCTTCCTCTTTATTCCATCCCCTAAGAAGGATGAAGTAAAGGAAAGGTTGGGAAAGTAAACTATGGAGCAATTTTAATCCAGCAGCCTGTCTGCTCTGGACCTTCTAGGTCTATGTGTCTGGGCTGGAATGCAGACACACCTTTAGAACACACTTTTAGTCCCAAACAATGAAGGCAAAGTTAGTTGGTAGAAGAAAGCCGCCATGTTTGAAAATGATGTCTAATTGAGAGGCAGACAAAGTGGCAGTCAGAGAAAGACTTCACAGGATAGGATATGCCCAACTCTCAGGAGAACAGAGAGGCAACTGACAGAAGGAAAAGAAGACAGAGAAAGGGGAGGATGGGAGGGACAAGAGGTAGTTTTATTGGGACAGTTTTACAGAGGCAGGTTGTAGAGAAAACAAGCTAGACACAGGTGAAGACAGACAAGTCAGAGAATGAGAAGGAGCCAGAAAATTAGAACAGATCGCTAGAGTTAGTTTGAGCCAAGCAGAGCAATTCAGTCAGAAGCTGAGAGAAGCCAGTTTGAATCAATCAACTTGGAGAAGAGTTTGAGCAAGAACAGCTGAGTTGAACCAAGGCAGCTCAGTTCAGAAAGGACTAGAAAGGATGAGTTTATTCAGCAGTAAGTCTCAGAGGCTGAAAACATTCTAGGCCTAGATAAGATTGTACTGGGAGAGCCAGGCATGGTGACACACTCCTTTATTCCCGGCACTCGGGAGGCAGAGACAGGCAAATCTCTGAGTTGGAGGTAAGCCTGGTCTACAGAGTGAGTCCAGGACAGCCAAGGCTACACAGAGAAACCCTGTCTCAAAAAATCCAAACAAAAAGAAAAAGGAAAAACCTTCTAGGACACTGATGTTTGAACTAGTCTTCTTCTCTTCACTGGGATCCTAGATATAGCTCATCTGGGTGTGACCGATATAACCAGATTTTTTTTTCTGAGACAGGGCTTTTCTATGTAGCATTGGCTGTCCTAGACTCCAAGCTCACCTTGAACTCACAGAGATTCACCTGCCTCTGCCTCCTGAGTGCTGGGATTGCAGGAGTGTGCCCTATGCCCAGCTCTGGATTTTTAACATCTCCAGGTCTAATATAAAGCCGAACTTGAAAACCTTTCCTTACTTAGTGTTTCAATGTGCAGGCCTGGACCAGGCCCCCAGATTCTGCACTTCCCAAATCCCCTGAGAGCTATAGGAAATCTCTGTTGACTCTCACCCAAACCAATTGAATCAGAAAATCAAGGAACGAGCCTTTAACATGATGGGAACTCAACACTGTTTTCTAAAATTTGCTCAAAATGGATCTTAGTCCTAAACGTAAGAGCTGACCTTCAAAGTTGTCTCACGGAAACATAATGTGAAGAGTCTTAATAGTTTTTTGTTAGATGAAGATTTCTAAAATAGGATACTAAAAGAGAAAATTTTACAACAATAAAATCAGCTAATTGATTTCACAAAAAAAATTTTTTTTTTGTTCTTTGGAAGATATTCCTTAAAAAAATTTTTTTAAACTTATTTGTGTTATATACCCTCACAAGCACCTACCTGAACTTAAATCTACGATATGTGTGCAAGTGCCCACAGAGGTTAGAAGAGGGCCTGAGAGCCCAGACCTGGAGTTATAGGTGATTATAAGCAGCCATGTGGGTGCCGGGAATTGAACCCAGGTCCTCTGTAAGAGCAGCCAGTGCTCCTAACCACTGAACTCCAGCCCCTGGAAGATATTATTAAAGGAATGACTACCACTCTAGATTGGGAGAAGACAATTGTAAAACATATATACAACGATAATAGCCATAATAATAAATAAAGATATACGAAGAACTTATAACTCAATAAAAATACCAACAATTTAAAAAGAAATGTACAAGTTGGGTATAGTGGCACACGCCTTTAATCCCAGCACTTGGGAGGCAGAGGCAGGTGGATTGCTGTGAGTTCAAGGCCAGTCTAGTCTACAAAGGGAGTCCAGGACAGTCAAGGCTACACACAGAAACCCTGTCTCAAAACAAAACAAAACAAAAACAAACAAATAAACATCAGCAACAAAAAAGAAATGTAAAAGTACCATGTACCTGCAAGAATGGATGGAGTACTGTTGGAAGCAATGTGGCAGAGATTTGGTAGAGATGTAAAATAGTACAACCATTTTCAAAAACTGGTACTTTTCTTTTATAGTTAAGCATACCCTACTGTAAAGTACAGCCATTCCTTGCCCAGTTGTGTACCCAAGAGAAATGAAAGCAAATATTTGTAAAAACAGATCTGTGATGGCCTGAGTGACCCTGTAATGGTCCCAAACTATAAGCAATTCACACATGTGTTTGGAAGCTTGGCCCTCAAAGGCTAGGGTTGAGGTGAGAATACCTGTTAACGGGAGGTGCCTGGGCACTTGGGAGGCAGAGACAGGTGTGTTGGCTCTGTTTCTTAACAATTAAACTTTATTATACAACCCAACTAGCTTACACAAGAAGGACAAAAGGTTAAAGGGACAAAAGAGTGAACCTTCCGGTATCCATTCCAC
>OU015742.1:21847576-21871122 GCA_907169655.1 Acomys percivali | reverse complement strand
CTGCCTCCCAAATGCTGGGATTAAAGGCATGCCATGTCTCAAAAAAAGACAAAAACCTCTCTGCTATGTACAGTTGGCAGAGATATTTGCCCACTCTCTAGGGCCCGTATGTTGTCTGCTCACTCTGGTGGCAGTTTCCTTTGCTGTGGAGAAGTTTTTTAAATTCCCGTAATCCCTTTAGTCAATTCTTCAGATTATTTCCTGCATTGCTAGAGTCCTATCCAGAGAATTCATGTCTATGCTGTTACAGACATTTTGGTTGTTTCCAGTTCTTGACTATTGAGAACAATGCTTCAGTGAAAATGGAGGTATAAATATCTGTTTGATACATTGATTTCAGATTGGCTATATGCTCAGATGTGGGGTTGCCAAATCTCTCCAGTTGCCCGTTAGTGGCTGCATTGTTGGAATTATGTATGCGTGCGTATATTCATCTCTGAATACAACTCTCATGAGACAGAGCAGAGTATTACTATTTTACTGATTATTTAGTTCTCAGACTCAGTAATTCTCTTGTTACCTGGTGAAATAACAACTCAAAGTCTCCTGGCACATCTCTGAGGCAGAGGTTGCCTGGCTTTGGCCAAGTACCTTCCTCCCCGACACTAGTTTATGAGGTCTTTCTCCTTGAGCAGATCACATGACTTGAATGCTTCCTGGTTCACAGGCATGACTAGACATGAACACAAGCCATCAACTGTGCTTTTGTCACTGTAAGCTCTGTTTTCTTGGTTACACAGAGCCATCGTCTTCCCTTTGGAATTACATAAGGGAGATGGGAGAGATAGTAGACACTTCCTCCATTAGAGGTAGGTAGGAATGTTAAGTCAGCCACAGGGTTTCTCTGTGTAGCCTTGGCTGTCCTGGACTCACTTTGTAGACCAGGCTAGCCTAGAACTCACAGACATCCGCCTGCCTCTGCCTCCTGAGTGTTGGGATTAAAAGCGTGCGCCACCACACCCGGTTTACAGAGAGTTCTGAAATGAAGCATTCAGTAAACAGAAAGGAAAAGGATTTCACATGCTACATGGGTGAAAGTAGCAAGGTACCTAAGGTGATAGAACAGATTAGGGGTCTGGGCATCTCTCCCTAGAAATCTTTGGTTTGTTTGGTTGGTTTTTTTGTTTTTGTTTGTTTTTTTTTATGGGTATGTATGTGAGTCCCAGTGTCTGCCAATTGTGTGAGTATCCAGGGAGGCCAGAAAAGGATGCCTGCCACATCCCTCAGGGCTGGAGTTCCAAGCAGTTGTGAGCCGCACAAAACAGAAATCAAACTCTTAACCACTGTGTCATCGCTCCAGTCTTGGCTTGGGAGTCTTTACCCTCTTACGAAGGAAGGTTCCCCCCCTCCCTCCCCTTAAGGCATAGTATTATGTATCTCAAGCTGTTTCCCAACTTGCTATGCAGCCAAGAATAACCTTGACCTTGGGCTCCTCCTTCCTCGTCTCTCCAGTGCTGAGCCTTCTGGCTAGTGGGAACCACCTCGCCAGGTTTTATGTCTTGCTCGGGATCCAACACCAAACAAAAACTCATGCTGGGCAAGAACTTTGCCGACTGAAACACATTCCCAGGAGATAAATGAGGCCACTAAATGAAAGCAAAGCCATAAAATGCCTAACAGTGTCTTACCAACTGTCTTTTGCTTTATTTTGGTTTTGGTTTTTGAGTCCCTCTGTAGCCTGGGTTGGACTTACAGCCATGCTCTTGCTTTGCTTTTTGACTGGGATTATTGCCATGAACCCCACACCTGGATGTTTTTGTTTTGTTTTTTAAGCTTGTGTTCACTGTTAAGAATTTTTATATATTAGCTGGTTTAATACATTTGAACCAGTTTCATGAGGTCAATTATTACTCCTAGTTTTGATTTTTTGTTTGTTTGTTTTTGTTTGTTTGTTTTGTTTGTTTTGTTTGTTTTTTGAGACAAGGTTTCTCTGTGCAGCCTTGGCTATCTTGGACTTGCTTTGTAGACCAGGCTGGCCTCAAACTCACAGTGATCTACCTGCCTCTGCCTCCCGAGTGCTGGGATTAAAGGCATGCGCCACCATGCCCTGCTTAAATTATTTTTTTCTTTTAAAATTTTTTATTAATTTATTCATATTACATCTCAATTGTTAGCCCTTCCCTTGTATCCTCTTATTCCTTCCTCCCTCCCTCCTGCTTCCCCCTTTCTCCCCTCCCCTATGTCTGTGATTGAGGGAGATCTCCTCCCCCTATATATGCTCTTCGAGTATCGAGTCTCTTCTTGGTAATTTGCTATCCTTCTTCTGAGTGCCTCCAGGCCTCCCCATCCAGGGGACATGGTCAGAAAAGGGGGCACCAAAGTTTGTGTGAGAGTCAGATCTCACTCTCCACTCAATGGTGGAGACTATCCTGTTCATCAGCTAGGTCTGGGTAGGGGTTCAAAGTTTTTCCTATATTCTCCTTGGCTTGTGCCTTAGTTTGAGGAGGACCCCAGGACCCAGATCCGCCTGTCATAAAGTTCTTCTTGTAGGTTTCCAGGACCCTCTGGATCCTTCTATTTCCCCATTCTTCCAAGCTACTCTCACCTAAAGTCTCAATAGGATGTCCTCTCCTCTGACCCACTTTCCTGTTAAGTAAAATTTTTCATGGGACGTATCCCATGGACTAGTGTCTCGATATAAGTGAGTATATACCGTTTGTCTCTTTTTGCTTCTGGGTGAACTCACTCATTATGATAATAATTATTTTTTATTTATATCACGTATATGGGTGTGGGGAGTGGATGAAGTCCTTAGTGAATATGTGTAGTTGGCACCAGCAACAGCCATGTCATAGATCTCAGAGCCTCTGAGCCAAGGGAATTTCAACACCTTCTGCTGGTTAGAGCACAGATGTTGACAGGATGCGCAGGAGGTGGCAACCAAGGCTTCTTCCCTGAGCTGACAGGAGCCTGAGACTGCTCCCCTATAGAGACGGAGTACAGAGGTTAGGTAACCCTCCTCCTCCTCCTCCTGCTGCAGCTTATAGAAAACACACCCAGTTTCCCAGCTGCTGTCATACGTCCATCATAGCTCCCCCATCCACCCACCCAACCCCAGCTTTTCCACAGTGTGTGTCTGTCTGTCCATTCCTTGTTTCTTTTTGCTGCAGTCAGGTCAGTCCCAAAGCTGTGCCGTTTGAATCGGTGCAGGAGTTTTGTCTGCATATGTGTCTGTGCACCACATGCATGACTGGTGCCCATGAAGATGAGACGGTGTTGTTGAATGCCCTGAGATTCAGGAGTTACAGATTAACCACTATGATTGCACTGAACCACCATGTGGGTGCTGGGAGTCCAACTGGGATATTCTGGAAGAGCAGACGGGGTTCTCAAACACGGATCCATCTCTTGGTGCAAAATTGAGTTGGAAAATTATGCATATAAAAATCTCCCAGCAAGACACGGAGAAAGAGATTAAAATATAGTCATTTCTATTTCCATGTGTGTTACTCTAGAGTCTTTTTTTTTTTTTTTTTTTTTTTTTGAGACAGGGTCTCTCTGTGTGGCCTTGGCTGTTCCTGGACTCGCTTTGTAGACCAGGCTGGCCTCGAACTCACAGCAATCCACCTGCCTCTGCCTCCCGAGTGCTGGGATTAAAGATGTGCACCACCACGCTCGGCTACTCTAGAGTCTCAATGAATGCTTATCAAACTAAAAGCTTTGGCTTATAATTAAGTACTGTAGGTTTTAGAATTTTTGAATTTGACAAAATTACCCCTGAAGTATCTTCTACAGCATAGGTAGTATAGTCTTCTATGGAATGACTGGATTTAATTTAAAACACAATTAGTTTGGATATTTTTTTTCTTGCTCTTTATTCACGGTCCAGTTTGGACTTTACTTCAAAAGTCCAAGAGTTGAGCTGGGGATGTAACTCATTGCTGGTGGTACCCTTGTATAGCATGCACAAGGCATTGTATTTGTGGTTTTTGTTTGTTTGTTTGTTTGTTTTGGTTTTTCCGAGACAGAGTTTCTCTGTATAACAGCTCTAGCTGTCCTGGAACTCTCTCTAGACCAGACTGGCCTCAAACTCAAGGCAATTCGCCTGCCTCTGCCTCCTGAGTGCTGGGATTAAAGGCATGTGCCACCACACCCAGCTTAATTTAAAGAATTTATTAACACAAGTAGTGACTTTAAAAGTTAAAAGTGCAGTGGTGGCACATGCCTTTAATCCCAGCACCCAGAAGGCAGAGGCAGGCGGATCGCTGTGAGTTTGAGGCCAGCTTGGTCTACAAAGTGAGTCCAGGACAGCCAGGGCTACACAGAGAAGCCCTGTCTCAAAAAACCAAAATAAATACACTAGTGTTCCCCCTCCATGTATGTCTGTGTGAGAGTGTCAGATCACCTGGAACCAGAATTACAGACAGTTGTGAACTGCCATGTGGGTGCTGGGATTTGTACCTGGATCTTTTGGAAGAGCAGCCAGTGCTCTTAACCGCTGAGCCATTTCCCTAAGCCTGAATGAAGATACTTTTAAGTATAACTATTGAACAGTAATTTACTAGCTCATGACACTTCTGCCCTATTTCACTAAGACTCGATGAACCATTGCTTGCCCAATGGTAGATTCAGTTTTGACTACCAGTGCACTCACATAACAGGTCCAGGTACATGTAAAGTGAATGAGACATGTTTTTGGTGCTCTTTTCACTCTGATCTATAATAACACTAGCTCATAAAAATAAAGTAACAGCCAGGCGGTGATGGCGTACACCTTTAACCCCAGCACTTGGGAGGCAGAGGCAGGCAGATCTCTGTGAGTTCCTGGCAGCCTTGTCTACAGACTGAATACCAGGACAGTCAGGGCTGTTACACAGAGAAACCCTGTCTCTCAAAAAAAAAAAAAAAAAATCAGGGGCCAGGTTTGGTGGAGCATGTCTTTAATCCCAGCACTCGGGAGCAGAGGCAGGTGGATCGATCGCTGTGAGTTTGAGGCCAGCCTGGTCTACAGAGTGAGTCCAGGACAGCCAAGGCTACACAGAGAAACCCTGTCTCAAAAAACCAAAAGAAAAAAGTCAGGAAGCAAACAAACAATGTTTTACTATTAAGTCAGGGTTTTACTACATAGTTCAGCCTAGAATTATCTATGCAGTCCTGGTCTGGAACTAGCATTCCTCCTGCTCCAGCCTCCTGAGGTTTGAGATAAATTCAATAAAATCAATATTATCAATTGTCTAATTTGGCAAGAATATGACCTTCATAACAATGTATCAGCTGACCCCTGCCTGGGCTTCTTTGTTGAAAATACAAAGCACACAATTATACTTCCTCATTAACAAGGTATTGATTTTACTAGCCATTCCCTCCTTTTTTCTCATTGATCATTAACTTGCATCTGTCATTCTGTGTCAGGTGCACATATCAAAGATCTCGTGATAGGGCTGCATGATATAGTTGCCTTAATCCAGGCATTACTGAGTGACTGGGTCAATGAGTACAGCTGGTCATCAGCTAAGTTGGGAATACCAATTTAAATAAATAAATAAAAAAAAACCAACACATTTTCCTGGAGGTGACTCACTGTCATAAGATGTAGACTTAAAGTTTACAACAGGTAGTTCCAAACCCTGATTACACTGGCCATGGTTGAACTCAGTGTGTCACAGTGTCAGACAAAAAAAAGATTACGTATGTGGGAAAGGTGTTTGTGGGGAGGGGGGAGGTTGACAGACACGGAAGGGAGATGGGAATAATCAGAACGCACCACATGTATAATACTGTGGAGAGACAAATTTAATCAGTTAAAATATGTAAAAACTAAACCAATAACAAAAGAGCGAATCTCAAGAAGTAGGGGCTGGAGATGTATCTAAGAGCTGGTCAATATTCTCTACATGTTTAAGGATAAAGGGGCATGGATACTATAAGTTGTGATGAGTACTCAGAAACTGAACAGACCCTTCCCAATCAGAGCCCATCCACAAAACAACACCTCAGCTGTAAAGCAGATTTGGATGAAGCCCTGGGTTCAGTCTCCAGCAACGAAAAGAAAAGGGGGAATAAAAGGGAAGGAGGAAAGAAAGAACCCGAGTTCCTAGTATTTGCCTCCCAGAATACTCGCCTGACTTCTGTCAACACTGGTTTGTCTCTTCCTAGGCTTCAGATCGATTGGACCATCCAGTGTGTACTCTGGCTTTCTTCTCGTTGCATCTGTGAAATCATCCCTATTGCTGTACAGGGCTGTAGACTGGCACTTTTCCGCTATTCCTTTTTATGAATATGCTACATTTATGAATATACTACACGTTGTTGTCCAACTTTATTCTGGCTAATACCAAGATGAAAAGCACTTTTTTTTTTTTTTTTTTTTTTTTTGGTTTGAGGGGGTTTTGTTGTTTTTGTTTGCTTGTTGTTTTAGTTTGGGTTTATTGTTTTGTTCTTTCATGACAGGGCTTCTTGATGTAATCTGAGCTATCCTGGAACTCACTCTGTAGACCAGGCTGGCCTCTAACTCTGCAGAGATCCACCTGCCTCTGCCTCCCAGAGTGCTGGAATTACAAGCATGTGCCACCGTGTCCGGCTTGAAAAGCACATTTTTTTTGTTGTTACTATTCAGGGTCTTACTATGTAGCCTGGTTGGCCTGGAACTAGGACTGTAGACCAGACTGACCTCCAACTGCCCGCCTCTCCCTCCTGAGCACCGAAATTAAAGGTGTGTGTCACCATGCCCAGCCCCAGAGCACTTAAAACAAATCACAAAGTTTGATTGTTGGACCAGCAGCTGTCTCTGACTCTGAAATGTAATGTCATTCTGTTCTTTCTTCCTTAAACACTTAGTTTCCGCTATTTCTTTTTTTTTTTTTAATTTTTAAAAATTTTGTGTGCATGTATATTTTGCCTGCATGCATGTAGGGCCCACTGAGGTCAGAAGAAGCCATTGATTGGATCCCTGGAATTGGAGTTAAGAGGCAGTTGTGAGCTGCCATGTGAGTGCTAGGAGTTGAACTTGGGGCATCTGGAAGAACAGCAAGTGCTTTTAACCTTTGAAACATCTCTCCAGCCCCCATTTTTTTTTTATTTTTTTTGTGAATGTCATTATGAGTACAATATATATTTACATAATTTTCCCTTCAGTCTCCTCCCTCCAACCTGTGTTCCCCCCTTACTCTCAGATTCCTGTCCTCCTATTCTTATTATTCTTATTCTCATCATTGTCATTATTATTATTAATAATAAATGCAAACTCTTATGTCCCTTTAGTGTTGCTCAGGTGTACATGTGTTTAGGTCTGACCACCTGAGATTAGATAACCTATTCAAGTGGTTCATCCTTGTAAAGGACTAATTTTCCCTCTCTTAGTATCCATTAATTGCCCATAGCACTTCATTTGGGAGTGGGATCCCATGATATCTCCCCCATTCACATTGGGGTGTCAACTGGTAGTGTCGTTGTCCAAGTCTTATTTAGGCAACTACATTGTTGAGATTTCAATGGCACAGCTTCTTGGTCAAATAACGAAGATTCTTACCTCACAGCAGACATCCTGTGTGTCTGGCTTTTACAGTCTTTTCGTCCCCTCCTGTGCAATGTCCTCTGAGGCGGAGCACCTCCCAGTCAGTTGTTCTCTGTATTTTGACCAGTTGTGACTTTCTGTAATAGTCCATCTGCTGCAAACAGTGGCTTCTTTGATGAAGAGAGAGAGCCATACTTCTCTGTGAGCATAAGGATAAGCATTTAGAAAGCAGGTATAAACAGGGTGTGGTGGCACATGCCTTTAATCCCAGCACTTGGGAGGCAGAGGCAGGTGGATCGCTGTGAGTTTGAGGTCAGCCTGGTCTACAAAGCGAGCCCAGGACAGCCAAGGCTACACAGAGAAACCATGTCTCGGAAAACAACAACAACAACAACAATAAAGAATGCATGTATAAATTGTATGGGGTTAGGGAAATGGGAATAGTAGCTTCTCCTCTAGGGTTTATCACTTCATCAGCTATGGGTGGTCAGTTAGGTCTACTGTACCAGGGACAAATTCCCTCCTCCTGAGCAGGCCGTAAGTCCCATTAGACAGCCGTTGGTTGCCCCTGGAATGTCAGCACCATTATTGCACCTTTCAGTCTGTTTTTGCCATGCTGTGGTTTGTAGGCTTTTCAGCCGATTACAACTATTAATGACTGTTCTCTCCTGGCAGCTTACACAGCTCCTTCTGTTACTTACATCTGAGAGTCAGTCCTCAGGGAAGTGGCTTTGAGATCAGAGGAAGCTCAATTCCTCCAAGTCCTGTGCCTGAAGTGTGTGGTATCCTCAGCTCCAGGGCCTTGCCTTCAATCTCTGGGAGGCACCAAGGGCAAAAGCAATAGCTTACCCTGTTTTGGAAGTTTCTTGGACTCCTCTGACTGACGGCTGGAGTGAGCTTTCCTGTGTCTGACACTGGGGTTTTTGTTGGCTAGTCTATGGCTTTTGGTACTTCCTGCTTTTTTCTTTTCTTTTCTTTTTCTTTTTTTTTTTTCTTTTTTCTTTTGTCTTGTTTTTTTGAGTCAGGGTTTCGCTGAGTAGCCCTGTAACTCTTTGTGTAAGTCAGGCTGTCTTTGAACTCACAGAGATCCACCTGCCTCTACCTGTGTCTGCTAGGGTTAAAGTTGTACACCACTACACCTGGAACCCTCATCTAGTTCTTCATCTAGATAATTAATTGTCACTGCTCCTTCGGACACTCAGGCAGCAGCCTGTCCTCCAGGAAGCACTCCTACCCACTGCCTCTCTGTTCTCAGGAGACTGCAGGAGAGGCTGGCTCCCTCAGTACTTGGTGCACCATGGCACCGTGTTGTCTTAATACAGTTCTGCACACTCTTTTATATATTCTGCCACTTTGCGGTTATTTTTATATGTGTTGGAATAAAGAATTTGTTACTAAAGGTCTTTGATAGCCCTGGAACAGTAGCTCAGTGTTAAGCTCTTGGGATCATGTGGGAAGCTCTATGTCTCATCACTACCACCACCACCATCATCATCATCACAAAAGAGCAAAACAACACATACACACACACACACACACACACACACATACACAAGTTCACAGTGAGGCTATAGTTCTGTTATTTGGGAAGAAATGGAGAAAAAAAAAAGATAGACAGAAGGGTCCTTTGCTTTTTCCTACCTAAATTTCTTTACCTTTGTTTGAATAATAGGCTGATTTTTCTTTGCTCTGACCCTAGATGCCCTTCATGTTTGGAGGGGAGAGAGAGGGGACCAGATGGAGTGGAAGGCTTGGGATGGGGCTATATTGATGATAAGAATTACTTAGGATATTAGTGAAAAAAAAAAAAAACCCTTTTCCCACTCCCTCTTCAGACCCTCTGTGGTCTAGCTTGTGCAAGACCCATGCCACATAGACCAAATCCAACCATACAAACTACTGTCTCAAACATTTCTTCCTTTGAGGAGCAATGTCCCAACATGTAAATGGTACAATAAAAGCATTTAGGTTTTTCATTCTTGGAAAGTTATATGGTTAAAAAAACAATAGAGGGAGCTAGTTGTGGTGGCGCACGCCTTTAATCCCAGCACTCAGCAGGCAGAGGCAGGTGGATCTGTGGGTTCAAGGCCAGCCTAGTCTACAAAGTAAGGCCAGGACAACCAGGGTTACACAGAGAAACCCTGTCTCAAAAAAACAAAACAAAAACAAACAAACAAACAAAACAAAAAATTGTAAAGGAATGCACTGAAAAGTCAGTATTTGGCTGCTCTTGTACTCCACTTCCTTGTTGGTTACTGATTTACTTGGAAACTGTAAAGTCATCCTACTGATATCAAAACAGCAAAGGATATATGCAAAGGACATTCTTAATTTAGTAGCTACCTCCCCACCCCCACCCCCCTGCCATTGCCCGTTTCTTCTCAATGAAATGCAATCACTAGAAACTTAGGGCTTTGGGATGAGGGCACTTAAAAGAAAATCCAGAAAGATTTCTTCTCTGGGACTGAGTGAGAAAGAGGAGAGTTAAAGGAACTGAGGTTTTAGAGCTGATGTGTGAAGGCAGGAAAAGGGGGATGCAGCTCATAAAAGGCCTGGAAAGCCCTGGAGAACTATGGAAATTACAGTTACTTGCAGGCCTGGATTCTGAGCTGCTCAGGAGGAAGAGGCAGAGAAGTGCCAAATTCAAGGCCTGCCTGGGTTACAGAGTGAGTTCAGGAGCAGCTTGGGCAAGACCCTGTCTCAAAATTCAAATTAAAAAGTTAAAGCCAGTTGTGGTGGCACACGCCTTTAATCCGACCACCACTCAGGAGGCAGAGGCAGGCGGATCACTATGAGTTTGATGCCAGCCTGGTCTACAAATCGAGTCCAGGACAGCCAACGCTACACGAGAAAACCCTGTCTCAAAAAACCAAACAAAAACAAAGTAAAGTTAAAAAGGAGCCGAGCATGGTGCACACACCTTTAATCCCAGCACTCAGGAGGCAGAGGCAAGCAGATTGCTGTGAGTTCGAGGCCAGCCTGGTCTACCAAGAGAGTTCCAGGACAGCCAGAGCTACACAGAGAAACCTGTCTTGAAACACCAAAAAAAAAAAAAAAAGTTAAAAAGGGCTACCTGGATGATTAGCACTTGCCTAGATTGTGAGAGGTCCTAGGTTCAATCCTGAATAACATAACACCCACATAAACATAAAACACACACACACACTAACACATGCACATTCTCCCCCCCCCCCCACTATCAAATGTTGCCAGAGTCCTTATTGAATAGTGTGATTTTTTGTTGTTGTTGTTGTTTTGTTTTGTTTTTCGAGACAAGGTCTCTGTGTTATCCTTGGCTGTCTTGGCTGTCTTTGTAGACCAGGCTGGCCTTGAACTCACAGTGATCCACCTGCCTCTGCTTCCCCGAGTGCTGGGATTAAAGGCATGTGTCACCATGCCTGGCCTGAATCACGTGACTCTTGACTGCGTTCCCTCTGTTGGCTTTAGCTTTTTTTAATTATTGCACTGTCCAATCAAGTAGTCTTTGAATTTAAGCTAATTGAAGTTAAATAAAATTAAAAGTTTGGTTGTTCTGCTGTACTGGTCAAATTCCAAGTGTCTGGTAGCCCTGGAGAAGAGATGTTGTGTTGGGCAGCTAGACACCCAGCACTTCCGTCACTGCCAAAGACTGGACAGAACGCCTTGCTGGACCTGGCTGTAAGCTGCTCCTCGCTCACTCGCTCTGTGGAAGGCTCATTCACCTAGCAGAGTCCGGAGCAAGGGCTCCTTGTACAGGACGTCTGGAGCCATTTGATTCCCACTCAGATTGCAAGGTTCTATTTTATACCTTATTTTTGAGAGCAGCTGAGCCCCAACCCTGCAATCTTCTCCAGGGGCATCAGTTAGGTTTACTCCTAAAATGTGAGAGTGGACACTGACTGTTGCCTCGCTCCCGTACCCGGTTGTTGTGAAAAGCAAGGAAGGGGTTGATGGAAATTATTGGTTAAACAAGCGTGGGCTTGTTTATAGAATAACTTCATCATTTATTTACATGGTTTAAACATGTCTTAATACAGTTCACATTAAACCTGAGAAGTCTTTGCTCATAGTAAAAATAAAAAATAAAAAATAAAAAATAAAACAAGTCAGCAGTACATTGAGCTCCATAGAGACAGCGCCGGGGCAAGCGCGAGCCGGACGGGCAACCGGGCGACTCTGAGCCTCGCGGACGAAAATCAACTAAACATGGGCAAAGGAGATCCTAAGAAGCCGAGAGGCAAAATGTCTTCATAGGCATTCTTTGTGCAAACCTGCCGGGAGGAGCACAAGAAGCAGCACCCGGATGCTTCTGTCAGCTTCTCAGAGTTCTCCAAGAAGTGCTCAGAGAGGTGGAAGACCATGTCTGCTAAGGAAAAGGGGAAATCTGAAGACATGGCAAAGGCTGACAAGGCTCGTTACGAAAGAGAAATGAAAACCTACATCCCCCCCAAAGGGGAGACCAAAAAGAAGTTCAAGGACCCCAGTGCACCCAAGAGGCCTCCTTCGGCCTTCTTCTTGTTCTGTTCTGAGTACCGCCCCAAAATCAAGGGAGAACACCCCGGCTTATCCATTGGTGACGTTGCAAAGAAGCTAGGAGAGATGTGGAGCAACACGGCTGCGGACGACAAGCAGCGCTATGAAAAGAAGGCGGCCAGGCTGAAGGAGAAGTGCGAGAAGGGTATTGCTGCCTACAGAGCTAAAGGAAAGCCTGCTGCAGCGAAGAAGGAGGTGGTCAAGGCTGAAAAGAGCAAGGAAAAGAAGGAAGAGGAAGACGAGGAGGAGGATGAAGAGGATGAGGAAGAGGAGGAAGAAGAGGAAGATGAGGATGAGGAAGAAGATGATGATGAAGAATAAGTTGGTTCTAGCGCAGTTTTTTTTTTCTTGTCTATAAAGCATTTAACCCCCCTGTACACAACTCACTCCTTTTAAAGAAAAAAAAAAGTGAAATGTAAGGCTGTGTAAGATTTGTTTTTAAACTGTACAGGGTCTTTTTTTGTATAGTTAACACACTACCGAATGTGTCTTTAGCTAGCCCTGTCCTGGTGGTATTTTCAATGGCCACTGACCTTGCCTGGTACAGTCTGGGGGCTGTAAATTGGCATGGAAATTTAAAGCAGGTTCTTGGTGCACAGCACAAATTAGTTATATATGGGGACAGTAGGTTTTGTTTTGTTTCTTTTTTCTTTTTTTTCCCCCCTTGTTTTTGTTTTTTGTTTTTGTTTTTGTTTTGTTTTTTTCCATCTTCAGTTGTCTGTGATGCAGCTTATATGAAGATAATTGTTGTTCTGTTAACTGAATACCACTCTGTAATTGCAAAAAAAAAAAAAAATTGCGGCTGTTTTGTTGACATTCTGGATGCTTCTAAGTAAATACAATTTTTAAAAATAAATAAATAAATAAATAAATAAATAAATAAAACAAGTCTTCTTTGCAACAAACTTGTCTGAGAAAAAATATTCTATGTCTAAAAACATTCTGACCCTCGGCACCCCCAAAACACAGGACAGTGATCTGTTCAACAGCTGTTTCTGTCTCAGGAAGCTGCGATGGACAGTTTCTTAAGATGGAAAGCCGTGTTACCTTCCCATGTCCTTTTCTATTCATACTTCCTCATTTTTGTTCTGCCTGGTGATCTGTCACACAGAACCACCTCTGCGTTGTAAACATGGGTTCGGGCCTGTGTGGTATCTTTGTACACAATTGCCTCTTATAAAAACTCAGCCACTGAAAACAGCCTGGATCCTCAGAGCATCTCATGTGTGTGTTCATTGGGTACCCAACCTCCCCTGCTGAAAACTCATGTGCCAGACTCTTGTTTTGTGGATAGGGTTCCATTATCTGCAGCATAGTCTTGTAATTATTTCTGTCAAATAGGATGCTTTGTAGGGTTAACTACGGGTTTCTTATCCAAAACTTCCCTTGAGCCCAATGGTACCACGGTGAGTAGGGTGTGAGGCTGTGAGCGCCAGGTGGTCTGACTAGACTTTTCTAGTTCTGCAAAGGACATGAGAATCAGTGGCCAAACGGTGTTATAGAAGCAGTTGTCCTGACTGTAGTCAAGGATGGCCTTGAATTCTTGATCCTTTTACCTCCACCTCCCAAGCTCTGGGGTTTCAGGCATGTAGCAACACATCTGGCTACCTGAGAATGTCTGTGCTTGCTTATTTGGAGGAGGATGACTTGGGAGCAGCTAACAGTTTCAGTCTCTATGTTCTGCTCAAAATGAAAGTTGTGGGGATGGTTTGGACATGTCACTTTTATTTTTTTATTTAATTGAAATATAGTTGCATCATTTCTCCCTTCCCTCCAAACCCCAAATTCATGACTTTGTTTTAATTATTATTGTGACATATGTATATATTCTAATAAATTATAAATGCAGTCTGCTGAGTCTGTTTAGCATTGCTTGTATGTGTATGCTTTTATAAGTAACCACTTGGCATTGGATAACCATTTGGAGGGGTAATCCCTTGAAAAGAATAATTATCCCTCTCTCAGTAATCATGAATTGCCTTGAAGCTCTTCATCTTTGGGTGGGACCCATGAGATTTCCCCCATCTGCTTTAGCATGTCACCTGGCATGGTCCAGGTCTGGTTGAAGCAATCACATTGCTGAGATTTCATGGGTGCAGCTTCCCTGTCGTGTATAGAAGATTCTTATCTCACAGTAGACATGCTGAATCACTGGCTCTTACAGTCTCTCCACCTTCTCTTCCTCAGTGTTCAGTGGGCAGAACAACTCTTATCTCTGAGTTTAAGGATGAGTATTTATGTGAAGTTAAGACTTATATTGGGGAACACCAACTCGCCCACACAAACGTCAAGTCAAAACTTACCCTGCCTACAAGATGTGTAGGGATAAAGATAGAGCAGAGATTGAGGGAATGTTCAACAAATACCTGGGCTAACCTGACCGACCCCATGGGAGACAGCCAACCCCTGACACTATTAACAACACTCTGCTATGCTTGTAGTCGGGAGCCTAACATAGCTGTCCTCCAGAGGCCCCACCCAGCATCAGATTGAAACAGATGCTGAGACTCATAGCCAACCACTGGACAGAGCACAGAAAGTCTTGAGGAAAAGTGGGAGGAAGGATAGAAGAACCCAGAGGGAACAGGAGCTCCACAAAAAAGACAAACAGAGCCAACTAACCTGGGCCCAGGGGGGTTTGCAGAGACTGAAACACCAAGCAAGGACCATGTATAGACTGGACCTATGCCCCCTACACATATATATACCAGATAGGCAGCTTGGTCTTGATGTGGGTCCCTTAGTAAGGAGAGTGGGGGCTGTCTCTGACAAAGACTTTTGATCACTTCCCCCTGGAGAGGGCTGCCTTGGTAGGCCACATGGAAAAGGATATGCTCAGTCCTGATGTGCCTTGAGTCCTGGGATGGGTGAGAGGGAGGCACTCCTGGGGGTGTGGGGGTCCTCCCCTTTTCTGAGGGGTAGAAGAACGGGAATATGGGGAAGAGGGAGTGAGGGTAAGACCAGGAGGAGAGGAGAAAGGAGGCTATGATTGGGATGTAAAGTGAATAAGTAAATAAACTAATTTTTGTTTCTTGTTTTATTTTTTCAGACAGGGTTTCTCTGTGTAGCCTTGACTATCCTAGACTCACTTTGTAGACTAGGCTGGCCTTGAACTCACAGAGATCCACCTGCCTCTGCCTCGAGAGTGCCAGGATTAAAGGTGTGAGCCACCATGTCCGGCTTTTAAATAAACTAATTTTTTTAAAAAAAGAATGATATTGGTTTAGGAAAATGGCAACGGTACATTCTCCTCTCAGGTACATAACCTCATTAGCCACAGGTGGTTGGCTAGCTTTATGGTATCAGGCATGATTTCCCTCCTGTTCAGCAGGCATTAAGTACAACTAGGCAGCTGTTGGTTACTGCCAAGACAGAAGTGCCACTACTGTACCTTTAGTGTATATTGCCGTGCTGGGCACTGTTATGGTGCATAGGCATCACAGCTGAGGAGAACTGTTGATTGTGCTCCACCTTTGGCAGCTTGCGTATTGTCTTTCAGTGCTATGAAGGGAGACAGATTCAGCTTGGAGTCTTTCAATCCTGAGTCCGCACTGTGTGGTTTCTTCAGCCATAGAGACCTGCAACTTCTGGTAGGCGATCAAGGAGGAGAGCATCAGTCTGTGTTGTTTGGGGAGTCTCTTGGACTGCCTCACAATAAGTCAAAAGGAGGCGTCTCATGCGAGGCACTGGCTTAAAAAAAAAAATCATTATTATTTTTTAATTTTTACTTTTTGGTCTATAGCTTCTCGGGAGAGGCATTATCATCCCAAGAGCTATAACTATATATATTTGGGGGGGGGGGCGGATTTCGAGACAGGGTTTCTCTGCGTAGCCTTGGCTGTCCTAGACTCGCTTTTGTAGACCAGGCTGGCCTTGAACTCACAGCGATCTGCTTGCCTCTGCCTCCCGAGTGCTGGGATTAAAGGCGTGCGCCACCACACCCAGCTGCTATAACTATATTTTAAGAATATGTATCACCTGTAATTTTTAGACAAATACAAAATAATATGATTGCCGGTGGCTATTTCCACTCTTCCTCACCTTTTGTGTTGGACTCTCCCACCAACCCCCCAGTTTCCCCTGCTGGTCTCCTCTCTGGAGCTCTCACTACCCACAGTCCCTTTTCATGCAGTTACTTCAGATTATATACTCACATAGGAAGATTTGAGCTAGGAACCACAGATGAGCAAGAACATGCAGCATTTGTCTTTCTGGGTCTAGGTCACCTCACTCAATAGAGTATTTTCTAGCTCTATCTGTCTAGCTACAATTTTATGATTCCATTTTTCTTTGCGGCTGAGTAGTATTCAATTGTGTATCTGTACCTCATCCATTATCCATTCACTATTTCAAAGGCGTTTAGGTTGTTTTCTTTGCCTAGCTATATTGTGAACAGAGCACTGACGAACACGGCCAAGCAAGTATCTGTGAAATAGGACATTGAATCCTCTGGGGATATGCCCAGGAGTGATGTAGCTGTGTGATGTGAAAGGTTTAGTCTTAGCTTTTTGAGAATTCAAATCCAAACTAATTTCAGTCATTGTGGGGCCTGGGGTAGGTCTGGAATTGTGGTGGGTGCAGGCAGGGTAGGGTCAGGTAGACTCAACAGGCTGTCCAGGAGCATGGGATTTGCAGGCCAGGCTGGGCCTGTTAGAGCTGGTACAATCAGCCATAGGCCACAAGAGAACTATACCAAGAAAGGCTGGTATATAATGTGTATCTTGATGCCATATAGATTGGCTAGGGAGTCACTGGAAGGGAGGGTCCTGTTATCTGGTGAACCCTAGAGAGGAGAAGAGGCCTGGAGGATGTTGCAATGCCTGGCAAGCAGCTGGGGGGGGGGGGGGTGACCTGATTTGGGACTGAGCTTGTGCTCAAGATCGCAAGTCGGTTATTTGTGTCTCTATACCAGGTGGGCAGGCTATAGGTCAAAGGTCTAGGGTAACATGTATGTCCCCTGGGTGTAGATGAGCATAGATCCTTCAGGTTGAGAAAGCTTAGCTGAGCCACGCATGGTGGCGCACGCCTTTAATTCCAGCACTTGGCAGGCAGAGGCAGGCAAATCTCCATGAGTTCGAGACCAATCTGGACTACAGAGCTAGTTCCAGGATAGCCAGAGCTGTTATATTGAGAAATCCTGTTTCGAAAAACAGAACAAAAAGAAAAACAGAGAGAGAGGGAGAGAGAGAGAGAGAGAGAGAGAGAGAGAGAGAGAGAGAGAGAGAGAGAGAGAGAGAGAGAGAGAGAAAAGCTTAGCCATCACACGTGGTTGCATATGGGTATTTGTGTTGGTTGACTTTATGATTCCCCAACCCCGGTCTCTGAGAAGACTCAAAAACACTAAGATACAAATGAAAGAAACTGTGGAAGCTAAGCCAGTCGTTGGATAAAATGAAAGGCAAAACTGTCATTGTTGGGCTAACATCTTTGTGTTACCGGAACAGTGCCTAACAAGGAGGTGAGGGGACTCTACATCTTCCATGCCAGAGGCAGCAGTCCTTACTACACCAGCTATCCCTGGACAGTCATCAACAGATCTCCTCTTACTCACAAAATATCCAGCTGATAAGCTAAGGATTGTCCATATTTTATAGGCCTTTCTCTGCCTATAGCTCAGGTACTAGGCACAGATAGAATCTTCTCAAAACTGCCTCCTTCTGCTGTTGAGTTCCCTAACCATCTCTGTGTCCTTCTCTCCTTTTGAAAATTTCATTTCCAACTTGGAAACTACCAGGATACAAATGAAAGTACATAGAAGAATTTTTTTTTTCTGGCCATTAGTTAAATAATAAACTAAATTTTGCTCCTTGGATGAAATCCCCCCAGGGCCACTCCTTATGGATTTAGAAATCCTGCTTAAAGCGCTTCCTCTTTCTATTGGCGGGAAAAGAACTTCTTTCATTGGCTTAGTCCTTCATGCAGGCACATTGCTGGGGCTGACCGCATTGTCGACACTACAGAGCCTGCTCATGGTCCCTATCTGCCACCGGGCAGTTAGAGTTTGTTCTAGTGTTCCCCTGGGGCCAGGATCTTAAAGCAGATAAGGCTGAGTACCTGGCACCTGCAAATTCATTCCCAGTTATTCTAGCCCAGAGGCAAAGCAGAACACCAAAATCTCATAAGAGGCAACACGCGTATGCATATAAATAGCACTTAAGGAGGAAGAAACCATAAAAGCACAAAGCCATAACATTCTTTCAGAGCTCGATTGGCGCTATAAAAAGCACATAATTTAGGTGCATTTGACCTGCTCTCAGCTCCCTGTTGGTATTGAGAAGTGTCGGTGTATTCATTTGGGTTTCTACCAAGCAGATATGTTAGGACGTCTCCTCCACAGCTGCTGTTCTCCTACTTATGCTGGTTGCACATCTCCCACCCGGCCTTTATAAAGAGCCATTGGCAGAAGGATTTGCTGTGCATTTCAAATTGGGGACATTTCAAATTCAAGCTAACCTAAGGATTTCATAACTTCGCTTCTATTAGCAGATTCAAGATGGTTACAAATTAATCCATTTAATGTACCTGGAGGTTAAATACTAACATGAAGGTTAATGTCAAAACTGTAGTTCTCATTCTCTTCCATTTATGGATACACTCTCATTTTTTTCCCATTTGAAGTAGTTATCTATGCTGGGCACAGTGGTGTACATCTTTAATCCCAGCACTAAGGGAGCCAGAGACAGGCAGATCGCTGTGAGTTTGAGGCCAGGCTGATCTACAAAGTGAGTCCAGGACAGTCAAGGCTACACAGAGAAACCCTGTCTCAAAAAAAAAAAAAAACAAAAAAAAAACACAAAAAATCAAAGAAAGAAAGAAAGAAAGAAAGAAAGAAAGAAAAGTTAGCTAGTTTAATTTTAGGTGCATTGGTGTGTCTGTGAGAGAGTCGGATCCGCTGGAACTGCTATAAGCAGTTGTGAGCTGACGTGTGGGTGCCGTGCCAGAAACTGAACTCAGGACCTCTGGAAGAGCAAACAGTGCTATTTTTTTTTTCCTTTTAAAAAGATAACTATTTTATTGTGAATATACAATTTCATATGTAATTCTAAAATATGTCCTACAGGTGTCAGTTTGGTAGGGATAAAATAGAAGTTTCATTTTAATGGTACAATTTGGAGGCAGTCTCTACCACATAACCAAACTACCTGGTTTCTTTCCTTTCCCAGTACTCTTTTTGTTTTTGTTTTTGTTTTTAATTTAAATAGTTTATTCAGATTACATCTCAATTGTTATCCCCTCACTTGTATCCTCCCATTCCTCCCTCCCTACCTCCTTCACCCTATTCCCCTCCCCTAGGTCTGTGACAGAAGGGGACCTCCTCCCCACCCCCACCCCCCATATGGTCACAGCTTGTCAGGTCTCATCCTGGTAGTCTGCTTACCCTTCCTCTGGGTGCCATCAGGCCTCCCAAACAAGGGCGGTAGTGGTCAAATAAGAGGCACCAGAGTTCATGTCAGAATCAGTCCCCCGCTCTCCATACAACTGTGGAGAATGTGCTGTCACTGGCTAGATCTGAACAGGGGGTCTAGGTTTACTGCATGCACTGTCCTTGGTTGGTACAGTAGGCAAACAGTGCTCTTAACCACTGAGCCATCACTCCAGCCGAAGTTTTCATTTGTTGTATTTGGATCCATCCTAATTGATACTGTCATTTGCGTCATTGGCCAAGTTCCTTTTTTTTTTTTTTTCCCTCCAACAATCAGTTTATTTACCACGACAGCATTTTAAAGGCAAATATGCTCATTTTGATGAACATACCCCAACACCCCCAATCCTACTAGTGTTCCACAAATTCTGCACCCTCCAAGACCCAGGGGGTTCACAGGCTCTGTCCCCCTGAGACTGCAGCTACTCTCAATACCTAACATGTAGGTTGATTTCATAAGCCTTGAGGGGCCTTGGTTCCCCCCACATCCAGGGCCAGCAATTCCAGGCCCCCCCAACCCTTGCCTCTAGCATCAAACTTGTAATGTGGAACGCCCAGACACCCCAAAGTACAGAGCAGAAGAAACCAGCAAGTCCAGGTAGTCTCCAAGCTTGTGTGTAAACTTGTGGGCAGCTCCGTGGTGCTAGGCTGTGGAGAGGGCAGGTACGAACACACCCCATCCGTTCTGTGCTTTCTACTTTGGCAGAAGAACAAAATCACCAGAAGTTTTAAAAACATGTGTAAACTTCAGGAGACAGAAACATAAAACAGCAGCCTGCACACACAGCCTTCAGGCCACCCCAGTCAGCCTCACTTCCTGCTTGCTGCCAGAGTCCCCACTGTGAAAGGATGGAAAACAGCTGACCATAGGCATAGGTGACTGTCCCAGGTCCCCTTTGTTAGCCACCCTGGCTTTCCCTTGGAGAGGACAGAAAGCAGGCAGTAGCCTGTAGCTAAGACAATAGAAGAGCCAGGGGGACCTCATCTTTGAGAGTGAGAAGCTCTCACAAGGCCTAGGAGGCTGTGACACTGGAGGGCCTGTCTGCACTAGGCAGACAGCTCAGCCCAAGTGGCCCAAAATTCCTTCAGAGGCCGTAAGGCTGGCAGGGACCCGGACTTGAAATTGCAGGGTGGTTCTCTTCCTGTGGGCTGGGAAGGGAGCTGAGGGATAGAAAACCCAAGCAGGTTCAGCCAGCTGGCGGTGGTAGCCAAGACCTCAGCCCTAGAACTCACTTTGTAGACGGGCTGGCCTCAGACTTACAGAGATCCTCCTGCCTCTGCCTCCCAGAGTGCTATGATCAAAAGTGTGCACCCAATATGCCCTGCTGAAGAGAAAAATTACAACTTGATCACAGTGCACCTGTACCCTAGGGAAATGTTGGGGTCTCTAAAAACTTGCACACTGAGTCATCAGAATGTTAATGGATATAAGACTAATGCATGTATGCAAGCCAGATGTAATAGTATACGCAGCCAATCAAGCTACACTCTGTAAGATCAGAACTACTCGCTGCACACAGAAATGCAACTTGGACTTGGGGAAAAATGCCAGTTACCAGGACAAGACCCCTCAAGGCCATAGAAACTACAGCTCTGCAGTCTCTTCGTGGATAACACTGAGCAAGCCCCAGGTTGGGTCAATGTCAGGAGGAAGTGTGAATAGTGCAGGAGCCCAAGGTGCAGCACACATACTTCTTCTAAGCCCTTATAGATTATACACCTCCTCTCTTTCCCTCCCCTCTCCTCCCCTCCTCTCCACCCCTCCTCTCTCCTCTTTCTTCCCTTTCTACTCTACCCTCCCCTGCCCTCCCCTTCCCTTCCATTCCCTTCCTTTGTCTTTTTATAAAGACTTTGTAGCTCAGGTAGGGCTTGAACTCAGGGTCCTCCTGCCTCTGCCTCCCAGAGCACTACAGGCTGAGATTACAGGTGTGGTTCACCATGCCTGACAATACATTACTTTTTTGTTTTTCGAGATAGGGTTTCTCTGTGTAGCCTTGGCTGTTCTGATCTCACTCTGCAGACCAGGCTGACCTTGAACTGACAGAGATCTGCTTGCCTCTGTCTCCCCCAGTGCTGGGATTGCAGGCATGTCCCACCACACCCTGCCATTTTCTTTCCCTATTCATCTGCTGATGGGTGTCCAAGATCTTGGTTCCATATCTTGGCTATTGTGAGTAACACAACAATAAAGATGGGTGTGTAGTGAGGGAGGATCTTAAGTGCTTTATGGCTAGACATGGAGTTAGACATGTCATTCCTTCTTTTGTTCCTTTGGTGGGAACTAGTCAAGAGGCCCTTCCTGGATAAAGGACAACGGATGTTTCCCATGGGTATGCTAAGAAAAAGAGCATAAAGGTCAGCAAATCTGTGAGAGGAGAGACAGCAGGAAGAATGAAATGGGTTCATAGGCACTTTGCATTACAAGTTTCACTTTGTACAATTTAGCTTAATTATGGTGAAAAGACAAGCTATAGTCAATATACTCCTTCATTGATTTATTAATTGCTTTTTTCAATAAATAAAAGGTTTTGAAGCCAACTTGCTGAGTGTGTAATGAATTTTACTGGAGCAACTGTGGCATTATGAATGTTTATTAGAATTTATATTTATATATTTGGTATTCATCCTGTTTCCTAGGGTAAGACCCTTAAAACCTTTGGAATATCCCAAGTTGAGTGTCCTTTTATGCTAATGGACTAGATGGTAGACTTCTAAATTATCAGGACCCTATCAGTCACCACAAAGACAAAGGCAACTACTAGAGGGTTGGTTGGGACTTGAAGCCCTACTTTGAAACCTTTTGTGAATTAGTCACCAATAGCCAAGGTTTTCAGTCATGCCATTGCACGATGCTGTCACAGAAGAGCTTCTGGTAGCTCGACATATGAGCATTTTTGCTGGGTGGTGTTCCCGTGAAGACACTGAAGCTGTGCCAACCCACAGCCTGGCCTCATGTGCCTTCCCATCTGGCTGCTCGTTTGTACTCTTTGAGATTAGATGGAGAGAGGGGAATGTGGCAGCTAATCTTGGTTGTTATCTTGACAGCATCTGGAATCAATAAATGCAAGTCCCTGAGCAGTCCTGTGAGGGGCTTTCTTGATTAGACTGTTTGAGGTGAGAAGACTTCCAAATGTGACTTCTGGCAGAGCTCAGATAAAAGGATATACAAGAAGAAAACTTGGCTTTTTGCCATCTTGCCTCCACTCTTGCTGGTAAGTCCATCTACTCTTTGCAGTTTTTTGGGACAGGTTCTCACTATGTGGCTCTGGCTGTCCTGGAACTCACTAAGTAGACAAGGCTGGCTCTGTGAACTCAGAGATCCATATGACTCTGCCTCCTAAATGCTAGGAGCAAAGGCTTGAGCCACTATATCCAGCTGTATATGGAGTTTTGTCTCCATGTATGTCTGCACCCTAGAAGAGATCATCGGATCCCGTGGGACTACAATTTTACAGACAGTTGTGAGCCATTATGTGGGTGCTGGGATTTGAACCCAAGACCTTCGAAACATAGTAGCTAGTGCTCTTAACCACTGAGCCACCTCTGCAGCCATCATCTTAGTTGATGCTTAAGGAAAGCTCAATACATATTTCATTTGAGGCATTTTGTACTGAGTTACATGTGAGTGTAATAAAAAACGTTTGGCTTTTGGCTCTATCTTTAATACAAGTGTCTATGGTGCACTCACTATTAACAATGTTCCAGGTGCCGAGACAGACCTGTGGACAAAGTCAGATGGTGCCGTTGCCTTCTAGATGCTCATAGTTTCATAATGGATTTAGACATGGATGTAAACAAACACACTGTCAGAGAGTGGTTCAGGATGCTTCAGGGACCCAAGTGAAAGCACATCTCAATTTACAGCAGTTGCGGTGGTAGGGAATATTACTTTAGGTAGGATGATTGAGGGAGGTTGTTGTTGGTTTGGTTTTTCTATGTGACACATACTTTTCCAAGCAATGTGTGTATACTATTGCTTCACCTCACAACTACCCAAGGAACTTATTTTCCTCACTTTATAGATGAGGAAGTAGAGCGGGAAATTATCTAACTTACCCATGTACACTGAGCTTGTAAGTGGTGATACCTGGGTTTGAGTCCAAATCTTGCATTTAGGGAATGATTGTGAATTAGGATCGTCTAACTCAGAAACACTGC
>OU015742.1:21831726-21844676 GCA_907169655.1 Acomys percivali | reverse complement strand
TGGGTGTGTGTGTGTGTGTGTGTGTGTGTGTGTGTGTGTGTGTGTGTGTATGTGTGTACATGTATACATATGTGTGTGTACATATATACATGTGTGTGTATATGCATATATATTGGTTTTCTTGAGTCAGGATTTCTCTGCATAGCCCTAGCTGTCCTGGAACTCTCTCTGTAGACCAGGCTGGCTTCAAACTCACAGAGATCTGCTTGCCTCTGCCTCCAGAGTGCTGGGATTAAAGATGTGTATTGCCACTGCCACCACCTGTCTTGCCTGGCCAATTTTATTTTTTCTTTTATTTATTTTGTTTTTGGTTTTTTGAGACAGGGTTTCTCTATAATAGCCTTGGCTATCCAGGACTCACTTTGTAGACCAGGCTGGCCTCGAACTCTCAGAGATCTGCCTGCCTCTGCTTCCTGAGTTCTGGGATTAAAGGCGTATGCCACCACTGCCCGGTTTACCTTGCCAATTTTAATCCCTTATTTGTATCATCTCCCCACCCCCCGAAAAGGTAACCCTAATGATGTTATAGAATTGGGTCAGCTGAGTAGTGGTGGCGCATGCCTTTAGTCCCAGTACTCAGGAGGCAGAGACAAGTGGATCTCTGTGAGTTCAAGGCCAGCCTGGTCTACAAACCGAGTCTAGGACAGCCAAGAATACACAGAGAAATAGTGTCTCAAAAAAAGAAAAAGAATTGGTTCAATAACCAATTTGCCTTTTTCTGCCTGACTGGGAGTATTGGATGTAGCAGTTGAGGTATCCCTCTGGTAGGCTTATCTAAAATATACCCCCAAAGTGTACCTGTAGGTCCATTTGTATAATCAAGGAAACAAAGTCAGCCATGCCAGGTGGGGTCTGGCTTTCATTGGGATTCAACTAGAAGAGGATCTGTGGTCTGTGGACTGGTTAGAATTCAGTTATGACAGACTCTGCCTCAAAACAAAGGAATTCAGTTATGACGGGACATAGGGTCTGGGATCTGGGTCAGCGTTTACTAGGACTCAGCTAGGAGAGGGAGTGATGTATGAGTTGTCACCACAGCTTTTCGTAAAGAAGGAGAGAGATTCCTAAGAATCAGGCTGCCACCTTTCGTCTTCTCTAATTTGGGCATGGAGTGATCATTCTGGGTGTCTTCTTAGCATTATGATGGGGACATAACGACCTTAAGGGCCTCCATAGTGTTGACACGGCATCCAGACCCGATGCAATCAGTCTAACAGACACCACCCTGCCCCTCCCCCACCCACCCACCACACAGCAACTAGTAGATTGGGAAAATTAGATGGTCAGTAGCTGGGAACACATGGTTATCAGCATCCAGGCTTTAATTTTTGTAAGCAAGCTGCATAGCTGAGAGAGCACGAGGCTATCAGTAATGTCAGGGTTCGGTCTGGTGGCATAACCCTGGGTGCAGCTGCCTTCGGGCAGATAAGATGGTGAAAGAGGCTGGCTCAGGATCCAGACGCAGCCCTGGGACACTCAGGCAGGTAATTTTGGGGTCTTGGCAATGTGGAAGTAGTATAGTGGCTGTAGGCGGCAAGGTAGATATTCCAATGAAGAGCCCAGTCCATGCAGGGCAAGAGCAGGGCCTCTCCTGTGTCTACAGGTCACACTGCTCTTATGGGTGGGGTGCTTCTCTATTTCTGCACAAATGTTGAACCATGGAATTGACACAAAAATTGGAGTTTAGTGGCCAACCCTTTGTGTATCTTTTTTTTTTTTTAAGATTTATTTATTTTTATTTTATGTGTATAAGTATTTGCCTGCGTGCGTTCCTGTAACATGGGAATCTCTGGTGCCCACGGGAGCCAGAGAATGTGTTGGGTCACTTGGAGCTGAAGTTACAGGCAGTTGTAAGCTGCCATGTGGGTGCTGGGAATTGAACCCCGGTCCTCCGTAAGAGCAGTAAGTGCTTTTAACCACTGAGCCATCTCTCCAGTCCCGCCCTCTGAGCATCTATCAAGTCAGTTATCACCATCAGAGCACAGAGCGCAACAAATGTTTGGGAGTAGGGTACCTAGTCTGTGTCCCAGCTCTCGCCCTCTTTCTCCTCTCCCTTTCCCTCTCTCTCTCTTACTCATGCTAAGCCACTGAGCTGCAACTTTTCATTTTGGCCCATTAAACCATTAACATGTTCTTGAAGTAGATCTGATGACTTTACTTGGATGGATAGGTGAGGAATAAATATTTACTGCAGGGGGCTGGAGAGAGATGGCTTGGCAGTTAAGAGCACTTGAGTGGTCTTCCAGAAGCCCTCAGTTCAGTTCCCATGGTGGCTCACAACCATCTATAATGAGATCTGATTCCCTCTTCGGATGTGCATAAAGACAGTATTCATATACATACAATACATGAATAAATAAATCCTAAAAAAAAAAAAGCCTGGGATAGTGGCACCCTTCTGTAATCCCAGCACTCAGGGAGGCACAGGCCACTGGATCTCTGTGATTTCGAGGCCGGCCTGCTCTACAAAGCCAATCCAGGACAGCCAAGATTATACAGAGAAATCTGTCTCACAAAGCAAAACACAAAACAAAAGAAAAGAAAACAGAAACACTATCTCAAAAACAAACAAAAAAATTACTGTAGCCAAACATAACACACATCATAAACAGCTGCCCTACTGTACACATTCATTTCTTTGTAATAGTCTTATTGAGAGAATAAAATCCAAGCTCAGAAAAACTAAACGACGCATTTAGAGCCATAGAAGGTGAGAGGACGCTGCCTCACATGAAAGCCTGTGTTCCTCTCGCTAGCATCTGCCACATCTAAGAGCTTTAAGTAAAGTAAAAACCAAATTTGTGAAGCCGGAAACCAAAGTTGTGTTGTGTAACAGTGCTCTTCGTTATGTTTTTGAGATTCTAGACAATTCCAAGGGAAGCGGCAAGCAATCAGAGCCTGTTGGAAGATGCTGTTCCGCAGCTTGTCTTCTGCTGCTTTGTGGCTTCCTCTGTCTCCTAACAAAGTCTTCTCTGGCTCAACCGCCTTCTCTTCTCTGACCCTATTCTCCACTCTCAGCTTCTGCTGGCTTTTTATATCCTCTCCTGTTCCCAGAAATCCCAGAGGCAACAGACACTGAAGGTCATAGGGTAAAGCAGTTCTAAAGGCTAAGAATTCCCAAAGGGCCAGATGACTAGGAACTGGGAATCCCTTAAAGGGCCAGGCACACAACATAAATCACACACAACACTGTTCTCTTTTATAATCATATACCGAATGGTCATGTAGCTGACGTGCCAGGGTCAATCATTTTATCCATGTGTGGACTGCATGTTGAACAATGCCCAGGGATCGTTCATCTTGTTTATGTTCTTGTTTTGGTTCCAAAAAGTTACAAAGGTGCTCATAAAAAGGCCAGACACAGACAGAACTAGAGAAATATCCCAGGTAAATAAACTAGACCTGACTGTGAAAATGTTTGGTTGGCTCTTTGGGTTTGGGTGTTCTCTTGTTTGTTTGTTTGTTTGTTTGTTTGTTTTGGTTTTGTTTTTTTGTTTTTTCGAGACAGGGTTTCTCTGTGTAGCCTTGGCCATCCTGGACTCACTTTGTAGACCAGGCTGGCCTCGAACTCACAGCGATCCGCCTGCCTCTGCCTCCCGAGTGCTGGGATCAAAGGCGTGCGCCACCACTGCCCGGCTCTCTTGTTTGTTTGTTTGTTTTGCTAGTGTTCCTCCCAGGCTGCTCTAAGCAGAACAAGCATGTCTTCCTGTGGGAGGGAGCAAGAGTCCCTGGATCTGGATTTGCTTAAGGTTTAATGTTTCTCGTGGTGAGCTTCTCCACAGACCTAATGAGTTAACAGGATTTACTATACTGTAAAAATTTAAATCATAAAACACAAAACATTCCCCCCAATTCTTTGTTTCTCTGTTTTGTTTTCTTTTGGTTTGGTTTTTTGTTGTGGTGGTGGTTTTAAGGGTTTTTTTGTTGTTGTTGTTTGCTTTTGTTTTGTTTTTTTGTTTTGTTGTTGTTTGTTTGTTTGTTTTTTCAAGGCAGGGTTTCTCTGGTGTCCTGGACTCAGTTGACTAGGCTGGCCTCGAACTCACAGTTATCTGCCTGCCTCTGCCTCCTTAGTGTTGGGATTAAAGGCATGCACCACCACACCTGCCTCTATGCCCCCAATTTTAATGCTAAAATCCAAACACCGTTAAATCCAGAGCTTAATTCTTCCACTAGGGGCTTGAAGAAGAGACTGAGGAAGACATAAGCGAAGGAAAGACAATTTTCAAAGGAGGTCTGACCTCAGCCTGATGCTGAGGAGAATTCTGCTCCCAAGCTTTACCTCGCTGGGGCTAAGAGAGCTGGACGTGCATGCTCTGTCACTGCTGGGCCAGAGGTATGGTTCTAGACACAATTCCTCATTTCTGGAAGTGCTGTGACAGTAGCTTAATTGGAAGCTAGAACCAGAACAGGGAAAAAAGGCTCCCAGGCTTTTTTCTTTTTAAGGATTTATTTATTCATGTATTTTATGTAATATGAACACTCTGTCTTCATGCACATCTGAAGAGGGAATCAGATCTCATTATAGATGGCTGTGAACCACTATATGCATACAGAACTTCAGCTGTGCTGCAGGCGCCTACTTGATACTCAGTGCTTCTTTCACTACAGATCCAATTCTGGTCAGCGACAGCCGGATGCTCCAGAAGCCGGCAGTGGGTGTGGGGAAAACTCAAGGATTTGAACTCTTAGAGAGAGCCTGAGAAAGTCTGGCTGGCAAGAATATGATCATGCCCCCCAACACACACACATAGTCTAAAAACAAGTTTAGACAATTTAAACATATGCCACGACACCAGCCCTGTGGGGAAGACAAACGCTGATCAGATTAAGGTGGTTTGTTGTTGTTGGTTTTGTTTTGTTTGTCATAAGCAGCTCACCCTCTCAGATTCATGTAGGTGAGACAAGTTTGCTCAATTCCTGGAACTGTGTGATCACACTGTCCAATTCTGGGAAAAGGAATGGCACCTTTTGCTTACACTTTTTTCAGAGACTTACAGTCTGGATGACGAATACGGTTAGATCAAGCCCATGCATGAAAGTCATCAAAAAAAAAAAAAAAATCTAAGAAAAGCCTCTGTGCCAGAGACAAGCATGTTAGGGTTGAAAGCAGGGGGCAGATCACACACTAGTGTGACAGGCACAGTGAGGCAGAATGCATTAGGGAGATTTTTTTTTTTTTCAGCTCCGTAGTATTTTTCAGCAAAAAGTTCAGTGTCTGTATTTCATAAACACAGGGTGAATAACATTTCATAGACTCTTCCATGAAGCGGCATTTATACCATTCTTTTATACATCATTAAAGGGGGAAAACCTGCCTGGGTAATGGTGGCACAAGCCTTTAATCGCAGCACTTCAGAGGCAGAGGCAGAGGCAGAGGCAGAGGCAGAGGCAGAGGCAGAGCCAGAGCCAGAGCCAGAGCCAGAGCCAGGCAAATCTCTGTGAGTTCGAGGCCAGCCTGATCTACAGAGGAAGTTCCAGAACAGCCAAGGCTACACAGAGAAACCCTGTTTCTAAAACAAAAACAAACAAACAAAAAACAAACAAACAAACAAAACCACCACCACCAAAAACAAAACAAAACAGGGCATTTGGCTCAGTGGTAGAGTGCCTGCTTGACTTTCCCAAGGCCCCAGGTTTCATGTCCAAGGCTGCAAAACCATCATCTTCAACGAAACTATCAACCAAGTTGCGCAAAGTCGTCACTTTTAAAACACTAAAAACTCAATACAAAAAGCTTCTTTTAGAGTTGATATAAATTGAAATGAGGGAGAATCCTTTGGGTTTTAGATTACAGAGAAGAGGTGACCACTTCTCCCTGACTAGAGGATTGGGTTTTAGTCTCTGCTGTGCCTCCTGCGAAGAGAGAAAAACGGACTAACAAGCAGAGGTCCTTGGTTTCTCTCAGCTGCTGCCAGCAAGAACAATACTGGCTGCAGCATTTGAAATGGCAGCTAACACTTACCATTTACTGAGTGGCTCTGCCCCTGGGTCAATTGTTCCTCACTCACTGCCTAATTTAATCCTTTCTTAATCCATTGAGTAAAGGTTTCATTTTACTGATGAGTAAACTAAAATTTCAAGAGGGTCAGCGATTTCCTTGAGGTCACACGGCTGCTGAGTAAGAAAACGACGCTGGCATGCAGGTGCGACTAGCTCCCAAGCGCGTGTTCAGGAACCGGCGCCAGTAAGTGATTTGATAAGACCTAGCGTTTTTTGCAATGGGGAGGGGGGGGCGGGGGGACGGGGGGGCGGGCAGAGATCAAGACGCTCCATCTTGGCCAGCATTTATCAGCAACATTTCTTTTTATGAAGGGTTCAGAAAGCTAAATATTGTCATACAGACTGCGAAGGAGACCAAGCGACCCGTCTGAAGCTGTGCCTGTCTTCCCCATGCTACCACTGCAAAACCACTCTTTATACAGTCTGCGAATTATACTGCTGGATAATGTCTTTTAAATTGCATGTTTAAGTAGACTAAGAACTCTACAGTTAGTGGGGTGTATTTAAAAAACCACAGAGTAGATAAGGCGCACAATTAAAGAATCCATTTCGGCCAAACCCGTCATTTGTGTTAGGATATTCAGTTGCCATCCTCCGAGCAGCCAGGAGTTTTGATCCGGTAGCAGCGAAGTCTGGCCCAGAAGTCTGCAGACTCTGAGTTAGTTAACCAGAGGCCATTACTTAACTCACATTTGACACAACTGTTTACGTTCGCAGGCAATTTTGGGTTACCTGAATTTAGACAAGATTGGATAATCCTTGAGTGATCTGAGGTAAGAGGTAGAATTCTGAGAATTCTGGGATGTTAGTTTGCTGGCATCTGAGTTTGGTTTCCCTATGAGCCAGACCATCAGGTCTCCCATTTATACTTTTAGAAAAATATTTTGCTGGTGTTGCTCAGTGATAGAGTGTCTGTGAGGGAGCTTATGGCCCTGAGCTTAATGCCCAGCACTGCAAGAAATAAACAAATAGACAAGTCAAAGACTCCAAAGGCTTCTTGTTTTGTTTTCTTTTTGAGACAGGGTCTCACTATGCAATTCTGGCAGACCCCAAACTTGCTATGTAGACAAGGCTGGCCCCAAACTCACAGAAGTAATTCTATATTTATTTATCCGTTTGTGTATAGGCAAGGTCTCACTGTGTAGCCCAAGCTTGCCTCAGACTCTTTTTTTTTGTTTTTTTTTGTTTTTTTTTGGTTTTCCGAGACAGGGTCTCTCTGTGTAGCCTTGGCTGTCCTGGACTCACTTTGTAGACCAGGCTGGCCTCGAACTCACAGCGATCCGCCTGCCTCTGCCTCCTGAGTGCTGGGATTAAAGGCGTGCGCCACCACACCCGGCTTGCCTCAGACTCTTACATCAGCTTCCTGTGTGCGGGAATTGCAGCACAGGCAACCATGTCCAGTTGTGTTTAACTTTTATTTTATCTTATTTTTATTATTTATTTATTTATTTATTTATTTTTGTTTTTCAAGATGGAGTCTCTCTATGTAGCTTTTGTTGTCCTAAGACTCACTCTGTAGACCAGACTGGCCTTGAAGTCACAGAGATCCACCTGCCTCTGCCTCCCAAGTGCTGTGATTAAAGGCCTGCGTCACTACGGCCAGATTTATTTAATTTTTTAAAGAAACTACCGTACAGCTTTCCTTGGTCACGTTTTTAACTTTCTCCCCCTTCTCACCTGCTCCACATACCTGCCCAATGCTGGGAATTGAGCCCTGGGCAAACACTGTATGGTAAAGGCACACCCTTTATTTGTTGTTAGTGCTTTCAAAAATGTACTATTCACAATATGGAATTTTTTTTTTTTTTTTTGCTTCCCTTGGATTTTGTCCAGTAATATCCAGTGGGTACCTTTTGGATTTTATGTATACCATGCAGAATTATAATTTTTCTGGTAGAGGCTCACAGCTAAACTAGAATATTCAAACAAAAACAAAATAACACCAAGTGGCTCACACTTGTCAGCCTTGCACTCCGGAGGCAGAACAGGAAGAGATAAATACTTGTTCAGGGTCAGACTGGGCCACACAGGGGTTCTGGGCTGGCCACGGCTACATAGGAGGCTGAATCTTAGAACAAACAGTAAATAAATTAGAGCTTGTGAGTCAAAGTCTCACTGGCAAAATATTAGAAATGAGAAAAATATGTTTACTGGGCACTGTGTATTGCTGTTCCATGTTTCAGGGGCACCATGTCATTAAATGCTATGGCGTCCTTGCTTTAGATCATAATAGATCTGAAACAGGCAACCTCAAACCATGAGACTTGGAGGGTCCAGAGTCTGTCGGAATTATCAACAGCTTTTCAGTCTGTTAATGTCCATCTTTCATCTATTTGCACACCTGACAGCGTTGGGAGATAGACCCAATAGCACCTGATAACATTGGGACATGGACCCAACAGCACCTGACAGCATTGGGACATGGACCCAACAGCACCTGACAGCGTTGGGACATGGACCCAATAGCATGAATCCCTGATGAAAAAATTTAGGGTAGATGGCCATAAACTGAAGAATACCTTGTAGTTCTTCAGGGGCCTGAAGACAAGTGTCTAGAAAGAACACAAATTAGAAAAAGATAAACTGGGCGTGGCATAATCCTAGCACTCAGGAGGCAGAGGCAGGTGAATCGCTGTGAGTTCGAGGCCAGCCAAGTGAGTCCAAGTTAGCCAAGGCCACACAGAGAAACCCTGTCTCAAAAAAAAAAAAAAAAAAAAAAGTAAGAAAGGAAGGAAAGGAAAAAAAGAAAGAAAAAATGAGAAAGTGGGGATAAGAGAGGGTAATGAGTGTGTGTGTGTGTGTGTGTGTGTGTGTTGTGTTGTGTGTGTGTGTGCACACATGTGCATGTATGTGAATATGGCCAAACTATGTTATATATTTGAATAAACTTGTCAAAGAATAAGTAAAAAAAAATAATTACTCAGAGATATAAAATATGCTGTATGTGAAAAGTGAAAAAAAAACAAAGGAGAAAGATTGTCAGAGGAGGAATAGGGAGTGAGCTAAGTAATTTGTAACTGGGTGGACCTGTGCTGACATTACCTCCTTTTTTCTTTTTTTTTTTAAGAATTATTTATTAATTTGTATACAGTTCTCTGTCTGCATGCCAGAAGAGGGCATCAGATCACATTATAGATGGTTGTGAGCCACCATGTGGTTGCTGGGAATTGAACTCAGGACCTGTGGAAGAGCAGTCAGTGCTCTTAACCTCTGAGCCATCTCTCCAGGCCCCGACATTACCTTCTAAAGTTTAGGCAAATGGGAAAAGTGACTATGACTGACTGGCTGCTACCTATCTGCCCTTCAAGGAGCTATAAAGCTAAGTGGCGGAGGATGCAGAGCAGAGCCTACTCCTCCAACTGGTAATTCTGATGGGGCATCCATTCATCTATCTTCCTCTCTTATTCCCACTTTTTGTTGTTGTTGTTGTTGTTTGTTTGTTTGTTTTTCGAGAGAGGATTTCTCTGTGTAGCCTTGGCTATCCTAGACTTGCTTTGTAGACGAGGCTGGTCTTGAACTCACAGCGATCTGCCTGCCTCTGCCTCCTGAGTGCTGGAATTAAAGGCGTGCGCCCCCACACCCGGATCCCCACATTTTTCTTATACTTTCATTTTCTTGTCAGTTTTCACTTCCTAAAATATACAACTGCACATTTGAATGCAACAGCTTTAAAAACGAATTCTGTTGTCAAGGAAACCTGTTTAAACAGCACTGTCAGGGGCTGACTATGTGGTTCAGAGGTTAGTGTGTATGGGGTTCTGGGTTCAAGTCCCAGCTCCTCCATGTGGACACACAGAAAAACAAAGGAGTGGATATATAATTATAGAAAATGTTCTTCCTTCTTCCCTTCCTTCCTTTCATAAGGTCTCACTGTGTAGACCAGGCTGGCCTTGAATTATTAGAGATCTGCCTGTCTCTGCCTCCTGAGTATTGAGATAAAGGTGTATGTTGCCACACTCATATCTTATCTATTTTTATTTTATGTATGCATATGTATATATATCTGTGTGAGTGTATGCCAGGTGAATGCAAGTGCCCTCGCAGCACCTGTCTTCCGCTGCTGGAATTTCAGGAAGTTGTGAACCATCTGACTTGGGTGTTGGCACTGAATTCAGGTCCTCTACAAGAGCAGCAAACACTACTAACCAGTGCGCTAGCTCTGCAGCCCTGAAAAGGTTATGTAACATGGCACCACACGCAATGAAATAAAAGAGATCAAACAAAAGACTAAACAAAATATCCATATAACTGTTATAGATGGACTTTAGAGTAAATTCATAAGATTGATTTTTTGTTTCAAGTGCCTAGAAAATTTGTATGAATTATAGAAAACATTCAAATTTTATTGGTTAAAAAACAATCAAATATGAAAATTATGGTATTTATTTATTTATTGTTTTTTGAAACAGGATTTCTCAGTATAACAGCTCTGGCTGTCCTGGAACTCGCTCTGTAGACTAGGCTGGCCTCTAACTCACATTGATCTGCCTGCTTCTGCCTCCCAAGTGCTGGGATTAAAGGCATGTGCCACCATGCCTGGTCTTATATTTTTTTAAACAGATAAGGAATCAAATTTTACCCTCACTAACCTTAGCACTATGGAAATTTCTAGTTGAACAATGAAGCACTTCCTTAGTCATGACTGTTTATGTACTCAAACTTGGATTTTTTGTTTTGTTTTGTTCTTTTATTTTTGGTTTTTCGAGACAGAGTTTCTCTATGTACCCTTGACTGTCCTGGCTCACTTTATAGACCAGGCTGGCCTCAAACTCACAGCGATCCTTCTGCCTCTGCCTCCTGAGTGCTAGGATGAAAGGAAAACTTGATATTTTCATTTCCCTTTATTTTATGTGCATTTGTATTTTGCCTGCATGTATGTCTATTTGAGAGCATCAGATCTGGGAATTACAGAAGTTACAGACAGTTGTGAGCTGCCATGTGGGTGCTGGGATTTGAATCTGAGTCCTCTGGAAGAGCAGTCGGCGCCCTTAACCACTGAGCCACCTCTCCAGCCCCTCAAAAGAATGATGCCACGAACTCTCAAGGCTGAGAGAACCTCAGCTGCTTGTCCTCTCTTCTGAAGACACTCGTGTTTACCGAGTAGAGCATGTGATGTAGTCATGGACGGTAGGGCTCACTGGGGAGGGAAAACACAAAGTAGTTTCTGTCAGAGTAATGACAAAGAACACTACACAACCTTGAAGCACACTCATGAGTGGAATGTGGCATTTATGAGCTCTTCCTGGGTCTCATCAGAGGCTGTGTACTTTATTTACTGTCTCCATTGATGCACAAGGTGGCTCTATCCATGATACGGTTTGTCCATTCAGAGCTAGGTCATAAGGGATGACGATTCTCCGGAATGTTATATCCACAAGTCAAAGACAGCAGCTATAAAGAAACTCCAGCTACTTAAGGTCACAACCTGCTCTGCCGTAACAAAGACTGTACGGTAGTCTGTTGATAGTCACCCCACCTTAACCCTCATTCTCTCTCTTTCCCCTTGCTCCTCTCTTCTCTTCTTTCTGTGTTTACTGGATGCCTATTACATTCTGGACACAGGGGTAGGCACTGCATGCCCAGTACCAAATAAAATAAACCTTGGCTCTTTTCTTAGATCGTTTCCCACCCCTTACCCCCACCCTCATTTCAAGGTAGTTAATTCTGTAATGATACGGTTTGGCCCTTATGCCAACTTCTAAATATCATCTCTTGGCTCCACACCCATCCTTCCATATTCTGGTTTGATGATGTCGGGTGGGGTCTGTGGAAACTGTCTTTCTGTTTTGCCCGTTCCTTTCTGTTAGGCTTATTTGCAGCGGTACCCGAGCTTCTGCACACTGGGGGTGTCAGTTTAATCCAGTATCAGCCCTGTGGCTGTAAGTCATTACAGTCAGAGCTGGTTTAACTCACAAGGAAACAGTCTCATCACACACACACTCAGACTCCAGCATCTATTAGCTCTTCAGCTCTTCTTTTCTTTGCCAACCTCCCCCTTTTTTTTAAGACAGGGTCTGGAGTTCACTATGTACACCAGGTTGGTCTTGAACTCCAGGAAGCTCCCCCCCGCCAGGTGCTGTGATTACAGGTCCAAAGCATCGCACCTCCCTTGTACCCTGTCTTTGGAGTTCAGGGTCCCATAGATGCCCTTCTCTGAGCATGCTGTAAGACTTTAATACTAGCTAAGCACCACCTTAGATTTGTAATTTTTAATTTTATGTGTACGGGTGCGGAGTCCCACAAACATGTCTGGGCACCATGTGCGTACAGAGCTCTCAGAAGCCAGAAGAAGGCACTGGATTCTCTGGAATTAGGGCTACAGATGGTTGAGAGTGGCTCTGTGTGTGCTAGAAACCAAACCCCAGTCTTCTGCAAGAGCAACAAGGTACCTTTAGCCAATGAGCTGTCTCTCCAGCCCTAGCATGACCTTCTATTACTCAGTTTCTTGGGCTCCCTCTCCAACCTTCTCAGTTTTAATTATCCAATCTTTCCTACGCCATGAGTAGAAAATCCTTCTCACGAGTTACTCTATCTATGTACTGATCTAAAATCTTCATGTTTAGTTTTTTCTTTTTTTAACGCTTCAGTACCTAGTTAGCCACTAGTTAAGTTATAACTTATAACTAGTAATCACATTGGACATGATCAGACCATAACTGGTAAAGCTTTGATTCGTTTTATGAATTTTGATAATCTTCCTTTTCCAGGTCTCTTTTTGTTGCTAACAACAAGAATCCTTGCCTTTTCCTAATGTTCATGTTGTTTTCCAAGCTGTGCTTGGCGTTTCTTACTTGTTCTAAGCTTTATCCCATTCATGCTTAACATTCTTCTTCCTCCTCCTCTTCTTCTTCTTCTTCTTCTTCTTCCTCTTCCTCTTCTTCTTCCTCTTCTTCTTCTTCCTCTTCTTCTTCCTCTTCTTCTTCCTCTTCTTCTTCTTCCTCTTCTTCTTC
>OU015742.1:21774422-21825862 GCA_907169655.1 Acomys percivali | reverse complement strand
AAAGAAAGAAAGAAAGAAAGAAAGAAAGAAAGAAAGAAAGAAAGAAAACAACAATAAAAGCTGGGCATGGTGGCACACACCTTTACTCCCAGCACTCGGGAGGCGGAGGCAGGTGGATCTCTGTGAGTTCAAGGCCAGCCTGGTCTACAAAGCAAGTTCAAGAAAGCAAGGACTACAAGAGAAATCCTGTAACAAAAACCCAAAAACAAACAAACAAAGATCAAACTCCGGTTTTCAGTCTCTGTATAGGCACGTATGGTATTTAATTTCTTCCCACACTGGACAAAAGATTCCACTGAGATAGGACGGCACAAATCGTCTAGAAACAGGCACTGAATACAAGTAGATGGGACAATGTGACAGAAACCAAAGCTCTCTCGATGAAATGAAGGTGGGTAGGTAGGACAAGAATTAAACAAGTAGTTTAATAAAGGAAGTGTGATTATTTGTACTCAGGAATTCTTAAACACTATGCTAGGGATGAACATTATATTGAGGGATGTTATAGCCAGGGCAATCACAATCTGTGTTCTCTTAGGCCTGACCTGATTTTATCATTGAACGTCCCCTGTCTAAGGAAAGCTCTTGGTGTGACATGCTGGTGACCCCGGGGAAAGCAGAAGAGTCAGAAGTTCAGATCATCCTTAGCTACATCATGAGTCTGAGGCCGGCATAGAAACCCTGGGAACCTGTCAAACAAACAACTCTAGAAACTTCTCCTCTGCCAGAACTACAGTGTTCCTTATCACTCAACACAGGGAAAATGGCACCCACTGTTGTCACAGTTCTGACATAGTTGTCCTTCTTATCAAAAGCAATATATTTTCTGGTCACCCAGAGTGCGCCAGGATAGTACAGGTGGCACGCACCTATAACTTAGCATCCAGGAGGCTGAGGCCAGAGGAATGCTAGTTCAAAACCAAGGCAAGCTGCATAACTTCATTTGGTTTCCATTAGCAGATGTCCCAGCCCTCACATCTCACAGCAGCAAAGCAGGTATGGGCATTCTGCTTAACGAATCTACTACAAAAATGGTGAAGAAAAAAGTGTAAGGAAGGTGACGTGGGAAGAGTCTGGGGAAGTGGGTCCTTTTACCTTTTTAAAAAGAGAGAAGTGAGTCGGGCATAGTGGTACACACCTTTAATCCCAGCACTCAGGAGGCAGAGGCAAGCGGATCACTGTGAGTTCGAGGCCAGCCTGGTCTACAAAGTAAATCTAGGACAGCCAAGGCTACACAGAGAAACCTTGTCTCGAAAAAACAAGAGAGAGAGAGAGAGAGAGAGAGAGAGAGAGAGAGAGAGAGAGAGAGAGAGAGAGAAGGCCAGCCTGGTCTACAAAGCAGCACTCGGGAGGCAGAGGCAGGTGGATCTCTGTGAGTTCGAGGCTAACCTGGTCTACAAAGCAAGTTCTAGGACAGCAAGGGCTACACGGAGAAACCCTGTCTGGGGCAGGGGTGGAGGGAGCTGGAGAGAGAGAAGGAATAATAGGGGTGTGCTTCTGTTGTTGTTATGTCTCAGCAAAACAAAACAGTGCCGCCCTGGGCTCTGACTTTTTTGTTTGAAACTTCAAAAGTGAATACAAACCTGCCTTCTCCAATCCCCACATCTGGTAATCCTCTCTAGGCCAGCCTAATAGGTTGCTGTGTGTACAGACTGCTTTTGGTTTTCACTTCTGTTCATCTATCCGGCAACCACACAGAGCCCTGCCCAAGGTTTGCAGGTGCGTGCCCCAGGGGTCAGGTGGGACCACACAAGCCAGCACCTGTGTAGAACTGCCAGTGGATGTTGCCCTGCTTTGTGACACCTGCTCTGAAGTCTTACGGTGAAAGAGGACACAGTAGATCTTAGGAGAAATACATTGGCATATAAATAATAGGTGCCATTTATGTGCCACGTATTTATATAAAACTTTATGTAAATAAGTATTAGCTCACTTAGTTCACATGACTGCATTTCAACATAAAATCTGTAATCCCCACTTTACAGCTGGGAAAACTTAACTCTTGGATCCTGCAATACGTTGAAGCCTCACTGCTAGTAAAAGGTGGCGGCTGCACATAAACCCAAGGATGCTGGCTTCAAAGTGCTCACTCTTCACAGCACTACTCCCAATGCATTATGTATCTCTCTCACCAAAACACAGGACAAGAATCCCAAGCAAAGGCTGGACATGGTGGCTCATACATTTACTCCCACCAAACAGGAGGCAAAGGTGTCGAAGGCCAGCTCCAACAGTGTGTCCAGCGACCCAAGGAGGGGATGTGGGGTTCGCAATGAAAGTAAAGCAGGTACACATTTACACACAGTGGGTGAAGAAGCTCCAACAAGCAAGCTCCAACAACTTCACACATACATACACACACACACACACACACAGACACACACATAGATACACACACATATTTGGTAGATGGAGCAAAGCTCCAACAACTTTATTATTTCTCCCACAGTTTATATATCTCAGCAAAATCTTTCAAACAGTATAAAAATCATGATGTGGTTCCATTCTATTTTTAAGTGAACAATTATAATAAGTATATGTAGAAAAACATGTTCCCCAATATCATCACAAGATCAAGTGCTTTGTGTATAATGGATGAAAATATGTTATTCTCAAGAACCCAGATACACTTATAACTAAGCAACTTGTTATAGATTTACAAAGTGTAAGCAAGCAAGGTAATTTTCTCAGCTGGTTTCCTTATTGGCAGGCTGTCATTTGTGGTTACCAAAAAAAGGATCAATTGTCTTATTATTTATCTTTTAAAAAGTGATCTTATAGCATTCTTAAAAGAATCACAAATGTAAACTTTTATATAAAAAACAATCAGTCAAAAAAAATCAGTCATTTCTACTCCTCAGGGTGCACATCCACTCATTAACACTTTTTATTAAATCCTATCAGACGCTGAGGGCAAAAACAGGTATAAGAAATTAATCATCACCTTGATCACCAGCCCAGCTTTAGCGAAAACGAGGCACATCAGCTGGCACCAGTCAGGCTGCCATTGACCTAAAAAAAAATCCCTAACTCAGCTACTAAGAGTATGCCTTTCTGAACTTCAAATTATTCCCTAATATTTTCTACATCAACTCCACTAACAAAAACATCTTAACCTAACTCTACCAACAATTTACCTTTCTGAGGGTGGCTGTTGAGACATTAGTCTTTTCCAACAGCAATGCTTGAAGAAGATCAGTCACTGTCATTGTAAGTGCCAATGACACTGCCCTTAGAGTTTTTCATACACCTCATAGATTATGAGGGATGTACACGTGGAAGGCATGGAGCAGAGCTATGCTCTGTGACAGCAGGAAGACCCCGGGACACGGAGTCAGCCTGTTCGAGGAGCACCCATTGTGATTCGTGGTTTCGCTAACAGGTGGGCCGTGGCCCAGGAGTTCTAAAGCTGTTTTGCTGTTCATCCCGCACAGCCCCCAGCACAAAGGCAGGAGGATTGCTGCAAGTTTGAGGACAGCATGGGCTACACGAGACCTAATCTCAAAGAACACACATGCACAGAGCTCAACATTTCCCAGCTTTCTTCCTATCACATGAGGATAACAGAAGATAGCCATGTACCAGGGGATCTGCCAGATATAAACCCTTGCAGCACCGTGATCTTGAACTTCTAGCCCCCAAAGCTATCAAAAACAAATGTTTGTGGGACTGGCGGTGTATGGTGGAGGTAGAGCACTGTCCAGTGTGTCCAAAGCTCCAGGTTCAACCCTGAGAACTGCAACAGACAAGCAAACCACACATTTAAGGAAGATATGTTAGCCAGGCGGTGGTGTCGCACGCCTTTAATCCCAGCACTCAGAAGGCAGAGGCAGGCAGATCACTGTGAGTTCGAGGCCAGCCTGGTGTACAAAGTGAGTCCAGGACAGCCAAGGCTACACAGAGAAACCTTGTCTCGAAAAACCAAAAAAAAAAAAAAAAAAAAAAAAAAAAGGAAGATATGTTAGTTGCTTGCTACACCTGGTCAATGGTAGGTGCTGGTCAGGTTCTGAGTATGTTTACCGAAGCCGTGGACCCTCTTAGCTGACCAACTAGAAACTAAAGAGTCTCCTTTCTGCTCTTCAAGGAGCCTCTTCCCCCCCCCCCCCCCCCCCCCCCTCTCCCCCCCCCCCCCCCCCCCAGCTCACTGCCTACTGTGTCTGAGATTTTTTTTCCTGCCTTTAAATTCTTTAATTGATGGAGAAAATAAGCCTAATCAAGACCTGTAGATGATAGCATCTGTTGAATATTCACTCCGACACTAAAATACTTGTTCTCTATCTTCAAAGCAATGGGATTGAAACACATTGAAATAGAATAGTTGGTGTGGTTTAAGTATGCAAATATGATTTCATCCCTTAGTTCATAGAGGGGGTTGGTTTTTTTGTTTTAATTTTTAAAATTTATTCTTCTCTCATATATTGCGTCCCAGCCACAATTTCTCCTCTCTCCTCTCTCCCCAGTCCCTTCCCCCTCCCCCTTCCCCCTCCCCCCTTCCTCCTCCCCCTTACCCCTTCCCCCTTTCCCATTTACCCCCTCCTTGGTTCTCATCAGAAAAGGGCAGGCCTCCCTCACCCTAACGTGGCATATCAAGTTGCCATAAGACTAGGCACCTCCTTTCATATCAAGGCTGGGTGACAAATATAATATGACTTTTATTGATGTTGAAATATATTCAAAAGATGGGCATGGTGGTGAATGCCTATAATCCCAGCAGCTGGGGAGGCAGAGGCAGGCGGGTCTCTGTGAGTTCAAGGCCAGCCTGGTCTGCAAAGCTAGCCCAAGACAGCCAGGACTATATAGAAAAAAATACACATACACACACACACACATAATCTAAACCAGTGTGGACTAATTATTAGCATAAATAAGTTCTGATTGTGAGCACAGTTTACCTTTTCTTTTTCTTTTCTTTCTTTCTTTTTTCCCCCTTTTGCATTGAAACTTATGAAGAGCCTCTTCCGGTCTCCTTGGCCTCAGCGGCAGAAGCCAGGCATGGTGGCACACGCCTTTAATCCCAGCACTTGCGCAGAGGCAGGCAGATTGCTGTGAGTTCGAGGCCAGCCTAGTCTACAAAGTGAGTCCAGGACAGCTGAGGCTACACAGAGAAACCTTGTCCCAAAAACAAAAAACAAACAAACAAACAAAAAGATGACTAAAAGAACGTCATCTTTTGAAAGCTTCGAAATAAGACGCACTCATTGTGCCGCGGCTGTGGCTCTAAGGCCCACGACCTTCAGAAGTCACCCTGTGTCAAATGTGGCTGCCCTGCCAAGCGCAAGAGAAAGTATAACTGGAGTGCCAAGGCTAAGAGACGAAACACAAGCGGGACTGGGCGGATGAGGCACCTAAAAATTGTCTTCTGCAGATGCAGACAGTGAAGGATTCAGTGAAGGAACACCACCCAAGCCCAAGAGGGCAGCTGCTGCAGCGTCCACTTCATCTTGAGGATTTCAATCAGTCATGACGTAAATGCTCTGGTTTCCAAAGGAAGGAAGGAAAGAAGGAAGATAGACAGATAGTAAGAATAAGAGCGTGAAGCTTGTGCATTCTTGAAGGAACAGGTGTGTGTAGGGCAAGCGGCCCAGCGTGGGGCCGGGCTGCCTTCCTCTCCTGGGGCTGAGATCCGAGCATCTGCCTTCTCTTGGGCCTCAGCATGGATTTCTGAATACCACCTTCGCTGGCAAGAAAGCACACCCTGAGGCGCAAACAATGGCGCGACCTAGTCCCTCTGATCCTTAGAGAGAGAGAGAGGAGACATCGCCTCCACCTCCAGACTGGCAAAGCAGACCGTGGTGAGCTAGGAGCTCATGCTTCCTGCTCTATCACGGAGACTACCCACGGCTTCTCCGCGGCAGCTATCTACACACGGGGTTCTCTGTGTGCTCTTCCTGGCCCAGGAGGGCTGTGTGGCTCAGGTTTTTTGTAAGTAACTCAAGTTGGGCCATTGCCTCAGAATGAAGGCTGACCACAATGGGAAGTTTTACCTCTTTCTAGACTGGGAAACTGTAGCTTTCTGACAAGGATGTTCTAATAATTCTTTTAGCGTTCTACCTCTGCTTTCTTCTTTAATCCTGGCTGTTCTGCCTGCAGGAGCTTGTTGAACCAAGTTGAAACAATCCCCTTTAAAAGGTCAGGGCAATGTCTTGGAGAAGCTTCTCATTAGCTAGGACAAGAGCTAACCCTTCACAAGTCAAGCTACCATAAACTCACAAAGACTTTGAAATGCTCTCCTTAATAAGGCCTCAGTGTCGGGCTGCTTCTGTGGCTTTTCCTTCCTGTGAAAAAGAAACTGGCCTTAAAGCGCCAAGGAGCTAGAAAATAACCCAGTGGAGGCAGCTGCCAGACCTCATCTCCTTCCTCCCAGGAATTCTGAATCATATTTCTTTCGAACTTAAGAGTCAGAAGCAAATTTTACTTTTTTTATTAATTTATTTTTAGTTCATGTACATTGGTGTTTGTTTGCATGTATGTCAGGGAGAGGATGTCTCAAGCTCTGGAACTGGAATTACAGTTGTGAGCTGCCATGGTAGATCCTGGGGATTAAACCCAGGTCCTCTGGAAGAGCAACCAGTCTCCCAACTGTTAAGCCATCTTTCCATTGCCCAGAAGCAAATTTTAAAAAGTACAAATCCACCATAAATTATAGGGAAAATAGATTTCTTTACAACAGAAAAATTATCTGGATGCCATAATCATAGACACATTAATGATAAATGACTGCATTAAAGCATTAGAATAGGTATTTTATTCATTTATTAATTTGAGACCCAGTCAAATGGGGCTCTAGCTCTCCTGGAATTCATTATGTAGACCAGGCTGGCCTTGAACTCATGAAGATCGGCCTGCCTCTCCCTCCTCAGCCTCAGGGCTGAGATGTTTTGAGGGCTTGGTAAGATGGCCCACTGATTAAATGTACTTGCCATCTTTGTGCAGGACTAGATTTTGGTTCCAAGACCCACATAAGCAGGTCACAACTGCCTGTAACTCCAGCTCCAGGGGATCTGATGCCGTCCTCTGGCCTTCTTGGGCACCTGCCTACAACTGCTACACATAGCGACACGCAGGCACACTCAAATACACATTAAAAGCCAAAAACAAAAAAGAGATTCTTTTTTTTTTTTTTTTTTGGAAGCCACAAATGGTGCTTTCTTTGTCAGTAATGAAAACCAAAGCTTAGAATGAAGGGGAAACGTTATTTAAAGAAGCCTGAAAGTACAGTGAACGTTTTAGCTTTTATACAAGGCTTGATCTGGCTTTGTAGATTCCTCCTACTAATTGGATTTAGGACTCAAATCATCTCATGTGACTCCCATAAAACTAGAAGTTTTAGCTAAGCATTGACATACACAATAAAAACGGAAACAAAAACCGTCTTCCAAGCCGGGCGTGGTGGCTCACGCCTATAATCCCAGCACTCGGGAGGCAGAGACAGGTGGATCGCTGTGAGTTCGAGGCCAGCCTGGTCTACAAAGCAGGTCCAGGACAGCTAAGGCTACACAAAGAAACCCTGTCTCAACAAAACAAAACAAAACAAAACAAAAGAAAAAAAAGTCTTCCTTCAGGAGCAGCTGGAAGCTTAGTAATATATGTACACATACGTGGTAATTAAATCTAGCTTCTAACAAATGTGAAGTTAAATTTTAATGACTTTTTATGGCTGGGTAATAAATTGTATGCAAACGAGACAGGGGTGGATACTTAGTTTATATAACTCACAAAGGAGCACTGATGGGTGAGCTGAAAGGCAGCCTTGACAATCTGTCCTCATCCTAACTCAGCCCCAACTGGTCCTTATGCAAGTCAGTGAGCTCCCCTGGACCTCCCACCCTCTGTAAAGTGTGACTGCCTGGCCTAAGGAGCGGGGACTAATATTTGTGCCATGCTATGTCTTCAAAGCTCTTTTCTGTGTGTGATCTAACTTAATCATTCAGTTCCACAGGTAAGAAGGGCAGTACCTGTTGCCCTCATTACTGAGGCGGAGATGGAGAAGCTCACGGGTGTAAACTATGTAATTAGGGCCGTACAGACTGCGAAGGAGCAGCCGAGGTGGGATTCAGACTCGGCTGTCTGGGCTCAGTTCTGTGTAGGTGGTCACGATTCCTACCAACTCTCAAAGTCTGGCTTAATAAGGTGACATTTAGTCATTGCTCAGTTACAAGCAGACTTTTAAAGGTGTCTTAAACAGTTTTCATCAGGGACAGCATGTTCTTTAGCCTGTGGGACCGAATGCTTTTATGGTTCCATTGCGGGAGGAGCCAATTAAGTAGCTGGTTAATAGCCCAACTTTATAGCTAAGTTAATAGAAAAGCCACATCACACTGGCTGCGTTTTGCCAGTCCAGCCACTTTCAAGAGTTCCTGCTAATTTACGTCTGGAGAGCTTCCAGAATCCCTGGGTTGCTATAAAAATGCATTTTCTCATTACTTGTTGCTAATGTGTTAAAAGTCGTAACAGGAGCAACAAAACTTGTAAGTAAACTATGGAGTGAATTCCACTGGTGTGATAAATCATGTTAGGAGTGCTGGCAGGTGCCCTGGAAGGAACATGGCTCAGTGGGTAAGGTGTTTGCCACTCAAGTGTGAGGACCAGAGTTCAATCCCCAGAACCCATGTGAACCAGACATGGGGATAGTGTGTGTGTGTGTGTCTGTGTGTGTGAGTGTGTGTGTATGTGTGTGTGTAAGGAGAATCCTTGGAAGCTGGTAGGCCAGGTAGGCCGCATAAAAAGGAAGAAAACAAGACAAACCCAAACAAGAAGAGATGCAGTAACTCTCATAGTAGAAAGTAAGGATTGACCGCCTCATATGCTTTGGCGTGCAAATGCTTGTGTTCACACACAACACAGCACACGTGTGCCCAGAACATATATACAAAGATAAAAGACAAGAAAGAAGAAAGGCTATGCCCACACACTTTCCTCAGAAAGTCAACCCCAAACTTTTGGTAATTCCTCACAAGCCATTCATTCTGTTGTGTTTGATTTTCATGTGCAGTGAGACTATCTGTGTAGCCGACCAATAAAGTTATGGATTCAGAATCAGGCCTGAGGAACTCTACCAAAACCCATGGACGTGCAAAGGAAGAGAAGATATGGAGTGAGATTAATGCTGAGGTGGCAGTGTTTAATCAGTAGCATTTTAAAGGTCACTTAAAATTCTAATACACTTAATAAAAAATACTCAGAGACACATATGCCACCAAATGTACCAATCCTAGAGAATCAGCATTAGTTACTAAGAGGATTTGTATCTGTGTGGCTCTTGATCTGATCCAATCTAGAAGCTTCCAAATGTTATGGACATATTTGTGAGAGTATAAGAAATTCTATCTAAGCAGGGCATGATGGCGCATGCCTTTAATCCAGCACTTGGGTGGCAGAGACTGGCAGATCGCTGTAAATTCAAGGCCAGCCTACTCTACAAAGTGAGTCTAGGACAGTCAAGGCTACGGGGTAGAGAGATGGCACAGCAGTTAAGAGCACTGTCTACTATTCCAGAGGTGCTGAGTTCAATTCCCAGCAACCACATGGTAGCTCACGTCCATCTATAATGTGATTTGATGCCCTCTTCTGGCCTGCAGGTGTACATGTAGATAGAGCACTCACATACATAAAAATAAATCAATCTTTAAAAAAGTTAATAAAATAAAATAAAGCCGGAGAGATTCCAAATGTACTTCAAGCATGGTCTTATCAAAAAGTTGTTTTGTGCCTCTCCTATGAATTCCAGTCTGAGAGAAAGAAGGAAACAGGGGAGGACAAGATCAACAAAGAGAGCCAGGGCCGGGCAGTGGTGGCGCACGCCTTTAATCCCAGCACTTGGGAGGCAGAGGCAGGCGGATCGCTGCGAGTTCGAGGCCAGCCTGGTCTACAGAGTGAGTCCAGGACAGCCAAGGCTACACAGAGAAACCCTGTCTCCAAAAACAAAAACAAAAAGAAAAACAAACAAAACAAAAAAACCAAAGAGAGCCAGGCGCCGTGGCGCACGCCGTTAGTCCCAGCACTCGGGAGGCAGAGGCAGGCAGATCACTGTGAGTTCGAGGCCAGCCTGGTCTACAAAGTGAGTCCAGAACAGTCAAGGCTACACAGAGAAACCCTGTCTCAAAAAAACAAACAAACAAACAAACAATTTTAGGACCAACAAGTCCTGGCCAGAGATTAGGATGCCTGACTAGTCTCAGCACCTAGGAGGAGGCAGAGGCAGGAAGAGACAGCCATGGGTTTGAGGCCAGCCTGGTCTACATAGTGAGTTCTAGGAAAGCCAGGACTACAGAGTGAGACCTGGATTCAAACAAAACAAGAACAAACAACAAAACACCAAAATAAAATAAAAGAAAGAAAGAAGCCACAAAATAGAAGACAGACTATAACGGTCATTAGTGTAATTTATCCAGAAACAGTGGACAGCTTTCTGAGTCTTGGAAGGCAGGCCCCACGTATTTTGGAACACACAAGGCCTCCCTACTGTTTTGTTATTGGCTATGGTACTTAGGAAAAAGTCTAATTCAGTTTACTTCCTCTTACAGAATGATCCTGTCACTGGGACCCAGCTGATTTCCTCTTCTTTGTCCTCTGGACATACAAGGTCATCTAGTGACAGCATAGGGAACTGCAGCTACCCTCCAGCTCTTGAGGATGCTGTCCCCTCACCTGTCATTTTGGACCTGCCTTGAAAGGAATCAGGTTGGTGCTGTCCACCTCAACACGGCCATCTGTAAGACCGTCTCCTTGTGCACCCCACCAAGGAGACCACCCGACAGCCCTCTCTGTAATCTTGTCTCCTGTGCACTCCTCCCACCACCGACCACCTTAACAGGCCACTTTGTAAGGTTGTCTCCTAAGGGTCCTTCTCCCCAGAGAGACTACCTTAAGAGCCCGACTTGTAAGATTGTCTGTTTGTTCCTAAGCCCCAACGGAGACCAACTTAACAACATCTTTTGAGACAGTGTCTTCTTGTGCATCATTGAGCCACGTCAACAGTTAGATTTGGAAGACTTTCTTGTGCTCAGCCTCCAAAAGAGACTATCTCTCTCTCTCTCTTTTTTTTTTCTTTTTCTTCATTAAATTCTTTTTATAACCTTTTGAGAGCTTTGTAGATGAGCATTGAGTCTCTATCACTCTATGCCTTTCTTCATCTCTCAGATTGCTCCAGTGCCTACCCCTCCCAATCCATAGCCCCTCCTTTATTATTTTTACATATACAGACATATGTATATACATGTATGTATCCATGTATATATGAGTCCATTTAGCATTGCTTATATGCTCAAGTATCCAGGGCTGACCACTTGGGATTGCACGTCTTAGGCAGGAGCTTGTCCCTGGAAGAGAGTGATTTTCTTTCAGATGCCATTGATCCTCATTGATCCCCCTAGTTAAAGAGCTAGGGATGGGACCAGGTGGAATGCCCTCCATCCTCATGGCGTGTCAACTAGTGTTGTCTTCATGTGGGTTGTTCATGTGATCATATTGCTGAGATTTAATGGGTGCATCTTCCCTGTCATGCCTAGGGGACACTATCTAATGACAAGCACCCTGGGCCACTGACTCTTACAACCTTTCTGCTCTTCCTATGATTTTTCTTGAGCCTTAGGAGTAGGAGTTGTTTTGGATATGCATCCGTTGGGGTTGGGCACCCTACAGACCTGTAATCTCTGCATCCTGACCAGTTGTGGATCTCTGTAATAGTCTCCATCTCTTAGAGGGGGGAAAAGCTTCTTTGATGAGGCTTGAGAGATACCCTTATCTGTGGGTATAAAGAAGAATTTAGGATACAGGTCTTTTTTGGGCGGGGGAGATAGGGTTTCTCTATGTAGCCTTCTGGAAGGCTATGTATAGTTCTGGAAGGCAACTGAACGCAATGACAATAGCCCATGTTCTTTGGGGGATTCTTGTATTCTTCTGACAGTAACACCAGAGGAGGTGTCCCATGCCTGGTACTGTACCTCAAGTACAGCAACTCCATTTAAATAAATAAATGTGGTGAAATTTATTATTGCTCGTACAGCACATCTTCATAAGGCTGAATCAAACTTTAGTGAGCATTTATTAATGCTTTGAATATAAAATTGTGTATTTAACAAGAAACGTTTACCTGACACCTCAGCTATTAAAAGTGTTACCTTAAGGTTTTTGTTTTGTTTGTTTTTTGGTTTTTCAAGATAAGGTTTCTGTTTGTATCCCTGGCTATCTTGGAACCAGGCTGGCCTTGGACACAGAGATCCACCTGCCTCTACCTCTTGGGTGCTGGGATTAAAGGCATGAACCACCACTGCCCAGCACCTTAAGCTTTGTTTGTTTGTTTGTTTTTTCGAGACAGGGTTTTTCTGTGTAGCCTTGGCTGTCCTGGGCTCACTTTGTAGACCAGGCTGGCCTCGAACTCACATCGATCTGCCTGCCTCAGTCTTCCGAGTGCAGGAATTAAAGGCATGTGCTACCACACCTGGCCCAGCACCTAAAACTTTTAATAGTATGGTTTATAGTCAATGATGAAGTGTTTTTGTTATGAGTTTATCAAATTTGGTAATGTATTGCTAAAACGTTTTAATACATATTTACCTATATGCCTTATAACTGAGGGTATTGATCCTCAATTGTGGTTTCTTTATAACATGTAATAAGTAGGTTCAAGTTACAGCCTATCACTTAACTAATTATTAACTTGAATATATTTCTAAAAAATAATACACATCACACACATGCATATATATGTTTTTGAGTAAGCTTATAAGGTAATGTTTCCCTGTGGGTTTTTCAAATAGCTTTGGTGTTATTTTGTCTTTCCTTTCTCCTTCTCTATGTCATCTTTCTCCTCCCTCCCCAGTTTTCCAATACCCCCTTTGTAGCACCTGTCTTCTACTGGCCCCTCTCTAGAACCCTCCCCATCCCCTCCCCATCCCCATTCCCTCCCCATCCCCTTCCCATCCCCTCCCCATCTCCATCCCCTTCCCATCCCCCACCCCATCCCCTCCCCATCCTCATCCCCTCCCCATTCCCCACCCCATCCCCTTCCCATCCCCTCCCCATCCCCTTTCCCAATCCCCCCCCCCCCCCCCATCCCTTTCCCCACCCCCTCCCCTCCCCCACTCCATCCCCTCCCCATCCCCTCCCCATCCCCTACCTCATCCCCTCCCCATCCCCCACCCCATCCCCTCCCCATCCCCTCCCATTTCCCACCCCATCCCCTCCCCATCCCCATCCCCTACCTCATCCCCTCCCCATCCCCTTCCCATCCCCTCCCCATCCCCTTCCCATCCTCCACCCCATCCCTTTCCCATCCCTTTCCCATCCCCCACCCCATCCCCTCCCCATTTCCCACCCTATCCCCTCCCTATCCCCATCCCCCACCTCATCCCCTCCCCATCCCCCACCCCATCCCCTTCCCATCCCCTCCCTATCCCCTACCCAGTTCATGGCGCCCTGCCTGCCTCCTATCTCCCTGTGGTCCCTTTTTACTTTCCTGGCTTCTTCAAACATACATTATAAACTCAGATCTGGAAGATCTGGAGATAGGCAGTATCCACAAGATGAGCATATGGCATTTGTCTTTTGGGGTCTGGGTCACCTCAGTTGTCATATTTCTTAGTCCCAAAGATTCATTTTTCTTCTTTCATTCCTTTTTTTTCCTTTTCTTTTCTTTTTCTTTCTTGAGAAAGAGTATCTCACTATGTAGCCCTGGATGTCCTGGAATTCACTCTGAAAACAAGGCTGACCTTGAACTCAGAAAGATCATCTGCCTCTGCCTCTCAGGTGCCACCTGCTTTTGGTCATGGTCTCTGTCACAGCAATAGAAACCTGAGTTCCCACCACAGACTACACGCCTCTGGAACTTCGAGCCAAAATCACTCTCTGTAATGCTTTGGTCAGGGTGTTCATTACAGCGGCTGAAGAAGAAACAGCTCACCATTTTTTTTTCACTCTACAGTTTTATTTAAATCTTAAAATTTATTACAAAATTGAATTCAATATAATTCATCATATGGTCCTCATAGTACCCCTAAAGTGTAAAAATGAACAGCTTTGTTCATTTACCCAGGCTCAAATTGGAAAAGGCCAAGCATTTTGTAAGAGCTAAGACTTCAACACAAGTTTTCTGGGTCCCTGTTTGAAGCTTCCTGCCACTCAGAGCCTTGCAGAAGCCTCCGTGCTGCACTCTTTTCTGGAAGAGGTGCTTTCCCCCTTTACAGAGGAACATAACCTTTAATCCAGGCTGTGTAGTGATTGCGTTTCCTGATGGAATAATTTGTGAATTACTGATTCTTAAGTGTGTGTGTGTGTGTGTGTGTGTGTGTGTGTGTGTGTGTATAGTGCCTTGGTACCCATGTGGAAGTCTGAGGACCACTGTGGGAGTCCATCGTGAGAGCCTTTAACCCACTGAGCCATCTCACCGCCTGGGCCCCACAGTTTTTAAAGACCTGATTCTCATTAGTCAGCACAGGCTCAGGTTGCAGCAGGTCACCTCTCTTGGAATGTTACTTTCACTCCCTTTGACTTGATTAACTTCTAATGCCCTGGTCACTTTCTAAACCCACGCACACTAGGCGTGTTTGAATACTGCATTCCTACCCCATTTCTTCTGGAAAGTCTTTTGTTTATTCTAACTGGAGCTTATTTCTTTTCACTTTCCTGGATCTTGTAGGCTGTTAGGAAAAGTCCACAAGGATATTCAGGGACCAGGAATTTGTAAAACGGGTGCCCATAGAAAAATGCTCAAAGGACATAGAATGCTCAGGTTTTCTACTCTACTCATTTCTTAGGCTCCCTGGGGAAAAGCAAAAGCAACTGTGGATTAAAAAACAGAACAAAACTCAGTGCTGCGTGTGGTTGCTCACGCCTTTAATCCCAGCACCCGGGAAGCAGAGGCAGGCAGATCTCTGTGAGTTCAAGGCCAGCTTGGTCTACAAATCGAGTTCAGGACAGCCAGGGCTACACAGAGAAACCCTGTCTCGGGGGGAAAAAAAAACAGCAACAAAAACTTTCCTTACAAGTGGTTCTGCTGGACTGTCTAAATACACAGTGTGGAACAGAATTTTGTTTCATAGGACATGGCTGAAACTAGGACAGACAATACAAGCTGAGTCATGGAGAACTTATATAGAGACTTTACCACAAAGAATTTGCTGTAGAAGGATTTATCCAGTAAACACAGAACTCTTCAGGCTAATGCCAGGCTAATTCTGATTAGACAGAAGGCGTGGGAAAACACTATGGGTATAATCTGGCTAGCTAGGGGTCAAAGCAGAGGAAAGAAAGTACAGGTAAAGATCTGTGTGAAATGTGAATTACTCACAGTAAAAAAAGCAATGAAAAAGTTGTCTCCTCCTGCGGTGGAGGGATCTCTTCTTGGGACTTGCTCTTTCTTCTTTTCCTTCTGATTCTTCTTCTTCTGATTCTTCTTATTTTAATTTTTAATTTTTAATTTTTGAGACAGGGTTTCTCTTGTAGTCCTAGCTATCCAGAACTTTCTTTGTAGACCAGGCTGGCCTCGAACTCAGAGATCTGCCTGCCTCTGCCTCCCGAGTGCTGGGATTACAGGCGTGCGCAACCGCGTAAAGCTGTTCCATAGTGGCGTCCTGCAGATTTCCCTTTTTTGAGCCTTTCAGCTATTGCATCATATTCTAGCCAATTCAGTACAATAATTAAACCTTGGTAAGAAGTTTCAGTGTTGCTCTGAAAAGTGGTAGCAACAGAGCTTTGCTTTTTATAAAGCTTATCATGTTTCTGTTTTGAATGTGTAATTTTTCTTCTTTTAAACATTTGTCCAAAAGATGACCTCGCTCTACTGGCACATGCTACAATTTGAAACTGTTCTGTTGGATAAGATACACTAGGGCAAATGATCAACACCACCCAGGCCAGGATAAAGAAAGCTTCACTTTACTTTTTGGCAGGGCTGCCACGTTCCTTTTCCCCAAGTCAGAAAAGTATCTGATATCGATGCTAACCTCCTATCAGCTTTCCCCCCATTTTTTAGATGCGAGAAAAAATAATTGGGATGGAGAAAGTTAGGACAGGGTTTCACATGCCCCAGGGTTGCCTTGAACTTGATTTGCAGCAGATGATGACCTTGAACTTTCTGGTTCCTCCTTCTACCCTCAAGTGCTGGGATTACAGGCAAATAACACTCGCTTTACATGGTTGGAAAGTAAACTTTCTAATTTAAGCTAATGAAAAAGAAAAAGCCTAGAGCTTTTCTTTTAATGTAAGAAATATTTTACTTTGGCATAGATTATTAAATTCTAAAGAAATCTGTTTTTAAATACAACTTAAATATTGAGAAATTTTTCAATAAATTAAAATTTATCTTTGCAGAATTACTCTGTCAGGCAAACTTTTTCTTTTGTTGAGGTATAAATAGATAGATACAAGAACAACTTCAAGATTTAAAACATTTTCATAGCCGGGCGTGGTGTCTCATACCTTTAATCCCACCCAGCACTTCAGAGGCAGAGGCAAGTGGATCTTTGTGAGTTCGAGGCCAGGCTGGTCTACAAAGCGAGTCCAGGACAGCCAGTGCAACACAGAGAAACCCTGTCTTGAAAAAAAAACAAAAATAAATAAATAGGGTTTTTTTCACTTGTCATAGATGAAAATTTAGATATAAGAGCTTGTATAGGTGTTAACACAATAAAAAAGATGGTGGGTCATGCCTCTAATCCCAGGGCTTGGAGGCTGAAGAATGGCATGAGCTCACCAATCTACTACTTAGAAGATTCTAGAAAATACAAGAATACATTTCACCACTAACCCAATAATCTTCACATCGCTTGAGAACTCCGCTCTTACTGGCAGACTCGTGCGCCCCGCTGCGGTCTCTCTTGGAACTTCATCCTACTCGCACCTTCGGGAAGCGAATAAAGATTTCTTATTCAAAACGCCGGAAGTGACTACGGAGACCCGGGAGGTTCAGCGCGAAGTAGCCGTGACGGGAGGCAGAGATGAGCGACATGGTGGAGAGGACGCTGACCGCACTGCCGGGGCTCTTCCTACAGAACCAGCTTGGAGGGCCTGCGACCTCCAGAGCACCCTTCTTCTCCAGGCTGGGCGGCCTCATCCGCGGCGTCACTGCGCTATCGTCCAAGCACGTATGTGGAGGGGTTGGCAGGGCGGGATGGGGTGGGGCGGCCGGGCGGGAGGTGGCGGTCGGTCAGCTGGATAGACTCGGCCCCGGCGTCCGCCCCACGCTTGGGTTTGCTGCCTGCACTGACCTCAAGGAGACCGACCGGCTTTCCGATCTAGAGGCCCGAAAACCCTCCGTGTGCTTTCTCCGCGTTAAACTGGTGTGTGTGTATGTGTGTGTTTCATGGGGTGCTTTGAGAATTAGGTGAGCTGTCAATCGAGTGCAAAGAGCCAGTGCGATTGAAGTTCTGAGCTATAGCCTCTTACGAAGTTTCTCTTCCCTTTTGAGTTTTAACTTAGTTCCTTCTATTTGGAGGCATCACGTACTCCAACAGAACAACCGTCCCTCTCGCCCCTGACAGTGCTTTTATTTTTGCGGAGCTTGAGGTTCTTAGGCTAGACCAACGGGTTTGGGCCAAGACCGGCTTTGAAAACTAGTAGTTAACAACAGAAGTTATTAAGTTCCCACGGATTGTGTATGGTACTGATTCAAAGCCTCGAGGAGTGTATGTCTTAAAAGTATAATATTGTGTCAATAAATTTCTTTAGCAAATATTTATCAAGCGCAACCATGCATTAAATAAGGAGAGGGGGAAAACACTTTTCTATCAAAGAACCGATCGTCCGCTTTGGGTTTAACATAAGCACAAGTTACTACGCTACAGTAAATGCCAGCAGAGAGAAGAAAGAGAAGCAAGGTGCTTGTGTTTTAACTGTGATCTGGTTAAGTGTAGTGATGCTCTGTTGGACAGGGCTTGCTGCACTGCACACCCCACAATCATTATTTGTGAGCTTAACATATCTTCATGGTTTTCTTTTGCTAATTTTGTGTGAGAGGCCAAGTAAATATTTTATGTGTACGTGTATATACTGCGTGTGTGCGTGTGTGTGTGTGTGTGTGTGTGTGTGTGTGTTGGTATGTTAGGGTGCATGTGCCATGGCACAGGCACCGGGTTCAGAGGACAACTGGGGGTGTTAGTCCTCACCTTCCACCATGTTTGAGATAAGATCACACATGTCTTGACGTCTGCAACGCCGTTTCTGTTTAATGCCTTCTGTCTCGGCACCCAAGTGTTGAAGCATTGACACCACCCCCCCCCCACCCCCCGCCCAGTCCTTAGAAAGCATCCAGCATTTTAGTGAGTTTGGTGCAGCCAGGAGTCAGAAAGTGGGGGGGGGGGGGCTTGCTACATGTTGGAGTGGCCCCACGGGCCAATGAGAGCCAGAAGTTGTGCTCACAGCTGGTGGAGGGCTCCGAGGGGTTGATGGGAAGGAGCCTGCACCTCCCGTGCTCGGTGTCTGGCAGCAGTGGCCTTCGTGGGTAGCACAGGAAGAGGTGTTATCCCGGGCGGACTGCTGCAGCTGGGAAGAGGGAGGGCACAGCTCCTGCTCCAAGGAACGCTGGATGAACCAAGTCTCAACTTGTTTCTCCTTCAAGTTGAGTCTGGTGGCCAGGACCTTGCCATCCTTGAGGTCGGAATACAGCTCCATCCTCAGGTATTTCTCCAGCTCCCAAAGCTGCTCCCACCTGTAGACCTGGTCCAGGGGGTCCAGGGTATAGGAGGATGGGAAGCTCGGAGAGGGAGCTTCCATCTTGTCTGTTGCTCACTTCAGGTGTGTTCCCACGTCTGGGTTTTCTTTTAAATGATGGATTCTGTGCCTTAGGCATAGGGAGCAAGTGCTTTTTATCATTAGGCCATGTGCCCCTGCTCTTGAAGGAAAATTTAAGCATGTTTGGTTTTTTGTTTTGTTGTCGGTGGGTTTTTTTTTTTTCTTTTTTCTTTTTCTTTTCTTTTTGCTTAGGTTGCAGTTTCAAACTGTAGTTTGAAACAGCCAGATGTGGTGGTTTATATTTTGTTTTGTTTTTAGATTTATTTGGTTTTAAATTATGTGTGTGTCCACGGGTATATGTACATGAGTACAGATGCCTTCAGAGTCCAGAAGAGAGTGTCCGAGCCCCGAGAGCTGCAGTTTTAGGCAGTTGTGAGCCACCAGGGTGGGTGCTGGGAACCAAACTGATCTTCTGCATGGGCAGTCTGTAGCCTTATCTGCAGCAGCATCTCTGCAGCTCTCCCTGGTAATTCTTAACTAGCCACTTAACATCAGTAACTGGTGTGTGACTTAAAGATTGCACTGTATTAGCCAATAGCTGGGCCAAGGGGTAAGTGTTCAATGAGGTCAAATACGAGGCAAGCATTGGATTTGACCACGTTAGGAAAAAAGATGAGGAGAGGTGGGAACGAGCAAAGGATAGGGAGGTAGAGTAGAGGTTAGGTAGAAAGGACCGTTTCTGTCTTATTTCTGTGTTCCATGAAGGCATTTTATTTTATTCATGAGAACGTTTTGCTTCTTAGGGAAAATGTAACACTCATCCCAGATACACGATTTCTTTTTACTATCTCTTCATTTTGGATTTTTGTTTGCTTTTGTTTTTTTAGACAGGGTCTTGGCTATGTAGCCCTGATGGCTGGAGCTCCCTGTATAGATCCGCTGGCCTTGAGTTCATCTGTGTTTGCCTTCAGAGTGCTGATATTAAATGTGTATATCACCATGCCCCGTTATTTTTAATTTTGATTATTTTTTAAAAGAGATTGATTTATTTATTATATAGCGTTCTGCCTGCATGTGCACCTGCAGGCCAGAAGAGGGCATCAGATCACATTACAGATGGTTGTGAGCCACCATGTGGTTGCTGGGAATTGAACTCAGGGCCTCTGGAAGAAGAGCCAGTGCTCTTAACCACTGAGACATCTCTCCAGCCCGAATTTTGTTTATTTTTATTTTATTTTATTTTTTTTTAGTTTTTGTTTTTTCAAGACAGGGTTTGTCTCTGTATTCCTGGCTGTCCTGGACTTGCTTTGTAGACCAGGCTGGCCTCAAACTCACAGAGATCCACCTGCCTCTGCCTCCCTAGTGCTGGGATTAAAGACGTGCACCACCACACCTGGCTGCTATTTTGAATTTTTATATTTTTGGTTGGGAGCCTAGCCTTTAATGGCTAAGCCCTATTTTGAATTTTTAAAACTTATGTGTATGTATTTATTTTGTGTGTGGTGGGATTGTGTGTGTGGCCTTTATGTGCTAGACTCAGTTTTTGTTTTGTTTGTTTGTTTGTTTGTTTGTTTTTTGTCTTCATCATGTGGGTTCCAGGGGTTCATTCAGCTCAGGTCATCCGGCTTCGCAGCACACCCCTCTTTCCACTGGGCCATCTCACCCACCCCAGTTTGAAGTTTAAAAAAATTGTTTTTTCTGCCACTCATTACTAGCAACTGAGTGAAATGAAGAGGAGTTATAGGTTAACTTGAAAATATTTTTTCTTTCCAAGAAGGGTTCTATGGGTCAGGGAATGTAACTTTTTTTAAAGAATGATATTTTGCTGGGTGTGGTGGTGCATGCCTTTAATCCCAGCACTCGGGAGGCAGAGGCAAGTGGATCTCTGTGAGTTCAAGGCCAGCCTAGTCTACAAAGTGAGTCTGGGACAGCCAAAGCTACACAGAGAAACCTTGTCTTGACCCCCCTAACCCTCACCCCCCCCAAAAAGAGATATTTCATTTTAATTGAAATTACTGTAATTCTGTTTTTCAGGAAGAAGAGAAGTTAATCCAGCAGGAGTTGAGTAGTCTGAGGGCAACTGTCTCCGCTCCTGCCACAACCCTGGTGCGTCTCACAGCCCACACACTTGCATCTGAAGCCCGCTCCACTGGTTAGGACAGGGTCTCTCTGTGTGGCCTTGGCTGTCCTGGACTCGCTTTGTAGACCAGGCTGGCCTCGAACTCATATCGACCCATCTGCCTCTGCCTCCCAAATGCTGGGATTAAAGGCGTGTGCTACCACACCCGGTGGATTAGGACTTTTCAAACAACATTCACTCACCTGCTCTATCCTGGCCGCTGAGCTGTTTGTAGGTCTTGAGATGCTAGCTCAGGAGGTCTTTATTGTTACAGGTTTTTATTGACATGTACCAACTATATCCTTATAGGGCACATTGTAACAATCCAACACAAAATGTACACACTGTGTATTGCCACTTAACATTTATTCCACTTAAAACTTTTAGTGTGTAAGCCTGTGCTAAGGTGTGCATGCCATAGCATGTGTGTGGAAATAAGGTAAATTGTGAGAGTTGGTTCTCTCCGCTACCGGTGTCTGTGGGCTTGAACTCAGGCCATCAGGTTCAGTAGCAACAACCTTGACTTGCAGAGCCACTTTGCTGGCCGTACACTTTTATGGAAGAGGTTTCTTTTACAACTAACATCTGTTCATCAAGTATTTAGTGGGTGGTTTGTTGTTGTTGTTTTAAATTGATTTATTTATTACAAATACAGTGTTCTGCCTGCATATACCCCTGCACACCAGAAGAGGGCACCAAATCTCCATATATAGATGGTTATGAGCCACCATGTGGTTGCTGGGAATTGAGCTCAAGACCTCTGGAAGAGCAGACAGTACTCTTAACCTCTGAGCCATCTCTCCAGCATCTAGTGGTGGTTTTAAAACCATAATATCTATTTATTCTTACTTATTTTCTTTGTTGGTTTATTTTTTGTTTTTGGAGACAGGGTTTCTCTTGTGGTTTTCCAGGACCAGGCTGGTGTGCGCCACCACGCCCAGTTTATTCTTACTTGTTTTGATGCAGGGTCTTGTTGTGTAGCCCTGGCTGGCCTAGAACTTGCTGTGCCAGGCTGGCTTTGAATTCACAGGGATCCACTTGCCTCTTCCTCTGCTGGGATCAAGGGTGTGTACCATTACACTCAGCCTACCGAGTCTTTTTTTGTGTGTGTAAGTCATTATGGAAACATGTAACCTCTTAGTAAATATCAAGGTGATAATTTTGCATAAATACATGATCATAAACATGAATATGCAAAGTCCAAGAGAAGGTAGTTGTTTCTTTTTGTAGTCATAATATATATAGATATATACATATGTACACATGCTTTGTGATGCTTAATAGAAATGTTAAATAGAAATAATTTTCCTCTTTTTACTTTGTTAGGTTTTCATTTTCTATAATGGATATCACTGAATACAATTTTTCTTACTACAAGACATAAACCTGGTATTGGAGAAAACTGGTCACTGGACACTCAGAGTTTAGCAGGAAGATTATAACTGTAGCCATTCAGGCAGATCTGGGCACACCACATACAATTACAGAGCTGGGACAACTGGAGGGAAGTTGTAAGGCAAAGCCCCACATTAGGAATATATTTTCTTCTCTACATAAAGGAATAATAATTTAGGTAATAATTGTACTTAGACAAAACTCTGAGCTCATGCTGTGAAACCAGGGTTGAAACTTTAATGGCATGGATTAGCATCCTTATTCCTAACTAATATAAAAGCCTTTGCAAATGGATTCTCACTGTGGTTTAATTAAAAACATACATGCACACTAACAAATGTTAAAGTCACTTAGTAGTCCTAATTGATATGTTAATAAATTAACTTTTGAGCAGGGCGTGCCTTTAATTCCAGCATTCGGGAGGCAGAGGCAGGCAGATCGCTGTGAATTCGAGGCCAGCCTGGTCTACAAAGTGAGTCTAGGACAGCCAAGGCTACACAGAGAAACCCTGTCTCAAAAAAAACAAAAATCAATTAATTAATTACCTTTTACTGCTTTAAACACAAATGATTTGAACTAAACTGCATTTTCCTAAGAGTCACACACATATACGGCTAAATAATACACACACACACACATATACGGCCAAATAATGTCTTGCTCCAAGTCTTTTTGTTGTTTCATTTTTGTGACAAGGTCTCATGTAGCCCAGAATGACCTCTGACTCATGAGCTTTGGATCCTCCTGCTTTGACCTCCTGAGTACTGGGACTATAGGCATACACTACCACACCCCATCTTGTTAAAATAGTTTGTTTCCTAAGCCTCTAGACAGACAGACAGACCAAAGGTCTGACTGTGTAGCCCAAGCTGGCCTCTAGGTCCCTCTTGCCTATGCCAACCGAGTGCTGGGGTTAGACATACATACTACCACACCCAGCTCTATTTAAAAAAAATTTTTTTTTTTGAGACAGATTTAATATATCCCAAGTTATCCTCTGCCTCTTTGTCCTGATGTTAGGATTACAGATGTTGTTTATAGAACATTGAATTTTATATATTTTTTCATTTTTTATGATCCTGGGATTGCACCCAGAACTGGACATGCACTATCACTGCCAAGTTTTAATTTTAGATATTAAAATAGTCTGAACATTTTTCTTGTGGGTTTTTTCTTTTTTGGTTTTAACATTCACAATATTGTGAGTTATTTAAAAAAGAGAAAAAGGCGGTCATGGTGGCGCACGCCTGTACTCAGAGAGGCAAAGGCATGTGGATCTCTGTGAGTTGAAACTAGCCTGGTCTACAAAGTGAGTCCAGGACAGCCAAGGCGAAACCCTCTCTTGAAAAACAATAAATAAATAAATAAATAAATAAATAAATAAATAAATAACATGATTATATTTCTGTAATATAACACTGCTGAAGAAAGCTTATGTTCAGTTTGATTTCCCTCATTTCTCTTTTTTTTTTTTGCTTATTTATTATTTTTATGTGCATTGGTGTTTTGTGTGAAGATGTCAAATCAGTTGGAGCTGGATTACAGACAGTTGTGAGCTGGGTTGCTGGGAACTGAACTCTGGTCCTCTGGAAGAACAGCCAGTGCTCTTAACCGCTGAGCCATCTCTCCAGCCCCCTCACCCTGTTTCTTGAGATGGGTTCTTCAGACTAGTCTCCAACTCCTGGGCTCTCACAATCCTCTGCGTTAGCCTGCAACCCCAGTTCCTGAGTGCCAGGTGATGGGAATACAGCTGGCTTGAAGTTTGATATTCAAAATTGAATATCTTTTTCTTCTCTTTTCTTTTTTCTTTTTCTTTTTTTCTTCTTCTTTTTTTTTTTTGTGGGGGGCGCAGTTTCGAGACAGGGTCTCACTGTGTTTGTGTATACTTGGCTGTCCTGGACTCACTCTGTAGACCAGGCTGGCCTCTGCCTTTGCCTCCTGAGTGCTGGGATTAAAAGGTGCACCATTGTGCCAAGCTTGTATATTTTTGTTACAGAATATGTTACCAACTCGTGGCAATTTTTCTAGTTTTCATTTGGTGAAATATATTCAAACTGATTTTAAGTGCCAAATATGATCACCACTGATGAAATTTTGTCTGAGAACCCCCTCTAATCAAACTTAGAATTAGAAGTAGCTTCAGGTAGTTTATAGTGTCATTATCAATGAAATATTTGAGCTAATTTTTTGACATTAATAGTGTTGGTAATTGTTAGAAGCAACTTTTATTCTATATTCTGGTATTAGGCAGTTGCTTTGTAATATGTACCTTAGTTCTTCATAGCTAGGATAAGCGGCTCACTTGCTAAATGAATGTGACACACAGAAAAAGGAAAACATTCCATTTGTTTAAGTAGTGATCAGTTTTTCACTTTTCAGAAAATGATGAAGGAGTGTATGGTGAGACTTATCTATTGTGAAATGCTTGGATATGATGCTTCTTTTGGTTATATACATGCAATCAAGTTGGCCCAACAAGGAAACCTCTTAGAAAAAAGAGTGGGTATGTATTTGTTTAAGACTTGCTACTTATTGTTGTTGTTAAGGTTTTAACCACTATATAAAATGATGGCTGGTATATAGTACGTTCCTAGAGCATTTTCTTATATATTTTCTCTTTTATAGTCTTGGGGACTAAATGTAGACCTACATGCTGAGTCAGGTTCTCTACCACTGAGCTACAAAGCAGCCCACATCCCCAAAGCTAACACTTTAGAACTACAAAGCCTATACATAAAACCAACCTTCTTCTGTGTATGAATCGTTTTGGAGTTCCAGAGATTAAAATTTGCTTGATTGTGTGATAATGAGATGCTACATACACATGTAAAATCTATTGAACTGTACACATAGGTTAGTCCTTGTATGCATATTGTACCTTACTAACTCTTGTTTTAAGAAATGTATTTAATCCCAGTAGTTTAATTATGAGAGAAGACTGTTAATTAATCAGTTAATCTGCTTTTTAAAACAAAGTCTTACTGTGTAACCCAGACTGGCTTCAGACTTGCTACTTTGCCTCTCAAATGGTGGATTACTGGCTTGCTTGGCTAAGAAGTAATTCTTTGTAAACTAAGAGTGGAAACAAACTAGAATAACTTAAAATATGCTGTTCTCACTTTCACAATGCTAGCTATAGAGATTAGAGGTATTAAGATTTTTTTTCCCTGCAATAGTCCTTGAGGGTATTTGGAAACATTCTTTTCAAGGCCTTGAATTGTTTCCAGTCACTGCCGCTAGATAGGGGTGGAGCTGCGCCTCATCCAATGAGCCTGATGATGTTGCGCTCTAGGGACAAGCAGGCTTTATGGATGGTACTGATTGCCTCAGCTGACGGAGGAGGGGGAAAGGTGATAGGTAAACAGCACTCACATACTGTCCCCACTCCACCCCAAATCCTTTCCTATCTCCCAGAGTAGAATGTTCTGTGGCATCTTCCTGTCCTTATTCCAAATTAAATTTGAACTCTTCTGAGATCACTCTGTGATGCCCTCCAGCTAGTACTTTAATGGTGACGCGTGTCTTTTCTTACTATATTTTAATGTTTCTTCATATATTAATATTTTGGCTTTCAAATTAATTTAAGCATTTTATAATCCTGAACTTTTTTTTTCTGTTAAAAATAATCTTTACTGGTAATTTACTTTAAAATTGATTTCTTGGGTTGGGCCAGGCATGGTGGCGCATGCCTTTAATCCCAGCACTCGGGAAGCAGAGGCAGGCGGCTTTCTGTGAGTTCCAAGACAGCCTGGTCTACAGAGTGAGTCTAGGACAGCCAAGGCTACATGGAGAAACCCTGTCTCAAAAAACAGGGGTAGGGGGTGTGGGGGGTGGGGCTGATCTCTTGGTGCACTCCTTTAATCCCAGCATTTGGGAGGCAGAGGGTGGATTGCTGTGAGTTCCAGGCCAGCCTGGACTACAAAATGAGCCCAGGACAGCCAGGATTATTAAACAGAGAAACCCTGTCTTGAAAAACAAAAGCAAAAAACAAAACAAACCACCCCCTCAAAAAAAAATTCTGACCTCTGGGATTGAAGATGTACATCATCATGTCCGTCTCAATTGATTGATTTATTTATTTAGTATACAGTGTTCACCTGTAGGCCAGAAGAGGGCATCAGATCTCAGTATAGATGGCTGTGAGCCACCATGTGGTTCCTGGGAATTGAACTCAAGACCTCTGGAAGAGCAGCCAGTGCTCTTAACTTCTGAGCCATCTCTCCAGCCCCCCAAAACTGATTTTTTTAAAAAGCTTCAGCAGGAAGTTCCTTTTTTGTTTTTATTGTTGCAGGACATTTGATCCCTGTGAACCCCAAGATTGTGAACTGTAAAAACCTGGGTTTTTTTTGTTTTTGGAGTGAGTCTCATGAAGTCCAGACTGGCCTCTAATTTATTATGTAGCCATGATCTTGAACTTGCATCTTCCTGCCTTCATTTCCCAAATGCTAGGAGTGTCCTGCACTCCTGGCTTGCGTGAGCCTGCAGTTTTGTGCCTTTAGGCTCCTACCCTACTGAGAGTTTCCATAGCTTTTCTAATGATCTTCATTTACCTTCTACATGGTTATATTAGGAGTGTTTTTCTTATTTTGTTTGTTTGTTTCTTAAAGTTTTTGTTGTTTGTTGTTGTGGTGGTTTTCTTTTCTTTTCTTTTCTTTTCTTTTCTTTTCTTTTCTTTTCTTTTCTTTTCTTTCTTTTTGAGACAGGGTCTCATTATATAGCCCTGGCTGACCTTGAGCTCACAGAGATCTACCTGATTCTGCCTCTATAATTCTGGGATTAAAGATGTGTGCCAACATGCCTATCAGAGAAAAGAAAAAATTTTTTTACATTATAATTGAACATTATAGGAGAAGTGAAAAGCAACTTCATCTTTTTTACTTATAAAGGGAGGTGTGTTAGATATGAATGATTTGAAATGTCTATAATTTAGTCCTGGGAGGAAGTTGTGATGGTAGATTCCAGATTCAAGCAAAATTTGATGTTTCTTTGCTTTCTTCTATATCTTTCTTCTTATTTTCATTTCTCTACCTTTACTATTTCTTTCCTTCCTAATATTTTCTTCAACATTGAATTATTTTCTTTATTCTCTTTGTATATTGCCATTTTTAGTTTATAAAATAGTGATATCCTTCTTTTTTAAATATTTAAAATAATTTTAGTATCTTTATTGTGTATGTGAATATGCACATGCCACAACACATTTGTGGAGGTAAGAGTTGGTCCTGTTCCTGCTATGATGCCCTTCTTAGTGTTAGCTATTTTGTTAAGGACTCAGAACAGATCCAAGTGGATGCCCATTATATACCACACGCTACAGTCACTTGTATAGGTGGGTAACTTACATTGCTTCATTTGGAGACTCTGCAATGGTGGGGGGAGGGGATAGAAACCGACATAAAAGTTAGTAGTTATAATGTTAAAATCACTTGCATGACCATGGTCTATGTGTTGTTGTTCTCATATGGTCAGGCCTAAGGGTATCAATGAAAGCCTCAGTTTCCCTGATTGCTGAGTCTGTGTGGAAAATGCATACCATATCACACGATACAGTTCTGTGGAATATCTTTAAATATTGCAGGCTAGAATTTAGTTAGACAGCTTTGGGGCAGCCATTTATTGATTGATTGATTGGTTGTTGGTTGGTTGCTTTTTTGAGACAGGGTTTCTCTGTGTAACAGTCCTGGCTATCCTGGACTCACTTTTGTAGACCAGGCTGGCCTCAAACTCAGAGTGATCCGCCTCCCGGTGCTGGCATTAAAAGTATCAGCTATTTTTGTTTTGGCTTCCTTTGGCACAAACATGGGACTGCTCTCGTTTGTTGCTCAGCTGAGTTCTGTGTTGGGATAGGCAGGAGGAATTCTAAGAAACAATAGATAACTGGAAATATTGGGTCTGAGCCAGGTGTGGTGGTACACGTTTTTAATCCAGTACTTTCGAGACAGAAGAAGTGGACCACTGTGAGTTTGAGGCCAGCCTGGTCTACAAAGAGAATCCAGGACAGCCAAGGCTACACAGAGAAACCCTGCGTTGAAAAACAAACAAAGAAAATATTGAGTCTGGCTGTGGTGGTGCACAGACCTTTAATTCCAGCACTTGAAAGGCAGAGACAAGGAGCTTTCTGTGAGTTTGAGGCCAGCCTGTCAACGCAGCACGCTTGTTGTAACAATTAAGGTTTCATTAATATGACCTTTGAGCTAGTTTGGTCTTGGTGACTTGGGTGTGAGTTATATTTTAGCTGGACAGGTGAGTCCTGAGCAAGAAGACACAGCTCTGCTGTAATTGCTCCCTGGCCTTGTCAGCTTTTCCCTCTCTTGTAGGAGTCATAGCTTTGTTCCTCTGTCATGACAGTCACTTATGCTGCTCCTTGTGGTTGTGAGACTAGAAGGTTCTGAATGGTTTCCCATGTTGTACACCAGACACAGATGCATGGGTAATGTGAAAGATAGCTAACACCATGTCTGTACTGAAAAGGCTAAAGGAGTTGGGTAGAAGCAGAATGGGGATGAGAGGCGGGTAAGCGGGCCCCAGGCAGAGGGCACGTGGGCTCTGTCTGTCTGCTGAGCCCTGCTTCCCCCTTGTAATCGCCATAGACTGCAGGACTTTACCCTCTCCTTTGATCTCGTCATTATACTGGCATAGTAATCATGCTTGCATCATAGGGTTTGGAGAATTAAACGAGGCAAGGCTTATAGAGTTATTGTCACATAGTAACGAATAAATACCACTGCCAGTATGAAGAAATGGCATAAAGTACATGGACTCCATGTTCATGGCATTTGTTCTTCAACAACTGTTATTCACCACTCTTCAAATTGAGAAACAAGATGTAATATAATTAGTCAGCTAGCTCATACAATATGTAAATCATCAGTGACTCAATGCTAACTCAATAACTAGGTTTTTGAATAATTGTATGTTTGGCTCTAAGAATATTTTGATTGATAAAGCAGAGATTTGCACTAGAATCTGTGTCATCCACAGGGCCTTAATTTGGTGTTCATCTTGTAGAATCTGCAGTTCTGAATCTGCAGGATAAAGGACACCTGAAATCTTTTTTTTGTTTGTTTGTTTTTGTTTTTCGAGACAGGGTCTCTCTGTGTAGCCTTGGCTGTCTTGGACTTGCTTTGTAGACCAGGCTGGCGTCGAACTCACAGCGACCCACCTACCTCTGCCTCCCAAGTGCTGGGATTAAAGGTGTGCATCACCACCACTGGGTGACGCCTGAAATCTTTAGTGACATTTGTTAACCTTGTATTTTACACTTTGTGTTTATGTTACCTGTAACTGATGTGTTTTACACTTAAAACATGGAGTGGATAGGCTTTAATTTACTAGAATAGGAATTTTTGGGGAGGTAGGTAGTAATGAAAACTTTTCCTTCATTTTTTAATAGGTTATTTGGCTGTCTCTTTATTTCTACATGAAAGTCATGAACTTTTGCTTCTCCTTGTGAATACAGTGGTAAAGGTATCGTATCATATTGTACGCTGGTTAATATGAAGTCTTATTTCTGCTGTCATATGACTCTTTAGTCATAGTTACTTAAATACTTAAAAAATCACCTTAGAAAGATTGGTTGGTTGGTTGGTTTCTCTTTTGTTTATTTTGTTTGGTTTTGGTTTTTTTTTGTTTTCTAGTTTTTTGAGACAGGGTTTCTATGTAGCCCTGACTGTCCTGGAACTTTCTCTGTAGACCAGGGGGGGCCTTGAACTCATAGAGATCTGCCTATCTCTGCCTCCCAAGTGGCCACTATCACCCGGCTAAGATAGTTTTTTTTTTTCAACTCTATTTTATTTTATTAGATGATATCCATTTGATTCCAATTTTCAGTAAATGGCATAATTTCATCCTTTTTTAAAATTTATTTTTTATTTATTCATTTCACATCTCCATGGCAACCCCATCCTCCTCACCTTCCAATCCTACTCTCCCTCCCTCCCTCCCTTCCCCCCCTCCTCAGAAGAGGGGGGCCCTCCCACCAGCTCATCAATTCGAATCAGGACCAAGCACCCCCCCCCAACCTACCCCCCCACCCCCCATCCTCTGTGGCCTGGCAAGGCAGTCCAGCCAGGGGGTAGTAATCGAAAAGCCAACCAGAGTTCATGCCTGAGATAGCCCCCACTTCCCTCAATAGAGGACCCACATGAAGCCCAGGCTACCGATTGGCCACATCCCTCCAAGGGGCCTAGGTCCAGTCCATGTATGGTCATTGGTTGGTGCCTCAGTAGTAGCAGGGGCCATAGAGACTGAAGAGAACACCCTCTAACTAGACAAGCCTAGTGGAGGGAGGGGAGCACCAACCCATCCCCCCCCACACACACAAAAAGACCCTCAAAATTCACCCTGCCTACAAGACATGCAGGGATAAAGATAAACAGAAACCAAGGGAATGTCAACCAATGCCTGGCCCAACCCAAGACCCACTCCATGGGAGAGAGCCAGCCCCAGACACTATTAACGATACTCTGCTATGCTTGCAGACAGGAGCCTAGCAGAGTTGTCCTCTGAGAGGCTCCACCCAGCAGTGCCTCAAAACAGATGCTCAGACCCACAGCCAAACCGTGGGTGAAGCTTAGGGAGTCTAGCGGAACAGTGGAGGGAAGGAGCAAAGGGCCTGGGGGTGACAGGAGCTTTACAAGAAGATAGTTTATTTTTATACACTTATTTTTTTTTAATTACATGTATGTGTACGTGTGAGCGCAGATGCCTGTGGAGGCCAGAAGATGGCATCGGATTCCTTGGTGTTAGAGTTCACAGCAGTTGTGGGCTGCCTGGTGTAGGCACAGGGATTCAAACTCTAGTCCTCTAGATGCACAGAGACTGCCTACAGAGGGCAAGGATTAAAGGTGTGCACTACTCACCTGGCTGGTTTTTGTTTTTAAGATTTATTTATATATTTTATGTATATGAGTGCTCTATCTACATGCACACCTGCAGGCCAGAGGTGTGGGAATTGAACTCAGGACCTCTGGAAGAATGGACAGTGCTCTTAACCACTGGGCCATCTCTCCTGGCTGTTTATTTTTTGAGAGAAGTTCTCTTTATACAAAGGTTGGCCTTGGACTACTAATCCTCCTGGCCCCACCCCTCCTGAGTGATGAGATTCCAGTGTGCACCATTACAACTGGGTTATGACATTGTGGAGACTGAACCCAGGGCTTTGTGCATGCCAGACAAGTACTCTACCAATAGAACTACAGCCCCAGCTCGCTGCTATTATTAACCCGTGTGTGTGTGTGTGTGTGTGTGTGTGTGTGTGTGTGTGTGTGCACTCGTGTGTGTGTGGGGGGGGGTAAGGACCGTTTCTATTCTCCCCTACCCTCTTACCTTTCTTTCTGAAATAGGATCTCATGTGTCTCAGACTTGCTTCAAACTCATAGCCAAAGATGGCACTGAACTCTGATCCTCTGCCCATGCCGCCCCAGTGCTAGGAATATAGGCACACACTGCCTGCCTTATGACATTTTCTTACAAGTTTATAGTATGTGCTGAGCATGAAAGTGTTTATTGGGCTGAGAGTTTTCTGGTAGTCTTAAGGTTTTATTGTGGATAGAATCGTATCTGTAAATAAGAGTACTTGTATTCTTCCTTTTGTGTTTCTGTCCTTATTTTCCATTCTTGTATCATTGTTTTGAGTTTTTCCACACTTAGGATAATACTGGCCATAAGTTTGCCAGATATAGCCTGTATTGGATTCCTTCTATCCTTAGTCTCTTTGAGATTTTCATCATAAAGAGAGGTTGGATTTTGTCAGAATCCTCCTTTGTATTTGGATGATCATGTAGTTCCTGCCTTGTGTCTAGTTATGTGATGTGTTCGTATTAATCTGCATGTTGACCCATCCTGCACCTCTAGAATAAAACCTACTTGATCATGGTGCATAATCTTTTGATTTGTTTTGTTTTGTTTTGTTTTGTTTTTCAAGACAGGGTTTCTCTGTGTAGCCTTGGCTGTTTTGGACTCGCTTTGTAGACCAGGCTGGCCTGTGACTCACAGCGATCTGCCTGCCTCTGCCTCCTGAGTGCTGCACCATTGATTTGTTATTGAATTTGGTGTGTTGTTTTGTTTGTTTGTCAGTTTTTAGACAGTGTCTCACTATATTTCCCTGGCTGGCCTGGTCACAGAGTTCTGCCTGCTTTTCTGACCTGAGTGCTGGGATTACAGGTGTGCTCCGCCATACCTGGCAGTTTGCAAACATTTTATTGAGAATTTTGACATTTGTGTTCATCAGAGGAATTAGTCTTTAGTTTCTTTTTGTTTCCTGACTAGGTTTCATAGAGAGTGTTTGGTAGTGTCCCTGCTTTTCTTTTTTTTATGGAATGATTGAGAGACTTTGGCCCTACTGAGTCATTAAAGTTCTGGTAAAGTTCATCTGTTCTGTGAAGCCTTCAGGGCCTGGATAGTTTCAGTGGGGATTTTATTTATTACTGCTTCAGTCCTGTTCTTGTTGTAGTTATATTTAAATTATATCATGTTGGTTTGATTTTGGTGGGTCATGTGGATCTGGAAATTAGTTTACTTTAAATTTCTCAAAGTAGCATAATGCATGTTATTAAAAAAATTGGCTTGGAGAGATGGCTCAGGCGTTAAACGCTAGGCTCACAACCAAAAATTAAAAAATGTTCTATTCTGAATTTTATTGTTGTCTGTTGAAATACCTCCCTTTTCAGCTGTAATTTTATTATTTTGGGTCCACCTTCTCTTTGGTTGTTTTGCCTAAGGGTTGATCTCATCCTTTCAGAGAACCAGATATTCCATTGATTCTTTGTTTTTCTTCATTTCTGCTCTGATCTAGTTTTTTTTCCTACCTACTGGTTTTAGATTTGGCTCTTCTTGTTTACTGAGACCCTAAAGTACAGTTTTATATTATTTGCTTGTTCTTTCTCTGATATAAAAAATTAAATCTAATTTATTATCATTATCATCATCATCATCATCATTATTGTATGTGTGCAGAGTGTGTGCCGTGTGAAGGTCGAAGGCCAACTTTGGTTCCTTCCTTCCACTGTGAGTTCCAGGGATTGAGCTAAGGCGGTCAGGCTCCTGAAGCGTATGCTTCTATGTGCTAAGCAAGGTTGTTCCCTTCCACAACTCTTCTGACTAACTTTGGCTTAAGTTCTGTTTTATCAGCTTGTAGAATATTAACACCTGCTTGTTTCCTAATTCCATTTCCTTGGATACCTTTTTCCATTCTTTTTGCCCTAAGGCTGAGTCTGTCTTTGAGTGTGAGGTGCATGTTTGCTTTGTTTTTAATACAGTATAGCATTCTCTGTCTTTTGATTGGTGAGTTGAGGCAATTGGTAATGCAGAGTTATTTTTGTAAGGTGCATATTAATTTTGTAGTATTGGGTGTTTTCTTGATCTTCATTTACTTAACTAATTTTTTTTGGTGTAGTTTATTTTTCCCAGGCTTCATTTTTCTTTTCAGTCTGAAGAATTTCTTCACGTATCTTCTATAGACTTGATTCAGTAGTTCTTTATTCCTTACACGATGCAGTTTAGCCATGCTCACTTTGGTCCCCTCTTGCCCTCTGACTCCTCTATTCCTCTTGGTCTCCCAGCTGTCCCCCTGCTATGTTCATGTATGGCCCAATGAGTTTCACTAGTATTATTTACAGGAGAGTAGGTAAAGGCATGTTAACAGGAGCACCTTACTGGTGGCTACACTGCAGAAGAAAATGTCTACCCTGCCTCCATCAGACAACTGCATGTACATCCTCATGGAGGCCTGGAGTCCCATGAGCTCATCTCTCTTCTAGAGCAGGGTGTTGATGGCCCAGTCAATCTTGTGCAGATTCTTTTTTTTTTTTTTCCTCCTTCTTCTTGTGCAGATTCTGTGGCTCAAGAGTATATGTCATGGCTGGAAGTTAGCTTTCCATACTCCTTCCCAACCTCCCCCTGCCTCTTAGACTCTTTCTGCCCCTTCCTCATGATGTTCTCTGAGCCTTGCAGGGGTCATGTAGATGTTCCATGTATGGCTGGGCATTCAACTGTTGCTCATTATTACAGTGTTTACCAATTACAAGTAGTCACCATTAGCCTGTTTCTGTTGCAGGAAAGCTGCTTCCCCCGCTGCCCCCGAACACCCCCCCCACCAGCCTTGCTGCATGTGGTTGCCTAGCACTGATCTTTCAGAGCTTGAAATACAGCTCCAAGTCCTGCAGTCTTTAAAAGTTTTTGTTAAAATTTATTGTTCTCTTTTTGTTTGTTTGTTTGTTTTTTCAAGGCAGGGTCTCTCTGTGTAGCCCTGGCTGTCCTGGACTCGCTCTGTAGACCAGGCTGGCCTTGAACGCACAGTGATCCACCTGCCTCTGCCTCCCGAGTGCTGGGATTAAAGGCGTGCGCCACCATGACAGCTAGAAAATTATTGTTCTCTTAACGAGCCTACTCTTACCTATGACTTGGTGTTTGTCTGTTACTTTTCCATTGCTGTGATAAAACACCACAACCAAGGCAACTTATGAAGAAAGCATTTAATTGGGCTATGGTTTCAGAGGGTTAGAGTCCATGATGGCAGAGCAAAGACATGGTGGCAGGAACAGCTAGAGCTCACATCTTGATCTATAACCAAGGGACAAAAAGTGCACTGGGAATGATGTGGGCCTTTGAAACCTCACAGCCCAGCCCCAGTGACACACCTCTTTCAACAAGGCCACACCTTTTAATCCTTCCCCCAACAGTTTCACCAAGTGGGGACCAACCATTCAAATATATAAGCCTATGGTGGTCATTACCACCCAAACCACCACAGTGTTTCTTATGGCACTCAGTATGCCTTCTTCTGCATATTTTGTGTTTGAGGTGTAAGATGAAATCAGGAGGTTCTTTTCTGGTCTCATTTGTTTAGTATCCTAAATGCCTCCTATAGTTGGATGGGCAGTCCTTTTTTTTTTGTATTTGGGAAATTTTCTGCTCTAATTGTATTGAATACAATTTTCTATGCTTTTGATGTGGTATTCTTCATTTAATGCCCATAGTTTATAGATTTTTATCTTCTCATAGTGTCCAGTAGATATGGAGTTGGCTAGACTGGCCAACCGGTGAACTCTGGGGATTCCCTGTGTCCTCCTCCCAGAACTGGGATAACATGCGTGGCTTTTACATGGGTGCCGGAGATCAGGCACGGGTCCTCATGCTTGCACAGCAAGCACTTCACTCGCCAATCATCTCTCCAACCCCTGTCAAAATTGTAAAAAATCATTTAATTGATTAGTGTGTCCATGTACATGTGTGCACATACACACTTGCTAGAGCATATATGTGGAAGTCAAAGGACAACCTCTAAGAGTCAGTTCTGTCCTATGTTGCTGAGGCAGGGTCTTGTCTTCCTGTCACCTGCAGACTCCAGGCGAGCTGGCCTCTGAGCTTCTGGGCATTTCCATCTCAGCACCCCATTTTACCACAGTACTGGTGTTATATAGATGCTTGCCACATGTCTGGCTTTCTTTGTGGGCTCTGGACATTAAATTGTCAGGTTTGCTTAGTGAACGTTTTTTTAATGCACTGAGCCATCTTACCAGCCTTTCTTTCAAAAATATATTTACTCACTTTCCAGACCATATGCATATTTATGTATGAGCACATACTTTTTATTATATTGTATAAATTATAAAGCTCCATTTATATTTACTAGAAAAGTTCATGAAGTTGTTTTCTTAGTCTGGGAAAGTTTAAGGGTTATGACAAAGGAGACTGTTTTGGCCTGTAGCTGGTCAGTTGCCTTTGACTCTGTTAAGGCAAATGAAACCAGTGGGAAGTATTTTGTAGGTTCAGAGGCAGGTATGACTGTGTAAGTTGATTATAAAGCTAGGGGAAATGACTAAGTAAGCAGGGTTGTTATGATGCTGAGTTTGTCATCTCTTCTTTAAGTTTGTGTGGACTGTCTTCTTTGCTTACTTATGGCAGGACCTGCAGAGCACTAATCTGGTAGAAGTGTGCATGGCACTCACTGTTGTCAGCCAGATTTTCCCTCGAGAAATGATTCCAGCTGTTCTTCCATTAATAGAAGATAAACTTCAACATTCTAAGTAAGTAAATTATTTTGACATAGATTAGATGTCTATACTATATCTATTTTAAATAGATGTAGTATTTTTATGTGTATCTTATTTATTCTTTCACAATTCCATACATCTGTATAATGTAGCTTGATCATATCCACCTCTAGCTCCCTAGACCCTTCCCAACACATCTTCTTCACCTTCATGTCTTTTCCCCCTTCTAATAATAATAACAACAACCTTCTGAGTCCAGTCAGTGTTGCCTATATATGTGGGTGTTGAACCATCCACCAAATACGAGCAACTAACAGGAGCTTGTCCCAGAGAACAATGACTCCCATTTCTCCAACAGCCGTCAACTGCCAGTAGGTAGGGCTGGACCATTTGAGCCTCCCTACTATTCATGCTGGAATATTCCCTGGCTTCGTTTTGTGCAGGTTTTGTGTAGGTAAGCACAGCTGCAGTGAGTTCATAAGGCAGTGACCATGTCATGGCCATAAGGCAGGCTTTTCGGGACTCCTCCCCACCCTCCCGCTCTTGCATTCTTTCCTCCCCGTTTCCAGCATGTCCCCTGAGCCTCGAGGGGATGGTGTTGGTAATATAGATGTCCCGTTTAGAGCTGAGCACTCATCAGTTACTTTTCTCAGCACTTTGAGCAGCTAAAAGTCTCTGCATTAACCACTGCCCCACTGCAGAAAGGTTTTCTGACTAAGGTTGAGAAAAGCACTCATTTATGGGTATAAACACGAATACTTAGAAGACAGCTTGGCAATGTGTCTATTTAGCAAAATAATAGTAGTAGGTTCTCTTAGAGGGCCCATGATCCCCAGACATGGACTTTTGACTAGGCTTACAGTATTATGCATGAATTGCCTCCTGTGGAGCAGGCCTCCTATCCAATTAGAGAGTGACTGGTCCCCGCTGTAATAGTCATGCCATTATTGCACTGCCACATCTTGCTTGACAAATCAGTATTGTTGCATATAAGGTCTACCTCTGTGGTAGTCACCAAGAATATTGGTCACTTTTCTCCCCCCAGTGGCCTGCATGACACTTTCCAGCACTATTGTATTAGAGTTCTCTAGAGGAACAGAACCAATGGTGTATGTGTATATACATACATTCATACATACATACATACATACATACATACATTTCAAAGATTTCTTTTAATTATGTCTATGCATATATATGTCTGTGAGTATGTGCACATGAGTGCAGGTGCTCACAGAGGCCAAAGGCATTAGAGCTCCTAGAGCTGGAATCACAGGCAGTTATGAGCTAACTGACATGGGAGTTGGGAACTGAACCTGGGTCCTCAGGAAGAGGCAAGAACAGCACGTGCTTTTAACCATGTATGTATGCACACTTATATACATATATATGTATGTGTATATATCGATACATATATACATGTTATAAAATTATTATTAAAGAACTTAATAAGTCAGCTTTACAATAGTAACAACAGCAGAATCACACCCAAGAGTTGATAATCTCATAATTGCTTAGGCCTTGAGGCTCCATGCTTCATGTCACCAGTCAGGACAGCCCCATGGTGGCTCTGTCATAGAAGAGGGCGGAGGTGGGACAACAAGGAAAACGTAACCTGTGGTCTCTCACTTCAAAAGGTAAAGTGCCTCAGCAGTCCCAGCCTGGCGCTGGACGCTGAGAAGGTGCCTGGATTACCCCGGTCTCTAGTGCACGATGAAAGTTTGGAAATGCTGATTCTGCCATCAGCAAGGGGATCAGCAGCAGCAGCAGCAGCAACAACGGGGCACATCAGTTGTGTCCAAAGGGAGGCCAAGCCAGCAGAAGGCAGCGTGGTTGTCCTTTTTGCTATACCCTTTTGATCTGGGCTGCTAGCAGAAGGTGCAGCCCAGAACTCGGTGGGCCTTGCCACATCAGTAAGGACTAACAGGATACTTCTTCAGGCGAAGCTTCCTACTCAGGTGGTTCTGATTTGTGACAAGTGGACATCAAAACCAACTAAACCAACAGTGGAAACTAGCTGCCAGGGAGAAGCTTCCAGTTACTTCCAGCTTGATGCCTAGCTTACCATTTGTATATGCTATACAGTACAATACACTGTCACGTTACAATGTTAACATACTTTTTGTTTTTGGGGGGGTTTGGGTTTGTTTATTTGTTTGTTTTTTGAGACAGGGTTTCTCTGTGTAATAGCCCTGCCTGTCCTGGACTCTCTTTGTAGACTAAGCTGCCTCGAACTCACAATGATCTACCTGCCTCTGCCTCCTGAGTGCTGGGATTAAAGGCGTGCGCACCACGCCCGGCTGAATGTTAACATACTTTTAAAGACAGATAAAATAAGTAATAAGAGAAAAAACTTCCAAATCTCTAACAACCCTTATGTAAAAAGAAGTTCACCAAGCATGTGTAGGGTTGGGAGCTGAGGAGGCGGCTTGGTTGGTAAAGTGTATGATGTGCAAGCGCAAGGACCTGAGCCCTCAGGTAAAAAGCTAGACATAGTACCACAAACAAATCTCTGTAACTGAAGTTTCACAGTGCAGTTATGGCGGACAACCAAGAGCAGTGAGTGGCCTGTGTTGTTTGGGAGCCTTGGAGGCTCTCTTGACTAATAAGCCATCTAATAGCCTATGGTTTCTGGGAAAAGTGTTGCTCCCTGCTGTAGGATACCCAGTTCAAACCCTTTCTATTGTAGGCTCCATAAGCCTTGAAAAGGGGCTGCTTTACTAGGGAATTCCTGCCCGGGACCAGAAACCTGCTCAAAACCTCCTGGCTCAGGAGGCCATGGACCCTATGGGAGGACTTACTGTTGTTTCGCTAAGTGGACATATTGTTAAGCTATCAATATATATTTATGTTTATCCCCTTCCTTATTTTCCCCCAAGACAGGGTTTCTCTGTGTAGCCGTGGCTGTCCTGGACTCACTCTGTAGACCAGGCTGGCCTAGAACTCACAGAGATCCTCCTACTTCTGCCTCCCGAGTGTCAAAGGCCTGTGCCACCATGCCCAGCTTTCCCCTTACTTTTGTTTGTTTGTTTTGTATTTTTGAGACAGAGTTTCTCTGTGTAATAGCCCCAGCTGTCCAGGACTCATTTTGTAGACCAGGCTGGCCTTGAACTCAGAGATCGCCTGCTCTGCCTCTTGAGTGCTGGGATTAAAGCGATGCGCCACCATACCAAGCTCCCGTTCCTTTTTTAAAATTTAAAATTATGTTTATGCATGTGTGTCCTGTGTGAGTATATATATATATATATATGAGGGCAGATGTTCACAGAGGCCAGAGGCAGCCAATGCCCCAGGAGCTGGAGTTATAGGTGGTTGTGAGCCCCCTACCGTGGGTGCTGGGATTTGAACTTGGGTCTTTTGCTTATCTGGTATGTTCAATCTCCAGCACTGAAACACAACAACAAAACATGAAACCAAAACCAACTAGAGAAATAAAAAACTAGGGTGTATGAGCTCATCTTTTCATTTTTGCTGCATGTTTGCTAGACATAATCTGCTACAGATGACGTATGAGACTGGTTTATACTTTAGCTCTTTACTATCACAAGGCTTTACAAGTCCCAGGAAGAAGAGTAGCATCTTCTTATTGACATGGCCTCTGTGCTTCCCTTCCCGGCAATGTTTGGAGTTTACTTACTTACTTATAGAAAACAGTTGCCGGGCATGGTGGCGCACACCTTTAATCCCAACACTCGGGAGATACAGGCAGGTGGATCAGTGTGAGTTCAAGGCCAGCCTGGTCTACACAGAGAAACCCTGTCTCTGAAAAACAAAAAACAAAAACCAACAATAATTTAAAAGGGACTGAGGAGAGAGCTCAGTTGATGTACTTGGAGTGTAATCGTTAAGACCTGAGTTTGGACCCCTGCCATCTTTATAAAGCCAGCTGTGTCAGCATGCACCTGTAATGCCAGTGTTGGGGAGATAGAGACAGGGAGGGAGGGCCCCAGGGCTTCCTGGCCAGCCAGGCTAGTTAAAGTCAATTGGCAAACTCCAGGTTTGCCAGGCTGACCCTGCCTCAGAAAAGAAGGTAGAGAGTGAGAGGAAGATACTGAAGTCAAGCTGGCCTCCACCTGCACACACGTGTACATCCACCTGCACACACATGTACATCCACCTGCACACACGTGTACATCCACCAACGTGTATCTCTACACACAATCTTCCCTCCCTCCAAAAGAGAACCTCTTGAAATCTTACTTCTTAGCAAGAAGTAAGATTTTTGTCTTTTTTTTTATACTTTACTGCATTAGAATAAAATAATTAGTAATAGATACTTGGTGGCTGAGGTTGCCTTGTTAAATTTCATTTTTTATCCTTAGGGAGATTATACGAAGAAAAGCAGTTCTGGCATTATACAAATTTTACCTCATTGCCCCTAACCAAGTACAGCATATCCATACTAAATTTCGGAAGGCACTCTGTGACAGAGATGTTGGGGTCATGGCTGCCTCTTTGCATATATACCTTAGGATGATTAAGGTAAGTTGGCAATTACAGCATGTGCTCAGTAGTTACCATTGTAACAATATCACTGTGGAATTAGAAAACTCAGGGGCCAGGTGTGGTGGCGCACGCCTTTAATCCCAGCACTCGGGAGGCAGAAGCAGGCGGATCTCTGTGTGAGTTCAAGGCCAGCTTGGTCTACAAAGTGAATCCAGGACAGCTAAGGATAGGAAACCCTGTCTCAAAAAGGGGGGGGGGGGGGAGGAGAAATAAAACTCAGATATCTCAATAAAATGGTTAGTATTTTATACCATTATCGAGCTAGAGAGATGGCCAGTGGGTTAAGAGTGCTTGCTGCACAGCAGAAAGACCTGAAATCAGATCCTAGCGCCTATATAAAAAGCTGGCGTGACCATCCGTGTGTGCCTGTTGCCCTATTGCTGTGGAAGCCAGAGGCAAAGGGTTCTAGATCTTCCTGCCTCACAGTCTTGTTCTAGGTTCAGCGAGAGCCCCTGTTACAAGAGAATAAGGCAGGGTGATAGAGCAGGACACCCAGAATCCCCCACGGGGCTCTGCATGTGCATAGGCACACACTCATGTACACACTGTGCATATACCACAAACATATGTACTATATTTACACATATAAATATATGTTATACTCTTATTTACTTTTTTTTTTTGGTTGGGTTTTTTTTTTTTGGGGGGGGGCGTCTTTTTGAGACGGGGCTTCTCTGTGTAGCCTCGGCTATCCTGGACTAATTTTGTAGACCTAGACCAGGCTGGCCTTGAGCTCACAGTGATCCACCTGCCTCTGCCTCCGGAGTGCTGGGATTAAAGGTGTGTGCCACTATGCCCAGTTCTATTATTTACTTTTAAGTGTAACTTTTGTAAGTTGTTGATAATGAGTTGTATGCAAAAAAGACCAGGAATTCAAGTCCACAACTGGTCAAAATTTAGAGGAAACTCTGTGGTGCCTGACCACAATAGATACATCTACAACACAACTCCTGCACCTCAGGCTTGGGGAACGTTCTGCAGAGGGATGACAAGATTATAAGAGCCAGAGGACTAGAGCATCTGCTGTGAGATAGTGTCTCCTGTGACAGGGAGCAGCACTCATGAAATCTCAACAATTCGGTCACCTAAAAGCCTGAGCGGTGACAGCGGTGGGTGGGAGAAATCTCATAAGGCCCCCTCTCCCCAAAGGAAGAGCTACAGGCAATTAATGGCTGCTGAGAGAGGGAGGCTAGTCTTCTCCACTGATGAGGCCCTGGTAAGCTACCCAGGCAATACCAAGTGGTCAGCTTAAGCATATATACATATGAGCAACTTTAAATGGACTCAGCAGATTGTTTTTATATGTATTTTATGTACATTTATGATAATAATAATTAAAAAGAAGTCATGAATTTCAGGGAGTGGGGGAAGGACATGGGTGGAGCTGGTAAGAGGAAGGAGTGGAAATGACATAAATATAGTACTTAGTATGAAATTATAAAACATATATATGGATATAAAAGAATAAGTTGGCTACACAGCAAATTTAAGGTTAGCCCTAGATTATATGAGACCATGTTTCAAAAAAGAAAGAAAAGACATTATTAATAACAGATTTTTTTTTTTATGTAGGAAAATTCTTCTGGCTATAAAGAACTGACTGAGAGTTTTGTAACAATTTTAAAGCAAGTGGTGGGAGGAAAGCTGCCGGTTGAGTTCAGTTACCACAGTGTGCCAGCACCGTGGCTGCAGATCCAGCTCCTGAGAATACTGGGGCTGCTGGGAAAGGACGATCACAGGTAAGCCCTGCCAAGTCGCCGCCTGACCACACATGTCACACAACCTAGGTTAGGCACCGAGAAGCTTCATCAAAAACCTTCCAAAAAGTTTCCAGCACTTCCTACCTTACTGGTGGAAGTAAATAACCGATGTGTGAACACAGATTCCTTCCGTTTGCTGAGGCATTCCTAGCTTACCCATATTTTCTCTTTGTGAAATGTACTTGCTTAATCATTGGAATAGAGGGTGAGCCAGATAATAAACACTTCACCTTGTGTGGGTCACATGCTGTCTGCTGCAGCTACAGCACTCTGTAATAGACTGAAAATAACCATAGAAAACACACAGTTTAATGAAGGTGGCTGTGTTCCAGAAGAAAAAAGTTTGATAAACATTAATGCCTGAATTTCAGATGATCTGAACATTTCAGTAGATATTATCTTTAACATATAAAAGCTATTCATAACTTGCAGTCGTAAAGAGGAGTATAACCAAAACACATTATGTATATTATGAAAGTGTCAGTATGAAGCCCATTATTTGTAGTAGATGCTAATAACATGAAAGTCACAAAAAGGAAACCATAAAATATAACATTCGTTATCTATTTTAGCAAACAACAAAACAAAGATGGAGATTGTCTCTTAGAAGCACCTGTGCTGAAATTTAATTAAATTCACAGTCTTTCTTAGAGTTAGTTACCATTTGATAGGAAACACGGAGGGATATATTAATGGTGTTAACTCCAAGATACAGGCTGTGGAGAATAGCCGACAAATGACTTTCATCAATGATTAGATGGAAGAGAAAATTGAAAAGTAAGAATAGGCCTGGAGAGATGGCTCAATGGTTAAGAGCACTGGCTGCTCTTCCAAAGGACCCAGGTTCAATTCCCAGCACCCACATGTCAAATTACAACTTTCTGTAACTCCAGTTGCAAGGGATTAAACACCGTCACACAGACATACATGCAGGCAAAACACCAATGTACATAAAATATAAATAAATTAAAAAGCTGGTGGCGCACACCTTTAATCCCAGCCCTCAGGAGGCAAAGGCAGGCCGATCACTGTGAGTTCAAGGCTAGCCTGCTCTACAAAGTGAGTCCAGGACAGCCAAGACTACACAGAAAACACTGTCTTGAAAAATCAAAATAAAAAGAAGAGGGGCTGGAGAGATGGCTCAGAGGTTAAGAGCACTGCCTGCTCTTCCAAAGGTCCTGAGTTAAATTTCCAGCAACCACATGGTGGCTCACAACCATCTATAATGAGATCTGGTGCCCTCTTCTAGCATGCAAACATGACATTCAGGCAAAACACTGTATACTTAATAAATAAATAAATCTTCTTTTAAAAATTATAAAAGAAGAAACACATATGGCCAGTAACTAATAAACAAAGAGAGAAAGAAAAGTAAGAATATGTAGATTAAAGACATTTAAAAGCATTAGCAACCAATTAAAATGTGTCGGTCCTGGGCTGGCAAGATGCTGAGAAGGAAAGGGTGCTTCCCAGCAAGCATGGTGACCTGAGTTCAGTCCCTGGGACCCACACGGTGGCAGGGCAGAGTGGACTTTGTTTTGGGTTTTGTTTGTTTGTTTGTTTGTTTTGGTTTTGTTTTTTGTTTTCTTTTGAGACAGAGTTTCTCTGTGTAGCCTTGGCTGTCCTGGACTCACTTTGTAGACCAGGCTGGCCTCGAACTCACAGCGATCAGCCTGCTTCTGCCTCCCTCCCAAGTGCTAGAATTAAAGGTGTGTGCCACCATGCCTGGCTCAGAACTGACTTTGTAAGTTGTTCTCTGACCTCCACGTGGGTGCCACAGCTTTTGTGCCCACACACACATCACACTCACATGCACTCACATGTAGACACACAAAACAGGCAAATAAATGTAAAAGAAGGAATGGGTTTTATTTGGATCCTAATTTCCAAGGAAAAATCTATGCTGTAACTGATAATTTGAACACAAATTGGACATTAAGGAATTATGACTGTATATATGTATGTGTATATATATTACAAAGGAGATCTAGTGAATATCTATATCTCATGTATAAATGTACTTGATTTTGAAATATTTATGAACATTTATTCCTAAGGCTATGCTCTTCTAGAATTTACTTCAAAAATAATCTTTACATGTAGGAAGCAGATAGAGTTGTCCATTACTCACCTGTGGAAGTGATGTAATGAGAGCATGGACTGACACTACTCTTTTGTATGTCTTTCAAATTTTGTATATCTTTAAGTGTTTCCATAGTAGAAATTTAGAATAAACTTAATGTAAACAACAAAGAGAAACAGTTTTCAATCATAAAAGGAATAAGACAGAGAAGAAAAAAAAATCCACAGTCATTCATATCCTGATGCCACCAAATTCTGTTGTAGTGAGGCCGGTGAACATTGGTCGTAGTAAGGGCCGAGGTTGGGAGTGGGATAAGTAGAGAAAATGCTATATTATTTGAATTTTTTTTACCTCTTACTCATCATGTATATTCTTGTACTAATTTTGTTGTCCTATTAAGGCTTCAATTAAATGGTAGGGTTTTTTTACTTAAAAAACTGTTATGTGTATGGGTGTTTTGCCTGCATACATGTCTGAGCACCACATGTGTGCCTGGTGCCCACAGGAGCCAGAAAAGGAGTCAGATTCCCCTAGCCCTGGAGTTAGAGGTGGTTCTGAGCAACTGGATGCAGGGATTGAACTTAGGTCCTCTAGAAGAGCAGTCAGCGTGCTTAATCACTGAGTCTTCTCTCTACTCCCAAATGCTAATTTATTTCTTTTCTTTTTCTTTTTCTTTTTTAATTTCTTAATACTGAAAATAAAACCAAGCAAACTAAAAACAACTTTTCGGCTGTATCAGGCCTAAAGCTGTCCTTTGCCAGCTCTTGCTCTGCTTGGAGATTGGTGTCTGTGCACAGTTTTTGTCATGCTTTTCAAAATAATAGACTTTTTTAATTCCAAAGAAAAAAGGCCAGCATGGTCAGGCTCGTCACAGCAATAGCTCACTCTCAGGCACCATTTCTGTCTTACTTATTTTTCTATTGCTGTGACAAAACACCAATGCGAAGGCAACTTATAAATGCAAACATTACATTTTGGAGTTCACAGTCCCAAAGGTTAGTAGAGTCTGTTACCATCATGGCATCAGGCAGGTGGGAATGGTACTGAGAGCTTACATCTGATTCACAAACATGAGGCAGAGAGGGGGTTAACTGGGAATAGCACCCCACCCCAGAGACACCTCCTCCAACAAGGTGACACCTCATAATCTTTCCAAACAATTCCAACTGGAGAGCAAGTATTCAGGTATGTGAGCCCTTGGTGGCCCTTCTCATTCAAACCCCCGCAGTGCATAAGTTCGTATTCCTACATCATCTGTTTACATATGTCTGATACTTTTTAAATGATTGCCTCGTGGATTCCAAGCTGCCTCGAGCTCACTATGTAGCCAAGGGTGGCCTTGAACTTCTGATCATCCTGCTTCCACCCTGAGCTCCTGGACTGCCAGGACTACCCAGTTTATATACTATTTTTGTTTTTAAAGTGTTTGCTGAAGTATTTGAGAGCAAGTCTAACTGCATTTACTATGTTTGAGAACAAAGATTGTTCTGTGCTAAGAAAATGCTTGCTTGTCAGTGTTCTGACATTGATGTTATACGGTGGGTACATCTGTGCTTTGATTCTTAGCCTTCCAAAGGGACCATCCTTTAGTGTGTTGCTCTTAAAGTGCCTTGTCAACATCCACCTCTCTAGGTCCTCACCAGTTCTAACTGAGCTTATAGAATTCTGCCCTATTATGCCATGGAGCTAGTTCAAGGTTATTGGAATTCTGCCTGAAAATTAGTAATTTCATGTTACTGTATTATAACTTACTGATCCAAAAAAGACCTTTGTCATTGTGTATTGTGAGGAAGTAACTTCAAGGATGTTTAGCAAATTTACTAATTTTATTGTTACCATCTTCATAGATGAATTTGGAGAATACATAAAAGATGAGGAAGATACTCTTTACCTTCAGGTAGCTCAGTCAACTAGGTGAATTAAATAAATATGTAGAATCTGAAACTCTTATAGTATAGAAAATTAGAATGTTTTCTCCTTTGCTGAGCAAGCTATAATAACATTCTATGCTAATAAATCTTACAGTTAATGGGACTGGAGAGATTGCCCAAAGGTTAAGAGCACTTGTTACTCTTACAGAAGACCCGATTCTCAGCACCCTTGTGGTAGCTCACAGTTGTTGTCTGTAACTCCAAGAACCTCTTCTGGCATCAGGCATGCATGTGGTACACAGATATTCAAGAAAATCAAACACACCCTTACACACAAAATAAATTAAAAGGGATTTTTAAATATTTGTAATTCATATGACACTTATGAGCTTAATGTGGCAACATAAAAATGTTTACTTCATAACATGATTATAAAATATTTGATTAAAATTTTTTCTTAGGAAAATGTTTTGTATCTATTATTTGATTATTTCCTAGCATTATGCACGTTAGGTTATTAATGTGTAGCTCAACCATGTCCATAAATGTCTCATGTTTCATGAGGTTTTTGCCTCTTTGACCAGACCGTGACTTGTAAAATTGAAAAACCACACTATAATCTAGGTGTAGTATTATTGAGTTTTATAGAAGGATTGGTAGTGCCTGCTGTAGTGAAAGAAATACACAGTAAAATGACAAATTTTAGAGTGTTATCCTGGAATCTCATTGTATATTTATACTTCTGTCTAAAGAAAATCAAAATACACCTACTTTGAATTAACTTCTTTGTTGTTGTTATTGTTGTTTTGTTTTTGTTTTTTTGAGACAAGGTTTCTCTCTGTGTAGCCCTGGCGGTCCTGGAACTCACTCTATAGACCGGGCCGGCCTCAAACTCAGATCCACATGCCTCTGCTTCCCAAGGTCTGGGATTAAAGGTGTGTACCACCACCACCCAGCTTTGATTTTTTAATTTTTAAAAGTATCTGCTTCAACCCAAATTAACTATCACTATAATCAGTGACCATAAAACATGATTGTTTGTTTATTTTTAATATAACTGGAAATTAAATTTTTCTTAGAAAAGAACCTAGTTGCTCTTTAGAAAAAGACTAGAATTTGAATATTTTTATAACACCAAGGCAGTTGATAAACAATAATATACATCTCAAATAATATATATTAAATATTAATACCATAACTGAAAACAAATATTTTGTTGTAAATAAAATTATAAGAAGGCATGCTCAATCAAATATCAATCTGGTTTGTAAACTAGGAACAGGTCAGGACAGTGTTGATTGACCTGTGTGTCTCCTTATTGGCTAAATTAGTCCCTTTTGGTAAAACAGGAAGTTTATCTCATGAAAAGACCAAATGAGTTCTTTTGATGTGAAATTTTGCATAACTTTACTGTAAAATGAATTTTTTCCACTTGTCTTCTGTAGATCCTCAGGTTTAAAGAGAGAGAAGTTTGAAAAACTGTTTTGTTGGGTTAGAATACTATAATTCTCCCGCAAATATAATATCTCTTAAACAGGACAAGTGAATTAATGTATGATGTTCTTGATGAATCCTTACGAAGAGCCGAGTTAAATCACAATGTCACTTATGGTAGGTAAAACATGAACTTGTTTTCCTAATGACTAATAGTGCTTTTCGGTGTTGGACCTAAATCTATGTTAGATTACCATAAATTCCAAAGAAATGTTTATGCATTAATTTTAAGATAGTTCTTCAGGTTAATGTAAGCACTGAAAATAGTAATAATTTGAAATTGTGGCGTTGTGTGTATGAGTATAGATATGCAAGTATGTGTATGTGTGTCCGTACACATTCATGGGTGTGCACATTCCTGTGGAAGCCAAACCAGTTCTGGGTGTTGCTCCTCAGGAGCTGTTCATCCTACCTTCTGAGACTGGGTCTTCCCTAGGACCTGGGGCTTGCTGATTAGATAGCTGGCTGATCAGTGTGTTCCAGGCATCCTCCTGCCTTTGCTTCTAGCCCTGGGATTGCAAGCATGTGCCACTATTTCTGGCTTTTTCTGTGGGTTCTGGGTCTAACAGAGACAAACAGTAACTAACAAGGTCCTCATGTTTGTTCCTTGTGCTTGTTTGACAAGCACTTTACCAACTGAGCTATCTTTTCAGCTGTGAAATTGTAACATCTTCTACATTTGTATTTAAATTCCTTATTATAATTGTCTTTGTTGCAAACATCCACCAAAAGCCGGGCATGGTGGTGCATGCCTTTAATCCCAGAACCTGGGAGGCAGAAGCAAGCAGATCGCTGTGAGTTCAAGCAAGTCCAGGACAGCCTAGGCTATGCAGAGAAACTCTGTCTCAAAAAAAAAACCACACACAAAATCCCACCAAAACATTTAATTTTGAAGATAACTCATTAAGTTTGTGACCTATTTTGTAAAAAGTTTCTATTTGAAGTTCTTAAACTGGTTAACCAGTTGTCAAGTATTTATTAAATTTCTTTGATATGTTAGAGATAAGACAATACTAAAATCTAGTCTAAAGAATTCTGGATTTTAATCACGACCCAACCCAAAATCTATAATCCAACCCAAAATATCAAAGATAAAACTAGTGTTGTGAATGTTAGAACACTACAATTTTTTAAATTTAATAATTTATATTTGGTATTTGGACAAGGACTTGGATTGTTATTTAAGAGTAAACTCCTATTGTTATTATTTGCCTTATTGTTATTAGGCAATAATAATACATAACAATAAATGCCTTATTGTTATTGAGGTATTTGTTGTATTTCTGATGTATGTGTATAGCTTTACATGTAGAATTGGAACCCGCCTTTGTAGTGCGCTTCTCCATCTACGTGTGGGCTCCAGTAATCGAACTCAGGCTGCCGTTTCCCACTCGCCGCCCATCTCTCTGTCCTGATAGGTTTTTAAGCTTTGACACTTGCAGAAGCACTTTCTACTTTTTAACACTGCAGAGAGGGGAAGGAATAGCATAAGGGCTGTTCTTTCCGTTAGGGACGTATATTCCGATTTCTGTGGTGTTGGAGAGCTCTAGGTGGGAAAATAAAAATGTAAATCTTTCAAGTAGGAGATAAAATATACTCAGTTGCTAGAGTGCCTATCTACCGTGCGTGAAGTCCTGGGTGCAGTGTGTAGGCCACTGCTGTAATCCCAGCACGGTGAGGAGGTAGGCTGGTGACAGAAGGGCCCTCGAGGTTCAAGGTCATCCTGCATTACATAGTGAGTTCAGCCAGCCTGGGCTAGGAGACCCTGTGCCACCCAAAAAAAAACAAAAGAAAAAATCTATTAGATTGATTCTCTTTTTTTTTTTTTTTCTTTTCTTTTTTCTTTTTTGATTGACCTTTCAACCTAATTATGCCTAAGTACAAATTTTGAAGTATTAATATTTTCTATACTGATAGCCTAGTAATCTCATGAGCATCTAAGTATAAAATCTAGAGTTTAGCTGAATAATAACAAGTTTTTTGTTTGTGAAACAAATTTGATATCAGGAGAGTTCCAATGGCAAGAAAAAAAAATCAATTATAATAGAAAAACAGAGTATCATCATTTTAAATTTTACTTGGGACTGTTGTAATAGTTCAGGATTCAACAAATTTTTTTTTCACATAGTGACCATGATATTAAATACTTTAGGTTTTTCACATCACATGGATTTCTTTTTCTTTTTCTTTCCTCCTCCTCTGTGTTCTTTTTTCTTTTGAAACAGACTCTCACAGAGCCTATGCTGGCCTTAAATCCATACATAGCTGAAGGTGACCTTGAACTCTTGATACCCCTGTGTCTGCCTTCTCAGTGCTGAGACCATAGGCATATGTTACCATGGTTTTTTACATAGGTTTCTATTGCATATTCTCCTTTTTAAAACCCTTAATTTCTTCTTCTTGTTGTCTGTGTGGAATGCTTACATTCCATATCTTGCCTGTGGAAGTCAGACGACAACTTAGTAGAGTTTCTGCTCATCTCCCACCTGCCGGCCCTGGAATCAAAGTTAGCTCACCAAGTTTGTCAGGCAAATGCTTTACTCATGAGCCATCTCCCCCTCCCCTTGCTCTCCCTGTTTATTTTAAACCTTTGTAAAATATAAAAGTCATTTTTAGTTCATAGGCTTACAAAAGTTGTCTGAGGATGGGTTGTGGTGGTTGCCTATTTTTGTGAATTGTTGCAAAGCCCATCATCTGAATTTAGGGTCACCTACTATGTAGTACTTAATGTTAAAAATCAGCTCCCCTCTTTTTTTCTTTTTTGGTTTCTTTTGTTTTTTGAGACAGGATTTCTCATATAGCATTAGCTGTCCTGGAATTTGTTCTGTACACCAGGCAGGCCTCGAACTCACAGCGATCCGCCTGCCTATGCCTCCCTGAGTGCTGGGATTAAAGGTGTGCACTACTGCAGCCTGGCACCAGCTCCCTTTTTAAATAGTAATTCCGATTCTGATTTATTTTTCTCGGTTGTGAGAGATGTTATATAAAATCTTCTCCAGCAGAATATCTGTGCATTAATTGGTGTGTGGCATCTAGAGTGAAATTTTCCTGGTTGGTTGTTGAACACCCTACAAGGCATTCTGAGCTACAGGGATGAAGTGATTCTGCTGGCACTCCTGCCGAGTCTGGGCCTCACTGTGTCTCATGTTTTTCTTTTTGTTTCCTTCATTTATTTTTGTTTTTTGATGGAGTCTTACTGTGTCTTCCTGGTTGGCCTGGAGCTCACTATGTATTCATGTTGGCCTTGAGCTTTCAGCTTTCCCTCTGTCTCTGCCTCCTGGATGCTGGCATCACAGGATGCTGGGATCACAGGATACTGGCATCACAGGATGCTGGGATCACAGGATGCTGGCATCACAGGATGCTGGGATCACAGGATGCTGAGATCACAGGATGCTGGGATCACAGGCATGCACAACCACAGGTTGGCCTTATGTCTCCTTTCAGATGCTATGATTGCATAGGTCTTATAAGACTTAGGAATGTCCTAATAATTCTCGTGTGAGTGTGTGTGTGTGTGTGTGTGTGTGTGTGTGTGTGTGTGTGTGTGTG
>OU015742.1:21756402-21774412 GCA_907169655.1 Acomys percivali | reverse complement strand
GTGTGTGTGTGTGTGTGTGTGTGTGTGTGTGTGTGTGTGTGTGTGTGGTGTGTGCACCTGTGTGTGTTCTTTCTTGTGTGCAAATGTAGAGGGCAGAGGTTGACTTCTCATGTCACTCTGTCACTCTTCGCCTTTTTTTTTTTTTTTTAATGTGAATTGGTGTTTATCCTGCTGTGTCTGTGTGAAGGTGTTGGATCTCCTGGAACTGGGAGTTACAGGCAGATGTGAGCGGCCATATGGGTGCTGGAGATTGAGCCTGGGTCCTCAGGAAAGGCAGCCAGTGCTCTTAACTGCTGAGCCCTCTCTCCAGACCCACCTTATTTTTTTTAATATAAGACTTACTTTATTTCTAATTATGTGTGCTTGTGTATACATGTGGGTTTGTGCGTGTGAGTATAGGTCCCCTCAGAGGCCAAAAGAGAGCATCAAATTCCTCTGGAGTTGGGACCCATCCAGTGTGGGTGCTGGGAGCTGGACTCTGGTCCTCTCTCTGTAAGAGCAGCATCTTAACCGCTGAGGCGTCTTCCCGGCCCCTTTAGCTTCAGTTTTGAGACCAGGTCTCCCCACTGAGCCTGGAATGCACATCTCGGATAGACTGGCTGCCCAGTGAGCCTCCTCTTGTCTCCACCCTCTCCTCATTGCTGCAGTTACAGGTCTGCGCTGCCATGCTCAGCCGCTCAGTGATCCTCTTCACATGGCAAACCACATCCACTCGTGGTCTTTACAGGAACTTGAAAGAATCTGTATCCTCTTTAATCATTGTACTTATTCTTTTGACTTTATCACAAAATTAAATTTGAACATCTTCAAGATATCCCACAGCCTGTTTGTTCATTCGTTCTATGTATGTATGTATGTATGTATGTATGTATGTATCTATCTATCTTTCTATCTATCTATCTATCTATCTATCTTTTTTTAAAGAAGCAGCCTACAGACTTTTAAATAGTGATCCCTACCTTTGAAAAATGGCTGTGCATACTAGAATGATTATTGTGTAAGTGGTAGAAACTACATGAAAGGATATCTTTTTAAAGTACTCAAGGACTGTTGGGGAGATCTGTTTATGCAGAAATAATGATGTATTTTTCATGTGTATGTCCGATTGTGGGCTTCTTAAGGGTTTTTATCTGTTTTATTCACTGTTGTGTCCATAGTGCTAATACCATTTCTGGCATACATAAGTGTTCAGTACATACTTGTTGTATGAATGAATACATAATTCTGTTTTTTCTGGTGACAGATTTTTCTTTAAGTTGTACTGTGTTAACCCAAATAACTGTATAAGCATGAAAAGAAAATATTTTATAAATAAAAATTTAGACTAAAACTTAATTCCTAGTTAGTTTTATTGCTAAGTTGTAACCAAACTTGTTCTTCTATTGTACTTAAATAATTCTGTCATTTTGTATTTTCTTTCTTTAGCTATTCTGTTTGAATGTGTACACACAATCTATTCTATTTATCCTAAATCAGAATTACTTGAGAAGGCTGTCAAGTGCATTGGAAAATTTGTTCTGTCACCTAAAATAAACCTCAAATATTTAGGTAAGGTAATTGGTTCTTATGATGGGAATTGGAGAGAGAGCTTTTGAAATTTGTTGGGTACGTATGTCAGGTCGTTGAACTATAATGTGATCTTTATTTCTAGGACTGAAGGCTCTTACCTATGTTATCCAGCAGGATCCTTCTCTGGCTCTTCAACACCAGATAACCATAATTGAATGCCTAGACCACCCTGATCCCATTATTAAAAGAGAGGTAAATTAGGGCTGAAGAGAGAATGGCTCAGCAGTTAAGGGTGCTCACTGCTCTCCTAGAGGATCTGAGTTCAGTTCCCAGTACCCACCAGCTGCGGGGGGGATCCAATGCCCTGTCCTCTGCTGGTCTCCAGGCACCTGCACACATGTGGCACACATTCACACAGACACAGATAAAGACCCACATAAATAAAAATTAAATCTCCTTTTTTAAAAAAGATAGGTAAAATATTTTCAATAATGTGTGTAAAGTGGTAAGTTTAAAAAACTTTTTTTATATTCTTGAGAGATTCAAATGATGGCCAGTGGATGTGTATGTGTGCAAATATATTTTACCTCTTGTATCTTTTTAAATCTTCCTACTTTTAAAATCTCATTTCTGTTCTTAGACAGTCTGGTGTATATAATGCATGTTAGTCATTCCCACCTCCTGTGCACTCTCTTACCTCCTCTGCTTCCCATTTTGTCTTTGTGTGTGGGTCTGATTGGGCAGGGTTGCTTACATGAGCATGGGTGGCCATCATGTCTTTGTGTGTGGGTCTGGTTGGGCAGGGTTGCTTACATGAGTGTGCATGGCCATCATGTCTTTGTGTGGGGGTCTGGTTAGTCAGGGTTGCTTACATGAGCATGGGTGGCCATCATGTCCTTGAGTGTGGGTCTAGTTAGGCAGGGTTGCTCACACGAGCATGGGTGGCTATTGACTAAAAAAAGCTGATGCTCCTTTCTAGCCACTGTAAACTGTCAAGTAGTGCCTCACAGAAGGTTGTGACTACTAACCTGGGATTTTGTCTTATGAGACAGGTCTTGCTGTGTAGCACAGGTTAGTCTCAAGCTTGTGATGCCCCTGTCTCAGTCACCAAATGCTAGGATTATAGGTGTGTCACCATAGCTGACCCACAGGGACTTAAGTCCAGTTATGTATATGAAGCCATTGATTTATTTATGTTTTAGTAATATAAGTATTAAAGTAAGTACTACAACAATGGGAACTGAATTCTAGTCCTGGATCCTTGTATTAGTATAAAATAAAACATACTCGAGTTATATATAATACATAATTTATGATGGCTATTAAATAAATTCACTCTTAAATAAGAAAATTGATAGGATTCTGTAGAACTATGAGATAATTTGAACTTCTTGGAGGAGAAATTATGTTCATGTGCCTAATGTTCTAACTTCTTTTGTTAAATTGATTCAGTATCCACCTGGGTGCCTACATGAAGAGTTCTGTTCATTTTCTTCATTTAAAGAGATATATGGGCCTATTTAAGAAAAGTGAGAAGTTTATTTCATATTTAAAACATAATGATTTTTAAATTTTTCAAGACAGGGTTTCTTTGTATAATACCTCTGGCTGTCCTGGAACTTGCTTTATAGACCAGGCTGGTCTCAAACTCAGAGACCTGTTTCTGCCTCCTGAGTGCTGGGATTAAAGGCGTGTACCACCATGCCCAGCTATTATAATGAGGATTTTAAAGGGAGAATGGAGAGCTGGGGAGATGGCTCAGTGGTTACCAGGGTTTGCTGCTCTGACAGAGGACCCAGGTTTGGTTCCCAGCACCCACGTGGCAGTTCACATTTCTAACTCTAGTTTCAGGGCATTCAATACCCATTTCTGGTTCTGGCACCAGGCACACATATGGCACACAGACATATATGCAGGCAAAGCACATACACATAAAACAAAAATCAATAAATCCTACTCCCTGCCGGGCATAGTGGTGCACGCCTTTAATCCCAGCACTCAGGAGGCAGAGGCAGGTGAATCTCTGAGTTGGAGGCCAGCCTGGTCTACAAAGCAAGTCTAGGACAGCCAGGGCCATTACACAGAAAAACCCTGTCTGAAAAAACAGACAAACAAACAAATAAATAAACCCTACTTCTTAAAAAGTGAATATTAAATACCTTAATAACTTCAGAGCAGTGTGATAAAAATTAAGCTTGACTGAACAACCGTATTATGCATAGCAATTGTTTTTAAAAAGATTATGGGGACTGGAGAGATGGCTCAGTGGTTAAGAGCACTGTCTGCTCTTACAGAGATCCAAACTTCAATTCCTGGCAACCACATGGTGGCTCACAACCGTCTATAATTTTATCTAATGCCCTCTTCCGGCATGCAGGTGTACATGCAAATAGAGCACTCATGTATATAAGATAAATAAACATTCTTTTAAAAGATAATGAATTTTGAATTTTAAAAGGCATTTTTAAGATAGATTTTTTTTGCACATGTATATATTTACATATAGACATATAGACATCATAATTTAAAACAGCCTAAAATTAAAAAGACTCCAAGGGCAATAAAAAATAGTTATACAGCTCATTTGTTTTATCAGACACACAGCATGCATTTTTGTGATAGAAAGTTAGTTAAACACAGTCAATACAGTTTCCCTATCATTATTAACTTCTTACATTGCATGTCTATGTCTTTTCTTCTTCTCCTCCTCCTCCTCCTTCTTCTTTTTGGTTTTTCCAGACAGGGTCTCTATATATAGTCTTGATTGTACTGGAACTCACTTTGTAGACCAGGCTGGCCTCAAACTCACAGCAATCTGCCTCTGCCTCTGCCTTTGCCTCTGCCTCTGCCTCTGCCTCTTCCTCCCGAGTGCTAGGATTAAAGGCGTGCGCCATCATGCCTGGCATGTCTATGTCTTTTTCTTTTTTTAGTTTAGTTTTCTTTTTAATAAAACAAACTTGTGCCACTGTTCTAATATATGTCCCACACATCAGTCTTTCCATAGGGGAACAGTCTCCTCCCCATGCCCTCTGGTCACAGTGTAGCTCCTGAGAGCACCTCCCCTGTATTCATCTCAGCTGCAGAAAAAAGATGTCTTTCACCAGCCTCATGGTGCTAGCCCCTCCCCAGTTTTCCTCGCTCCCCACTTCATATCACTTATATCGCCTCCTCCCTCCCCAACTTAGTTGAAATTTACACTTTTTTTCCTTTTTTTATTTTTTGGCATTGAAGAATAGGACCCAGACCTCGCATATTCTAGGCCATTAAGCGCTGACCTTTAACCCCAGCAAAATTGGCATTTCCTTGTCACCTGTTAGCTGATTGTCCTGAGAATCTATACAAAAGCAGAACAGTTAACTTATTATAAACACATTTCTTAATTTATTGGTGTTAGCATGTATTGTTTTATAATACTTTTTATCTCTCTTAATAGACTCTGGAACTTCTTTACAGAATTACAAATGCACAGAATGTAACAGTTATTGTACAGAAAATGCTTGAATATTTACATCAGAGCAAAGAAGAGTATATCATTATCAATTTAGTTGGCAAAATAGCTGAGTTGGCTGAGAAATATCCTTTGCTTCAACTATGACTCATACAGTGCCTTTATTCCCTGACTTGAAAATGGTAGTGCAGATGTGGCCACTTGTGAATTGAGTTCAGGGACCCAGCAATTAAGTGATTCTTAATTCTTGGTTCTTAAGTCTCAGAACTTGTCTAGACATCTTGGGGGTTGGCTTTTTTTTTCTTTTTTCTTTTTTTTAAGCTGTCTCTTGGGACTTGGGACTTGGTTAAATGTGCTCCGCATAGGCACTGCTCTGACCCAGCAGAATGATAGCTTTAGACCTGATAAGTTCTAACCTCAGAGAAAAGGTAAACCATTTGCTCCAGTGGGCACACCACAGCTTTAGCCCCTCTGAAATACGTGGGAATTTTCCATGATTTGTCTATCACAAGATAGCTGGCTCATTTCTTCAAATTATTCATGTTTGTTTATTGAATACCTGCTACGAGTATGCCTATTGCTTGATAAAGTAATATAAACTTAGTTTACTCACTTAGTGAGCACCATTGTATATAGGAGCAGGCTGTGGAGCATTGGTGGTCGGTAGAGATACGCTGGCACTCTGACATGAGTTGTGTTGCAGAGAGGATGATTTCAATAAGTGACACGAGGAAGTGACTTGTCCTTAACACTGGACACATATGCTCCTGACAATGTGTGGTTTATTCAGACAATGAACGCTGTGTTCTCAGTGGGAGGAGATGTAATGCACCCTGATATTCTCAGTAACTTCCTGAGACTGCTAGCAGAAGGTTGGTAAAGGATTTAAACTATGTTTTTTTATTACAGACATTGGCAGTTGACTGGAAACTAAACTGGTGTTTCAATTTCTTTGTAGGTTTTGATGATGAAACAGAAGATCAACAATTAAGAGTCTATGCAGTTCAGTCTTACCTTACTTTACTAGATATGGAAAATACTTTGTATCCACAGAGATTTCTTCAAGTTATGAGTTGGGTGAGCAAAGTGCACTACATACCAATTATTAGAACCTAACATATCTCCTCCAGAGAGCACTCAGCTCTTCTCATGTTCAGTTCTCTTCCCCAATGTTTACTTTTTTTTTTTTTTTGAGACAGGCTGTCTAGGACAGCCAAGGCTGCACAGGAAAACCCTGTCTCAGGGGGAAAAAAGTGATTGTTAGGCCAGTCAAATGGTATGTGCCTTGAGTAAGTTAGATGTGAAAAAGGCTCTTGACATCAGTCCTCTGAATCAGTGTCAGCTGATGCTTGTTCAGCTGTTTACTCTGGATCCTCTCTACAGTCTCACAAATATACTTTCTAATGATAGAAAGTAGAAATCTGTGTTTTATTAGAGACCTTGAGAAATACTAGAGCTGGGTGATGGTGGTACATGCATTTAATCCCAAGCAGAGACAAGTGGATCTCGGAGTTGAAGGCCAGCCTGGTCTACAGAGCAAATTCCTGGACAACCAGGGCTACAAAGAGAAACTTTTTTTCAGACAAAAACAAAAAACAAAAAACAAAAAAAACACCCTACATTTTATAGAATCTTACTCTTACTAACATGTGAGACCTGTCTGTTTAAATTCTTATTGGAAAATAACCCAGCCTCTAACAAAGTGCAGAAGAACACTAACCTATGAAGATATTTTACTTTATATATTGTTACTGATGAGTTTCAGTTCTTTTGTATTATACAGCTCTTGGTATAATTTATAGTGTTCCTTTAATAACATTCTTCATAAAAATGTATGCAGTATCATCCGGGTGCAGTGATACATGCCTGTAATCCCAGCACTTGGGAGGAGAGGTAGGCTGATCTCTGTGAGTTCGAGGCCAGCCTGGTCTACAGAGTGAGTCTAGGATAGCCAGGGCTGTAACACAGAGAAACTCTGCCTCGAATACTGAAAACAAAACAAAACAAAACAAAACAAAAATCTGAAAATGTGTGTAATACAGATAGAGGTTCATCCTAGCAGTAGGTGTGAATATGGGGCACTGCTGACTGGTATTTATGTGAACACCATTCTTTTTCACTCTAGGTGTTAGGAGAGTACTCCCACCTCCTAGATACAGAAAGCCCAGAGGAGGTGATAAGCAGGCTCTACAAGCTACTTATGAGTGACTCCATTTCTTCAGAAACGAAAGCCTGGCTGATTGCTGCAGTGACCAAGCTGACACCTCAAGCTCATTCTTCTCATATAGTTGAGAAATTAATCCAAGAATTCACTGTATCCTTGAATACTTGTCTGAGACAGCATGCATTTGAATTGAAACACCTTCGTGAAAATGGAGAGCTTATGAAGAACTTGCTTCAAGGTGCTCAGAGTTGTGAAGACATAGTGGTAAGAGACCTGTGCTCCATTTTGCCAAAATCATGTTGCCTAAACCAAGTGCTTCTTATATGTGAGATATAAAGGATATATCAAAATATAGTTACTGTAGCACATATGATGAACTTCGTAGGTTTTCTCATGTTGGTAGGGAGAGAATTGGAGAGGCTCCATTTAACACTGGTTCTAAATGGGAGCAGTTTCTCTCCTGAGAAGTGCAGTGCAGATGTTTTAGCTTATGGTAGTCTTGAGATATGGGGAAAGCTATGTGGGGTGAGGATAGGGTCTGTGACTGGAATAGGCCCTAGTCTAGCCTTGTGTGGGCCTATCTTGGAAGTTAGGGTCACGATCACACATTTCTACCAAGTCAGTGACTGCCAGGCTTTGTCTCTTGAATTTGAACAATGAAATTCACAAACCATAGAAGGGTAAGATTCAGGAAGAAGTTTTATTAGGGATCATAGGTTTAAGAGAAAAAGAAAAAAACAAAAAACAAGTAAAGCTGTATAGCAAGATCAGGTCCTAAGAAATGGGTTGCCACCAGGGGGTCACTGTCTAGGGCCTTGCTCGTTTGAAGCATGGGGTTTAGTTTATAGTCACGTTCACACATAGCCTTCATGCAGTTGTAAAAGAAGAAAACTAAACAGAAAGGAAGTCAGGAATCCTCGGTTTGTCAGTATAGCTTCTCTGACCTGTTGAGGAGACACATTCTCATAGCAGGCACCCTGGTCCTCTGACACTTACAGTCTTTTGGCCCTCTCTCCCCCAGTGTTCCTGAGCCTTAGGTGTGGGAGTGCTTTGTAGAGTATCCATTAGGACTGCGCTCCACAATTCTGCATTTTGATTGGCTGTGGTTTTCTGTAGCGGTCTCCATCTGTTGCAAGGAGAAGTTTCCTTGATGAGGAGTGAGGACTACACTAATCTGTGGGTATAAGGACAGATTTATAGAATGTAGTTAGGGATTGTGTGCTGGTTTAGTAAAGTGATGGTTGTAGGTTCTCCTACAGGATCCATGAGTTCACTAGCCCTGGATAATTGGCTAGGTTTCCAGTCCCAGACATGACTTCTTGATTGTAGAGCTGGCCGTAAGTCCAACTAGAGAGCTGTTGGTCACCTCCAAAGTATGCATGCCACTGCCACACCCTTAATGTTATCGTGCATTGCTAGTTGTTTCTTGTGGTTCATAGGTGTCATTACTGAGTAGAACTATTGGTTACTCCATCCTTTGGAAGCTTGCATGGCACTGTCTGACATAAATGAAAGCTAGTCCTCAGGGAATCGACTTCTAGGTCTGTCCTGGTTTGGTTTACCATTGCCCTGATGAAACACCATGAACAAAAAGCAAGCTTGGGAAGAAAGGGTTTAATTAGCTTGTTTTTTCAGATCACTGTTTATTGTTAAAGGAAGTAAGGACAAGAACACAAACAGGGCTTGAACCTGGAGGCACACACTAATGCAGAGGTCACGGAGGGGAGCTGCTTACTGGCTTTTCCCCCATGGCTTTGCTCAGCCTGCTTTCCTATAGAGCCCAGGACCACCAGCCCAGGGATGGCACCACCCACAGTGGGCTGGGCCCTCCCATCAGTGACTATTTAAGAACATGCCTCCCATGCTTGCCTACAGCCCCATCTTACAGTAGCATTTTCTTAACTGAGGTTCCCTCCTCTCAGATGACATTAGCTTGTGCCAAGATGACATAAAACTACCCAATACAAAGTCAGATAGATACAACTTGGGTCCTCTGGATTCTGTGTCCAAAACACATGATGTCTTCAGTAACAGGTACTTAACATCCACCTCTGGACCAAGGACCAGTAGCAATAGCCTGTATGTTTTGGGAGTCTCTGGGACAGCCCTGACCAACAACTCAAAAGAAGGCACATGTTTGGTATTAAACTTTTTGTCAGATAGTCTATGACTCTTAGGGAAACGGGGTCAGTCCAGGTGGGAAATTTTCATTTAAAGTGTGTGTCTCTGTCTATATCTATGTCTGTCTCTGTCTACATAGACTTCTTTTAGTTCTCTGCCTGATGCAGGCAGAACAGGCTGTGGCAGAACACAGGATGCTCTGGTCAGGCTGTGCCTAGAAGCTGAATATGGCTTAGATGAGCTGAGGTCAGGCAGCATAGGATGCTGGGTTGGTGTGCAGGATGTGGGTCCTAGTCCAAGTCTGGAATTTGGGGGTAGATCTGGGAACTGGGGTGAGTGTGAGGAAGGGAGGATAAAGCAGACTCACTGGCTAGACACTGGAAAAGGATATGCAAGATACAAGTGGGTAAAGAGTTTGAATATGGCATGGGGAGGCACCTGTATGTTGTGTACAAGTAGGGCAGGTATGGAATTTACACTAGATCTTGGGGGTTATAGAGGATACAAGCAGGCCAGCTTGCCTGACTAGACCCTGGAGAGGGTCTCTCTTTAAAAAGTTTAAGAGAAGCATATGCCAAGGTTTTATGACTGTATAATCTAGTCTTCCAAGTAGATTTTTTTTTTAAAGTCCTGATTTTTGCTTAACTTTAATGCAGGCGGATGCTTCTTTATCTTTCCTGGATGGTTTTGTGGCTGAAGGACTCAGTCAAGGAGCAGCCCCTTATAAGCCCCATCACCAGCGCCAAGAGGAACAGCTCTCTCAGGAAAAAGGTATATTTCCATCCCTTTAGCATACAATGGATTATAGGACCTTTGTTTTGTTTTGTTTTTAGTTTTTGTTGTTACTAAGACAAGCTGTGCTGACTGTACAGTGCAGACTAGTCGAGAACTTGTCTCTGCCTCCAGAGTGTTGGATTAAGGGCATGTGCCACCACACCTGATGAGGGGACACTGAATAGTGTGAGGATGTCTAGAAAGGTGCCAGAAACAGGCTGGAGAGATGGCTCAGAGTTTAAGAGCACTGACTGTCTTCCAGAGGTCCTGAGTTCAATTCCCAGCAACCACATGGTGGCTCATAATCATCTATAATAGGATCCAGTGTTCTCTTCTGGCCTGCAAGTGTACATGCAGGCAAAGCACTGTGTACAAAATTAATTAATTAATTAATTAATTAATTAATTAAAAAGAAAGAAAGAAAGGTGCCAGAAGCAGCCCTGTGGGCTAATGACTCAATTTTCCTATGTATCAGACTGTTTCTCTAACTAAGCATCCACTTAGTTATGTCACAAGGAACTCACAAAGGCAAGAACTTTATACTTTCAGAAGTATGGTCTGTAAGGGAGTCTTTTACCAGGACCTTGGTGCAGAGGAGATCACTGAGTCATTTACATGCCGCCTGGGACATTCTCCTGTGAAATAGGGAGAGCAGTGTGTACTGTTGGTTGTGATTTCAGGTATCAACATAACTGAAGAAAGATCGGCTTTTGTTTGTTCTTTCATCGTTCAAATGGTTTTGTCGAATGTACATTTTCTGTGCTGTGTGCCAGGCCATTTTGTTCCAAATTCAGCAAGATAAAAAAAGTTGCTAAGCATATTGTCTTTTACAGAAGTATTTGCTCTTTTAAAGCTTTTGATTAAATTTTTAAGTTAAATTTATTTAAAGTAATTTTCAATTAAAGCAGTATACAAAGTATTAGGTTTTATTATTACATTTTAAAACAAATTTGTGTTTGTTGATTCTTCTACCATCACCACCTCCCCACTCTAGGCCCCCATCCCCCACCCCATCCTCTTCCACACACACGTCTTTTTCTCCATTTTACCACCAGTAGTTTCCTTACTGGTTTTGTGTGTTCTGCTGTGGCCTCTTGGCACTTTTCCTTCTCATAGTCTCCTGTCTAGTTGTATAGCCCGGACTCACAGGTCCACAGGTTTGTATACATAACCCTAGAGACTGTGTATGAGAGAACATGCAATAGTTGCCTCTCTGGGTCTGGGTCACTTTATGTACTTTACAAATCTACCCATTTTCCTGCAAATGTCCTAATTTCATTTGGTTTTTTAGGGGGTGTTGTTTTTTTGTTTTTTGTTTTTGTTTTGTTTGTTTGTTGAGACAGGATTTCTCTGTGTAGCCTCAGCTACACTGGAGTCACTTTGTAGACCAGGCTGGCCTCAAACTCATAGTGATCCACCTGCCTCTGCCTCCCAAGTGCTGAGATTAAAGGCGTGCACCACCACCACCCAGCTCATTTGTTTTATAGCTGAGTAAAATTCCATTATGTATATGCACTACATTTTCATTAACACCTGGTCTGTTGATGGACATCTAGGCTGATTCTGTTTCCTTGGTACTGTGACTAGGACAGCAATAAATGTGGATGTACAAGTGTCTCTATAGTAGACTATAAAGTCCTCTGAGCATATGCCCAGGAGTAGTACAGCTAGCTCATCTGGTAGTTGTATTTTTTACTGTCTGGGAAACGTTCACATTGGTGCTCATAGCAGTGTACTAGCTAATAGTCCCACCTGTAGGCATCAGGGCTCTTCTCTCACCACAGTCTCACTGTCCTTTGTCCTTGTTTGTTTTCCGACTAGAATGAAAGGAGTCTCAAAGTATTTCTAATTTACATTTCCCTGATGGCTAGGAATTTCTGATGGAACACTTTTGATACATAAACTTTCCATGTAGCCCTATATGGAATTCCCTCTACAGACCAGGTTGGCCTCAAACTCAGAGCTTAGCTTACCTCTCTGCTTCCTTTGTGCTGGGATTAAAGGTGTGGGTAACCATGGCCAGCCAAGATTTAGACACTTTAAACAAATATTTCCTGGCCGTTTGTGTTTTCTCCTTTTGAGAACTATCAAGGGCTCATTTGATTAGCCCATTTATTGATTAGCAGGGTTCTTTGTTTGGCTAGTGTGTTTTGCTGCTGCTGTTTTTTTTTTTTTTTTTTCAGCTCTATATATTCTAGATATTGACTCCCTGTCTAAAGTATAGCTTCCGTAGATTTTCTTCCATTTTGTAGGATGTCTATTCACTAAGCTGATAGTTTTGTTTGCTATGAAGAAACTTAATTTTATGTAATGCCTTGTAAATTATTGGGCTATTTCCTGTGCCAACTGAGTCTTGTTCAGAAAATTCTTATCTTTAAGTGTATTCTCTATAGGAATCTACAGGTGGTATCCAGTTTTGCCAGCACCATTTGTTGACGAGGCTGTTCAGTTTTTTTCGGTGTATGTTTTTAACACCTTTGTCAGGAATTACATGACCATATCTGTGTGGGTTTGTCTCTGGGGTTTCTATTCTCTTCCACTGATCTACATGGACTTTTGTTTAATACCATGCTGTCATTGTCACTATGGCTTCATAGTAAAATTTGAGGTCAGCGGATTGCTTTGTATATTCATGGTCTTTTGTGTTTATATATGACTTTTTGGATAGTTTCTTCTAGTTTTGTGAAGAATGTCATTGAAAGTTTGATGGTAGTTGAGTTGAATCTCTCACGGTTTTTGTTTTTTGAGTTTTTGTTTTGGTACTATAGCCATCTTAATTTTTTGTTTTGTTTTGTTTGAGACAGGGTTTCTCTGCGTAGCCTTGGCTGTCCTGAAGCTCACTCTGTCGACCAGGCTGGCCTCACACTCAGAGGTCCTCCTACCTCTTCTTCTTAAATTTTTTTTTACGATTTTATTTATTTATTTATTTATTTATTTGTGGATGTGTGTGTGCACACATGTGCATAACACATACACACACAAAGGTATATGCCTAGTCCCTTCAGAGGCCAAAAGAGAGCATTGGATTCCCTGAATTGAAGTTACAGATAGCTGTGAGCCATCATGCTGGGAATTGAACCCAGATTTTCTGCAAGAGCAATAAATGGTTTTAGTTTTTGTTTGTTTTATTTTGTTTTAATATTTTATTTAATTTTAATTAATATGTATTAGTGTGAGGGTGTCAGATCTTGGAGTTACAGACAGTTGTGAGCAGCCATGTGGGTGCTGGGAATTGAACCCAGGTCCTTTGGAAGAGCAGGCAGTGCTCTTAACCACTGACCCATCTCTCCAGACCCTTGTTTTGTTTTTTTGAGGCACTGATTCTCGATGTAGCCCTAACTGTCCCAGAACTCTCTTTGTAGACCCGGTTGGCCTCAAACGCACTGAGATCTGCTTATGTCTGCTTTCCTGCCCCATCTTACACATCTGTTTGGATGATGAATCTTGCAGCTTTAACCCTGCCATCCTTTCGTCACTCTGTCTGTTACTTGTTTTGGTTTACTGGTAGTCACTGTGTGACACTTGGTGCATTCATTGTCCATGTCTAAAATGATAGAGTTGACGGTTATAATCAGATTTAGTTAATTGTTTCAAAAAGTGAGGCCATACACAAAACATACGGCTATCCTTCTCTCCCATCTAAACAGGCAAGAAGTTGTTTAGTGTTTGCTTGTAATCCTGAGAACTCCAGATTCTGTCTCTCTTGACGGTCTGACATCTTTGCTGTTTCACTTTATGATTCAACATGGCTGCTTGCACTTCAGCAACCAACTTGCACGATAACCAACAGGGGAAGAAAATGGAGAAGGGAATGTTCTTTGCAGAGACTTCTCTCAGGTGTTGCACTCAGAATGTGTGTATAATTTAATTGACCAGAACACATAAGTCATGTGACAACAGAATCTGGAAATGTGTCCTCTGGCTGTTTGTGTACCGACCTAAGGCTGGAGGATTCTGCTACTTAAAGGAGGGTGGATGTTTGGCATCTGCTCTGCCACAATAATAATAAGAATCCCATGGCTCTGAGGGGATTGATTTAGGTAATATCCATATTCAAGACAGTTAGCATGTGACTTAGTAAACATTGTTTGTATACATAAGGAAGATTCCCTTTGAAGGCCATCCATTCATCTGAGGTAAGCAGAACATTGTTATCACTGCACTTTAGCTCATTACCTTCTTTTATTTTCTAATGATAGCAGCAAGTTCTCAGTATGCCTGGCTTATTTTTATTTGCCATTCCTAACTGAATTCCTTTTTTGGCTTTTTAGGGGACATAAAAGGCTAAAACCAAAGGACAGTTTGTCTCTGATTACCCTAGTATATGCAGACTTAAGTCAGTGGTGGTTGCTGCTTCACTCTTTTTTTTATTTACAGTTTTTTAAATATAATTAATTAATTCAGATTACATGTCAATTGTTATCCCCTTATTTGTATGGCTGCTTCACTCTTACTGTGCATGTCTGGTTGGTTATACATAAAGCCTCTATTCTAGAAGGTTCTCACTGGATTCCAGCCTTTTAATAATTTACTCTTATGCTTTGTTTTAAATATGAACTTCTGTTACTGTTTTAACATTATAGTTCTCAATTTTGAACCATATGGACTATCATTTTCTTCATCTGGCTTCACTGGACGACAGTCTCCTGCTGGCATTTCTCTGGGCTCAGATATATCTGGAAATAGTGCTGAAACGGGGCTGAAAGAGTAAGTCTCCTTGTAAAGTTGGGAATTTGGCAAGCTCCACTCCCTCCAGCACCCTGCCTGCTTTCTGCCTCTGCTTATGTCCTCAGGGTGATTCCTTGCTCATCATAAGGTGACTTCCAAGAAGTCTTCATTTTCAAATAATGCAAAAAAGAGCCGTATCTGTGACTATGTGTTTAATATGATTGAAAGGTTCCTAAGAGCTATTTTCTATGTGAGATTTTGATTTACTTGTTTCTAGTGATTGGTTTCAAGATTCTGATACTATAGAATATGTCCTTAAACTTTGGGAGCTTATCTGCCTTCCAAAGCAACTTAAGCAGCTCACAGCTGCCTGTAACTCCAGCTCCAGGACATCAGATGGCTCCTTCTGGCCTCTGTAGGCGCCCACATGCATGTGTTCATACACATACATAGACACACATACATGTTAATTTTTAAAAATATGCAGATTTGCACATAGTGCATGCTTTTTGCCACATATAATAAAATTTTAAGAAGCATATTGGAACTTTTAACCAGATAAGTATTAAGCGTATTCATCGTTCCTTCTTATTTATGTCATTCTTCTGCAAATATTCCTTCTAATCATCTAATCTAGTAGAAGAGTGACAGATACAGACATCAGCATGAAATAAGATAACTGACTGAAGCCTTGCTGCGGCGGCGCATGCATTTAATCCCAGCACTCAGGAGGCAGAGGCAGGTGGATCGCTGTGAGTTTGAGACCAGCCTGGTCTACAGATTGAGTTCCAGAAAAGCCAGAGCTCTTACACAGAGAAACCCTGTCTTAAAAAAAAAGCAAGCAAGAAAGAAAAGACTGACTGGCATTGTCTGAGGAAGCTCTATTCTTTGCTCAGAATACTTTCAGAGGCTCTGGGGAGAGAACTTAGCACTTGTTATGCAAGCACTAGAACCTGAGTTCAAATCCCAGCACCCATATGCATGCCTGTAACCCCAGTAGTGGGTGGTGAAGACAGATTCTGGGGCCTTGCTGATTAGTCAGCCTACCAAAGTGACAGCTTCCAATTCAGTCTTGTCATAAGGGAATAAAGTTAAGAGAGAAAGAGAGAGGAAGACATTTGACCTTGTCCTCTGGCTTCTGCATGCATGTAAGTGAGAGCACATCTGCATACTGATGGCCATGCCCCCCACCAAATGTTTCCAGGGATTCTTTGGCCACTTGGAAAATTGCTGACAGAGTCGTGTACAGTCTTTCCCACACAGTTGTATATATATTTGGGGCCAATTCTTATTCTGTTAAATATACTTTAATTTTTAGCCAGGTAGTGGTGGTACACACTTTTAATCCCAGCAGAGGCAGGCAGATTTCTGTGAAGTCAAAGCCAGCCTGATCTTATAGAATGAGTTCCAGGGCAGCCAGAGCAAAACTCTTGTCTCAAAAAACCAACCACAACGAAAACCCACCAATGCCACATCATGCATAAGAATTGTTGAGCCAGATTTACAACTGTTCTCTTCCGTAGCACCAGCTGTCAGGTTGCAGGAACAAAGGGGAAGGCCCTGTATACACCTGGCAGTCCTAGAACTCACTGTGTAGACAAGGCTGGCCTTGAACTCAGAGCTTCATCTGCCTTTGCCTCCTGAGTACTGGGATTAAAAGTATGTGCCACCACTGCCCAACTTAAAAAAGAAAAAAAAAAAAGAGGGGCTGGAGAGATGGCTTAGCGCTTAAGAACACTGACTGCTCATCCAGAGGTCCTGAGTTCAATTCCCAGCAACCACATGGTGGCTCACAACCATCTATAATGTGATCTGATACATACTGATGTATTACTGTATACATAATAAATAAATCTTTTTAAAAAAAAGAAAAAGAAAAGAAAAAAATGCACACACACACACATATTAAGAGTTCAAATGTTTTAAGTACAAATGTAATGAGAACTTAAGGATGACAACTATAAGGGACATTTGAATTTTGAATTCTTGTATTAAGTCAGTCACTTTATTTTCATATTTATAATTTATTACTCTTTCAATGAGGTAGTTATAAAATATTTCCCAGGAATAATATAGATATGATGAATAAAGAATGATATGATAGGGACTGGAGAGATGGCTCAAAGGCTAAGAGCACTGACTGCTCTTCCAGAGGACCTGGGTTCAAATCCCAGCACCCATATGGCAGCTCACAACTCTCTGTAAGTCTAGTTCCAGGGGATATGACACCCTCACAGACATATATGCAGGCAAAACACCAATGTACATTTTTTAAAAAAAAGAATAATGTCATATATAAAATGGCAGGAGTTCTAATTCTACTTTTTATCCATTTCCCTTTCTGGCCCAACATTCTTAATTTCTTTCCTAGACATTTAATTTGAGCATCCTACGTGTGGTTTGTGGGTTTGTGATGTGAGAGGTGATGGTGTGTAGTGCCTCACACAGAACAAAGCAACAAGTAGAGACAGAGAGCTTTCAGGCCCACAGAGAAAGACTATAAAGTGAACAGCATTCAGGGGGATGCGAGGGCTGACCTTATAAATTCTATACTGTTTTATATCCATTATATGTGCTTTTTTATATAGAAACAGAACATGAAGGAAGTATTGAAGTTTTCAGAGAAGATCACAGTTCACACATTATTTCATATTCAGAATGTGTGTGTAACTGGCAAGGTGAATGCTGAAAATAAGATAATAACAAATTAGAAAGGGCACCAGCGTAGAGAAAAGGCAGAGATGGCTGGTGCACTAATTTGGTACAGGACAGTAGTTTTTAAAGTCTTTTTTTTTTTTTTTTTTTGGGGGGGGTTTTGAGACAGGGTTTCTCTGTGTAGCCTTGGCTGTCCTGGACCCGCTTTGTAGACCAGGCTGACCTCGAACTCACAGCAATCCACCTGCCTCTGCCTCCCGAGTGCTGGGATTATAGGCATGCGCCACCACGCCCGGCTTTAAAGTCTTGATAGAGAGGGACTGGAGAGCTGGCTCAGCTGCTCTTCCAGAGGTCCTGATCAGTTCCCAGCACCCATATGGCAGCACATAACGATCTGTGGGATCCAGTGCCCTCTTCTGATTTGCAGATGTACATTCAAACAAAACATCAATATACATTGTTGTTTTAATTGAAAATCCCACAGGGCATGGTGGCGCACACGTTTAATCCCAGCGTTTGGGAGGCAGAGGCAGGTGGATCCCTGTGAGTTCAAGGCCAGCCTGGTCTACAAAGAGAGTCCAGGACAGCTAGGGCTACACAGAGAAACCCTTTCTTGAAAGAAAGAAAGAAAGAAAGAAAGAAAGAAAGAAAGAAAGAAAGAAAGAAAGAAA
>OU015742.1:21733346-21756392 GCA_907169655.1 Acomys percivali | reverse complement strand
AAAGAAAGAAAGAAAGAAAGAAAGAAAGAAAGAAAGAAAGAAAGAAAAGAAAATCCCAGATCATTCTATTTTACCAATACTCAGGAGCCATATGCTGTGGTAAAAACCCTGCTAGCTCAGAGAGGCAGAGAAAGCACCCAACTGAACTTCATGCTCAGCTCATGGCCCAATGGAGAAGGCCCCAAAGGCTCACTAGCTCAGCTGACAGCCCAGGGGGAAAAGGCCAAAACACCCAAGGACAAAGGCTTGCTAGCTCAAAGCTCAAAAAGCCAAAGGCCGAGGAGCTAGAGAGCTATGAGCTTGAAGAGCTAAAGCACCAAAGACCAAAGAGCCAGTCTACTTCTACCCACTGTCTTAAATACCCCTCAACTCAAAGTCCCTCCTACTCTTTAATCCGTCAGCTGGTTTCTTGCTCCGCCTCTTGCCTAGGGTTAACTTTATTAAATCCTGTGTACAGATAGCTCTTGGATTAAAGGTGTGTGTAAGGCTGGCTGAACCATATCTTAGTCACCTGTTTACAACAAACAGAAAAAGTTCTTGGCTTAAAGGTGTGTTAGAAAAAAAATAAAATAAAATAATAAAGGTGTTTTAGGGCTCAACCTCAAGAAACAAGGATTTACAGTTCAATCTCAGGGATCACAATGGGATCAAAGATCCTGTAACAATACATAAAATAAAGAAATCTTTTTTTTTTAACTTTAGAGAAAAAGTCACAGCAGGGTGTGATGGTTCAAGCCTGTAATCCTCGCACTCACGGAAGCAGAGGCAGTAGGAGGCCAGGCTAGTCTACAAAGCACGTCCAGGACAGCCAAGGTTACACAGAGAAACACTGTCTCAAATGAAAAAAAAGTCTCAATTGAGAGAAATTTCTGTCTTCCCATAGACTAGGATTTGCCCTCCTCAAATTCCCCATCTCATTGGTTTAGAGCATAAAGCCTAATGTAATGAATAATTTGGATTTTGAGATTCCTTTTTCTGATAATGGGCTCAGTCACATAGCCCGGAACTTTCCACCTCTAGACTTCTGAGCCAAGCAGGGGACAGCTGCCAGCTTGAGGGATGGGGCAGTTCTAGCTCCTCCTGCTGACCTGCAACTTAGTGCTAAGTGAATATTATACTGAAAATGGACCATAGCAATTTTTTTTTACAATGAATCAGCTCTCAAAGTGAGATTGTTGTCTTCTACAGTCCCTGCTTAGCAGAGAATAAAGTCAAACCCAATTTAGAATTCACTTGGAAGCCCATTATTAAACATTACTCTACCTCAGGTGGAAATTCTAGAGCCAAGGTAAAGTACAACCTTAATCTTTTGACGGTTTCTTGCCTAGAATTAACATTTGTGTCTTCATGGTCTGATTTACAATAATACAAAGGCACATTCTAGAAAACTGTGGCTTATGTAATATCTTCCAAATCTAGGCAAAGATGGCTTAAATAGAAAACAACTTTGACTTTCCCCATGTGTGTGAAATGGGCATGTGCTGTTCTTATGTGCATTGCCACTTTTAGGCTTTTGACTGAGACATAACAAACTCTATGTTGATAATAGGTGTGTGTAAGTAAATGAAATAATTGAGAATAAGATGTAGGTTCCTGTGGCCCCTTCTCCCACTTGCCTGTGAAATACATCCTACAGTGACAGAGTGTGCAGAATTCTTAGGAATGCCTTTTGCAGCCATACCTGTGGAAAGAAGTGGGGAGAAACAAGTTTGGACAGAGGCAGAAGAGATCAAGTCATGTCCGTGACAGCATCTGCGCTGTTAGAATGACCTTGAGAGTTATCCTAAGCTAGGCTAAAATGCGTGGCCAGAACTTTTACGCTGTGTGTGTGCATGCCTGGGGTGCACATGTGCACAGGTGAATTGTGAAGGCTTGAGCCTAACTTTTGGCATCTTTCTTGGTCGCCTTAGTCTTTATTTACTTAAGCAGAGCCTCTTGCTGAACCTGAAGTTCACTTGGCCAGTTTCCATAGCCTTCTTTATCCAGGGTTCCTGTCTCTGCCTTCCCTCATGCTGATATCACAGCACCTACTTTGTTTTTTTGTGTGGGTGCTGGGGGTCTGAAATCCAGTCCTTATGTTTACATGACAAACACTATGCACTGAGCCACCTCCCAACCCAGGCTTTATCCTTCTGCTCAGCATCATTGAATGGGCTGCACTGGGAAGAGCTCGATCTTTGGTGGGCTCTGAGATAAGCTCTGCCTGGCTGAGGCTTCCAGCAGCTGAGTCTGTGTGGGGCAGCTCAGTACCTGTTTGCCTTTAAAGAATAAAACAACCCAAACTAAAATTGAATTCTGAATTTGAGTACTTTTTTGTAGGTGAAAGAAATGTTTTGGTTAAAGTAGACATGTAGTAGTATAAGCACTTTGGTTGCTCACGCATCCCCTAGAGTCGCTGCTTCTGAGCACCCTAGAGATACCCAGGCTCTTCCCAGGCTCTCATGACCACTCATAGAGCTGCCTGTGGCAAGGACAGCCAGGTGTCTTCTCAGAGGCGTATTAGACAGCTGTAGATTGTCTTTAGAACTGCTTAGAAAAACCATTTGATACCTGCAGTGACTATATTTAAATGTCAATTCGCCACAACCTATGAAGAGTTTCAATTAAGGAATTCTTTAGCTCAGTCGGCCTGTGGATGTCTATCTGTGGGGATTTTCTTGCTTGCTGGTTAATATAGGAGGGCCCAGCCTATTGTATACAGCACTACTTCTTGGACAGGAGAAAGTTGGGTGAGAGCAGAAGGGAGCAGTCAGTAGAGGGGGTTTGTCTCTCTCTGGACTGTGGATATGGTTGACCAACTGTCTCGAGTACTTATCGCTGCAATTATGGACTGTAACTTGGAATTGTATGCCAAATAAAGTCTAGCCTCTTTTTTTAAAGATACAAATTATTAATGTATTTCTTCCAAAGTAGAATCACACTTAATTGTATCAGTAAAGTAAGTTTTTTCAAAGCAAATTGGAGGAAGAAAAGTTTAGAACATCTAGATTAAGTGGTTTCTGATTGGTTGGAGCAGAAAGGAGGATCCTTCATTAAAGCACTTGGGAAAGGGGTGATATAATTAGAGAAAAAATTCTGGGCCATTGAGATGGCTTAGCAGGTAAAAGTACCAGTGCCCAGGCCCCACATGATTTAGGGAAAGAACTGACGCCTGCAAACTGTCCTCTGGCTTCAACACATGGGCTGTGGCACTTAAATAAAACATATGGTAGATAGATAGATAGATAGATAGATAGATGGATGGATGTAATTACAAATACAAAGAAGCCAGGCAGTGGTGGTGCCCACCTTTAATCCCAGCACTTGGAGGCAGAAGCAGGTGGATCACTGTGAGTTCAAGGCCAGCCTGGTCTACAAAGCAAGTCCAAGACAGTCAAGGCTACTAGAGAAACCTTGTTTCGGGGAAAAAAAGACAAAAGAGTTTCTATCAGTCTGTTCCAGACTAGTCTTTATATCACTTTTATAAAAATTAAACATGTAATTAGTGCTAACATTAATAAAACATTTTCTATTAAAAATATTTATGGGGAGATGTCTCAGAGGTTAAGAGCACTGGCTGTCCTTCTAAAGGTCCTGAGTTCAATTCCCAGCAACCACATGGTGGATCACAACCACCTATAATGAGATCTTCTGGTGTGGAGGTGTACATGCAGGCAAAACACTGTATACATAATAAATAAATAAATCTTGAAAAATATATTTATGTATTGGTGCAAATTTGAATGTTTTGCTCTCAATGGATTTGAAAATGACTTTGTGCCTGTATATTACTATTTTATGAATCGAGGTGTGATCTTGTTATGTGACTAAGAATTAAAAGTCAAGGTATCTTTGAAAAGTAAGTAGAGGAGAGGAATTGTCTAGAGCCATTCTTTTCTTTTGTAACTTACTCGGGCAATTAAATGACAATTACATGATCTGAGATTTTTAACCAAGCCTAGCGAGTCCAGGACAGTCAAGGCTACACAGAGAAACCCTGTCTTAGATAAAAATAAAAAACAAAAACATATCAAGGATTCACTAGTCAGCAATTATTTAAATTGGCTTACTCTCTTAAACTCCTTAGGACAAGTAGCTTGAAGCTGGAAGGTATAAAGAAATTATGGGGCAAAGAGGGCTATCTCCCCAAGAAGGAGAGTGGAACTGGAGAGAAAATGGAAGCCCTGCATGTTCCTGCAGAAGGTGCAGCAATGGAGAATGTAGACCAAGCCTCAGCCAGAAAGGACCAAACTCAAGGCCTTACCCAGTCTGCAGAGGAGAAAGAAAAGCAGCTGTTGGCATCATCATTATTTGTTGGGCTAGGACCAGAAAATACAATCAATTTGGTGAGTTATCCATCACATTCCTATAAGAATCTCTGTGCCTTCTGCTGGTACCAAGAGCTAGGTTTCATCAGTGCATGGTGGGAAATGCTCTCGCAGCCTTTATCTTCCAGTTCTAGGGCTGCCAGTGACATGGGTTTCATACCACCGGGGGATGAGTCCAGCCCCCTTGAATAAGTTATTCTCTGAAGTCCAGTCTGCTAGCACAGGCCCAGGGCCCCCACAAGTGAACAAGAATAACCAGGGCGGGTGAGAGAGGCCTCTGTGGGCTGGATTGCATATTGTCAGTAATAGAGGTCTATCTGTGGCTCTGCGTATAGCCTCACAGACTGTTCTTAAGTTAGATTAGTGATGGCAAATTTGGCAAGCATCACTAATTATGAAATTCTTCCCAATGTATTTTGTGGTCAGCTTCTGATACTTTGTTTTTTAAGTCAACCCAGTTTTTCTTCTCTGCTTACTAGCATAAACCATGAAATCACAATTACTAGATTATTAAAACAGACTTAGGTCTTCTTTGTAGTCAGGGGTAACTTGGGATTCTATATATAGCTCTGGAAAGAAAAACATAGCTAGGTTGGCCAATCCTGTAATGTAGTATTTGGAAACCAAACAACATTTGTTAGAATTATTACAACTGAGTTTTGACCTTACCTCTTTTTCAGTTTATGTTTTTAAATCAGAAGTAAGATTTAGCCGATAGCTTTATGTTACATAGCTGTCAGAATTTTAAGGTTTTAAATTTTTTATCTGAGTTTTACTAATTTTTGCTTTACATCTTCCTAGTGTTAATATATTTTTCATTTGAAATTGTAGAAGATATTTGAAGCTCATGACTAGTAAAGTATTTTTAGTATTATTGTTTTGTTTTTGCAGTTGGGAAAAGCAGATGTCGTGTCTCACAAGTTCAGGAGGAAATCAAAATTCAAGGTAGCCCAAAGTGACAAGCCAACCAGTGCTTCTAACCACACCTCCTCCACCCTGAGCCCTTTGTCACAGGTGCCTGGTGGCAATGATGTCGATCTGAATACTTTGGACAGAGGAGACACTGAACTCGGTTCAGAGCTTGTGGGTTCTGAGTCTCTCTCAGAGCTGCCCTTAGTTGAAAAACCCTCAAGTGTCAGCTCGCCTGCACCTTCTTTGTTTGCTGATAACAACATGGAAGTTTTTCACCCCCCTTCCTCCTCTGCAATTTCAGTTGTCCAGGAAATCAGTTTAGCTTCTTTGTTGGAAGAAACTCCTGAGTGCGGGCATTCAAGCCCCATGGAAATCTGTAGTGATGACGCCGTATCAGTGTCTTCTTACAAAATCTGGAAGGATGATTGCTTATTGACGATCTGGTCAGTCATGAGTAAGACTGATTCAGAGTTGACAGGTGTTCAGTTAGAAATTTCTCCTGTGGAAAATTTCAAGGTAAGACAACATACACTATATCATTTCTGCCTTAAGTAAGTAACACTTAGTGAGTGTTTCTGTCTTTGGCTCTTAGTGCCTTATGAATTGGTTCCATATCTTCTTTTCTTCCCTAAAATCAGGGCTCAGGATACGTGACTCTAAAGAAACAGAGGAAGCCCAATGATACTGTATTTAAGAGACAGTTGAGCTGGGTGTGGTGGCGCACACCTTTAATCCCAGCACTCGGGAGGCAGAGGCAGGTGGATCTCTGTGAGTTCGAGGCCAGCCTGGTCTACAAGTCAGTCCAGGACAGCCACAGCTGTTACACAGAGAGACCCTGTCTCGAAAAACCTGAAGGGGAAAAAAAAAAAAAAAAAAAAAAGACTGTAAAGTGAGTTTCTGTAGACCATAGTAAAGAATGTAGGTGGTGCACACCTTTAAACCCAGCACGCAGGAGAAGAGGCAGGAGCATCTGTGTGTTCCATGCTAGCCGAGAACACATGGTGAATTGAATACATACATTGACTCTTGCTTCTGTACCCTTCTCACCATGTTACATGGTCAGGGTTCTTAGCTGCTTTTACTTGTTTCCTGCTGTTGAAAACAAGGACATTACTGTCCTGTTCCTATAAGGAGTTAACTAGTTGATGTCTGTAGAGAGCTTGTAGCATTCACTGCATGCCCTGTTCTCTTGGTACTCTCAGGGTCTCCTCTGTGGTCTCTCTTCATGCACTAAGTGCTACATTCACTCGTGTCTTACTCACTGAGACTGTTTCAGATTATTTAACAGAACCAATAGAGCATTAAGAAAAATAATGTTCTGGGTAAACATACACAGTTTTCTTTCTCTCCCTGATTTCATATTCTGTACTCAGTACTCAGGCAAATTTTTCTTCCTTAGCTCTGGAAGGGTAATCTGGCGACTTGTGACAGTTGGTTTGTCTGCAGTGCTATAAGTGTCCTTGGCACAGCTGTGACATTTGGCAGGCCAGTGTCGTTAAACTAGGCATTTTCTTCTGTGAGCTACAGTGTGTTGAATGAGATACTGCACGGGCTCCTGGCCAGGGCGGACAGGTAGCAGCTTACTTGTAGACCTTTAAAAACCAACAAAACACCTGCCTGAATTCAGCCAGCAGCGTTGAGTAGGAATTGAGAGTGAGAATGGAAGGCATCTGTATGATTGTTTAAAATTTCCTCGCTTAGAATCAGGTGGTAGGGGTGGAGAGATGGCTCAGCCGCTAAAGGCTAGGCTCTGAAGCAAAAATATGAGACTCGGGTGGCAGGAGCTTGCCTAGCACACAGACACTGGGTGTGTCACTATGAGTAAAAGAATTCTGGTGCCAGATTAGAGTTTGTTTGTTTGTTTGTTTGTTTGTTTCAAGACAGGGCCTCTCTGTGTAGCCTTGGCTGTTCTGGACCTGCTTTGAGGCTGGCCTCAAACTCACAGCGATCCACCTGCCTCTGCCTCCCGAGTGCTGGATTAAAGGCATGCGCCACCACTGCCTGGCCAGATTAGAATTTAATAACCTTAAAATATATATATACACAGGGGTTTTTTTTTTGTTTTTGCTTTTGTTTTTCAAGACAGGGTTTCTCTGTGTAGCCTTGGCTGTCCTAGACTCACTTTGTAGACCAGGCTGGCCTCGAACTCACAGCGATCCACCTGCTTCTGCCTCCCGAGTGCTGGGATTAAAGGCATGTGCCACCACCGCCTGGCCAGATTAGAATTTAATAACCTTAAAATATATATATACACCGGTTGTAGCTATTATACTAATCTGTTAACATAGTTTTGACCTATACAGTATTATTTATCTGTTTTAGTGAATTTTTGTTAGAGGTTTTCATAATGTGGTTTGCTAATTTCCCACACTCATGTACTTTAGTACTTTATCACTTAAGTAGAAGGCTATTATTCATATAACAGTTTATTGATGCTTTCTTCAATATTTTTATTACTTTCATTGACAGATCATTGAGCAACCTGGATGCTGTTTGCCTGTGATGGAACCAGAAAGCACCAAATCCTTTCAATATAGTGTACAGATGGAATACCCTTCTGTAGAGGGGACGCTCTCTGGTTTTATAAATTATCAGACGATGGATACACATTCTGTTCAATTGGAATTTTCCATGAACTTATCATTATTAGATTTTATTAGGTAAATATTTTCTGATACGTTTGTTATTCATCCAGTATGTCCCCTCCCTTTTTTTTTTTTTTTTTTTTTTTAGCTAGAGACACTATGGGCTGGAGAGTTGACTCAGTGGCTAAGACAGCTTCCAGACTAGCACCCATAGCAGATGGCACACGGCTCTCTGTAATCCCAGCTCTAGGGGATCCAACACCACTCTGGCCCCTGTGACCATGTATATACATGCATGTACATACACACACAGATGCATACATACACATGAATACATATTTTTAAAACTTTATATTCTTATAAGCCAGGTATGGTAGCTCATGCTTATAATCTTAGCAGTCAGGAAGCTGAGGCAGGAGGATTGTCACCTGTTCAAGCATTACTAGGCTACAAAGTGAGCCCAAGGCCAGCCTTCACTTCAGTGTAAGTTTTAGCACTTTCCTACCCTTTCTTCACGATTTGAAGAAGCACAGTATATATGCAACACAGTTTTGTATCTTTAAATTCTGTATCTTTTAAATGTTTTTTAAACAATACATCTATGTGTACTTATCAGAAATTCAAATGTTATAAAAAATATAAATAGAATATGAAAGTTGCCTATAACTGTAGGTGTTCCTGGCATTATCAACATATAAGTATTCCATTGTGTGTGTGTGTGTGTGTTGTTGTTGTTGTTGTTGTTGTTAACAGAGTCTCAAGTTCTTTGGCTAATCTATTTAAAGTTTTTTATATTCATTCTCTTATACATCACTTTGACAGAAATTTCAAAGACAAAATTAAATGTATTATAAAAGGAAAAATGCAATTTAAATCTTCCCCTGTCAGGAACTTTATCAGGTTGGAAGACAACACTCAGCATTCTAAAACCTGGCTTAAAAGCATAAATCTTGGGACCCAGATTTATAGTGGATAATATGTATGTATTGTATATGTAATACATACTTAATTTCCATAAGTCCTGTGAAATGTGTATGTTCAGCATCATTATATTATTGTCAACATAGACTCATTTTAAAATTTATTTTCAGACCATTAAAGATCTCAACTGAAGATTTTGGCAAACTCTGGTTATCCTTTGCAAACGATGTGAAGCAAAGTATAAAAATATCAGAGCCTCAAGTTGCTCTGGCCTCTGTCCTCACCGGGCTGCAGCAGAAACTGAGACTTCATGTGATTGACATCGTAGGTGTGTAGAATTATGAAAAGACAGCCCTCTGTGAATATGGATTTCCCTTCCAAGTGGTGTGCTTCTTAGAGCTTCTTATCATGAGTATCTTTAAGATAAATGTGTTTTCCAGACTGTATTAAAGAATATTTGATTTAAAAATCCACAGTATATAATTAACTATCGTTTAGCTTTTCTTTTTATTTTTTTTATTTTATGTGCACTGGTATTTCTCCTGCATGTATGTCTGTGTGAGGGTGCCAGATCTTAGAGTTTACAGACAGTTGTGAGCTGCCATGTGGGTGCTGGCAATTGAACCCTGGTCCTCTAGAAGAGCAGTCAGTGCTCTTAACCGCTGAGCCGTCTCTCCAGCCTGCGCTTGTTTTTCTTTTTAACACTTTAAACATTTCTCCATTTGTGTGGAGTAGGCCTAAAAACCAATCAGAAAGTGGTTGACTTTGATTACTCTCACAATAGTCATGTCTCTGTAGCATCAGAAGACACATGTAGCCTGGCAGGTGACTATTGTAGAGTGCAGTGTCCACGGTGGTAGGAGTACCGATGCCTTTTCTCCCCCAGCAGCCTTCAGGGCACCTCCCGGCACACCGACTGCTAGTCACCTGGGAGGAACCTTCCAGATCAGTTTCAGGTTTATCAGTATGAGAGACATCTAAAGGGTGTGGTGTCTCCAGTAATACAGTGTTATTGTCTAGTTGCAGTGATGTCAACTGTTTTCAGAGCCTCTGGAACCTCCTGGTCAACAATCACTGTACTACTATGTTATACGTGACGGTTCGGTTTAGAAACTTATGCTGTCTAGGAACACCATCCTCTTATCTTTGCAGGATACCTCTGTTCTAGATTTTAAGAAAATTAATCACATCTTTTAGTTTGCTTATAAAGCACTAGGTTTCTATATGGTTTTTTGTTGTTGTTGTTGTTGTTGTTGTTTTTTCTTTTTTTTCTTTGGGTTTTTTTTTTTGTTTTTGTTTTTTGTTTTTTTTTCTTATAGCTTGAATTTTAGTTGACGTTGGCCATTCTGACTGGTATAGAATAAAATTTCAAAGTAGTTTTAATTTGTATTTCTCTGATGACTAAAGATACTGAACATTAAAATATATATATTTCTAGCCATTTGTATTTCTCTCTCTCTCTCTCTTTTTTCTTTCTTTCTTCAAGACAGGGTTTCTCCATGCAGCCTTGGCTGTCCTGGACTCACTTTGTAGACCAGGCTGGCCTTGAACTCACATCAATCTGCCTGCCTCTGCCTCCCGAGAGCTGGGATTAAAGGTGTGCACCACAACGCCCAGCGCTGTATTTCTCTTTATGAGAACTACATTTAATTCTGTGCTCCAAATTTTAATTGTTTTATTTGTTTTCTTGGTCCATTTCATTTTGTTTTGTTTTACTTGTTCTATAGGTTGCCTCGTCAACGTGATTGATGGTGTTCTTTGTTGTACAGGAGCTTTTTATTGTCATGCAGTGCCACGTTCAGTTTTTGTTCTTAATGTCTGTGCTACAGAGGTCCTGTTCAGAAAATCCTGTTCTGTGCTTATATGTTCAAGTGTATTTCCTACTCTCTTCTCAATCAGATTACGGTATCAGGATTTGTGTGAAATCCTTTGTGTATTTAGAGTTCAGTTTTGTGCAGGGTTTGTGGTGAGTATCTGGTTTTATTCTTTTACTTGTAGCTGTCCATTTTGGCCAGCACCACCTTTTAAACATATTGTATATTTTCCAATGTGTAGTTTTGGCTTCTTTGTCAAAAATCAAGGAACTGTAGGAGCATGGGCTTATTTCTGAGCCCTCAATTCTATTGTATTGATGTGTTTATGTGAATATCTGTTTATATGTCAGTAGCATACTGTTGGTAAGAGTGGAGTCTTGAAGTTACTATGTTGGGTTAATCTATGTTAAATCTTTTAGAATTAGTAGTAGTTATTGTGTGAAATGGAATGCACCTGTGTTTGGTGAATATACGTTTAGAATTGTGATGTCCTCTTGATGGGTTGTTCCTTTAGTGGATACAAAGTGACCCTTATCACTTCTGACTAGTGATGCTGTTAGTATATGTTACACTGTCTACACTATAGTATACTACTACATGGCATTATTGTTATAGATCTTATTATTACAATAGTATATTGTTAGCCCGTTACCAGGCCTTGAGGCACTGATACGAACACACTGCTGTGACTGTGAGTGTTGGAATACGGAATGTTGCTCTCGCTCCCAGTTGTGCTGATCATATACTCAGAGTAGAATTGCTGAATCACGTTGATTTTTTTTTTCATATAAATCATTAGATCATTTATATAGCAAATATATCTTTTCATGTTAGTAAGCAAGAGTTAATGTTTGTCCACATCTTCAGCAATGCTTTTTCTGTTTGGTCTTATTTTATTTGGTTTGGTTTGGTTTTTGATTTTTTGAGACAGGGTTTCTCTGTGAAGATCTGGCTGTCCTGGAACTCAGTCTCCAGACCAGACTGACCTCAAACTCAGAGATCTGCCTGTCTCTGCCTCTTAAGTGCTGGGATTAAGGACATGCACCATCATCACCTAGCACTTTTTCCATTTTTAAAAAAATACACAAGATAGTCCTCCAAACAAATACGAAGTACTATCTCTAAGTTTGATTGGGATTCCCTGGGGATTGGTAACAAACATCTTTTCATGTGCTCATGGCCTTTTGTAGATGTCCTTGGAGGAAGGTCTAGTGAAGTCCATTTTGAAAAATAATTTTCCCATTTTGTTCTGTCGCAGGCAATGAAGGGCTATTGGCCTGTAAGCTGCTTCCATCCACCCCGTGTGTCCTGCACTGCCGAGTGCATGCCGACGCGGTAGCCCTGTGGTTCCGGTCCTCCTGCTCTCTTCTCTCAGACTATTTATCGTGTCAGTGTCAAAAGGTGATGGAGACATCCTAGCAAAGTTCTGTTAAATTTCACTTTTCCACATAAATGGTTTACACTTATAAACTTACCAAAGTGAAAAGAACTCATGGTACTTCTGACAGAAATAGGGATCATTATAAGTTTTGGTTTATGTGCTTTCTTCTTGATTCTTGATAAGAATGATCCCCAAGAAATTGTGTCACTAATTTTTTTACTCAGGATTGTACAGTGTGTTTGGGTGCCCCCAAAATGACCGAAGCTAATGTTATAAAATGCTAATGATTTATATGTCACTTAATGTGGAGGAACTGAAAATATTTATTTTGTTATAAATGTTTTATAGCAGGTTTATTCTAACATTAACTGATTTCTAATAAAGCCAAGACTCAGTTCTCTGCTTTGATGCAGAGACATCACAAGAGACAAGCCATGCGAGATGGGCATACACCTAAATTACATTTAGCTTTGGAATACAGAGTGTGCTCTCGGTTATGTTTTGCTCAGGCCAGTGTTAAACTAAGGTGGCCTAGCACACACTAACTGTTGTAGAAGATCCGTGAGCATGCTGGTTATTGGGCAGATTTAATCTTGTGTTTTTTTAATTTGTCATACTTAATTTTAGATAATTTGGCCATAAAGTATATCTGTGTGCTATTATATTCTTTTAGCAATTAAAATTTGTGACCATAGTATAAATGGCCAATTGATTTTTTTTCCTGGCCCTTAAATTTACTAGTATTCAGTGGATGTAGCAGAGTAGTGACCATGTAAATATAGCCTACAGATACTTATGTAAAACATCATTTTCATGTGATATTTATGCTTATAGGGCATCTGTTAGTAAAAAGAGATTATGCCTACTATGTATGATAGGCTAAAATCTTGAGATTGTATATTAACTAAAATACTATTTTATAAAAAAAAAACTTATGGTGCTGTGTGGGAAATATTTACCCTTTTTGGTACCTCACCATTGAAATTATTCAGGTAATACAACTTTTTTTTTTTTTTTTTTTTAAGACAGGGTTTTTCAAGCCAGGCGTGGGGGTGCATGCCTGTATCCCAGCACTCGGGAGGGAGGCAGAGGCAGAAGAAAGAAGGGAGGGGAAAAGGCAGGGTTTTTCTCTGTAGCTCTGGCCGTCTTGGAACTCACTCTGTGGACCAGGCTAGCTCTAAACTCAGAGATCTACCTGCTTCTGTCTCCTGAGTGATGGCATTAAAGGCATGCGCACCACTACCGGTAATACAACTTTTAAGTCATTATGTTAATTATTCTAGTTCATAGGACTGGTTTTCACCCAAGTCAGACACTCTGATTTTAGGTTATCTCATCCATACTTGTGGATAAAGATGCTAAGAGGAGGTCAGGTGATGGTGGCACAGGCCTTTAATCCTAGCACTTAGGAGGCAGAGGCAGACAGATCTCTGTGTTCTAAGCCAGCCTTGTCTAAAAGCGAATTCCAGGACAGCCAGAGCTACACAAAGAAACCCTGTCTTGAAGAACCAAAAAGAAAAAAAAAGCTAACAGGATTCTACAGAGCTAGCAGGTCTGTCATCCATAGTTAGAACAAAACAATAGTATTTTTTAAAATAATTTTTTGGTTATTCATTTTTAAGTGCAGTATTTTGTTAACTTCTCTTTTTTAAAAACATGCAGTTAAACCTTGCTAAAAGAGCAATAGGTGACTAGACTGTCCTGTATTTTGGGTTTTTTCCCTTTGAGTAGAAAACCAGTTGCATTATCAGAGTCCGCACTTCCATGATAAAGGGGTCTGAAGCAGCTAGCTTCATTAACTCCCTTCTTGTTGTCGCCTTCAGCAGCCTTCCCGCTCCTGTTGTGTGTATTCCTCCGCCTGCTGCTGTGCCGCTGAGGGTGGGTCAGCTGTGGAGCAGCGGGAGTAAGGTGTCTGAAATTACAGAGATGGCTGTCGGAGAGATTGTCAGGGTTTTGGGGTTTTGATTTGTTTTGTTTTGTTTTTCCTCCTGATTTGTTACATGGTGTGTTCATGAGAGTAGCAGGAATTTTCATGGGACCTGATTGGCCTACAACACTGTCTAATAGTGCATGTGTACGTGGCATGAATTTAGATCTGCCAAAGGGAACGTAGTGTCACTTTTGTTCTTTCTGAACTCACTAAATAAAACGGAGGGTAACAGGGTCTCTACTGAAATGTTTAATAGATTGTTTACAATGTTTATGATTTAAAAAATAATAATAATAGAAAAGAGGAGGTATTTTAAAGCTTTGGACCAGTATATATTACATCTAAACTCATTGGATTATGTTCTAAATCAGGCATCATCACCCTTTTTGCATTTTAGGGGATATGATCATAAGATAAGGAGAATTTTAGATCTAGTCACTTTTTTTTTTTTTTTTTTTGGTTTTTCGAGACAGGGTTTCTCTGTGTAGCCTTGGCTGTCCTGGACTCACTTTGTAGTCCAGGCTGGCCTCGAACTCACAGCGATCCACCTGCCTCTGCCTCCCGAGTGCTGGGATTAAAGGCGTGCGCCACCGCGCCCGGCGATCTAGTCACTTTATAATCACAATTCAGCCAATGAGGGCAACACTTGGGAGAAGAATGGCTGTGTGCTTTATGCCAGGGATCTTCACTGAGAGTGAAATAACAGCAGGTGTGAGACTGGGGACAAATAAAGGACGACAGGAAGAGCACGAGAGCAACCAGAAGGCAATGGCCATGCTTCCCAAGAGTCATGCCCAGAGAAGGTCAGCACGAGAGCTACCGAGGGCATGTGGGGTCCTGTGTCAGTCCTGCTGGAGCCGGGAGGTGGACCTGAGTGGTTAGTTACTGAAAGCCACTGTGCCAAGCTTGCCCAGCACAGCATGTGCGCTGCAGGTGAGCATAGTAAACATTCTTCCAAAATCTTCCAAATTGATTGTGTAAAAGTGCAGTATTTTATTTTCATTTTACTCCTGGTTCTTTTCTTTTCTATGGATAAACACGGTTTTTGTTGCATGGTAAGCCTTTAGAAGTGCACTGAGCCTACTCATGTGTCTTTAATCTGTTTTCCTATGTCAGAATTTTAGAAGAGAACAATGCAAGTGAATAGCAACTTAATATGATTCATTTTTTTACTTTGTTTTGGTGTTGAACTCTGTAATTTGAAAAACTTCAATTGAGTGTATAATAAAAACATCAATGCTCTTTTTGGTTTATGTGTTCTGTATAATTTAAGTAGATGAAAATTATTTAATTGGTATATACATGCATATATGTTTCTAACACATAAATACAACTTGCTTGGTTTCTATAATGTTACTTGTACATGTTTTCTTTTTTCAAGACAGGGTTTCTCTGTGTAGCCCCAGCTGTCCTGGACTGACTTTGTAGACCAGGCTGGCCTGGAACTCACAGAGATCCACCTGCCTCTGCCTCCTGAGTGCTGGGATTACAGGCGTGTACCACCACGCCCAGCTGTACATATGTTTTTGTATGTGCATTATGTGTACATGTTCATGTTTCAGAGGCCAGAGGGCAACATCAGGTTTCTTCATCACTATTTTATTAGTTTTTAACTCTTTTTTTTTTTAAGATTTATTTATTTATTATTATGTATACAGTGCTCTGCCTGCGTGTACACCTGCAGGCCAGAAGAGGGCATCAGATCACATTATAGATGATTATGAGCCACCATGTGGTTGCTGGGAATTGAACTCAGGACCTCTGGAAGAGCATTCAGTGCTCTTAACCTCTGAACCATCTCTCCAGCACCTAGTTTTTAACTCGTAATAATATGGCTAGCCCAGGGCTGGAAAGATGGCTCGGTGAGGAGCACTGGCTGTTCTTCCAGAGGTCCTAAGTTCAACTCCCAGCAACCATATGGTGGCTCACAACCATCTGTACTGGGATATGATGCCCTCTTCTGGCATGCAGGTGTACATACAGATAAGAGTGCTCATATACATAAAGTAAGTTTAAAAAATATTCTTAAAAAATGGCTAGCCAGTTGTGATGGCATACGATTTTTAATCCCAGCACTTAGGATGCAGTGACAGGAGGATCGCTGTGAGTTTGAGGCCAGCCTGTCTACAAAGCTAGTCCAGGACAGCCAAGGCTATTTTTATGTATGAGAAATAAGATAAGAAGCTATAAAGCAATAAAATAGTAAGATACCAAGTGCCAGATGTTAGATTATAGGAGGCTTATTAAGTGAGCATGGGGGAAGGAGGTAAGGGGGCAGGGCTACCCCAGAGAGACAGACAGACAGACAGACAGACAGAAAAACAGACAGGAGAGAGAGGAAGAGGAGTGAGGTAGGTCTGCCTTTTTATATCCTGGGCAGGGCCTCGCCCCCATGGCAGGTAGGCAATGATATCACAGGTAGGCAGCCTGAAGCAGAATCCTACCAGCTATTACAGAGAGGTATCCTGTCTCAAAATACCAAAAAAAAAAGGGGGGGGGGCTGGGGAGTGTCAGACGCCAGCCCTTGAGCACAAAGCGTCCTTCAGAGGCCTTTCCCTTACTTTTCTCCCTGAGTACCCTTGGACTAGATGGTACACTTTACCCGCAGAGCAACCCTGAGTCTCCTCTCAGTGTGCCAACTCCTGTTCCTGGGAAGATGCTGTTTCCTAGCCCCGAAGGCAGGGAAAGCACAAGCACTAGTCTTCTGGAATCTTCGCTCCTTACAGAAACAAGCTTTTGTATCAGATCAATTATTTTTTAGTTTAGGACCACCAGAAAAAAATCCCCAGACAGTTCTATATGGCGTGACATATGTAGCGATACGGTACCCAGCACTGCAAAAACCACCGCATGGTCCACAGGCCCAGAGCGGGAACTAGAGGTTCCCTCTCCTTGTCGCCCCCTCCCCCAGCAGCGTACGTGGCTAGCTGCGCAGAGACCACCTGCAGAAACCCCGCCCACCAGCCGGCCAGCCAATCGAATCCGAGCAGTCGCTCGTCCCTCTACCCGCTACATGCGTGGGGGCTGCACTAGACGGGAGCCAGAGCCCAACGCTGGTCCGCGGCTGGCAAGGTGAGCTCAGACCGGGGACGGGCGCTCCGGGCGTGGGGCTGGGTGCGCGGTCCTGGGTGCGGAGGCCAAGAGGAGACCCCGCGCCACCCTGTCGGGACCCGGGAGCGTTCTGGCCGCCCGCTCCTCTCGGTGGGACCCTTCGCAGGCCGGAAGGCGGCGAGCCGGAGGCTCCTCTCTGATAGACGGGCGTTCCCAAGTAAAGACCCTGAAGAAACTAAATCTTTACCTCCTTTAAATGTGCTGATGGTTTCGGGCCTGCTGTAGACGAGGCTGGTGGGTGTCGCGCACTGTTGTCGGCCGAACTGGCCTGCGGTTCAACAATGTCGTCTCCAGAATGCGGACATTAAACTCTGAGGGGTGAGGGTTTGCGCCAGGAGTGTCTTCTAACCTCTTCTAGCTGGACTTTATTCTTTGAAGACTGGAAGGGAAAAAAAAGTGTTGCAAGATGCTGTGAGGGTTGCATTGTAAGTTATATACTACCTGAAGAACTCAGAAATAAAGCTGTTTATCTCCTACTTAAAAAAAAAAAAAAAAAAAGCCGAGTGGTGGTTATGTTTAATAGCAGTAAGATAAAATGATAAGGTAATAAAGGTACCAGATGCCAGATACTATATTGCAGAGGAGTTTATTAAATGAGCATGGAGGGAGAAGGAAAGGGGCAAGAGGTACCCCAGACAGAGACAGGAAGAGTAAGAAGAGAGAGGAAGAGAGAGAGCTGGGTGTAGTGGCGCACGCCTTTAATCCCAGCACTGGGAGGCAGAGGCAGGTGGATCACTGTGAGTTCAAGGCCAGCCTGGTCTACAAAGTGAATCCAGGACAGGCAAGGCTACACAGAGAAACCCTGTCTTGGGGGGGGAGGCGAGTAGAAAGGAGAGGGAGGGGGGGTTGCCCTTTTATATGGTCCCGGGCAGGGCCATGTCCCCAGGCAGGTAAGCAATGACATCACAAGTAGGCAGACTGAAGCAGAACCCTAACATTCCTACCTTTTCCTATAATTAAAAAATGAAAAATGTTGGATTGTTTTTATATAAGGTAAGTTAAAATATATAAATGTAGGTAAGGGAGAAAAGAGATAGAAAAAAAGCAATAGCAACCAAATGTCCAAATTATATGGTGAAGAGGAAGGAAAAGTTCTGCCCTGAAAGTTTAAGGTGGAGGGCAGGCTATGTCAGCCATGTCCTGCAGCAGACAGGGACTGAGGAGTGCTGGGGGAACCTGGAGCTGTCTGTCCCAGGCCTGGAGCACACCATTTCAGCCTTTTGCAAATGGATATGGGGCAAAGTAATCATCTTAACAACTTCCTGCTGATGGTAGGGCGGTGATAGGAGGTTTAAAAGGCTGAAATGTTGGCCATGTTCTGGAAGAACAGGCTGTTGGATTTGCTGTCCAGGGTCTGAGAACTTCTGCAGCTGGAAAGGGCAATGCCGGTCCAGCTGGGATGATCTGTGAGGTTCTTGTGGGTAGCTGCTCTGACAATGTCCCAGATGTAGGAGGTCTGGCAGGATACTGGAACATAGATGTGGGCAGAAGACAAAGTTAGTAGGTTAGGGAGAAAATTCCCTTTAGGTGTACATTTGAAACTCTTGGGAGAGCAAAGAGAAAAGGCTTGAGGCAATGCTGACTGCCACAGACCATCCCAACCAGGTGTGGGGGTGCCTGGAGTGAGGGTCCTCAAAGACTAGGTGGGTAAGGATTTGGCGGTGACAAACAGAAACAAACACAGAGGCAGTTTGAATCTGAGTGTATTTTGCACCTTGATCTCAAGCAAGGATATTTATACACAATGAAACAAGTCTTAACAACTCTTTTTTTTGGGGGGGGGGGTTGGTTTTGGTTTTGGTTTTGGTTTTTTGAGACAGGGTTTTTCTGTGTAGCCTTGGCTGTCCTGGACTTGCTTTGTAGACCAGGCTGGCTTCGAACTCACAGCGATCCACCTGCCTCTGCCTCCCAAGTGCTGGGATTAAAGGCGTGCGCACACCGCCCGGCTAAGTCTTAACAACTCTTGTAAGATGTGTTCAGTGAAGCAATCACGAACAGAAAACAGAAGGTGTGCATAGTGAAGCAGTCACGGATAGGACAGATAACATCATTGTTATTTGGCACAGGAAAGTATAAAATTATCCAAGGCGAATGGCATAATTCCAGGAACAGGTTAAAATTTGTTATGGTCAGTAGTATCTAACCTATGTTTCTGTGAATCTTCAAGGTGTGATTTTCAACTATTTTCATTTTTTATTTAAGGCTCTCTTAACCATATACCAAAGCCCACTTCCGACAACACACGTATAACCATATGAAATTTTGTTGTTGGGAAAGTTTTTATCAATCATAATACTATTTTGTAATTTTATAAATGATTTTTAAAGTAAAGTGCTGGTTCTCCTGGAGATAAGGTCATAGCTAGAGACTCCATCTCAAGGGATGGTCTCTTATCCAATTTCTTGCTAAAAATCTCAGCCTAGGCTATCAGGAACATCTCGTTGATGAGAAGAGGAATAGAATAGATTAATTGCCATAAGAATTATGGCTCAATATTTTTTCTCCAGCCAAGAGTTCCACAACCACTTCCAGGAGACCTCCTTCCTTTGAAGTTAACGCCTCTGTCTGTGGAACTTGTCACACAGAATCTACTGGAGTTGCTGTGGCAGCTGACAATGTGTGAAAATTTTGGGAGAGCAAAGAAAAGATCTGGATATAGGGAGCCTCTTTCCATTTTACTCTAGGAAAGGCTTCAACATGGGAAAGCAAAGAAAAGGTCTGGATATGGGAACTTCCTTCCATTTTACCCTATTGCTGGCAGTAATTAAAAGGCTTTAGTTTTGGATCTGTCCAAGTTTGGTTGCAGAGGCGTGTAAGCTTAGAAGCCCTTAATGTGGGCGCAGGGATTTGAAATTCTCAGAAGACATACCAGAGGAGCCGGGAGAAATAACAAATGGGCTGTTTTCCATGGGTATTGGTGGTGTTGGTGGTGGCAGCGGCAGCGGTGGCGGCAGCGGCAGTGGTTTCACCCAGTGAAAAAGTCCTAGTTGTAAGTTAGTGAGAAGAAACAGCCAGTCATGCAGACCGGGATTGTCAGCTGGTGTTGGGTGCAGAAAGGTGGCAATTGGGGAGTCCCAAAACCAGTGAAAAGGGAGAGAAATCCCATCCTTAGAGATAGGCGATAGGGGGCTGGAGAGATGGCTCAGAGGTTAAGAGCACTATCTGTCCAAAGGTCCTGAGTTCAATTCCCAGCAACCACATGGTGGCTTACAACCATCTATAATGGGATCTGTTTCCCTCTTCTGGTGTGCAGGCATACGTGCAGGCAGAACATTGTATAAATAATAAAAATAAATACATCTTTTAAAGAGAGAGAGAGAGAGAAGCCGGACATGGTGGCCCACACCTTTAATCCCAGCACTCGGGAGGCGGATAGCTGTGAGTTTGACGCTAGCCTGGTTTACAAAGCAAGTCCAGGACAGCCAAAGCTACAGAGAGAAACCCTGTCTTGAAAAACAAAAAATAAATAAATGAAAGTTTGTTCTCTTGCATATGAAGAGGGCTGGGAAGGTATCTGAAGCCTGTTTATTTTAACCTGAGGTCTGTGAGTAAGGCAAACCTGTTTGCCCTTTTAAATAAGAGCTCTAGTATCTAGTAGTTGTAACTAGCTATTGAACTGCCCAATGAACTAACATGGCAGATCACTTTGGGGTAAGGAGCTAATTGTTTTCTAGAGCTATCAAGCTAAACATCACCAGCTTAATCGTCAATTTGATCAGAGACCTGAGAAGGATAAATTGTAACATAAAGGAATCTATGTATTAATAAAAATGACAGAAATGACTAGTTAGACATATCCCAGTAAACAGACAGTGTCCCAGTTGTCTCCTGTGGCAGCATGGCATGATGGGCAGAGACAGTCTTGCATCAGGCACAGAGGATGAGAGGTTGTCTCTGTGGAAGGTGAACATGGAAAAGACTGACCTCACCTTGTGTTCAGCAGTGTGAGATAATGACTCTCCAGGTGTCCAGTTTATCCACCGGCTGATTCCTAGCAGAGGTTGGGAGCAGTTTTGCTCTATGGCCAGAAACCACAATTCAGGTTTGAAGTCACCTGCGCTTGTGTCCACGTCTTCTGAGACCTGAAACTCTTATGATCTGGGAGTCTCTGTTTTTATGAGAGATTCATACATGTTAAATGCCATATTCAGAAAGCTGGATATGGTGGCGCACGCCTGTAATCCCAGCACTCAGGAGGCAGAGGCAGGCAGATCGCTGTGAGTTTGAGGCCAGCCTGGTCTACAAAGCAAGTCCAGGACAGCCAAGGCTACACAGAGAGACCATCTCAAAAAACAAACAAACAAACAAACAAACAAACAAAGCTATATTCAGATTTGGGTTTGACAAGTTTGAGGGTTGCATATTTGAGGTAAGCGATCTTTGTATCTAGTTATCTGTTCTAAACTATATTTTATAAACATAAAATAGAAAGTTGTGATCTCATTCTATATTTGACCTTGAAAATATAATTAATTAGCATGACTAAAATATTTTTTGAACATTTTAAAGGACTTGATCATTTATAAGACCTTAATTAAAACTAGGAGTTACACAGAACAACAGTTTCTTGTATGATTAATAACTTCTCATTTAGAATTTTAGGCTAAACATGTTTTAAGGCAGTGATTTAAATTTTAACATTGTAAGCAAATGAATGTTAATACAGCAGAACATTATACAGAGCAGTTGACCAGGAAGCTTGCAGGAGCCCGGTGGGAGAAACAGTATTTATCTTGTTAATTTGAATAGACCTTTATAACTTTGAAATAAGAAACATTTAGAACCAGGGCACAATACTGATTTAGCCCAGCTGCCGGTCCCTGGTCACTGCATGGAGAAGGTTGACTCCGCCCCTGGCCTGCCTGGCTGGGTCTGGTGCAGGCTGGGCTCAGGAGTAGGAGCCATGCCTGCGCATATCCACTGAATCTCTGGCATACCTGTGGTGGGAAGATGGAGGGACCAGAGCGCAGCGGGAAGCAAGCGGAGGGACAACATGGTGACTACTGTGTAGTGGCAGATTTAGAACCAAGAGTCTGTAAAAACTCAGGAGTGGCTGAGCGCAGTACAGACCGGGAAGCAGAGCTGCTGCAGCCCCATTCCATCCCAGCTTTGTGTGGCCTGCACAGCAGGAACAAACCAAATAGAGATACGCCCTGGGTGGGGTTGGGGAAGTAGGGACAGAATGTGGGAGAGTTCACGGCTGATGGACCGCAGAACACAGCCAGAGGGCCAGGGGACTGCAAGAGACCCAGCAGTTAACCCTAGGCGGCATGGGCTGTCATTGGCCTCCCTCGGAATCGAAGTAGACCATCTGCAGCAACACGCACATTCCGGGGCTTGGATACCAGTCCAATCAGAGTAAAGCTATGCTTGGTAACCCCAGGCCGATGGAGAGCTTACCAAAAATAGGAAGGGTGGGTGTTGAGATTTACAGGTATCTTACCAAAAATAAGCAGGCAGCACCAGGGGCAGAGAGGTTAATCCAGCCAAAGACAGTCTGCCGGTCTACACCCCAGTTTACTGCAAACAGCGCCATTAGGGGAGGTACAGCCATGCCGCAGAGTAAATTACCTGCATTCCAGGTTGAGAGAGAGAGAGAGAGAGAGAGAGAGAGAGAGAGAGAGAGAGAGAGAGAGAGAGAGAAGCCCCCAGAAATTTGTCTCAGCTTAGAATCAGGGTCTGAAGGCACGGCAGTGATGGGTTAGGCCTAGAATGGAGATTTAGAATGAAGTTTGGAAGAATAGAGTTTGATATAAAGGGTTCCAGACTTGTCAGTCATGGAAGAGCAAGCCCGGCACAGGACAGTGTTTTGAGAAAGGAATTTAGACAACAGAATGGCCCTCTGGATTTCGTGTCCGAGTCACGTGCACCAATTTTATATTTAATAATTAAGGCAATAAAGTACAAGGTAAGAAAGGTACCAGAAGCCAGATAGTATGTTGTAGAGGAGTTTATCAAATGAGCATGGGGGGTGGAGAAGGGAAGGGGAAGGGTACCCCAGAGAGAGGCAGAGGAAGAATAAGAAGAATTTGAGAGAGGAGAGAGAGAGAGAGAGAGAGAGAGAGAGAGAGAGAGAGAGAGAGAG
>OU015742.1:21671058-21729055 GCA_907169655.1 Acomys percivali | reverse complement strand
CACACACACACACACACACACACACACACACACACACACACACACACCACAAAGAGTTTAGAAACAGCCAAACAGGTAAATGTTTCCCCTCTAGGCTACCCATGTGCACATGGCTCCAGGAGATAGAGGAAGCATCAGGACCTCCTGGGTTCTTATCTGTGTCCACCTACCTTAAGTCAGTCCGTGCGGCAGGGCGTGGACCAGAGTGGAAGGGTTCATAGCCTGGAACCTCCAAAATAAGAAGTCAACACAAGCCTTTTTATATAGTGATTATTTCAGATATTTGCTATAGTCACAAAAAGCTAACAAAACCATTGGGCATAATCTTTGGGAATTGTCACCGTATGGCATTCTGTCTCAGGTCACTTCTTAGATGCTTTCCCGTGACTTTCTACGTTACCTAGTCTAGCCACCAAACCCAATTGCCCCGTTACTCCCTCTCAGATTCATGGTCTCTTTTTCATTAAGTATAATTGTTACATATATATGTGTGTGCACAAATAGAACTGGGTTTAGTGACAGTGGTGGTAATGTATTTGGATTATAATATGTTGTTGTTCTGTAGGTTTTTTTAAAAATGGACTCTTTTTTCTACTCTAGTTTATTAACATCTGTCTTCTAGCAGCATATCTAATTACTGTTTAAGCTAACAGAGTAGAGTGAATATGAAGGTGGCTGGAACTCAGCCATGGTACGGACTTAAAACAACATGGGTCTTGAGTCTGAATAAAGAGGTGTCTTCTGCCGGGTGTGGTAGCATACGCCTGTAATCTCAACACTCTGAGAGAGGCAGAGGCTGGCAGATGACCGGGAGTTCAAGGCCAGCCTGGTCTACAAAGCGAGTCCAGGACAGCAAAGGCTACACAGAGAAACCCTGTCTTGAAAGAGAGCGAGCGAGGGGGCCGGGAGGGAGAGGGAGAGAGAGAGAGAGACAGAGGGGTGTTCCTATGTGTCCTGGTCTGTCAGCCTCTTGCGCAGCAGCTGTTGCCTCCGAATGACTCATAGCTGATTAGAGTCTTGTCTCTAGAGCCTGGACTCAGGTAGGGTGGAGGTACCATATCAGGCTGGTTTATAGCAGAAAGTCCCCGGTGTGTGGAGGAGTGGTTGGTGGGAGATAGAGCCAAATGGGTGGGTCCTTCTGGTACATGCCTAGAAGATCTTCAGCACAGACTTGGGCAGAGCCCTTTCCAAATGTGCTTTGGGTCGGGTTCTCTGGTGCCTGAGAGTGTGGTCTTACCCCAACTCTTACATGTCCAGGGTCTGGCAAGCTTTCCCTGCCAGACCCTAACCTGGTCCTCAGTTTTGATGTACTCCATTAGCTGCCTGGACTGTCCTCAGACCCCATGTTGGTCTTTGGTATTTCAGCCTGAGAGGAAGTTTGGCGTGGTAGTGGTTGGTGTTGGCAGAGCTGGCTCCGTGAGGATCAGGGACTTGCGGGATCCACACTCCTCAGCATTCCTGAGCCTGATTGGGTTTGTGTCCAGGTAAGGCCCGCTAGCCATGAAAATCCGCAGTGAGTGGTAGTGCCACATGGCATGGAGATTTTCTAGACCCAGGGTAAGGGAAAGCCAGTGACTCCAGAGAGCCACGCAGAGTGGTCCCTAGAAACTAATTTGGAACCATCTGGGAACTCAAGAGTCAGGGGTCTACAGCCGCATGTCCAGTGAGTGATGCCCACTGCACACCCCACACGGAGCATTAATCAGCATGGTGTTTGTTTACCACAGAAGGTGCAGTGAGCACATGGTAGGTTTGGCCTGAAGGAAGTCTAAGTTTAGGTCACTTAGCCATTTTGTCCGTTCAAGAAGGTCATGCCAGTGGCTTTGTACATTATACAGTTTTTAAATCATTCTCAGTACCAACTCCAGTTCAAGATAAGAAAGCAGGGGCTGGAGAGATGGCTCAGAGGTTAAGAACACTGACTGCTCTTCTAGAGGTCCTGGGTTCAATTCCCAGCAACTACATGGTGGCTCACACTCATCTATAATGTGATCTAATGCCCTCTTCTGTCCTGCAGGCCTACATGTAGGCAGAACACTGTATGCATAATAAATAAAGCTTTAAGAAATATTTTTAGAAAAAGATAAGAAAGCAGAGACAGAGCCAGGCATGGTGGCGCACGCCTTTAATCCCAGCACTCGGGAGGCAGAGGCAGGAGGATCTCTGTGAGTTTGAGGCGAACCTGGACTACAAAGTGAGTCCAGGACAGTCAAGGCTACACAGAGAAACCCTGTCTCGAAAAACCAAAAAAAAAAAAAAAAAAAAAATTACATTTAATGAAAAGTGTTTGAATCTAACACTACATGCTCTTTTCAGGCTGGTGGTTGAACTGAACTTCCTTTTTTTATTAATTTTTATGCAAATTATTAGGTCTCACTATGGCATTTTTAAGCAGAATTTGTTTTAGTCTCTTCTTCCCCCTAACTCCCTACTCCCAAGTACCTTCCTGCTTTTATTGCATTTTTCTATATGGATTTTTTTTTTAAAAACTATAACTCAGTGGAAACTAAATCGTAATACTCCTCCTCCTTTCTTCATGGTCAGGTCTGTTCCCACCCCACTTACCAACTAAGTATCTGCAATGTCAGATTAATTATGAGGTAGACACAGATACTGAGGGAGTTGATGCTGCGGCAGTGACCATTTTAGGCACATCTCTATTTCCAGTGGTCCAGAAGAACATCAGATAATTTTATCCCTGGCTGTCCTGAAACTCACTCTATAGACAGGGCTGGCCTCGAACTCACAGCGATCCACCTGCCTCTGCCTCCCATGTGCTGGGATTAAAGGCGTGCGCCACCACCAGCCGGCTCAGTCTTACTTCCAGACTACCTGACTTGTATTGGCCCTATTCCAGGGATAAGAGAAAACCATGTGTGCTGGAATCTTCTTAGTCCTTTTTTCCCCCTGTCAGGCTCAAGGTGGGAAGGGTGGGCTGCTTGCAACAGGAAAATCATGATTAATATTAGCCAACACACCCCACTGGACCTTTTTCTGAAGTTGGAATCAAATACAATGTGCCCTCAAGATTGAAGCGGGAATATCTTTTTTCTTTCTTTTTCCTAAGATATATTTATTATGTATACAGTGCTCTGCCTGCATGTACACCTGCACTCCAGAAGAGGGCACCAGATCTCATTATAGATGGTTGTGAGCCACCATGTGGTTGGTAGGAATTGAACTCAGGACCTCTGGAAGAGCAGCCAGGGCGGGTAACCTCTGAGCCATCTCTCCAGGCCAATATCTTTTCTCTTAAGCCCCAGTTAGCCGCCACGGTGCATACCTTGAGACCTCCTCAACGTCCTCGATCATGTGGGAAGATGGCCCACTCACAGCCCTGCTTTACTACATCCTGCTGTTGTTACACTCTTGCCTGTGACCTCCTTGCTGGGTTCTAGTCTCCCCTAGAAAGCCTATGTTGAAACCCAAGATTAGATGTGTCCCTGTGCTTCCCCAGCCTCGCATCCGTTCCCGCATCATCTCACTTAGTCTTTTTGTTGGTCCTCCTGCTGCTCTTGCTGCTGCTGCGTATGTCTGTGTCTCCATGCCTCTGTCAGAACGTGAGCTCACTCGCCATGTTTTCTCCTCCAGTGCTCAGCACACAGTAGGCAAATGATAAGTGTTGGGAAAATCTAGCAGTGTAGATTGAGTAGCTCACAACTTCCCTCTTGGCCGAAGCTGCCGTCGATGGGAACGTCCTCCGGCTGCCCCATGTTGCTTTGTCACAGCATCCTTCTAGGACCACTCACTCCCTACAGCTTTTGTTCTGGGGAATGGTACAGAGTGGCTCTTTCACTGTTGTGTTCTCTGTCAGAGTGATTGTCCCTTAGGTTTCCATCCGGGTCCCACTGGTCAGCTGTGGCAGGTACAGCCTCTAGAGAAGCTTGCTTTTCTCCTGCTGGTCACCAAGCCTTGAAGTATGTGAAGGAGCCTTGAGTATATAGTAGTTTATACCAGGGTGACGCGTGTGTGAGACTTGGTTGGTATGGTAGTCATAGTATTTCACCAGGAGCTTAATACGAAATGACAACAAAGATCCTTTTGTATGAAACGCCAAAGGTCTGGTTCTTTTTATTTTAGAGAAGTAACTTGGAAGGCTGCTGGTTTCTATAAGCTATGGGTGGCCATGTTGGCATTCCATGCCAGGTCCCCTGTCTTCAACCCTAATGCTTGCTTGCCTTCCTCACTCTACAGTGGAAAATACCCAGGAACAGGAAGGAGGAAATTGATTTCTTACTTTCCAAAAGCGCATCCTGGGAATTGTTAGGAGCGGGGAGAGTATAGCTCATTTAATATAAGCCTTGGCTCTGTCTGCTTTTGAGGCTTTGTTATTCTGAAACAGACGAGAACTCGGGAGCCTCGATGGCGTACAGCAGATTTCTTTGGAAGATGCGCTCTGCAGTCAAGAGATTGATGTCGCCTACATTTGCAGTGAGAGTTCCAGCCATGAAGACTATATAAGGTAGGTTTCTTGATGCAGGTAGCCTTTGCCTACAAGTGGAGAGAAGACTGAACAAGCTAAACCTATGCAAATGGGGCTTCATGGTCAACGCAGGAAATTCTGGTTGTCCTGTGACCTTTAAAAATTAGTCAGGAGCTAGGCATGGTGGCGGTCGCCTTTAATCCCAGCGCTTGGGAGGCAGAGGCAGGCGGATCGCTTTGAGTTCTTCAAGGCCAGCCTGCTCTACAAAGCAAGTCCAGGACGGTCAAGGCTACACAGAGAAACCTTGTCTCGAAAAACAAAACAAAACAAAATTTAGTCAAGAAACTGGGCGTGGTGGCGCACGCCTTTAATCCCAGCACTCAGGAGGCAGAGGTAGGCAGATTGATGTGAGTTCTAGGCCAGCCTGATCTTCATAGTGAATTCTAGGACAGCTAAGACTACATAAAAAAACTGAAAAAGGAGGGAAGCAGGGGATGAAATAAACCCCTTCCTTCCCAAGTTGCTTTTGGTTATAGTGTTTATCATAGTAACAGAAAGCCAACTAGAGTTTGGATGTTGATGAATTATTTTATAACTGGAAAAGTACGGTGTAGATCACTCTATTTTGCAGGGCTCTGACTCTTGGCTGTTTGTTCTGTTCACACACATGCTCTTATGCGTTGGCAGCTCTGTGTTCTCTGTCATACGGGGCATTTGAGCATTTACTTGAAGTGTCCTTTCTCTGTGTTTGTGTTTTCAAAGGCAGTTTCTTCAGGCTGGCAAGCATGTCCTCGTTGAATATCCCATGACGTTGTCGTTGGCAGCGGCCCAGGACCTGTGGGAGCTGGCTGCACAGAAAGGTGACGTATTCTCTGCCCCTGTAGGAGACTCTAGGGTACCATCTTTCTGCCTTTTCTGCATCTGCATTGGTACAGAGCTCCCCATCTGCCTGCTGCCCCAGGCTGTGGGTGCGGATGGCCGGGCATGGCTGAGAAGGGAGGGGGAGAGTTTGTGCACTCTTGGCTTTGCTTTGATGAAACCTTGTCTCAAAAAAACAAAATAAAATAAAATAAACACACTGTATGCTTAGTTCTTATAAAAAGTATTGGGGTTAGAGATCTTTCTTTACTGAGGTTGGTAACTTATGAAGAAAAGAGATTTACTTAGCTCATACCCCATATAGCTGAAGGTTGGGCGTCCAGAGTCAGTCAAGCACCTGGATCCATCTGGTGTCTGAGAATTTCTGGTTCTCCGTGCAGCAGGACTAAGAGCAGTTTGGAAAGACCCAAAATCCTTATGTGCTGTCTTCTATTTTACCAATTCTACTTTAAGGTTTCCCCTTGAATTTTCTTTTCTTTTCTTTTCTTTTTTTTTTTTTTTAATTTTTAATTTTGGTTTTTCAAGACAGAGTTTCTCTGTGTAGCCTTGGCTGTCCTGGACTCACTTTGTAGACTAGGCTGGCCTTGAACTCACAGCAATCTGCCTGCCTCTGCCTCCTGAGTGCTGGGATTACAGGTGTGCGCCACCACTGCCTGGCTTCCCCTTGAGTTTTTTAGATGGGTTTTTATGTTTTTCAATTCTATCTTCATTTCGCCTTGAGTTTTCTTCAATATTTCTGTCTCTTTACTGAACTTAGTTTTCAAGTCCCTAATTGCTCTTGTCATTTTGTTCAGCCTTATGCTTGTGTTTTCTTGGCCATCACTCAGGTGTTTGTTGCTATTCTTTTTCTTTAAAAAAGGAAAAATTGCCAGGTGGTGGTGCCGCACGCCCATCCCAGCACTCAAGAGGCAGAGGCAGGCCGATCTCTGTGAGTTAGAGGACAGCCTGGTCTACAAAGTTAGTCCAAGACAGCCAATGATACACAGAGAAACCCTGTCTCAAAAAATCGAAAGAAAATGTATTCATTGTTAAGCAAGTTAAGAATTACAGGCTGAGGCCTGGTAGTGGTGGCACATGCCTTTAATCCCAGCACTTGTGAGTCAGAAGCAGGCCGATCTCTGTGAGTTCAAAGCCAGCCTGGTCTACAAAGTGAATCCAGGACAGCCAAGGCTACACAGAGAAACCCTGTCTCAAAAAACCAAAAAAAAAAAAAAAAAAAAGAATTACAGGCTGAAGTTAAAAATTCTCCACTAGCCTCCATCTCCACCCTGCCCTCGGAATTTACTGCCCCCATCCCACCCTACTTGGAATTTACTACCTCAGACCCCCATTCACATAAAAGGTCACCTATTGTCAGCTTGTCACTTGATAACTAACCACATTACTGAGTTCTGCTTCTGTAAAGGGTATTCAGACCCTCTGCTTTTACAGAACGGGGTCTTCCATCTCCTCGGAGCTTGGTGGACCCCGGCGCGTCAGCTCAATAAAATTCCTTTGCTTTTGCATTGACTCTGTACTCTGACTCTCAACTAGGCTTCCAGGAATAGACTCTGACGATCTGAGTCTAACATTAGGTCTATTTTGAGCCCTGTGAGAAACTCCCACAGGTTTCCCCATGACAGTAAGTTCTGAGCCGTGCTAGCAATGTGTAGTGGTGCCTTCACATCCTGGCCAGTAATTTTTTGGCCTTTTTTTAAAAAAATAATAGTCATTCTAAATGGAAGAGGTGATATTTTATTATGAATTATATTTTCATTTCCCTAATTTTCTAAATTTTATTATTACCATTTTACCTGTGGAATTTCTTTTTTTTTTTTTTTTCTTTTTCTGGATATTACCCTTTTCTGAATCTATATTTTACAAGTATTTTAATTTTGTATATGGTGGTTTAATCTGTTAATTGTTACATCTAAATGTTAGTTTGCTGTCATGTCACTTTAGTTGTGGAAAGCAAGAAGGTAGTTCATGGGGAGGCAGAGGCAGGTGGATCACTGTGAGTTCGAGGACAGCCTGGTCTACAAAGCGAGCCCAGGACACAGGCTACACAGAGAGACTCTGTCTTGGGGAAAAAAAAAAAAAAAGATGGTAGTTGAGTTCAACACAACTAACTAGCCACTGCTATTCAAACTTCAGGAGTCTGACCCTGAGTAGTTTATTTTACACATATTTAAGCATGGCACAATTTGCTGAAAATTTTCCTAGTGATAATTAAATCCCATGTGTACAATAAAGTCTAAAATGGGACTACATCAAAACTCTTTGTAAAGTACATGTGACATCTTCCATAAAGATAGGTTCTCTAGGGGCTGGAGAGATGGCTCAGAGGTTAAGAGCACTGACTGCTCCTCCAGAGGTCCTGAGTTCAATTCCCAGTAACCACATAGTGGCGCAAAATCATCTATAATGTGATCTGATGCCCTCTTCTGACCTGCAGGTATACATGCAGACAGACCACTGTATACATAATAAATAAAAAAAAATAAAAGGTTCTAAGCTGGGCAGTGGTGGCTCATGCCTTTAATCCCAGCACTCGGGAGACTGAGACAGGTGGATTGCTGTGAGTTCAAGGCCAGCCTGGTCTACAAAGCAAGTCCAGGGCAGCCAAAGCTACACAGAGAAACCCTGTCCCGGAAAAACAACAACAACAACAAAGATAGGCTCTATAGATTGACAAGCACATGAAAGGGTCTGGGCACAAAGGTCACCAGGCTGCTGACCATGTCTGCTCTCAGCTTTTTGGGCAGATAACAGGTTGTGCATCCTTTGAAGGGACAACCCTGTGTGTCTAACACTCCTGGCTCCCCTGTGCTTATCTGTGAACACAAGAACCTGCGCACACTTTATTAACCTGTAAATAAGTGTGCACGAGGATGTAGAGATGTTAGGGGCCTGTCTGTGCACATGAGTGTCAGCTGGGGTGTTCAGGGTAGAGTGCTGGTCTAACCTGTGCTCTCGACACTGCGGGCATGCTGTATCTTGTTCTGGAGGAAGAATGACACAACCTCCAGTCACCCAGGTGGCTGTGCACACTGAATAATGGCCCCCCGTTACTCTATTTTGTCACCACAGGGAAAGTCCTGCATGAGGAGCATGTGGAACTCCTGATGGAAGAATTTGCATTCCTGAAAAAAGAAGTGATGGGGAAAGAGCTGCTGCAAGGGTCTCTCCACTTCACAGGTCAGTGTGAGGCGGGGTTGCTGGTCCCAGGTGGATCACAAGCCCCACCATCTCTGTACTGACACCGCTGGCAGCAGAAACCATCCGGGTTAGAGTTGTCACCTGCACAGTCTCAGGAGCTCTGCCCAGGTGAGCTGGACCTCATCCGCTTCAGTCCTCAAAATGAGGGAAAGTCAGTAAGCTATTGAAACTGAAATCAGGAAGCAATTGAAGACAACCATGTGCTTACCTGAAAGGAACATATACTGAAATGCCTCTGCAGTAACTGAACACGCCATTTATGTCCAAAGAGATTAAAGGGTCTGGAGAGACAGCTGAGAGGTTAAGAGCCACTCACTGGCTCAGGTTTGATTCCCAGCATCCACATGGTGATTTGCAACTGTCTAGAACTCCAATCCCAGGTGATCTGACACCCTCTTCAAGCACTCAAGTGTGTGCTGCGCAGACATACATGCAGACAAAACACCCATACGCAGAAAATAAAAATGAAGAGGAAAATGTTTAAAAACTTAGATTTAAGGCATAATTCATTAACTTTTTTTTTTTTTGGTTTTGGTTTTGGTTTTGGTTTTTCGAGACAGGGTTTCTCTGTGTAACCCTGACTGTCCTGGACTCGCTTTGTAGACCAGGCTGGCCTCGAACTCACAGCGATCCGCCTGCCTCTGCCTCTGCCTCTCGAGTGCTGGGATTAAAGGCGTGCTCCACCATGCCCAGCTCATTAACCATTTTTAATAAGTATTATTTTTATCTAAATTATCTTTAGAGAACTTCATACAAGAACAATAAAAACAGCTTAGCTAGGTGGTGCATGCATTTATTTTTTTATTTTTTTATTTTTTTAATTTTTTTTTGGTGCATGCATTTAATCCCAGCACTTGGGGAGGCAGAGGCAGATGGGTCTTGGTGAGTTTGAAGCCAACTCAGTCTACAAATTGAGTTCAGGACAACCAAAGCTGCTGCTGCTGCTGCTGCTGCTGTTATCATCATCATCATCATCATCATCATCATCATCATCATCATATTTTCTAGTTAGGACAAAACACCTGATACAAGCAGCTTCAGGGCATGTTCATTTTGCTGGGGAACAGTACAGCGATTGTAGACAGAGGGCATTGTGGCAGAGTAGTTATATTGTATGCTCAGTCAAGAAGATGAGAGCTGGCTGTTAACTCTTTTCTATTTTTATTCAGTCCTGGTCTTTGCCCATGGTGCACTGAACCACATTCGTGGTTCTTCTTCCTCAGTAAAACCCTCTTAACTCTGTGAAAGACACCCCCAAAGTGTGACTCTAGGCAATTCCAAATCTAATGAAGTGGACAGAGAAGATTTCTCTGTTTTTATCTTTCCTTAATGAGATGTATTCCCTCCGTGTAACCTTGAATTAAAAGGTGAGTGAGAATCTCAAGGGTGCTTCTGTCCCAATCTTTCAGGCAGAATTTTTCTTGGTAAAATTTTAACTAGGGCTAGAAAGGGAATTCAGGGTTAAGGTGCTGGCCTAGCACAGAGGCAGGCAGGCTCTGGGCTCCGTCCTCACCACTACAAAAATGAAAGGAAACAACAACTAGTTGGAGAATTTTTTTTTTTACGATTTTATTTTATGAGCCAGGCATGGTGGCGCACGCCTTTAATCCCAGCACTCGGGAGGCAGAGGTAGGCGGATCGCTGTGAGTTCGAGACCAGCCTCGTCTACAAAGCAAGTCCAGGACAGCCAAGGCTAACACAGAGAAACCCTGTTGGGGGTGGGGGGAGATTTTATTTTATGTATGAGTGCGCTAGCTGCATATGCACCTTCATGCCAGAAAAGGGCATCAGATTCCCTGATGTGAGCCGCCGTGTGGTTGCTGCAGATTGAACTCAGGACCTCTATCTGCTGAGCCATCTCTCTAGCCCTGAAGGTTCTCTTTATAGAATATTGCAGGTAAATTTTTCCAGAAAGGATTGGGAAATAAATGTTTGGAGAGGAGAATGTTTTCATACATCTTATGTAGAACAAACAGAATGTTTACTCTCTTCCTGCAGCAAATTACAAAGGCTTTGGCTATACTAGCCCTTCACCATGTGTAATTTGGATTTTTATGTTAGTCATCTTTAAGTATTAACTCTAGGTCCTTATCCAGATCTTAGGGTCACCTTGGGTTGACTCATTTCTTGTCCCCCTTGAGTGTATGCGCCTCCCTTCCCCAGGACTTTTACCTCAGGAGGTCTTTCTGTGTGGGAGGGCAATACTGGGCGGTAGGAATGTCTTCCATCTTGAGAATTATGTAAGAGCCATGACAAGAAGTGGTGTAACCATTAACTTGAGACAGAAACTGCTGAGACTGTGGTATGTGCTGGCTGTTTTTGTTTTGTTTTGTTTTTTGAGACAAGGCTTCTCTGTATAGCCTTGGCTGTCCTGGACTCACTTTGTAGACCGGTCAGGCCTTGAACTCACAGCGATCCTCCTGCCTCTGCCTCCCGAGTGCCTGGATTTAAAGGCATGCGCCACCGCACCTGGCCTGTGGTGTCTTAAAATGAGACTTACGCTCTTGCCTTTGAAGCCACTGTTCATTATCCTTGTGATACAGGCAAAGACACAAGCTCAGAAAGGCAAGGGATTCGACAAGGTCACACATGTGGGACAGAGCTGGCTGGAATTTCCCTGTGTGGCTCAAGCTTTCAGTGGCTGCTGAGTAACCTGCTGAGCAGACTGCAGCAGATGAGGCCCACAGAGGGAGCCTTTGTGATACTTAGTTTCCTGTGATTTCACTCAGCATTTTGTTGCTTTTATTCCTAACCTGCTATGTTTCAAAGCATACTTAAGTATGAATGCCAAAGGCAGAAGATAGATGATGTATTTGGTTTTAATGTCATAGATAAAAGCCCTTAAAATTTCGATGTTTAAGATTGGGATTATGTTTAAACCGGGCGTGGTAGCGCATGCCTTTAATCCCTGCACTTGGGAGGCAGAGGCTGGCAGATCACTGTGAGTTCGAGGCCAGCCTGGTCTACAAAAATGAGTCCAGGATAGCCAGGACTGTTACACAGAGAAACTCTGTCTTGAAAAACCACACACACACACACACACACACACACACCAAAGACAAAGCAACAAACTTTTAAAATATCTCTGGCTATATTAACTTCTATTGCTAATTTGTCTTATTTTACTAACAACATTCAATACAAATTTTAAATTTTTAATTAAAATATTATTTTTTTCTCAAAAAAACATTTTCCCTTTACACCTTGCCTTTCATCCGTTCATTGATCAAGGTACATGCATGTGCCATGAGGCAGGGTGTCCTCTTGATCACTAAGCGTGCCCCTTCACCACCTTCCCCGGCATGACCTTTGTGAGACAGTTCCCTTTCCCAGCCCTCTTAGCATTTGTATTTTCTTGCAGCTAGCCCACTGGAAGAAGAGAAATTTGGCTTCCCTGCGTTCAGTGGCATTTCTCGCCTGACCTGGCTGGTCTGCCTCTTTGGCGAGCTTTCTCTTATTTCTGCCACGTTGGAAGAACGAAAAGAAGATCAGTATCTGAAAATGACTGTGCAGCTCGAGACTCAAAACAAGGGGTAAGTTGTGAAGGGCAGTAAAGGGGACTTCTTAACGCCCTCGGCTCTCCTGGACTCGCTCTGTAGACCAGGCTGGCCTCAAACTCACAGAGATCAGCCCACCTCTGCCTCCCGAGTGCTGGGATTAAAGGTGTACGCCACCACGCCGGGTTTTATCTATTTATCTTAGAGACAGGATAACACTATGTTGTCCAGGCTAATCCCAAATTCCTAGGCTCAAGCAGTCCTTGTATCTCAGCCCCTTTTATACTAGGATATACATGAGCATGTGCCATTGCATATATTTAGCTATGAGGCAATTAAGAGTTTGAGGCCAGCCTAGTCTACAAACTGAGTCCAGGACAGTCAAGGCTACACAGAGAAACCCTGTCTCAAAAAACCAAAAAAAAAAAAAAAAAAAGCAATTAAGGAGCAAGAACCATATTGGTATTTTGAGTTGCCTCAAACCTTCACACTCTGTTAAACACTGTTTTTTGGATGGATATATGAAGTTATCTTAAGTAGATAGAACTGTTTGGAATTACTCCAATTTATTTTATCCAGAATTAAAGTAAAAATAGTGATTATGTAGCCCAGGCTGGCCTTCAACATACTGTATAGACTGTATAACCCACCTCAAACGTAAGTTCATACTTCAGCTAGAATTACCAACATGGCAAGATTGTTCTGTGAACTTTGCAAACTATGCATGGGGACTAATTTTTGGATAAAATTTGATTAGCTTTTTGTTATTTTTGAATATTCAATGATGTATTTGCTTGAGATCACAATCAACTTAGGCAGAGATTTCTGTTTTCCATGGCCAGGTGTCATAGCTCTGCTAAGTAAATGAGAGGGAAGGAGGGAGGGAGGGAGGGAGGGAGGGAAGGAGGAAGAAAGAAGCAACACAGGTGAAGCAACGTTTTGGAGAGGCTGGGTCTGTGTCATGTCAAAGAAGTGAAGTAGTTACAGCGATACTTTGCTAACAAGAGGGCTTTTGCTATTGTGTATTCTTTTCTTTGAGAATCCAGTAAAATAACATGAAAATTCACACACAAGGTAACAGCAGTTTGCAGTTTTTCCTGGCTTCTGGTTGCCTTTCTTCCCTATCTGGATTTCCTTAAAGCACCCCATAATATTCAGGGTGCAAAGCAGTGTTTACACAGACGTTACCTAATGGCAAATAAGTACCTGGCTATAGCAGTGTTGGAAACAATCAGGGTGCCACTGAGCCGCCAAAGTGAGCCAGCCTTTCAGGAAGATGGGGTCTGTCACATGAAGTCAGGTGTGAGCACCCATCTGCTTTCCTGTGTGGTTCTTTTGGGAGGGGGGACATGGCATGTGTGTGACAGGCATGTGTTCATGTGTGTTTGCACATGTGCACATGCATGTGGATGCTGGAGGTTGATGTTGAGTGTTATCTTCTTCCTTGACCAGTCTCCACTTTATTGACCAAGGCAGAATCTTTTACTGAATCCAGACTTGCATATTCTGAGTAGCTAGGCAGCTTTCCAGGGCTCCTGCCTCTGCCTCCTCAGCTCTGGAGTTACAAGCCGGCCTACCTGTCCTTACCATCTTCCTGCTCTGCCCGGTGAGGTTTTTAACATGAGGATTTTTTTTTTTTTTTTTGTCTTTCAGACTGTTGTCATGGATTGAAGAGAAAGGGCCCGGCTTAAAAAGAAACAGATACTTAAGTTTCCAGTTCAAATCTGGGACCCTGGAGAATGTGCCAAATGCAGGAGTCAATAAGAAAATTTTTCTGAAGGATCAGGACATATTTGTCCAGAAGCTCTTAGGCCAGGTCTCTGTGGAGGACCTGGCTGCTGAGAAGCAGCGCATCATCCACTGTTTGGGACTGGCTGACAGCATCCAGAAGCTCTGCCACCCCAACAAGTCAGGGGGAAGCTTCAGTACCCCTGAAAACGGGCCAGGGTTTTATCAGCAGTTCACTGTTAGCTCTTAAAATTAAATATGTTGGATAAACAGAAGAAGTGTAGTAGTAGAATGAGCTGTGTTGGGGTAACATTTGGTGCGGAGCCATCCTGTCGGAAGAAGAAAAGAACCTTCTGAGGTCAGAGTTTAGATTAGTTTCATTTTTCTTCCTAGTAGCAGCCCTGTGAGCTGGATGTAGCCAGTACAGTATTCATTCTTGTGGAAAAGCTAGCTTGAAATCATGCAGGCGGGGGGTGGGGGTGGGGGAGCAGGAGAACGTAGATTTGAAGGTCTGTCCATGTTCTGAACCACTTACCTTAAGCTGCATTCTGTCCTTTAGGAAGTGTGACTGTCCCTCAGTCACAGGGACACTACTGGTTGCTGGTAATCCTATCTTACTGACCAGTGGGTAACTTGTGGGTTAGTCACGGGAAGGGTGTCAGCAATAGTAAGTGACAAGGATGTGAGTAAAACGATCACCCCTGTGCACTGCTGGTGGAAAACCACTTGAGTTTATAGGAAGTAAGTTCGGGGTAGAGATGGGTAATAACGTAGCCTAGAGCAGGCCTGGCAACAGCGCTGTGGCAGCTGGGCCTACAGGAGGGAATCCCAGAGAGGGAAATAGGACTTGGTGTGCTGGGAGGAATTATAAACCATAGAGGGGACAGATAGAGCACCGTGGTCCTGAGATTTATTACTTAACATGGTAATAGCTTGCTGAGTTCTTCAGCCCAGGATAAGCACTTAGAAGGCTATGGGAAAGAGGTGACAGTTTGCCAGGCATGTCAGGGTAGCACACGCCTTTAGTCCCAGAACTTGGTAGGCAGAGGCAGATGGGTCCCTGTGAGTTCAAGGCCAGCCTGGTCTACAAAGTGAGTCCAGGACAGCCAAGGCTGTTATCACAGAAACCCTGTCTCAAGAAAAGAGGGAGGGAGGGAGGGAGGGAGGGAGGGAGGGAGGGAGGGAGGGAGGGAGACAGACAGAGACAGAGAATGGGTTTCATTGCAACATTTCATACATGTGGATCATAGACTCTGTTCACCAGAGACACCGAGAGTTCTGCTTCCTGCTTGGGGTAGAGTCTGCTGCCTGCCTTTTTGGTTTTTTCGAGACATGGTTTCTCTGTATAGCCTTGGCTTCTCTGTATAGCCAGGCTGGTCTCGAACTCACAGTGATCCACCTGCCTCTGCCTCCTGAGTGCTAGGATTAGAGGTGTGTGCCACCACACCCAGCCCTGCTGCCTTTCTTAAATTTGCAGGAGCGCTGGGGCTGGAGAGATGGCTCAGTGGTTAAGAGCCCTGTCTGCTCTTCCAAAGGTCCTGAGTTCAATTCCCAGAAACCACATGGCTGCTCACAACCACTTATACTGAGATCTGGTTCCCTCTTCTGGTGTGCAAGCTCACAATGCAGGCAGAACACTGTATAAATAATAAATACATTTTTAAAAAAAATTTGCAGGAGCTTTGATTCCTTGAGGTTTTCCTTTGTTGAATAAGCTTTCCTTTGCTTCAGGAGGTCCCCTCAGGCCTTTCTTTTTACTGGTGAGGCTCAGCTGGGTGGAGACTCTTACAGAGGCCACCATTTTCTTTATTCCAGTCCACATCAGGCCTTTCTGTAAACTTCTCATCTCTCTGAGCACAGCATTATATTGGTGTCCTGGTGTCCCCTTTCTCCTCAAATTGTGCATTGTTCTGTATAGAAATATAACATGAAAGCAGAGGACTACTTTGGAGGGGCAGAAGACTATTAGGGGAGGCTAGAGCAGTTGTTCTCAACCTTCCTAATGCTGTGACCCTTAATACAGTTCAGGTTGTGGCGACCCCCAACCATACAGTTATTCCATTGCTACTCCATAACTGTAATCTCGCTAGTTATAAATTGTAATACAAATATCCGATATGCAACCCCAAAGGAATTGAGAGCCCTGGGGTAGTGGACCAAGGCAGATTAATAGGGAGGGGGAGAAAAAGGACCCTGGTCTCATCGCACCTTTTGTTTGTTTGTTTGGTTGGGTTTTTTTTGTTTTGTTTTGTTTTTTGAGACAGGGTTTCTCTGTGTGGCCTTGGCTGTCCTGGACTCACTTTGTAGGCCAGGCTGGCCTCGAACTCAGAGGTCCGCCTGCCTCTGCCTCCCGAGTGCTGGGATTAAAGGCGTGCGCCACCACACCCGGCCCTTTATTTTTTTAATAAAGATTTATTTATTTATTATGTATACAGTGCTCTGCCTGCATGACAGAAGAGGGCATTAAATCACATTATAGATGGTTGTGAGCCACCATGTGGTTGCTGGGAATTGAACTCAGGACCTTTGGAAGAACAGCCAGTGCTCTTAACCTCTGAGCCATCTCTCCAGCCCCCACACTTTTAAATTTATCAGTGAATTATATCCAGTATATCCCATTGTAAAATGTGCAAAAATGTCTTGAATGAAAAGGAACTGTAGGGGCTGGAGAGATGGCTCAGTGGTTAAGAGCACAGGCTGCTCTTCCAGAGGACCAGAGTTCAATTCCCAGCACCCGCATGGCAGCTAACAACTGTCTGTAACTCCAGTTCCAGGGGATCTGACACCTTCATACAGAGAGACATGCAGACAAAAACTCCAATGTACATAAAAAATAAAAATAAAAATGGAACTGTAAACAGAGAAAAACATAAGGTGTCCTGCTATAGAGAAGCAATGAGCTGGGGAGTTGGGGGGATCAGGAAAACTTGGCCAGTCCCAGGGAGACACTAAAAGCTGAGCAGGGATCGGAGCCTCCTGGTGTGGCAGACACTCCACCCACAGCCCAGGGCCTGACTGTTCACGGGCTCTGAAACCTTCCTGTGAGGCAGAGGAGCAGGTGCTATTCTGAATGTAATTCCCTTGTAGTGAGAGGAGGGAGGCTCAGGACTCAGGAAGCCTGACTCACAAGGCCACACAAGCAGGACAGCTGCTAGAGACTGATGGAGCTGCCTGCGAGCTAGCTGAAGGCGGGAGCACCAGGGATGCAGCAAGCTGTCAGCCATGCTCCCATAACCTGATACTGGCTGCTTCATCACGTTAGACCGGTGGGATCCTTTGTCTGACATTAGGACCTGATCAGGAAGTCACGCAGAGGAGGACTACTGTTTTTTGTTTGGGCCGAAAGCAAGTTATAAGGAGTAATTACCAGCTACACACTCTTGCTTCCCGTTCATCATCCACGTGCTGACTTGGGTAGTGGCAGGGACTCAGGGCATAATGCAAGCAACCTTGATGCCCATCTCCCTGATGTATGAGAAGGCATTTTATTTCTTGAAGTGAGAGCTCTGTGGGGCTGGATGAGTGGCCCTTGGCCCTGCAGTGTGGACACAGAAGACAGAAAGGAGGCCACTGCAGCCACCCAGGGCAGATGACTAGGAGTCTGAACTTTGCTGCTGACTGGAATGGGAGATGGAGTGTGTGTGATGAGGAGGGAGTCAGGGAGTCACTGTGACTACAGCAGCACGGTGGCTCCAAGAAATTCAGATGCAAACTACAAGGCTCAAGGCCCGTCCCTGAAACAACCAGCCCCTTCTGTGTCCTGTCGCTCTGCTAACTTGGTGTGCTCCTAACAGTGAGGCCTGGGCTGAATGGAGTTGTGCACAGAAGGGCGAGAACACGTCTATCATCTGTGCTGCCACCCCGTCCACAGAATCCACAGTGCTTATACACAGACCTGATCTCCCAACAGCCAGTCCCCTCCTCTTGCTCGTGTGGATCCCGGCCCTGATGGACAGCTGAGGGGATAACCAGGTGCTGATTCTGCGCTCAGACGACTGTGCCAGGATAATTTTATTACTGAGTATTATATACACTTACACGTTTACAATTGATGAATTTTATGTACATGGATCAGGGAACTCCTTACAGGCAGTAAGAGGCTACTGAGAAACTGTTCTCTATAGCGATACAGAGCAGAAAGTAGATTCTTTTAGTGACCAGAAGCACAAGGATATAACGAACAGACTCCTTCGACTCCAGACTAGTAAGCTCCCTCTCCAAGGTGGATGGTTTCCCACGTGAAAACTTGCGTCAGCATGGGGCTTCCAGACCGAGGTGGCAGGAGGGGAGAGCAACAGCACTGTGGTAGGTGGCCGTAGCCGCCCAGCCCCTCTCCGTCGCCACCAGAAAGCAGTGGGCCTCCTGCAGATGTCTCAGCGGACTCAGTTTCCTTGCATCACAAGAACATCAGAAAGATCCTCTGTGCCTTCCAGCTTCAGGTTCTGAGGGAAGATAAGAGACTTTGGGGCTTTGATAGACTGCGAACAGAATCCTGAGACAAATTTTAGTTGAGGAGACAAGGTGACTACAGACAACGAGGTCTGTTCATCATGACAAGGAAAAGCATCATCTCAGCAAAGTCTGTACAAAGCTGCTTCTCAGTCCTTGCCAAGGGCAGGGAAAAAGCAGGGAGGTTTCTCTGCCTCTGCTTCAGTTAACACAGCTCCCAGAGAAGCCGAAGAGCCAGGCCATCTGTCCAAGGGAGCTGAGAGACGCACAGGGACCCACATGACTAACCTGCCTAAACTGGCTCCTCCACAGGTCTATAACCCACCCCCACCTGTTACGTCCCTGACAGCTGCCCTCTCCCACCTGTGCTCTGGGTGAGCCCTATCTCTCTCTCTCATCTTAACCTCAGGCAGCTGTTTCCCTTAGTGCTAGCTGACTGTCAAGCCTTTGTCTTTCCCCCCACTCCCTCCCCTGCCTCAGAGGTGCAGTGGTGAGAAGTGTTGGTGCTCGGCATCCACTCCACCCTCTTCCCTAACAGACTTTCCTGGTACTCTGCAGCTCACATTCTATCTAGATGCTGTTGGGAGGATGGGGACTGAGCTCAGCAGTAGAACATGCGCAGAACACATGTAATTTAAGGCCCTAAGTCTGATCTCTGGGGGAGGGGGACACGTGGTCACTGCAGTTAGCCAATCAGTTCCATGCTGCTGGCTAAGGAGGCAGAGGAAGAGGGAAGCACACCCACCCCTGGGCCCTCAGCCCACCACACAACATCTCTGAGAGGAGGTCACTAACCAGTGATGGATGAATAGGGTCCACATGGGAATGACTGAAGGGCAAAGGTGAAGGTCAGGGGTGAAGTATCTGGGGAATGTTTTCCTTGGGGTGCTGAGCTCTGAGTCACCACAGAACTCTGATCTTAGGAAATGCCAAAATGGTCCCAGTCCAATCCCGTACTCGGCCAGACAGGGCATGCGCTATGGCCATCTTGCATTCTTCAGATATCAAGGCCTCTACAGGGGAGACTCGATCACAGCAAGAGGGAATCAAGCCTCTGGAAGCTGTGCCATCACTGAGGAAGGGGGGCAGAGCTGCCCGAGCAGGGACATCAGTGAGCCACACTCCTACTACAAATGGGACTCAACCAGCTGCTGCCCAGACTTCTTGTCAAGCAGATTACAGTCCCCCAGTTAGCCATTTGGCTTTTCTGAGTTTTCCTTCAGGTTGTTGGCATCTGACGTCAGATGCCTCAGCTTACATCAGAAACCACCCAGCAACACTTCACTGCATAACCACAACAGGTGCTGTGTACCTGCCACCCTCGCCCGTGGGCTTTTTATTTCAAGATCTTATTTATTATTGATTGATTAATTGATTGATTGATTGTATATGAGTACTTTAGCTCCAGAAGAGCGCATTAGATCACATTATAGATGGTGTGAGCCACCATGTGGTTGCTGTGAACTGAACCGGACACTCTGAAGAGGAGTATGTGCTCACTAATGTGGTGACCCTTGGAAGATCAGCTATAAAAGCTCCAGTAAGCTGACAGGAGAAGGCAGGTTCAAACACCCCGTACTTACTCGGATGACCTACCTTTTCATTGGCTAAATGCAGGAGACACGCAAAAGCCAGGGGTATGGAGAGATTCTGAGCCATGAGTGGCGGCAACCTGAAAAGAAAAGGGCAAACACTGAGTAGCTCATGCAGCTCAGAGAACAGGGCTCTCCATCAAGTATGAAATGCACACACACACACACACACACACACACACACACACAATTAAAAACTACTCAGCAACAAAGGATGCTCAAGGCTTTATAGCAGATGCATTGCAAGCAGGTTTTTCCAGTTTGTATATGGAAACACAATGTTTCCTAGACTGTTCCAGCCACTCGAACAGGGAAATTTTCACAGCTTATCCATGCATACCGGTAGATAGCAGCTCCTTCAGATATTTACATAAAACAAGCCATGGGCAGTGGGCCTGTCATGCTAAAAGCCCCACCAAGAAGTTAGCCAGGGCTAGGAGGGGACAGCGCACCCCAGCCTTCTATCTGTCAGCACACACCTCTTCTGCAGGTCCTTTGTGAGCCCACTGAGTTTCTTCTCATCAGCCACTTCCTCGGGAGCACCTTCGTTTCCACTGTCACTGTGGTTTGCCTAACCAAAAAAGCATATTTATGGACTGAACACTTAAGTTCATGTTTGAAACAACAGAAACTTAGAAAACTTAGAAAATCCCATACGGAAAAGTAAAGCAAAGACAAACCCCTGGCTATTCCTGGAAGGCCCTAAGGTGTCCTAGTTTGGTCCCCACACGGAATTTTTGTCTCTGTGTAGTCCTGTCTGTCCTGGGACTATGTAAACCATGCCGGCCTCAAACTCCCAGAAGCCCACCTGCCTTTCGGTGAGCCGCTATGCCTGGCTGACGTGCTGGCACCTTACAGAGAGGTGACCAGGCCACTCAGCTGGGACTCTGGACCGAGGAGCACGTGCTTTTGTTCTTCCTATCATATTCCAGCCTCGATACAGTGATGGACCCTACTTGGTGCTTCTGTAAGGTACAAGGCCAAAGCCACGGTGGCCACGCACTGCAGACTGAAACCTAAACCTCAGCCCTGCTAAGTGCCTTTCCCCACTGTCTGTCACAGTACACACGCTGACTAATACAGCAACTGAGTCTTTCTCTGATCTATCCAAGACCATGTAGCTCAGGGTCCTGAATGATTGAATTCACTGCTCAGCCAGCAAAATGTGTAAGAGAGAGTGTGTGGAGCGTGTAGGGCCTGATGGGTCTGAACTGTCAGTCAGGGCTGCCTTACCCCAGCAGCATGACCAGCTTTCCAGTGCTCTTGTAGAGAATGAACATCTCAAATTAGAACATCAGCTCAAAGATTAAACACTTTCTACGACTTGTAAGGTAGTCACAGTTTACTTTGCAAAAGGTTGTATTTTAACTGAAGTTGCTATTGGGTAAGAACTCCAAACGCTCATCAATACTGGAAAGCATTCAGTTGCTAAGGCAGCACAAAGACGCTTCTATTTGCACATCTTCATCACCAGTAAGGTGAAACAATGGCTTGCCATGTGCATCAGCTCTCATGTGACCTGCCTGCTCCTCGGCTTGGACAATTTCTTTTTCAGAAGAATGATGACTTTTTGTTTTGTTTTGTTTTTCGAGACAGGGTTTCTCTGTGTAGCCTTGGCTGTCCTAGACTAGATTTGTAGACCAGGCTGGCCTCGAACTCAGAGATCCACCTGCCTCTGCCTTCAAGTGCTGGGATTAAAGGCGTGTGCCACCACGCCCGGCCTATGATAACTGTTTTAAATTTTGCATCTCCCTACTTTGGGGCCATGGACCACATTGAGGGATCATGAGCTGTAGACATCAGCTCTCCCATCCTGCACACGGGGACCTAAAGACCACGAGTGCTGTCACCTACCTCTGTGACAACATCCTTTCTAGAAAACTCGGTCAGCAGACTCCACATGTTCTGTTTCAGCTTCTTCATGTCCATCTTTTTGGCAGTCTTGGCATAATGGATTTCTATTTTATTCACCTGAAATAGGTGTAACGAAGCAAAATTACGCAGAAAAAAAAAAAACCATTCACTATCAATTACTATAAAAACAAAAGACTGGAATGAAAAGCTGGAAATCAAGAAGGAATCTAGGCCAGGCATAGTGGCACACACCTTTGATCCTAGCCCTCGGAGGCAGAGGCAATTGAATCTCTGTGAGTTCGACACCAGCCTGATCTACATAGTGAGTTCCAGGACAGACAGAGCCACAAAATGTAACCTGTCTCCAAAAAACAAAAAAAGGAATCCAGAGGCCAGGCATGGTGGCGCACGCCTTTAATCCCAGCACTAGGGAGGCAGAGACAGCCGGATCGCTGTGAGTTCGAGGCCAGCCTGGTCTACAAAGGGAGGCCAGGACAGCCAAGACTACACAGAGAAACCCTGTCTCAAACAAACAAACAAACAAACAAAAACAAAAAAAAGGAATCCAGTTTCAGCTATGAAGTTATATAGAGCGCCCTTCTGGCATACACAGAGTCCCTCACAAAAAAAAAAAACCTCATTTCTTTTTATTTTTACTTTTAGGATTTTGCTGTTTGGTGGGTTTTTAAGACAGGGTCTCATATAGTCAAGTCTGCCCTGGACGTACCATATCTTAAACTTCCGAACCTCTTCCCTCTAAGCTGTAGCACCAGATGACAGTGTGTAATTACAGATTATCACCATGCCCACTTTTAATGAGCCAGAATCTAAGGAGCCAGTGCAGGGTATTAAACCCAGGGCAAACACTCTACCAACAAGGCTACCTTCCCAGATGCTAACTTCTTTTTATCCGAAGCAATGAACAATAAGAACTCCAGTGCACTAGGTAGCACTTGGTACAGGACATACAGATGTTTAACACATAAACTGAACTGAATTTGGCCAAGGTCTTTCAGAGGCACACAGCTCTGCTCTCTGCTGCAGCCTTCATTCATGTACTCTATTGGCGTGATCAGTCCACTCCTACTTGTGGCGTGGGTTTGATTCTCAGCAGTCCCAATGTCAATAAGTTAGTAAAATAAGGTCTTTGGAAAGATATCAGTTCCACATAACCTAACTAGTCAGTGCCATGTAACTAACCAGTGAGCAGTTTAGACAGCTCAACCCTGTTTAAAAATTCAGAGCAACAGGTTATGATGGAAAAGGAAAACAGGCAACACACAGGCCGTGGGCCTCATATGACAGGGACTAGACAGCCGGGAAACCATGTCATTCCTTGCTGCCTCTTCCTTACCTTCTGAGGCTCAGCCACCAAGTTCAACTCTCCATAAGTTGTGATATCTGCTCCTTGGCTTTCAGGAAAACTGTGGCGGTCCTCCTGTGCCGTCTTCGGTGTATGGCAAGCATCAGCCTCGAGGTCAAGAGTCCCAAGTGGTCCTGCTAATAAGTCATCTGACTCCTCATAATCACTGTCAGCTGCCTGAGCAAGGAAACCAGTCTTCAGTTGGCAGACACTATCAATGGACCTTGGAGGGCACCAGAAAGATTCCACACACCAAGCAGCAGAGACCGCCTCAGAGTCCCGCCAAGGACGCCTGCTCACTTCACTTCTTCCCACTTCACATGAACCCTACTACAGACAGAGGGGTCTGTTATCAGCCCGAGGCCTCTGAGGCATGACTTAAAGGAGTGCAATGACCACAGAGGCCAGTGTCCCTTCCACTGCACAGCCAGAAGAGTATCTCATCTTACGGAAAGCATTCCCGAAACAGGGAAGCACAGCCTGCATCCCTCAGCCAACAAGAGCACAGAGCAGGGGCTGGGCATGGCAGCTCAGTAGTAGAGCATGCATGCGCACGCGCACACACACACACACACACACACTGTGTGTGAGGTACAGGGTTGGGTACAGGGTTCCATCCTTACCACCCAAAAACAGTTAGGGAAACTCCAGGCACTATCTAAGTTGGTAGCAGGAGCCATTGCTCCCTTACATATTTTGGACATAGGGTCTCATGCATGCCAGGATGACCTTAAACTTGCCTTTAGCAAAGGATGGCTGGAACTCCTGAGCCTCTTCCTTCCACCTCCTGAGTGTTAGGATCACAGGTGTGCCCTACCACACCCAGTGTGATGGTTAGAATAAAAATGAACCCCCCTACCCGCCGCATAGGCTGATAGGGAACAGCACTATTAGGAGGAAGTGTGTCACTGGAGTGGCCTGTGAGATTTTAGGCTTACGCCAGGCCCAGTGTCCCCTCATCTCACTGCTGCCTGCCATGCAGATGTGAACCTCTCAGTTACTCCTCCAGCACCGTGTCTGCCTGCACACCTCCGTGCCTCCCACCGTGACAATGGACTAAACCTCTGAACTGTAAGCCAGCCCCAGTTAAATGTGTTCCTTTATAAGAGCTGCCATGGTCATGGTGTCTCTTCATAGCCGTAGAACTCTAGGACACCCAGTTTATATGATGCTGGGGATCAAATCCATGGCTTCGTTCATGCTGGTCTATAGTCGTAGCCTACAGAAATTCATTCTCAGAACCAAGCCCAAGTGAGCAGATCAGAACTGTGACACAGGCAGTAGGGCAGAGCTCTGCACAGGTCCCCTGGCTGCTCCTTACAGGTGCTAAAGATGGAGACACATCAGCCAGGAAGTCAGACTAGGTCTTCACTAAATCACAACAGTCTGTCTCCCCAATAAGGAAAAACACAGAATGAACGACCGTCCAGTGCTTTCTCCTCCCCGCATGCATGGTCACAGGAGGCTGCTGTCCGCCTCCCCATCACTTCCCTTTGCTGTTTCTTCAGAACACTCACAATGAGAAACAGAAATTATTCAGTACCAACCAACGTCTGGAGCTTGTCCAAGTACTCCTGAGATGCTGCCAGACTTCTTGGCCCCACTAGACCACACCACTTTCACATGCCTGTGTGTTTGTCTCAGCCAAAAGATGAGCTGCTATGAACAGCAAGTGTACTTCTATTCCTTTGAAATCTCATAGTAGCCAAGATTAGTGCTGTGTTGTGTAGGCCAAAGCCCCCATCCATGTGTGCACACATTAGCGGAGTATGCCCACTGCTTCCTGCACCCAGAGTATGAGCTGGTGAGCTCCATCCTCGGCGCTGTTCACTGGTCTGTCTGAGAGCAGGGAAGAGACCATCCTGCACTGGGAGGAGCAAGAGCTCTTCTCCCCTTACCTGAAGCCCAGGGCAGAAGTTGGAAGTGTCATTAGGGTTGTTGTAATCATAGTCTTCAATATCCTCATAGTGCTCAGCCTTTACCTTCTGTTCCTGGCCCATCTTAAGTACCTAGAATAAAGGGGAGGATGCAAAAAGAAATTTCTAAAAAAGCAGCTATTGGACCAGGTTGAGGCTACCAAGCTTGTTTCCTATGCTCAGTCCCATTCTAGAATGTCATGTCTCCACAGTCAGGGTCCTAACAGGCTACACAGGCTAACCTAGTCACCCCTGCACAGAACACCACAAGGTACAGGACACAGAGCCTCTACTCACCGCCCCCACTCCCACCCCGTAACAAAAACACTTTCTCCTCTGATCTGCAATTGCATCTTCTGTGGTTTTATTTAAATACAAAAGCTGACCACCTGCCTACAGCTTTCTGAAGAAATTTAACTTTTACTTGAACAACCCTGCTAATAACTCATTTCCATATCTTAGAGGTATCTACTGGGGCCTAGGGCCTGGGAGAGGACTCAGTACAGGGCCAGCCTTACAAGCACAAGGCGTAAGTCTGGATCTCCAACACCCATGTAAAAGAGCAGGTGTGGTTGCCCACATCGACTCTAGTTCAGGAAAGCCAAGAGATGGATCCCAGAGCTCTGCTGGCCAGCCAGGTGAGCCGACTGGGGGTGCAGGGGGCCGTGAGAGGCTCTCCGAGAAGGTAACGCAGAGCCAGCAGGATAGCTCAGTGGGAAAGCTGCTTGCCACCAAGCCTGACAACCTACATTCAGTCCCCAGGCCCAATATAGAAGACTGACTCCTCAAAGTTGTCCTCTGACCTCCACACACATACTGTGGTACACACGTGCATGTTCCCACACAGTACACACAAGGAAGACACAAGGAAGTACACATGCATTAGCACACACACAAATAAAAAATAAAGGCAGCTGTCCCTTGCTGGGGCAACCACTGACCACTACACAGAAAAGAAAGAAGCATCCAGAGCTTTCACCTAACTACACCTGAGCTCCCATTCAGCCTTCCACGGGCTCACACTGTGCCTCCCTTTGGCTCTCTGTGATTCCTCCTTGACTGACTCCTTTCCTCCTCTGAGGTACTGCCCAACAGCGACATGACAAGCCACCTGATCCACACAGGCCATCAACAGGCCTTGCGGCAGCTTACAAGAAAAGAAGCATCGTCTCACCCTTAAGCCTGGTTTTAGGTAAAGCTGGACCAGAGTATCAATGTCATAGTGGAAATCCGTAGGAAGAGTGGTGGCTTTCCAATTCTGGTTCTCCAAAGTGACCTTGGACAGAATGGTAGCAGCCTATACATTAAAAAAAAAAAAAAGCGTTATTAGTAACAATGATGCATGTATATCATTTTAAGGAACTTAGGAAGGGTCTGGACGTTACTCGACTACTTGTAATTCTCTGGTCTGTATAATGAAGTGACTGCGCTAGGCATAAGAATAGATGCTCATAGGGCTGAGGCAGGCATACTGTCATGAGTTCAAGGTCAGCCTAGGCTGTGGAGGGCAGGAGTGTAAGCCACATGGTATCACCCCGTCTAAAGCTCTCTAGACCTGCCTGTTCCTGCCACTGACTTTGAGACTGTTTCTCAACAGACCTTCAGGAAATGAGGGAGAGAAAAGACTACTTGCTTACCAACTAAAGTTATAGCTGGGCAGGGAGGCACATTTGGGGAAACCAGGAGGAGAAAACAGACACATAAGGCCAGCCTCAGCTATACAGCAAGTTTGAGGACAGCCTATGCTACATGAGACCCTATCTCTAAAACAAACAAACAAACAAAAAATAAAATATACAATAAATTTCTGCTTGTTTCTTTTGTTGTAGGCTCTCTCTATGTAGCCCCAGCTGGTCAGGAAGTCAGTGACCTACCTGCCTCTGCCTCCTGCGTGCTGAGATTAAAGCATGTACCATGACATCAGGCTGTACAGTGATTTTTGAAAAGCCTGCCTGAAAGGGCCAGAGGAGTGCTGGGTAATCTGAAAAGGCACGAATGTCTTGCACAAACCTTTGTTTTCTGAAAATATGCATCAAAATCAATATCATCATCAAAATTAATTTCAAAGTCTTTCTTTGCACTCTTCTTTTTGTTCTCCACCTGGGAGGCAGTCTCTTCTGCAGAAACAAACACAGTTTATAACACTATTGACCAACATTATTCTCACCTCGTGTCTCCCAGTGGCCTTGTCCAGCGTTACGGTAGCTAAGCACCACTCAGTGGTGGAATCACACATCTAAGCCAACGCTGTGTTGTGGCTGGCTATGCCCATCATATACTCTGTGTTTCCTGACAGAGCTTGAGGCTGGAGGTACTTCCCGTGTGTCCCTTGTGTGCTGGCACTAGGAAACAGAGGTCATGAGCTCTGCTCTCCAGACTCAAAGTCTTACTCTTGCCACGCAATGTTAACTGACTCACGGCCAGAGGCTGGCTCAGCTCCCCGGCTTCAGCTCCTCCTCAGGAGATGCGAAGACCAGGGGGTCAGCAGCATCTCTTCTCTCCGCAGACCGGCAGGCGGCATGTGCTGCTCAGCACTGCCTTTCAGTCCCACCCACAAGGACTTACGCTTGGGCCGAGGCCGAAAGCGCCAGTGATCTGGGCCAGCCCACATCTTCATGGTCCGGGGACTGAAATAGGAGTATTCTCCGGGTTTCGTGGACAAAAACGAGCACATGGTTTTGATGTCTCGGTCCCCAAGGGAAATAATTTCTTCCCTGTAACACACAAAATCATCTGTCTGTATATACTGCATAGAATATACACCGAGCACCTCTAAGTAAAGAAGCCTGTGCTCCAGGTCTACAGAGCGAGTCCGGGACAGCCAAGGGTACACAGAGACCCTGTCTTGAAAAAACAAAAAGAAGCTGATGTTATATGCACAGGTGTTTCGCCTGCATCACTGACTGTGTACCACATGCATGTGCCTTCTGCGGCCAGCAGAGGTCATGGGCTCCCTGGAACTGGAATTACAGGTGCTTGTGAACAGCCATGTGGCCTCTAGTCCCAGAGCAGCCTAAAAATAAAGCCAAGCAAAGAAAACACTATGAGCCAGGCACAGTTGCACTTGCCTGTAATCCTAGCACTTAGGAAGACAGAGGCAGGCAGATCTCTGTGAGTTCGAGGCCAGCCTGGTCTACAAAGCAAGTCCAGGACAGCTAAGGCTACACAGAGAGACCCTGTCTCAAACAAACAAACAAAACAAAAAAAAAGAAACCACCAAGGTTTTACTTGTTGCGTGTTTAGTCTCATTTTCTCACTAAGTGTTCGTAAACATACTTAATGTGTGGCTGTTCCACAGGGCCTCATAAAAACCAGTCTACCCATCTGAGAGACAGGAGAACGGAAGAAAAATCAAGGACTTATAAGTTTTAGACAGGGTTCCCACATGGCTCTGGCTAGCCTGAGACTTACTAGATAGAGCAGCAAACTGCCAGCCTACACTCCCTGCACAGTGAGGAGGAGGGAGGAGAGTCTTGGGTTTGAGGGCAGCCTGAGCTACAAAATGATGTTTAATCTCAAGAAACAAGCAAAGCTGGGTACAATTCTCTGAATCTCAGACCTGGGTCTTTTCACACATACGGATTTTGCTAGGCAATATGACAACCCTAGTTCCCACTGTCTCACCGATTAGGATCCACAGACAGGGCCTTAGCTCCCCCTGAGAGTGAAAAAGATGTCCTAGTTCACATATTTGGCCAAACACTCTGGGAACCCTTTATAGTCTGTTAGGTCACCCAGCTTGATCTGCGTGTATGACACACACACAGACCCATTCAGCCTGGCAGCTTTGGTGTATGAGGGAGCCCTCTCCTCAGGCAAGGCATTAGAAAACATGTCAGTGCAACTCTGGCGCCCTGTGAGGACAAAGGTGATGAGTGAGGTCATCCAGTCTTATCTGAGTGGCTCTGCACGGGTAGTGAGCCGAGAGTGAATCCTTATGACACTCTACATAGTAAGCAAAAACAAATAAACCAAGGAAAAACAGAAGAAACCAAACCAAAAGCCCAAGAAAATATGTATTTTAATTTTTTCTTCTTTTTTTGTTTTTGTTTTGTTTTGTTTTGTTTTGTTTGAGACAGGGTTTCTCTGTGTAGCCTTGGCTGTCCTAGACTCGCTTTGCAGACCAGGCTGGCCTCAAACTCACAGTAATACGCCTGCCTCTGCCTCCCGAGTGCTGGGATTAAAGGCGTGCGCCACCGTGCCCAGCTCTCTTGGTTTTTCGAGACAGGGTTTCTCTGTGTAGCCTTGGTTGTTCTGGGCTCACTCTGTAGACCCAGCTGGCCTCAAACTCAGAGATCTGCCTGCCTCTGCCTCCCGAGTACTGGGATGTGCCATCAGGCCCAGCTCTGGCTATAATTTAATTTTTAAAAAATACAAACCCTCAGCCTGGGAGTCAGCCATGTGCAACATGGCAAACCAGCCCAGCTAATGGGAGCTGGAGGCCTGTTTGGAAACCTTCTGGGACCCCAGGGGCCTTACTGGCTGCTCTGGACCTGGCGCAGCTCCTTCCAGCTCCGGAACTCTTCATGATCCCCAGCTGCACAAGGGTCTGGCTCATCATTGTCATCAAAGTCTTCCACGGGGAGCCCATCAGCGATGTCCCCATCATCGCTGTCTTCAACCTCAGCGTTGATGTCAAATACTTGATCGTTCTTCTTAAACTTGTCCACCAGGGCTGACACAGACTACAAGGAGAAGACAGGGCTCTCCAGCTGTCCCCATGCTCACCCGGAGAACAGCCACCTCATCTTCAGCCTCTCCTTTTCCTGCCCCACAGCCTCACCTGCTAGAACCCGCACTCTCCTGAGGAAGTCTGCAGGCTGAAGCTGTACTGTGTTAGGCACATTTATAAAACACTAAACAGGTATCTGCATTCATTGAATGCACGTTCAAAGAGCATAGTTTTTCATGGAGACTTATTTATGTTGGAAGTTGTAATAAGTAGGCTAAAGGGGGCCCTGCTAAAAATACACAAAGGAAGGCTTGACACATGACAGTTTCTCAGGAAATAGTGTGCCAAGGGACTTAACCCCCAAAAGAAGGAAATGCCTCTCGCCTGACAGTAGCTGGAGACCAGAAACTACTGTGATAAGCATGCTCAAGAGCAAATCTCACCCTAGGGAAGAGAACAAGGAGACTCGGAACTGACCCCAGAACCCACAAATGTACAATGGTGATGGCCCTGTGGGGTTCACAGCCCCACCCTCCCAGTCAGGCTGAGAATTCCTATGGGCGTGCCAAAGGAAACATTTTCTGTCCTCTTGAATAAATAAAATTGATGCCACAGTTTTGGTTCCCACTGGGCAGAACTAATCTTGGGCTAGCTAACTGAAACCACCAGCCACTGGGAAATGCCCCGAGCCCTTATAAATCCAACACTTGACCACACCTCATTATGTGTTTCACTGTCCCATTTAGTGAACTGGAACCCAGCCAGGGAAGGGCAGAGCTGGCGGTCTTCCACACACTGCTGCAAGGGAGCTGCAGGGATGGCAAGATCATGGGAGAGGTTACTGGGGGGCCAAGTTCACCTGGCTTTAGAATGACACAGAGCAAGAGGGAGTCACCTCACTGTCCTGCAGCGTCGACTGGCTGCCAACCTCCTGTTGCTGGACCATTTGGGGGTGTAAACACACATAAGAGCACTCACAGTGGAGTCAGGTTAAATGCTGTTCCCAGAGTTAAATGCAAGGGAGAAGCCAGAGGCCCAGACATTTGATTCTGAAGTGAGCTCTGTCCTGTGCTATAACTGAAAACGCACAAACAAGCCTTTTCTTGAAAGCACACTAAGGTCCTGTAATCAAGTGATGGGTCTTTTCTGTCTGAAACTCAAGGACTACAGATGACATACCTCAGAGGATCAGAGCCCTAGCTGACAGCATAAGAACGGAAAACAAACTGTTAGCACAGTTATGCTGAGCAAACTTCTGCAAGAATAGAAAGCCTAAAACTAAGAGCAGAGGTGCATGCCTGTAATTCAGCACTCAGGCGTGGAAGGAGGGGGCCGAAACAAGGCCAACATGGGTAAGCAGAGGGACTGGAGATCAAACCCTGACCCTCCAGGTAAGCCTGCGAGTGCAGGAGCTCGCTGGGTGTAAACAGTGAGCACATGAGGTCAGTGGCACATAGACACAGTGATGGCTTACCATTTAGACTCCATACTGCAGGGGGTGGGCAGTGAGTGGACTGCTAGGCACTGCCAAAGAACACCCAATTTGGCTGTCTAGAAGAATCCCCTGAGTAATCAGAAGCAATGCCAACGCCACCCCCATAACTATGAGAAGTGTCTCTCGTGACTAGGGTACCCTGATAAAGGCTGGCTCTACTCACCTTTTAAATCCGTCATGTCTACGCAACCTAAATCTGGCAATTCAAGAGGCTCTCCTGAGGAGAGAGGCTGCATATCAGAAGGAAAAAGCAGCTCGCTCCTATAGTCCTGGCAGTGAAGAGTGGAGAGAAATACCCCAGCAGTGCTGCACTCATCAAATGAGGCCGCCGTCTTCTGAAACATAGGATCCACCTGCATGCAAGACCAGGGAAGCAAACAATGACAGCAGGCAGCAGGAGGAAGCACAAACTCATCCACAGCTACCTACAAGGCTCAATGTTTGCACATGGTCAAAAGGAAGGACTTTCTGAGCCATCAGGTACAATCCTGGCTGAAAAGAAAGGCAGTGTGTGGTCCCATGGATGAGCGGTGACAAGTGTACTGTCCATCTCTGTATCTACAGCACACACGGACAGATACCCAGCTGCTGGTTCCTTTCTGCAGGCAATTTCTAAATGGCTACTTCTAACAAGCCCAGCACAGTCAAATGATATCACAACAAATTCTGTCGCCTTAACAACCACTCTCTCCTTCCTTTTTGTTCTGGGAACTTCTGTTTAAGGTGAGGTCTTCCTCTATCTACCCGCAGACTGGCATCTTACTCAGAAGCCTTCTGCCCCAGCTTCCTGACTGTTGGGATTACAGGGTCTCATATGGTGTATGAGACCACATCTGGCACACTGCTGTTCCTCTGAAGAGAATTTCTAAGGTTTGGAAGAACCCAGGCAGAATGACTAGGTGAAAGGGAGGCAGAGTTGGAAGGGCTAGTGGCTGAGCAATGCCTGGCAAGGGTTGCAAGGAGGCCCTAAGGCTGGGTCAGGGAGAGGCGTGGCACAGTCACATGCACAGGAACGGGGCAAGACAAATGCATGTGAGGGAAGAGTGAGCACTGGGCTCAGCTCTTAATGATGCTTCCAGGGAGAAATAAACACGGCTTGGATCTGATAACACAGGTGTGGCTCTCTGGGCTTCCTTGGAGGTCGTGAGCTTGCCATCTTCATAACCCCATGTTTCCCACCTCCACATCTGCTCACAACCAGGTAGCTTTACAGCTCCATGATCATTCTCCCAGATCACTCACGTTCCCACCCCAGTGCCACTCATGTGACCCACCTCCCACAATGTGGTGTTGTCACTTCCAGTGCCACTCTCAAATGCTAACCAGCCTTGTTCTCCCATCTGGAACTCAGACCTACAAGTCATGAGTCCGCAGTTAATGATCCAAATCCAGCCTGTCTTCAAAGTTCAGCCAAGCCATAAACCCCGACCCTGCCGGCTGCCCTGCCAACCTCACCAAAGACAACACACAGCACACGCTTCCTCACCGCACACTTTCTGTCTGCTTCGGAGGCATTGATGTTGCTCAGATTCTGCTCGATGGTTTTGCAGGACATCTTCTTCTTGGGCTTTGCAGCCTTTTTTGTCGTTGCTGTCTCAGCACCACTTGCATCTAAAGGAGTAACACCAGTTCTTTCTTACAAATCCTCTAGAGCAGCCATGATTTGAACAGGAAATGCCCAAGACCGCGAGCTGGTCTATCTGCTGCCTACAGAGCACCTGCATTACCAGACAACACATTTCACTTCTGACAATAACCAAGTGGAAGCTCCCTAGTTAGTGTTTACTTAATCTTGCCTAGGTAACTCCTAAAATCTGTTCTACAGTCCTTAAAAAAGGAACTAATCCCAGCACTCAGGAGGCACAGATCTCTGTGAGTTCAAGGCCAGCCTGATCTACAGAGAGAATTCCAGGATAGCTAGAGCTGTTACACAAACAAACTTTGTCTTGAAAATCAAAAAAAAAAAAAAAAGAAAAAAAGAAAGAAAGAACTAATGTTGCCAAAAGCAAGCTCCTGTAAGGAGAATCAAAAGCCTTTAAGAACCAGTAAAAATACCCTGAGAAGACCTAGCACAAAAGCCAGGTGTGATGGTTATCAAATGAAGCTAAGTTCAATTTCCAGTAAACCACACACCCCAAGAGACAAGCAGATATATAAAATATTAACTGTCCATCAAGAATCTCACAGAATCAAGTAAGCTAGATTTTTTTTTTTTTTTTGTATTTTCTCATGAAAAAATATCTTCTAGAAACAGTCATGCCTTCAGAAAAAGGCCTGACTGACTTCTTGTGTTCTCAACCTGAAATGTCACTCAAATATGGTACAGTATAGCCAGGCCTAGTGACTCACACCTTTAATCCCAGCACTTGGGAGTTAGAGGCTGATGGATCTCTGTGAGTTTAAGGCCAGCCTGGTCTACAAAGTGAGTCCAGGACAGACAGGACAAAAGAAAATCCGATCTCAAAAAAACAAAAATAAATAGATAAATATAAAACCTGCCCCGTACACACTAGAAGCAGCCCCTCCTGCATACCTGCACCGAGGCTCTCTGCTTCTTCTTGAGCTGATGTGTCTTTGCCCAGTCCCCCAAGGACTCTGTACACATCAGCATGGACAGCATCCACACGCACGGCATAGATCTTGGTGCTGGCATCTAAGGTGCCAGCAGCCACCTAGTTCAAAAGCACAGCTACATTCATGAAGATGCACAGCACAGCACTTAGGACAGGTGAAATCTTGCTAGATTCATAAAATATTTACAAAGAAAAGAAAGAAGGAAGAAAAAGGTGCTCAAAGACTGATGGGAAATTAAAAAAAAAAAATCTGTCTTTTTTTCCTCTGCATTTCACCCTGTGAGGAAAGGATATAAAGGAGCTATGATATGGCTCATCAGAAAGGCTGTGTGTGTGTGTGTGTGTGTGTGTGTGTGTGTGTGTGTGTGTGTGTACACGCACACGCACTCAAGTATGTTACATTAAACATTTGAAATAAGCACTAAGTCAGCTGTGAGGAAAATGCATATGCCTCTTACTTTAAAGTTGGTTGGCTCTGTGTCCTTCTGCTTCAGAATTTCTGACATGAAATCAATCAAATGCAAGCCGAAAGCATTCTTAGTAGTGATTTTCTAGGGGGAAAATTACAAATGGGTTATTACTCATAGGTTGGGCTCATAAGCATGTGTAAATAATACCACTAAAGTTTACATACAAATATTCCCACTGATCTCAGTTCTCCTAACAGTGAGAATCCATGAGAGCTCTAAAGCCTGCTCTAAGAACTCTAGCCAGGTGTGGTGGCACATACCTTTAATCCCAGCACTCGGGAGGCAGAGGCAGTGGATCGCTGTGAGTTGGAGGCCAGCCTGTTCTCTAAAGTGAGTTCAGGACAGTCAAAGGTACACAGAGAAATCCTGTCTCAAAGAAACAAAACAAAAATAGAACAACTCTGCACAGTGGACTCAGTCATGTTCAGCACCATGAGGCAGGTGCTGTCCTTCACTCCTACTCTCCCTTTAGAGGAACCTGAAGTGGGGAGGCCAGCGATTTGTCACAGTCACCCAATTTATAAGCAGGAAAGAGAGGGTTCTAATGCAGGAGGTGGCTCCAGGACTCATTACTAGTTCTGAACTCATACCATCTGCCTGTAAGCCATGCTGCAGTGTTAGATACACTGCAAACAGTAGGGCAACTTCAAAGCTCCACAGAAACGGAGCAAAGCCACACTGAGAAAAGCCAGTACCAGGGAGCTACACATTCCATCGCCTCCCGAAGTCAAGAGAGCCCTGTCTCTCTGTGATCAGGGTACAAGTCACAGCTGGGCATGCTGGTGCATGCCTGACACCTCAGGAAGTAAGGCAGGAGGACTGAAATGCTTGAGGAGGCCAGCCGGAGCTACAGAGCACAATCCCGAGTAAATAAATATAAACCATAAATACTCACATTTTCAGTAGAAAGCTTGATGCAGGTTGAGTAATGTTCTGTAATCTGTGTGTTTGTAAACTTAGATATGGTAGTTGAAACATCAATATTCCTAAATGAAAAGCAAAAATTCTTGCAAGGATCCATAATACAACCTAGCTCAAAACACAAATCCAGGAGGTAAAGGTATCGGTTGCCAAACCCAATGACGTGAGATTGACCCCTGGGACACGGAGTAGGAGAGACCTAACTCCTGCAAGTTAACCCTCTGACTTCCACATGCACACATGTGTACATACACACACAGACAATAAACATATTTAAAAAAAAAAAAAAACAAGCCTATACCCAGGACCAATGAAATAGTATGGAGGCACCAGGGCCCACACAACCCATGCCTCCTCAAACAAAACCGGTGCAGACCCGCGCTCACCTGTTAGGGGAGGCTAGCAGATGCGTGGAGTCTGTACTAAACTGCAGGTCAAGGACCCTGGAGCGTCGCCGCTGCATTCGCTCGTTTTCATCATCATTCTGAGGAAAGTCTTCAAGTACTGGGGTTTTAGGAGTACCGAGAGGGGCCTTCCCGGGCACGGACACCAAGGACACACGGTCCAAAGGTGAGGAGATGCTGCGCTTGTGTCCATGGGTCTTCAGAGAAGAGTTAGTCATTGTTTCTGGCAGTGACAGAACAATACTGGCTTAAGAAACCTTCAATAGAATAATCTCCTACACGGCAAGGGGACGTGGCCCTGTTTTGGGGCTCACTGCACGCTCTCTGCCAAGTCCCACAATGCATCATGCTAGACACTCAACAGTTTGGATTTCTTGGTGCGGTGGGGGTGGGTAGTACTAGGATAAATATCCACTTTGCAGCAACTGAGTATTCAAGCACAACACGGCACGCTCAAGGATAGCCCGTTCCTAGCACAGAGAGATGGACGAGACAAAGTTGCGGCCTTTGACAAGCTCACAGACTAGAACACAGACATCTGCCACTCCTCACACCAGCCCGGGGAGACTCTGGTGCTGAACGATGATGAGGGTGGTCTGTAGTCACACAGGCTGGGCCTAATCCCACCTCCTCCATGTCTCAGCAGGAAGATGGAGAAAAAGCATTGGAACTGTGTAACATATGCACGCACACGCACACACACACACACACACACACACACACAGAGAGCACTCCTAAGAACTGCCCACAGATCACACACAAACTGCAAAAGCCCTGAACAGTGACTCCATTAACCAAGGAGACAAATGAAGCCTTTTACCAAAAATGAGAAAATGAAGTTTCCTCACCTCTAATTTTATAATTTATTTTTAGTTTATATGCACTGATGTTTTGCCTGCATATATGTCTGTGTGAAGGTGCCAGATCCCTGGAACTGGAGTTAGTTGTGAGATGCCATGTGGGTGCTAGCAATTGAACCTGGGTCCTCTGGAAGAAAGAGCAGCCAGTGCTCTTAACCACTGAGCCATCTCTCCAGCCCCAACAGCAGGAAATTCTTAGAAATCATCTATGAAATGATTTTGCCAGAAATAGTTAGCCTGAGTGTAACTAACACTTTAGACCTAGCTGCCAGCTGGTAAGAAATATAAGAGCAGTGAGATAAGTTAAAGGATACAAATAAGCTCTTAGCTAAAACGAGAACGGGGACAATTTTATAAGAAAACTAGTTCACTGCAATCTCAGCATCTAGGAGGCTGAGGCAGGAGAATTGACAAACTCTCAGCTACATAATAAGACCTGTCTCAAAACACAAAATGAAACGGCATGGTGGCGCACGCCTTTAATCCTAGCACTTGGGAGCCAGAGGCAGACGGGCTGCTGTGAGTTCGAGGCCAGCCTGGTCTACAAAGTGAGTCCAGGACAGCCAAGACAACAGAGAGAAACCCCATATTTAAAAAAAAGTAAAAAAAATGAAACAAAAGCTTAACGTCATTAAAGATAAGAACACTGAGGGAGAAGCAATGCTTTCATGGCTAAAACAACCCAGCAAGGGCTGGCAAGCCTTAGACTGAAATACAGGCTTTTGATTTAAAGTCTAGTGTTGGATTAAGTTTTTCTATGCCTGCTCTAGCTCCCAAATATGGCACAGAGACCTGTTACATTTATAATAAGCTTCACGCACCATAACCAGACAGACTTGATCTACTCTAACCCATCTGAGCTAGCCTGGCCTACCTCCCAGCCATTGCTGTCACCTGTCCCTATAGTGTCACCCGGCCACCTCTGCCCCACCCTTGTCCCCCTCGACTCCTCCACGGTAACAGCCTCATCATAGCATAGCGACCTTCTCCTTCTCACACGGCCGCACGGCTACATCCTCATGGCATGGTGACCTTCTCCTCCCCTCTTTCTTCCTGGGAAGACTCCCCCACCTACCCCCCCCCAAAACTGGGAACAGAAGTCTGGCCTCCTATCTCCTCTGCCCAGTCATAGGCTCTTCATCTTCTCTATTCAGAGATAACTGGGGAGTAATTTTTACACAACACCGAGACAGATGATTCTGCAATAGCAGTGGCAATACCACAGTCTGTTAGCAGCTAGCTCAGTGCAAACAGGGACACCTCACTACAACATGGTGAAGGTCAACAGCTCATTCTACCACAGCCTCCTCTGCTTGTGCCCAAATACGGGTTCTCTTAGAGAAAAGAAAGCTTGGCCGTCTCTAGGATTACTGATCTGGATAAGCAGTGCTGAACACGAACTGAAGTAGTATGGGGGTGGGGGGGGCACAGAAGGCAAGGGCTGGGCTGAGTGGTACATGCCTATAATGCTGGAGACAGGAGGGACACTGGCATGCTTGAAGCCAGCTTGCTCTGTGTAACAAGTTCCAGGCAGGCAGGGGCTACACAGTGATACCCTGCCTCAAAACAAATGAAAAGTAACAAGCCAATTATCAGAAAAGACAGATGAGCTCTTTTGGATGAGAAGAAACCAGGCCAGGTGTGGTAGCGCACACCTTTAATCCCAGCACTCTGGAGGCAGAGGCAAGTGGATCTCTGTAGGTTCAGAGGCCAGCCTGGTCTACAAAGAGAGTTCCAGGACAGCCAGAGCTATTACACAGAGAAACTCTTGTCTTGAAAAACCAAAATAAATAAATAGATAGGTAGATAGGTAGATAGATAGAAATAAAAGAAACCAACTGCCCATATAAACCAAAAGCAGCACATAGAAGTCTTCAGCCAATGTCTGCTCAAGAAGATAACTTAAGATCAACCTTTGTGGGTAATTTTGGAAATCTAGAATAAATCTAGACCTAGTTGGGAGATTGATTTTTATTATCTTAGGCACCACAGTGACATTATGATGTAGAAGGTCACCGCTTTTTTTGTTGTTGTTATTGTTTTTGGTTTTTTCGAGACAGGGTTTCTCTGTGTAGCTTTGGCCATCCTGGACTCACTTTGTAGACCAGGCTAGCCTCGAACTCACAGAGTTCCGCCTGCCGCTTGACTGATAAGTCGAGTTTTCCCCATAGTGGCCCCTCACCCAACCATCTGTGCTGGTTCTGAATGTACTGGCTCCAAGTCTAGTCTCTCTAGTATTCTCACCTGTACCCACGGCCTCATGATCTACATAACAGAGAAATACAAATCTACCTCTCAAACTCACCCAGTAGACATGACCCTTCCTCCTGAGCACCTCTCCAGGAAATCACAGGCAACATGTCCAAAATGAAACTATTACTTGAAACCTCTTAGCAAGCAAGGTCTTCCAGGTCCCTCCTACGGCCCAATCTCACTTAGCTTAGTTATGCTCTGGGGCAGTGGTTCTGAACCTCCCTAGTGCTGAGACCCTTTGCTGCGATCCCCAACCATGTAATTATTCCTACCCCATAACTATACATTTGCTACTGTTACGAGTCGTGATGTAAATATCTGTGTTTCCCGATGGTCTTAGGCGAACCCTTGTGAAAAGGTCGTTTTACTTACACACACACACACACACACCACACGGCGGCAGCGGGGCTTGAGGAGGCTGTGACCCACAGGTTGAGAACCGCTGTAGTTAGGTCCTAGCCCAGTCCAGGCTCTTTCCTGACTCTCTGCTTTTGTAAACGCTATTATGCATGTAACCTTTTTCTCAACGTCAGCTTAAAAATCTCGAGTGCGTAATGGAGAGAGATCGCAGCACTAGGCCTTATCTGTCAAATAATTCCCGTGCTGTTTCAACTCGAATACAAGCTCCAAGAATAAAGGGTATTCATCTGTTTTGTTCTTCCCTGCCCACTTTCAGAGAGGGTCTCGGGTAACCCAGGCTAGCCTTGAACTCGCTATAGCTGAGGATAACCTTGAACTTCTGATCCTCCAGTTTCCATCTCAAGTGCCCAGGTTTCTTCTGATCTCTGCATCTGACCGAAGGTCTGCCCCAAAGGGAGCGTTCGAGACTTTTCAAACAGTTCCAAAATAAAGGTGCGGACGCTCAACACAGAGCGGTCACCACTCCGCTTTTACACCTCCACACACAACTTCCAGTCCAGAAAAGCCCCACCTTATCCTCCGTTAGAACCAAAGCGCGGGGAGCATTCGAGCTCGGCCGCCACTGGCAGCTGCGCCCTGATTGGCCCGGCGCCCGGCGCCCGGCTTTCCTCCCTTCCCTCCTCTCCCCTCCCCCGCCACAGCCCCCCGCCGAACCCCGCGGAGCCCTTTCGTCCCTTCCGGACCTGCCCGCACGAGCACCCTTCAGTCCTGGTCCTGCCCGCCGCGCCTTGACCCACACGAGCTCACCTGGGCGCGGAGTTCTCATCTTGCTCTCCACCTCTCCCGAGTTAAGTTTTAAATCGTGAGCGCCAAGCGTAGAAGCGCGCTAACAGCTCGTGATGTCACGAAGGGGCGTGGCCTGGCGCGCGCCTGCGCAGACCCCACGGAGGTCCGGTAAAAGGGTGGCCAAGAAGAGCAGGCGGGAAGTCTGTACTAGTGAGCTTGGGGCATCGGTGACACGGCTGAAGATATCTGAAAACACTCCGGCGCCGAGCGCTGGGCGCGGAATAGGACGTGTGGATCCGGGCAGGCGAAGGGTCTGTGAGTTTTAATGAGGAGGCAGGTTTCTGAGGAAGCGAGGTTCTTTGCCCTAAGAGACTTGTGCTTCGTGTGTAGCAACACTGTCCTTATTGGAAGTTCCAGGCGTGCAAGAAGCAATGTAGAGCATGTGTATACATGTGTACACCCTCCCCAGGAGTATTGTGTATGTATACATATGTATACACCTGCAAGAGCATTGTGTGTGCATGTACACGCACTCCCCCAAAGCATTGTGTATGTGTATACTCTTCCAGGAGCATTGTGTATGCATGTGTACACACACACAGAGCATTGTGTTTATATGTGGATACACCCCCAGGACATTGTATATGTGCTTTGTGTATGCATGTGTACACACGCCCCAGAGCATTGTGTATGTATGTGTGTATACAGGTCTATACACACACACACACACACACATATACACGCATTTTGTATGGCACTTGTACACAGGCATACCAGGATGTTGTGTAAGCATGTGTATCTGCACAAGAGCTTTGTGTCTACACACACACACACACACACTCACACACACACACATATTTTAAAATGAAGGACTTTTTGTCCAGATTCTTGTAAAAAGCTTTTGGAAGTCATCTACCTACCACCCTTCAAAAACAAACAGGCCAGGCATGGGACTGCACACCTTTAGCCCCAGCTCTCAGGAGGGAGAGCAGGCGGATGGGTCTCTGTGAGTCCGAGGCCAGCCTGGTCTATAAAGAGAGTCCAGGCCAACCAAGGCTACACAGAGAAACCCTGCCTTGGGGAGAAAAAAAACAGAAAACAAAAAACAAGGGCTAGGGTGTAAGTCTTTACCATCCTTGACATCATGTGCCTGCCTTCTAAGTCTCATCGGGGTCCCTTTGGTAACCAAAGCTCTGCCTTTTGTTGAAAGCTACTTTTTAAATAAGATCCATGTGTATGAGCGCTTTGCCTGTGTGTATGTATGTTCAGCACATACGTAGCCGGGACCTGAGGAGGTGAGAAGAGCATGTCAGATCTCCCTGGAGCTGAAGTGACAGATTTTTGTGAACCACCATGTGGTGCTAGGAATCAAACCACTGAACTGTCTCTCTAGCCCCAACAGCTACTTTTTAAAGCAACTCTGTGTTGGGCTATAGAGATGGCTCAGTGGTTAAGAGCACTGGCTGCTCTTCCAAAGGACCTGGGTTCAATTCCCAGCACCCACATGGCAGCTCACAACTATCTGTAACTCCCAAGATCTGACACCCTCACACAGACATACATGCAGGCAAAACACCAATGCACATAAAAGAAAAATAAATAATTTTTTAAAATAACTTAGTGGGGCGTGGTGTGGTGTGGTGGTGCATGCCTTTAATCCCAGCACTTGGGAGACATAGGCAGGTGGATCTCTGTGAGTTCAAGGCCAGTCTGGTCTACAAAAAAACAAACAAACAAACAAACAAACAAAAAAAAAACGTCATTTTTACATGAACTTGTTCTCCCATAACCACCTTAAGATAAGGCATAGCAGGGGCCGGGCGTGGTGGCGCACGCCTATAATCCCAGCACTCAGGAGGCAGAGGCAGGTGGATTGCTGTGAGTTCGAGGCTAGCCTGGTCTACAAAAAGCGGGTCCAGGACAGCCAAGGCTACACAGAGAAACCCTGTCTCAAAAAACTGAAAAATAAAAAATAAAATAAAAAGATAAGGCATAGCTGGTGTAACAGGCCTAAACACATCAGCCTCCGCGATAATTCAGGCTGTAAAACTTACCACGTAGACAGGTGAGTTTCCAAAATGAAAGCAAAGGCCTAATCCACCAAAGCAGTTCAGGGGAAGTCTCTAAGTGTCCTAGTCTTGCTGTTTAGCTTCTACAGTTCCACTTCTGGCTAACTGTTCCTGTTAACTGAAGTATGTCAACCCAGGACTCACCCTAGGAAGGGCTCCGTGCTACCTGGAATCCTGAACACCCCTATAGCCACCAGCCTGCTAACAACGATTTCCTATTGGCTTAAACCCATTTCCGAGCAGTCCTCTCTGGTGGATACCTGGGACTATGGGAAGAAAAGATTACACTGTTCCTCACCTTCCTGAATGCTGCTATCAGATGCCCAGGAACTTGACTTTAGTTCCCAGACCTGGATGCTCCCACCTTACCTAATGCTAAGCTTGTTGCCTCTGGAAAGTCTCTGCAGACCCCACACCTTTTCCTCCACATGATCTTCTTAGACTAGGATCCCCTCCCCAGTGAGCCCACAGTGTGTCTGCCAAATGTAAGTCAGCCCTCACTCCTCCCAGAGGTCTAAAATCTCTTCCAATGTTTCATCTTCTTAGACCCCCCCGCCTCATCTCCCATAAGAGGAAAACACAGCTACTGTCTATTTAAGAAGAGTTTCACGGTGCTGGAGAGATGGCTCAGAGATTAAGAGCACTGGCTGTTCTTCCTAAAGGTCCTGAGTTCAATTCCCAGCAACCACATGGTGGTTCACAGCCATCTATAATCGGGTGCCCTCTTCTGGCACATGGGCAGAATACTGTATAAATAAATCTTTTTTTAAAAGGGGGGGGGGGGCTCGAGAGAGATGGCTCAGAGGTTAAGAGCACTGACTGTTCATCCAGAGGTCCTGAGTTCAATTCCCAGCAACTACATGGTGGCTCACAACCATCTATAATGTGATCTGATGCCCTCTTCTGGCATGCAGGTGCACATGCAGGCAAAGCACTGTATATGTAATAATAAATAAATCTTAAAAAAAAAAAAGAAGAAGAAGAAGAAGAGTTCCACATCTTTCCTCTTTGGAAAAATTCCACACTTTTTAAGAGTGGAAGCAGAGCCAAGCGTGGTGGCGCTCGCCTTTAATCCCAACACTCCAGAAGCAGAGGCAGGCAGATCACTGTGAGTTCGAGGCCAGCCTGGTTTACAAAGTGAGTCCAGGACAGCCAAGGCTACACAGAGAAACCCTGTCTTGAAAAACCCAAAAACAAAAACAAACAAACAGAAAAGTGGAAGCAACAGTCCCCGGTCTCACTTATGATATGATAACGTCTTGTTGCTGCTTTCAACCTCGATGGTGCATTAAACTTAATGTCACCCTTGGAATGTTTAAATGTCTTGGAGTGGTGCAAAAACTTTCAGTATTAGTTTATGACTTGACTATATAAAAGTATCTTGATAAGTTTTGTTCTTTATTTTTGGCCTAAACATTTGATAAAATTTGGAAACTTTCTTTTCTTTCTTTTTCAATTTGGAAACTTTTTTGTGATAAAATTTCTGAGATCTCCTTGTTGGGTTTCTTTTGGCAGAAAAAGAATGCAAACCTAGATTTATATTCTTATTTGTTCTCAGTTTTGTGACTGGGTAATATGCTTGCAATAAAGTGTTCATGACCACTAAGAAAGAAAGAGAGAGAGAAAGAAAGAAAAGAAAGAATTGTTATTTCCAGTTCCATCTCCCCCCCTACCCCCCAACCAAGTTAGCTCCAGTCACATTTTGCCTGCCAGTTCCCCAGGAAAGCCTTACCCGATACACTGAAGGCTCCTTATTTGGAGACTTTGATATTCAAATTAAGAGCGACACGCATAGGTGGCTCTGCATTAGAGTCCCTGAAGAACTGGGTTGGAACCTCTGACAAAGGAAAGACGCTGGGTGACCCACTGGGCAAAGCTGAAGGCTCTTCTGGGATGGTAGTGAGCCTCCTAAAGTGACTGCTTGGCTCTGTGCCAGCTGCATGCCCAGTATCTGTAAGCCAAGCATGCCCAGGGCAGGCAGCAGGTCTTTCACATCCTAGTCTGAATGCCTCCTTTGTTTTGAAGTCAGGGCTACTGAGGGTGCCAAAAGATTAAGTGATTTATCTTCAGTATCAGAGGCATGGGAAACTCAGTTCCTCTCTTTGTACAGAAGTGAAGTCGTCGGCCCCTCCCCCACTGAGAGGCTGCCAGAAGACTGATTGTCTCCACCGGATTCTACTTCCTTAAAATCCAACAGAAACAAACTTGATTTGGGTGAGGAACAACAGTTACCGATTGGCTGAACAAGCAACCTTTGGCTACAGATTTGCTGACTTTCTAGCCTAAAACTGCCTTTTGCCGTAACATAGTCTCTGATTTAAGCCATCATGTTACTGTGGGTGACTTTTCAATGTCCTGGCCCTGTGGTGGCGAATGCCTTTAATATCAGCACTCCTGAGGCACAGGCAGAGGCAGGCAGATCTCTGTGAGTTAAAGGCCAGTCTGGGCTTCAGAGCCAGGACAGCTAGAGTTACACAGAGAAACCCTGTATCGAAAAACTAAGAAACTGAAAATTAAAAAAAGAAAGAAAAATAAATTGCTTTACATTCTTTTTGGCCCCTGAGCATTGCTTTTTTTTTTTTTTTTTTTTTTTGGTATTTCAAGACAAGGTTTCTCTGTGTAGCCTTGGCTGTCCTGGACTAACTTTGTAGACCAGGCTGGCCTCGAACTCACAGTGATTCACCTGCCTCTGCCTCCCAAGTGCTGGGATTAAAGGCATGTGCAACCACACCCACCTTCTGAGCATTGCTTTTAATTTATATACACAATATGAAATTCCTCATCTCCTAAATCCTGGGCTATGAACTAAGTTTTAGAACTTTCAAACAATGACGTACCACCGTGACCTGAAAACCAATATAGCACATTTGTTTTTCAGAGCTATTGGACCGGTTAATCTTGTTTCATTCCAAAGCCCACAGTGAATGGCTGCAAGGCAGGTGCTTTATTCCAGGCGCAGCCACTTCCTAGGTATGTGACCACAGCAAAGTTGCGCACCCTCCCTGTACCTTAGTTTCTTCATATGTACAATAAAGAAGAGCCTATGTGATGGGACAACAGTATGAGGATGGAGTGAACCCCGAAGTGAAAATAACAGTGCCCACAATGCGCAGTGAACTGTAACTTCCCACTTTTAGAACTGCTGTTGCATCCTGGGGGCTTGCCAGGCTCTGTATCAGAATAAAGTTTACCTTCCTTTCTGGAGAGGCTCCCCATTGGTTAGGAATAGCCCAGTGCACTACAGGTCTCTTCTTTCCATTAGTCACCCCCACCCCCACCTCCATACACTTTCTCGTACCTTCTGCCCCACCCAAGCTTTGCTGACTGTTCCCTTTGTAGCCTTCCCCCCACACATAATTTCACGTTTTCCTTCTTGTCTGTTAGATGAGAAACAGCAGACCTAGCAATCACACTGCCCTCTTCCTACCCCGGCAGACGCCTAGCACACGCGGTTCGTAGGTACGGAGAGCTTTTAATTTAGTTGAAATCTGGATTTAGGCACCATGGAAATTAATAATTGCTCCTTACCTTTATGAAGTTATTCTTTCCTGGCTACTGGCCACGGCACTGGGAACCACAGGGCAGACTGGGTCAAGGTACATTGAGAAATACCGGGAGATACCAGCTGGAGCTGGAGGGAGACAAGATCTTCCTGGGGAAAGGTATGTACCAATGCTGTTCGTGAACAGATTCCAATTTACACAGAGAACAGCCTTTTTTTTTCCCCCCTTAAACTGGAGTTGAGACAGAAGCAAATAGTTTTCTCAAAAGTACATGGATTATCTTAAAAGCAGAAATTCCCCCAGCATCAAGCCGTCAGCAACCCTCTTACCTGGAGAGCAGGTAACATGGAAGTATAGTACCTCTATGTAGCAAGAATTTCAAATCCCACTGACATCAGTTTCTAGAATGCTTTTATTTTTTGTAAGAGTGGGGAGGGTGTGTGTACTTAACAGGGATCCCAGAGGCTCGCACGTGGTACCTCCGTCCTCACCAACTACAAGTCAAACGAATGGCCAGGGTCTCCTTCCCAGCAGATTTCCTGGCAGTGCTGGATACGGAACAGCCTTGATGTTTCAAACCAGCCACACCCATAACTACTTCTTGTACTCCTGAAGAACAAGGCGGGGAGCCCTCCAACCAATCTCTAGAGTTAGCGCTCCCTGGGGTGAGCCGCTTCACGGCCTTCCTGCCCAGCGCTGGCAATAGGCCTGGATTGTGATGACCCCTCTTTTCAAATCCACAAAGTTCAAGTAATCTCTTTGTCATCTTTGAGAAGAGAATAGAAAGCCATCACCAGAAGAAGGCACACGGCCGCTCAGTGTTTCCGTCTAACAAGCAGGCAGCTCTCTCAGAAACAACCTGTTTATCTCGGAGCCCCCGGAAAACCATCACCACGAAGAGCTTTCTAATATTGCTTCCTGGAACCAGAAAGGTCATCAGGGGGATTGCTTATTTCATTAAGTATAGGAAATTTGTTATCTCAATCTGGGACCAGTCACCATTAATTTACAACGAATCAAAACTAACAAATATTCAGCTCGTATTAGGACTTTTCTCAGATACATTAAAAGAAAAAAACAAAACAAAACAAAAACCAATCTTTAAATTTATATGAAAGTTGTACCAATTAAGAAAATTAAGTTCCTGGTTATATTTTCAAACTAGTCGAGAAAACTTACATCCTGAGGTATGAGCTGTGGCTGTCCCCTCGAGGGAGAAAGGTAGACTGCATCAGTTTGGGTGGGAAATAAGCTAACAGTGCAACAAAGCCATTTCACAGGGAGCAAGATGGAGAGCAGGTCACAGAAAGACGTGAGCTTTGCCGTCCAGGGTTGACACAGAAACACATCCTAACGGCCTCCGCAGCAAACTCCTTCCATAACATGTGCACATGAACTTTTACTTTCTCTGGAGGAGAATAAAACATCTACCACCCTATCCCCAAATGAGACTCCACGGGCCACAGCCTCTTCACATGCTTCTTCTAAGAGTGATTTACTCCATCATAATCCCCACAGGGAAGGCGAAAGTCAGTCACACACCCTTCTCCGTTTTGTGAAAAATACACTTTTTGCAGCCTGAGGAATCAGAAATACCTTTTTTTTTTTTTTTTTTAATGGCCTCTCCATTACAGTCCTCCAGCCAGTGGGGAGCTCGGCAGAGTTTTCACCTGGGCCAAAAGGTTGTGGAATTCCTGCACTGCCTGTGAGTGTGCCACTGGATTTAGCACCAGGTGTTGGAAAAGATTGACAGGCTCAGCACTGCGAAATATCTTAGGGATTGGTATGGTCAGGGGCAGGAAGGTGTTCCCAACGATGAAATGATGGAGAGACCTTTGCTGGAGGCCTCGGCCTAAGAACCAGAAAAGATCCTGGAGCCGTTGAGAGAGCATGCTGTGCTGCCAGTCTGTCAGAGGCAGTCGCAGCAACAGGTGCATGAGGGCTGTTTTGAAGTGGTAGGCAGAGAGGATGGGACAGGACGCTCCCCGGGGGAGGAGCTGGTGGTCCTGAAGACTCAGAATGATCTGCAGGCACCTGAGGTGGCACGTGTTCTCAGGGGCGAAGCGCCCCACCAGCTTCAGGAACAAGTGTTCACAAGCTGCAAAGGACTCAGGCCAGTCCACGCTGGTGAGCTGTTCTTGGTCAGGGGCCTGACTCATTAGGTAGACCAAGGTATCTTCCCGTTGCACCCCGAGAATCAAATTGATGGACAGAAAGCGGCCTGAGCGGTAATCCAACCTGAGCTTGCAGGAGGTGGTAGACGGTGGGAGGGTGAGCTTAAAGTCATATTTGTGGGCCACCAGCGCCCAGGCGTTGCCCACCATGTTTCGGAACCACTGCACAGTCTTATACACATCCAGGTGCGAGCCGGTGCAGAGAGCCGCCTTGATGGAGCTAGTACACTGGCTCAGGATGGCCGAGTGCTCCCTGTGGCGATGCACCAGACACAGCACATCCCCAGGGACCTTCTCATGTTTGCACATGCACTCAGAGTCCACCTTCACAGAGCCACAGCGACGGCCCAGGGCCGGGTCTCTCATCTCCAAGACAAACATAGTGCCTTGTGAGGGGACAATGGGCACCAGGACGTCAAATTTCTGTGTCTCATGGAGGGTCCCCCACTTCTCAAAGGCAGCTCCGATGCCCAAGCAGTCCTCCAACTGTGGGTGAGCCTCCCGGCGACAAAGCACCCGACAGGCCTCAATGAGGTCATCCACAAAGCTCTCCACAAACTCACAGGTGCAGGGCAGGTCACGGATGGCATTTTGGATATAATGTTTGTAAAAGGATTCCAGGGCTTCCTGGGAGGGAAAACCAGAGAGCCAGGAGCAAGAGGCAGGGACGATGCGGATTTCCTCCTCCCCCTCCTCCTCACTGCTGGAGTCAAAGGCCGGCTCATGCTGCATGTTCTGTCGCAGGAGCTCAAAGATGAGAAAGAGGCAGAAGAGGCCTGCGTTCCACAGGTTTCCGAGCAGCCAACCCAGAGGCCCCCCATTTTGCTCACTGGCCTGGAAGAGCCACCCCATGTCTTTCTTCCCCAGCACTAACTGATCACTGGAGGTGTCCCCTCTCCAGAAGTTCTCGGCTTTCTGCTTCTGATCCGCCGCTCGCCTTCTCTCTTCAAACTCCATCTCTAGCTGCCGCATTTCCTCGCTCATCCGTTTCTCCAGCTGCCGACTCCTGGCCAGTGTGTCCAGGTCCATCCGGTCACTGACCATCAGGGGGTGGTGAACAACATACATCACTGCCAAGAACAGCAGGCTTATCACAGCCATGGAGGCCTCTGCATCTGAAGGAGTAGGGGGGTGGGGATCAGGGGTGATTTTCAGGGCACATCACTTCCCCCAGCACAGAGTCCCCAGCGCCCTGGGACCTCAAATACCTGGATGCCAACTACTCAAGAGGAACAGAAAGTGCGTAGAGTTGGGTTTGGAAGCATCCAGAGTGGTCTGCCTCGGAACTGTACCCTGAGGCATCCGCTTCTCTTCCACATGTTGTGTGGGTAGTATTTAGGCTGCCAGAAGGTGGACATGAAGCTGTTTTTATTCCAGTGTAAGATGGGGAGGGGGACCCTTAACAGTGGGGTGGCCTCACCCGACTCATCAGTCCACCTCGGGCACCAGATATGCCCTGCCAGTCCCAGAGGCTCCCTTCCACCGGCACAAAACCCACAGAATCTGTCTGGGCATTATCTTCTCCATCCTTGGGTAAGCAAGCCTCAGCCTCTAGCTGCAGCATCCCACTTCCTCTGTGACTTCACAACCCTACCCTGTGTCATTAGACCACTTAACCGCACCACTCTACCCTGCAAGGCGTCAGTTGCTGCCAACTCCTTGGTACTGCGGTGATGAGGTTCTGAGGAAGGCTAGCAGATGGCCACCAGTCCGGCTGTACTTCTCTGAGACCAGGAACGCGCCTGCAGAATTGAGTGGCCAAGACCCTACTACTGGCAGACAGTGGCAGAGATTCCCTACCCACCCCCACCCACCCCCTGAAGCCCGCCGCTTCCGGCCTTCACCTCAGTAATTCACCAGCTGCTGAGCTTTCCTGAGTCATGAAGGACCGTGAACATCGAGTTCAGGTGAGGGGCTCTCTCCTCCCTTTGACACTGAGCCCAACTACCCTTTCAATGAACCCTGTTCAAAATTACCGGGGCCACGGGCTCAGCCTCAAAGTAGAGGTCCCTTTACCATTAATTACCTCCCCAAACTCCACGCCCAGACAGTCGTACTCTCACTCATCTCTCCTGACCCAATTAAAGATCCAAACGTAAGGGTTTCTCCTGGGACTGGGGGCTACTTTACTCACGGTCTCAGTTAGCAGGAGAGCGTTCTTAAAGAGACAGCACGGCCTGGCCGCCCTTGCCTTCCGGGCGTGCACGATGCTCCCAGTTCATACGCGGCACCAACTACGGGAGTGGTCCCAACGCGCTCTTTCCGAGTACAGACCATGTCTCCGACGGTCCAAAGTCTGTGGACAGTGAACTGCTGCGACTACCACGCGGCGCTGGTCGCCCAGAACTCCAGCAATCCTCAGCGGTTCCCGCCTCAGGGGTTCCACCCCGGCAAGCTCCACCCCTTGCTTAAAGCCACTAGGCGGGGCCTGGGACACAGGCTTAGCCAGAGTTGGGGCCCTCCCTAAGGGCACAACCCCTTTTGTCCCTAGTCCTCCCAGCCTTGGGTTTGAAGGAACAGCAGAGCGTCCGTGGCCACCTGTTCACAGCTGCTCTGCTTCATTCAGTGGCACAAGGCTGACGTGCGTGCTGCCACGCTCACCGAGATCCTTCCTGGACAATGTACGCTTACTGAGAGTTTGTGTGGTAAGATGTTGGAGACCAAATTAGGAACTGACTGGGAAAAGCCATTCTCACTTCCCTCTGGCTCTATGCAAGGTGAAAAAGGAAATGAGTTTAGGCGCTGCTGGTATGCCTCACTCCATGGGAAGATGACTCAGTGGGTATACTGCCTGCTGCCCAAGCAGGATGATGAATTTGGGTCCCCAGGCACACACCTCTAACCCCGAAGTTTAAAAAAAAAAAAAAAAAAAACAGAGCTAAGCAGATGCCTGAGCTCAAGTGGCTAGTGAGTATAAGGTTTTATTAAGAGACCTTGTCTGAAAGTAGACATCCATAAAGACAGGCTGATGTACACAGGTACACAGGGGGCAGGTACACTCGTGCCCATGCAATACCACACACGAGCATATACACAGGTATATACATATGCCATGTAGACTTCACTTCCAGACCATGCCCTTGCTTGCCCCTCACTAGCCACATAGTAAAAATGCTAAACATAGCCAGGCAGCGGTGGCATATGCCTTTAAATCACAGCACCCAGGGGGCAGAGACAGATACATTTCTGAGTTCAAGACCAACATGGTATACAGAGAGAGTTCTGGAACAGCCAGGCCTACACAGAGAAACCCTGTCTTAAAAAATAAAATCAAGCCGGGCATGGTGGTGTATGACTTTAATCCCAGCAGATGCAGAGCCAGAGGCAGCTGGATCTTTGTGAGTTTGAGGCCAGCCTGGTCTACAAAGTGAGTCCAGGACACTCAAGACTACACAGAGAAACCATGTCTCAGAAAAACAAAACAAAAACAAAAAATACAAAAACAAACAAACAAACAACAAAAACAAACCCTAAATCTTCAGGCAGCTCTGTTGATCATATGTACCAAAGAGAACGTCATAAAGTATGATGGCTAGACAAAGCTTAGTACATGCTAAGAAATGCCTACACAGGGCTGGAGAGATGGCCTGATGGTTGGGAACACTGACTGCTCTTCCAAGAGGGCCCAGGTTCAATTCCCAGCACCCATATAGTGGCTCATAGCTGTCTGTAACTCATGAATGTGGTCAACAGACATATGCAGGCAAAACACCAATACACAAAATTTAAAAAAAAAAAATTTTTTTTTTAAAGAAATGCCAACAAGGGGGCTGCAGAGCTGTCTCAGCTGTTAAGGGCACTTATTCTTTGGGGGAAAACTGGTGCTGGGAACTAAATCCAGGTCCTTTGCAAGAGCAACAAGTAATCTTAACAGCTGAGCTGTTTCTCCGGCTCCCTCCAACCTGTATTTTGTTATCTTAGGAGCTGGAAAATAGGAACCGGGCCCCCACATCGTTCATGCTAATTGGTGATTTTATACAAATGAGAAGTGAAAGTAAGCTGTAACATGGCTTATTTTAACAAGCCAATTCTAGCATTGTGGGGATTTGCCCTTGTTAAGCAAGGAAATGAGGTAGACTTTCTGTGAAATAAATTTAGCTACCTCCTTTAAAAACTTCTATTGTAAACCAGACATCATAGCACAGGACCATAAACCCCAGAATTTTGGGAGATCTGAGGCAGGGGCTAAGTTCCAGGCCAGTCTGGGCTACATGAATGAGACCCTACAAAAGCTGGACAGATGTCGGGAGCACAGAGGTTCTTGTGCTCACAGGTAAGTGGCAGGGAAAGCAGGAATGGTCAGCACACAGGGCTGCGTCTGCCCTGGAGGAAATGGATAACTGTTTTCTGGCCAGAAGGCTGGCAGTGGTGGTGGCTGACAATCCAGATGACCTCTGGGCTATCTGCATGACCTAGACCACACCAGATCCTCCTTTAGGCCCTTGAGATAACACGCAGAGCCTGTCTTTAGAACCCATCTTCATGGAAGAAGCGATTACTTTGAGAAGAGTTTCCATGTAATTCTGCCTCATGGTGACTTAGGATTGTGTTACACCAGGAAACTTTTTTTCCCGAATTACACTGTACTTAAATATGCTTAAAATAAAACTGTCTGGTGTCAGACTCTAGAGGTTTGAACAAACGCCAGCAACTCAGTCTTGTTGAACCAGATTCCTTCTTGCCTCACATGGATCCTTCCTTTGCTGATTGTGGTGTTTGCAAAACCCAACCCCCAACCCACCCCGACCTATGACACAAAGAGACTGGGAAGACAAAACCCCACTCCCACCCCACCCCTACCTCCAACACAAAGAGACCGGGAAAGATGGTACAGTTGGTAAAAAATGCTTGTTGTGCAACCATGATGACTAAGTTCAAATCCCAATTACCTTCCTAGAAAGCCAGACACATAGGAAGGGGCTGTAATCCCATTGTTCATTCATGGATATAGAAAATAGAGACAGAGGGCCAAGGGGTCCCGCTCAAACTATGGCACCAGCCAAGGACAATACAGGTGGTAAACTTTAAACCCCTACGCAGATCTAGCCAATGGTCAGAACAGTCTCCACACTTGAGTGGAGAGTGGGATATGACTTTCTCACGTACTCTGGTGCCTCACATTTGACCATGTCCCCTGGAGGGGGAGACCTGGTGGCACTCAGAGGAAGGACAGCAGGTCACCGAGAAGAGACTTGATACCCTATGAGCATATACAGGGGGAGGTAATCCCTCTCAGGAACAGTCATAGGGGAGGGGAATAAGGGGAAAATGGGAGGGAGGGATGAATAGGAGGATACAAGGGATGGGATAACAATTGAGATGTAACAAGAATAAATTAATAAAAAAAAAAAAGAAAAAAAAATAGAGACAGAATCTCAGGGTTCTCAGGGGCCAGCTAGCCCCTGACAGAGACCTTGTTTCAAAGCAAAGCAGGAGAGGACTAACATTCTGGGTTGTCCTCTGACTCCCCCAACCCTTTCAGTGTCCCACACAAGCCCTTTCAGTGCCCCCCACACACATAAGTGCGCAAGTACACCACACCAAATGCAAGTTATGAAATGGTCAGGCATGGTGGTGCACCAAAAAGGAGGAGGAGGAAAAGCAAGTTCTGATCATTATGAACAACACAGGAAGTAGCTACTAACATAGGAGCCCTGATTCTGACTATTTGCCAATCAAGCCTTAAACTTGGTTAAAAGCATTCACCCTTCAATGAGAACGGTTCAGTTGCTTTAAAGACTCAACAGTGATATCTTTAATACCAGCACTTGGGAGGCAGAGGGAGGGGGATCACTGTGAGTTCAAGACCAGCCTGGTCTACAAAGGGAGTCTAGGACAACCAAGGCTACACAGAGAAACCCTGTCTCAAAGAAACCTAAATAAATAAATAAAACAAAAAACAAAACAAAAAACAAGGAAGCTGAATATCCTCACTTGCCATCACACAACATTTTAGTGGCTTCGTCTTGTGTGTCTGTGTGTGTGAATATGGAGAGTGAACACAGGACCGTATGCATCCTAAGTAAGCCCAACCAGTGAGACGCCCCAGTGCTGTGGTGGTGACCATGGGGTGGCAGCTTTTTTTTAGTTCTTGTTTTAATTCACACCTGAGAACTAAAACGTTTTCAATAAGTGAACACCTCTGGAAATTATCTTTTGTTTTAGATTTGATATTTTTTCTTTCTTGTTTGAAACTGTGTAACCTTGACTGTTTCTGAGTTCTCTGTGTAAAGCTAGCCTGAAACCTGAGGTGATCTTCCTCCCTCTGCCTCTCAAAGGCTGGGATTTCGGGCATGCTACACTATGCCTTGCCAGACTTGATACTTTTTAAATGAAAAGTAAACAAACAACGCTTCTGTTCTGATGTCAGCAACAACAGATGCCTTTTCTGGGCTCTAGCTGCAGCTCCAGCAGGTTGCTTCAGACCTCAGTGTAGGGAAAAGAACCATCCAGCATTCTAACTTTGCAGTTGTGGAGATTCCATCTGACCTTCAACTAGAAACATTTAACCTGCACTGTAATAACCCACTATAGAGCTGGGCAGTGGTAGAAAGAGGCAAGTGGATCTCTGAATTCAAGGCCAGCCTGGTCTACAGAGGGAGTATTAGGACAGCCAGGACTGACTACACAGAGAAACCTGTCTTGAAAAACAAAACAAAACAAAATATGTAATTATATAAATACTTTCCCAATGAAAATCATGCACTTGAGGATTTGGGATTATAGGCGTGCGCCACCACGCTCAGCCAGTTGTGAGTCTTATAATGGTGACAGAAATCAAGCCTGGGGTCCCCCCCCACCCGCAAGAGTAGTATGTGATTTCAACTACCAAGCTATTTCTCCAACCAGACAGCTGATTATTTTTTGCATGCTATAAGCTAGAAGTACTTGGACTAGAACTAAAGATTATAAAAGCCTAGCTTAATTTGAATTTTAAAATGTTTAATAATAAAAATGATGAAATTTCTAATTTGTAAAAAATAAAAATTGGTTAATCCCAGCACTCGGGAGGCAGAGGCAGGCGGATCGCTGTGAGTTCGAAGCCAGCCTGGTCTACAAAGGGAGTCCAGGACAGCAAAGGCTACACAGAGAAACCCTGTCTCAAAAAAAATTTTAAAAAAAAATAAATAAAAATAAAAAATAAAAATTGGCCAGGCAGGAGGCAGAGGCAGACGGATCTCTGTGAGCTCAAGGCCAGCCTGGTCTACAAAGACAGTCCAGGACAGCCAAGGCTACACAGAGAAACCCTGTCTTGAAAAAACAAAAACTAACTAAATAAATAAATAAAATAAAAATAAAAATAAAAAATAAAAATTGAAGCCAGGTGGTGATGGCATTGCTCATCCTTAATCCCAACACTCGGAGGCAGAGGCAGGTGGATCGTTGTGAGTCCAAGGCCAGCCTGATCTACAAAGCAAGTCCAGGACAGCCAAGACTACACAGAAAAAACGCTATTAGAAAAAAAACCAAAAGCCGGGTGTGGTGGAGCATGCCTTTAATCCCAGCATTTAGGAGGCAAAGGCAGGTGGATCACTGTGAGTTTGAGGCCAGCCTGGTCTACAAATTGAGTCCAGGACAGCCAAGGCTAACACAGGGAAGACCCTGGCTTGGAAAAACGAACAAACAAACAAAGAAAGAAAAAAATGAATAAATAAAATAGGGGCCTGGGACCGGGCATGATGGCACATGCCTTTAATCCCAGCACTTGGGAGCCAGAGGCAGGTGGATAGTTGAGTCCAAGGCCAGCCTGGTCTATAAGATGAGTCCAGGACAGCCAAGATAACATAGCAAAACCCTGTCTTGGGCTGGAGAGATGGCTCAGAGGCTAAGAGCACCATCTGTTCTTCCAAAGGTCCTGAGTTCAATTCCCAGCATCCACATGGTGTCTCACAACCACCTATAATGAGATCTGGTGCCCTCTTTTGGCCTGCTGGCACACATGCAGGCAGGATACTGTATAAATAACAAATCTTTAAAATATAAACAAAAATTGAGGCTGGAGGATTACTCAGTGGTTATGAACAGGTCCTAAGCACCCACATGGTAGTTCACAATTGTCTTTAAGTTGAGTTCCAGGGGATCCAACGTCCTCTTGTGGCCTCTGTCGGCACCAGATACCCTGCAAGTAAGTGCACATTCATACATGCAACCAGAAAACGCACACACACAAAAAATAAAAGATATTTAAAAACCAAAAATTTTTTGGAAGCTATAAAAATTCAAGGGCTGGGCATAATGGCTGGAGCACACCTTTAATCCCAGCACTCGGGAGGCAGAGGCAGGCAGATTGCTGTGAGTTTGAGGCCAACCTGGTCTACAAAGTGAGTCTAGGACAGCCACGGCTACACAGAGAAACTCTGTCTCGCAAAAAAAAAAAAAAAAAAAAAAAAAATTCAACAGTTAGGAAATTAACAACAACAACAACAAAAAGCCTTAGAGGTTGTATCAGGAGTAAAAATAAATCGAAGCCTCTAGTTAGTCTCACCTCCAACCAGCGCTTCCTGGCTTGACTTTCCTTCTTTATTTTCCTCCAACCACAACACAATCCTAGATCAGAGAAAAAGATTGCTATGGTCTATTTTAAGATAAAACCCAGAGGGAGAAGACATCCCGTGAGGAGAGAAGAAAGGAGCCTCTTACCCCAAAGCCTGGGAGACTGGACTGTGAAGAGTTTCAGCACAGTGGACAACATTTGCTGTGACTGTTGCCAATATCGACACACTGTTCCGATTTCTTCTTGGTGAGCCTTAGGACTGTTTCATACTGGCTCTTCCTGAAGTTATTTTCTGCAGGAAAGCCAAGAGTACTCTTCAATGATCTCAGAGATCTCAGGTTGCCAGAGGGGACACAGGGAATTGTGTTGCCAGCCTGTGCCCACCTACTGTTGCTCTCTTTTGTGGAGACCGTGCTGAGACAGTGGATGAAATAGTTTCCTTGACTTGCGCTTAGCCGTCCCGTCAACTTTGCATATATGTACAATATACTGGGGTCATATTCACCCTCACCCATGAGGAAGAACGAAGATATCTCCCCAACTTATCCTGTACTTTCATTTCTCTAAAGAACACTGGTTGACTTAGAGTTGCTGGTATGAAAATGGCAGCATGCCAGTGCTACACCACTAAAGAAAATGACACCTGCCGACACCTTTCTGTGGAAACCACGAAGAGAAGGAGGTCTTTGATGCTTCTGACTTGGTGCTGGTGCGTTTCCCTGACAGTTGCTTAGCTGCTTGGTTTGTTTTGGTGTGCATATTGCCTTGATTTCTTTCCTTCTTTTTTTTTTTTCTGGCCCCAACCCCACATACTGTTTAATACTGGCTCACAAGATAGTAATCACCCCAGACCCTGTTCCTGCTACAGATGGAACAGTACATGGCTTACAGGCAGCATATCTTCATAAAAAAACCAACCCATTGCCGAGTGTAGTGGTGCACACTTTAATCCCAGCACTCAGGAGGCAGAGGCAGGTGAATCTCTGAGTTGGAAGCCAGCCTGGTCTACAAAGTGAGTCCAGGACAGCCAAGGTTACACAGAGAAACCCTGTCTCAAAAACAACCCACTAACTTCTCAAGCCACTCTCTTACCTCTGTGATAGCTGTTCTAGGACCTTTTAAGGTGAAATACCTTAGTGACACATGGAAGGGCAAAACAATTTTGTTGTTGTTGTTGTTGTTGTTAAGATTTATTTATTTATTATGCATGTACACCTGTAGGCCAGAAAAGGGCATCAGATCACATTACAGATGGTTGTGAACCACCATGTGGTTGCTGGGAATTGAACTCAGAACTTTTGGAAGAGCAGGTGGTGCTCTTAACCATTGAGCCATCTCTCCGGCCCTGGTTTGGTTATTTGAGACAGGATTTCTCTGTGTAACATCCCTGGCTGTTCTGGACTCCCTTTGTAGACCAGGCTGGCCTCGAATTCTACCTGCCTCTGCCTCCTGAGGCTTGCGCCACCAGGCCTGGCTGAAGGGCAAAACTTTTTTTTTTTAAAGATTTATTTATTGGGGCTGGAGAGATGGCTCAGAGGTTAAGAGCACTGACTGCTCTTCCAAAGGTCCTGAGTTCAATTCCCAGCTACCACATGGTGGCTCACAACCATCTGTAGTAAGATCTAGCGCCCTCTGTACATGCAGATAGAACACTGTATACATAATAAATAAATAAATCTTTAAAAAAAAATAAATAAAAAAAATAAAGATTTATTTATTTATTTTACATATATGAACACTCTATCTGGAGGTCACCTGCCCACCACAAGAGGGCATCTGATCTCATTATAAATGGTTGTGAGCCACCATGTGGTTGCTGGGAATTGAACTCAGGACCTCTGGTAGAGCAAACAGTGCTCTTAACACTGAGCCATCTCCCCACCACCTGGGCAAAACTTTTTAAACAGTGCTTCCTGGATACAGAACATGTAGGAATGCCCACTTCTGTGTGTGACATGTTCCAGTGCCCCTCTTGATTTAGAAACAATCCTGTCATCCTACCTACTTTATTGTTTGAAATGCTTTCTGTGAAACTAGCTTCCTCAGGTGCTGAGAACTCTGCCA
>OU015742.1:21650095-21671048 GCA_907169655.1 Acomys percivali | reverse complement strand
TCTCTCTTTCTTTTTGGATTTTTCCAGACAGGGGCTCTCTGTGTACCCTTAACTGTCCTGGACTCGCTTTGTAGACCAGACTGGCCTAGAACTCACAGAACTCACAGCAATCTGCCTGTCTCTGCCTCCCAAGTGCTGGGATTAAAGATGTGTGCCACCATGCCCGGCTACAAGGCTGTTTCTTAGTGTCACACATTCTCTGGTGAAATACAGACACCTCTCTTGGATTCTTTTGTTTTGTTTTGTTTTTGTTTGTTTGTTTGTTTATTTTCAAGACAGAGTTTCTCTGTATATCAGCTCTGGCTGCACTGGCCTCAGACTCACAGAAATGCTCTGCCTCTGTCTCCTGAGTACAGTAACTAATACAGTAACCGGGATTAAAGGTGTGTACAACTACTACCATCTTGCTGTAGGTTTACGTTTATTTCATGTGTATGAGTGTTTCGCCTGCCTGTATGTCTATGTATTGCGTTTGTGCAGTGCCCATGAAGGCCATAAGAGAGTGTCAGATCCAATAGAATTAGAATTACAAGCCGGGCACTGGTGGCGCTCGCCTTTAATCACAACACTTGGGAGGCAGAGTTAGGTGGTTCACTGTCAGTTCCAGGCCAGCCTGGTCTACAAAGCGAGTCCAGGACAGTCAAGGATACACAGAGAAACCCTGTCCTGGAAAAAAGAAAGAATTAGAATTACAGAGGGTTGTGAGCCACTATGTGGGAGTGGGTCCTGGGAAATGAACTCAGAGAGCAAGAGCAAGAAGCACTGAGCCATCTCTTCAGCTCCCTTTTTTATTCTGACACAGGCTGTGACAGGTCGTTGGGCTTAAATATTTCTTCCTTCACTGTCAAGTCAGCTGACACATGGGAGAGCCGTGTGGAAATGGATTTGGGATGAGTTGAATAGGACAGGAAGCGTTTCCCCAATTTCTCAATACGGAAGAGAAATCCAGTCAGTTACTGGACGCATATGTTAACTTGCTTGCTGGAACCTTTTTTGGGGGGTGGGTGGGTTCGAGACAGGGTTTCTCTGTGTAGCCTTGGCCGTCCTGGACTCACTTTGTAGACCAGACTGGCCTCGAGCGCACAGCAATCCACTAGCCTTCTGCCTCCCGAGTGCTGGGATTAAAGGTGTGAGCCACCACGACCGGCTGCTTGAACCTTTTTTATCCAGAAATGGAGCTCCTTACTTTCCGTTTGTCTGCATGCCTGCCTTCCTCACAGGACGGCTGATATGGGAAACCAGTATAATTACAAAAAGGTACTTTAAACATCCTAGTCTAAGGGGTGTCGGCCTTGGCTCTGCAGTCCATATAAGTGCCCGGAACCATACTCTGCACCAGCTTGTGTCTCGTCGATCATTGGAACCTGTGACCCGGATGTACTACTGTCCGCAAACTCTGCCCAGAAGGCGTGCTGATTAACCGGAAGGGCTAACGTTTACGTGCGTCCCGGAAGCGGAAGGGAGTCCGTTTCTTTTCTTAGTCCCGTACGTTTATCCCGCGTTGTAACTGCTGGACCGGAGCGGTTTGCTGAGGCGGTTCGCTGCGTGAGGAGGAGTGGAACGTTGAGTTCCCGGAGCTTCGGCAGCCATGGCGGATGTGACTGCCCGTAGTCTGCAGTACGAGTACAAGGCGGTGCGTGTGGTCTCAGAGGAGGGCTGCGGGCGAGGGAGGCCGTGGCTAGCTACGAGTACAGAGGGGAAATCAGATCTGGGTGAAGGCTGGATTAAACACGACGGAATATTCCCGATGGAGTTGGGGGAGAGTGAGAACTCCGGAGAGTTTTTTTTTTTTTTTCCCAATCCCCTCAGCGATAAACCCGCCCGTTCCACTTGTTACTCCCAATCTGCTCAACATTTTACCCAAATGTCGGTTATTATGGATGCTGTTAGGAACGCTGGCCGTTAACTTCTATCAGACAGTCCAGCGCTCGTGCTTACGTAGTATTATATGACACTATTTCCTCTTAAAGGGATTATTCTTTTATTCCAGTATTTTTCCATCTTCTGGTGTTCCTGTGATAACAGGAATTGAAACTATTTAATCTATCAAAGTTTTGATAAATTATCTTTTCAGAACTCAAATCTTGTGCTTCAAGCTGACCGCTCTCTCATTGACCGGACCCGCCGAGATGAACCGACAGGAGAAGTTCTGTCTCTTGTTGGGAAGTTGGAGGGAACCCGAATGGGAGATAAGGCTCAACGGACCAAACCACAGATGCAGGAGGAAAGACGAGCCAAGTAGGTGCCCAGAGAATTCTACTTTTCTTCTAACCTAAAGCCCATACTGCATCTGAGCAGTAGTTTTGCTGAACTTCGTGTGGAAGATCAGCCAAGCACTAGTTCCCCTGAAGTGGTGTGTGCACTGCATAGTGAAAAAAAACCTTCTCAAGAGTTAAAGCTTCAAGCTGGGCGTGGTGGCGCGAGCCTTTAATCCCAGCACTCGGGAGGCAGAGGCAGGCAGATCGCTGTGAGTTTGAGGCCAGCCTGGTCTACAGAGCGAGTCCAGGACAGCCAAGGCTATACAGAGAAACCATGTCTCGAAAAACAAACAAACAAACAAACAAACAAACAAAAGAGTTAAAGCTTCTTTGGACTTAGGTGCAATGAAGGGGAACAAAATCTATTGATACTTTTTACTGACACATTTCTGATTCATAAATAGATGCTAATTTCCTTAAAGCTGTCTTTTAAAGATTTATTATTTATTTGTTTTTTATTTTTATTTTTGTTTTTGTTTTGTTTTTTGTTTTCTTGTTTTTGAGACAAGGTTTCTCTGTTTAGCATTGGCTGTCCAGGACTCACTCACTTTGTAGACCAGGCTGATCTCTTAGAGATCCATCTGCCTCAGCCTCCCAAGCGCTGAGGTTAAAGGCGTGTGCCACCACCTCCCAGGAGTGTGTGTGTGTGTGTGTGTGTGTGTGTGTGTGTGTTTCCCTCTCTCTTTCTATGAAGTCTTAACAGTCTCCAGGCTCTGTTTAATTTGAGTGGTTATATTTGAGAAGAGTTTAAACATTGTTCCTTGGTCCTGCACTTTTCAGAGTCTGACTTTTCTAGTTATTTATTGGAAGTCACTAGAAAGTTTCACTGGAGCCTTGTCTCTCTGGCCAGTAAAAGGTGATGGATACATCTAAGGTTAAAAAAAAGTCTAAGCCAGGCGTGGTGGCGCACGCCTATAATCCCAGCACTCGGGAGGCAGAGGCAGGTGGATCTCTGTGAGTTCGAGGCCAGCCTGGTCTACAAAGCGGGTCCAGGACAGCCAAGGCTACACAGAGAGACCCTGTCTCGGAAAAAAAAAAAAAAAAAAGTCTAAATACTATTATATATTCTCATATGGCTATAAAAAGGTGTAAATTTTAAGATAATGGGAATTTTGTATTTCATTGTAACAGCGTATCAGTGAGAAGATGGCAGATTTTCTTTCTATAACTATGCCCCATAAAGTAATGCTTCTTCAAAAAACTAAGGTCCAGTAGGAGTTACCTGTTCCTGCCTTCATATATTAGATATATGGCAAGGGTAAACTTGGCTTGGGAACAATGGTCTCCCATTCAGCATCACATCATGTGTCCATCAGGAGACGAAAGCGTGACGAGGACCGGCACGACATCAACAAGATGAAAGGGTACACGCTGCTGTCAGAGGGCATTGACGAAATGGTGGGCATCATCTACAAGCCTAAAACTAAGGAGACCCGGGAGACCTATGAGGTGCTGCTCAGCTTCATCCAGGCTGCTCTTGGAGACCAGGTGAGGCAGCCAGTAGACAGCACCTTGAATTTGGAAAGAGAAAGGGAATAGCAGAAAAATTTTGGTTAAATGATTAATTATATATATTTATTCTCTGTGTGTGCACACGTGTGTGCCATAGCATGTATGTGGAAGTCAAGACAACTTTCAGGGTTGGTCCTCTCTTTATGTGATACTCGGGGATCAAACTTCAATTGTTGGGCTTGGCAGAAATGGAGCTATCTTGCTAGTCCAATCAGAAGACTCCTACTTCTGAATTTCCCCAGCGGGATGGGGAGGGCAATACTATCTTGCAGAAGTGGCTAATACTTCTGAGCACTTAGTGTATACAGAACAGCATGTGCACTATGGATCGGTGCTGTTCATTTTTAACGTAATAGAAGAGAGACATGAGATTCCTAAGGCAAAGAGATAGTACTTGTCAGTCAGAATATGAGTGCAGGTGGTCCATATCCAAATGCCCATAACTATTCAGATTTATGAGTACAGGGGGAGTAGAGGATAGAGGAAGGCTGTTGAGTGCTTCTCTCATCTGGAGATGTGTGGCGAGCTGTTATGGCAGTTGTGTTCTGCTTTTGAAGACCACCCACACCTCCCCATGCCGGGACTGACTCCGGGATCGCAGGCATTCTAAGCACACTACTGAGTTAAACCCTTAGCAGCTCCCTCTACTCTTTTGTTTGTTTTTGTTTTCTGAGACAGGGTTTCTCTGTGTAGCCTTGGCTGTCCTGGACTCACTTTGTAGACAAGGCTGGTCTCAAACTCTGCCTCCCGAGTGCTGGGATTAAAGGTGTGCGCCACCACACCCGGCGTCTTTTGAAGGCTTGTTTGTTTGTGTTAGGCCAGGTCCCATGTAGCTCAGGCTGACTTCAAACTCACAGTGTATTCAAAAATAACCTTGACGGGGGCCTGGAGAGATGGCTCAGAGGTTAAGAGCTCTGGCTGTTCTTCCAAAGGTCCTGAGTTAATTCCTAGCAACCACATGGTGGCTTGAAAACCATATATCATGAAATCTGCTGCTCTCTTTTGGCCTGCAGGTGCATGTAGGCAGAATACTGTATAAATAATAAATCTTAAAAAAAAAAAAAAAGGACTCCATTAAAAAAAAAAAATAAGAAAGGAAATAACCTTAAGGAGAAGCAGGTTATCTGGATGGGCTGTGGTCATATGTGGGGGAAGAGGTCCCTTTCTGTTAGTGGTCTAGGGGAGGGATATAGGGCAAAAGAAGGAGGGTGGGAATGGGGGATAAAAGTGAGGAAACAATTGGGATGCAATCTGAATAAATTATAATAAGTTAAAATAAAAAAATATAACCTTGAACTTTGGTTCTGCTGCTGCTTCCCAAGTGCTAGGATTATAGGCACGTGCCACTGTGTCTTATTAATGAATGTTGTCAAAGCCCAATATGCTAAGGATATTCTTGCTTGCTTTTTATGTGTACGACTATTTTTCCCTACATGTATGTATGTGTCCCTGGTGCCCTTGGAGATCAGAAGAAGGCATCAGATCTCCTGAAATTGAGTTACAGTTTTTGAAGCCATCATATGGGTGATGGGAATTGAATCCAGGTCCTCTGCAAGAGCAGCAAGTGCTCTTACCTCTTGAGCCACCTCTCCAGCGCCTGTGGCTTTGAAGATGCATGCATCTTTCCTTCTATTGTCACAAAGCTGGGCGTTGTCCTTCTCCATCTCCTTGTTGTAAGTGGTGTTCATATTTTTCTCCAGCCGCGTGACATCCTTTGTGGGGCAGCTGATGAAGTGCTGGCCGTCCTGAAGAACGAGAAGCTTCGTGACAAGGAGAGAAGAAGGGAGATTGACCTGCTGCTGGGCCAGACCGATGATACCAGGTACCACGTGCTGGTGAACCTGGGCAAGAAGATCACAGACTACGGTGGCGACAAGGAGATCCAGAACATGGGTACGGAGCCCTCTGTGGCCTTTCTTGATGAGCACACAGCGTCACTGTTAGCATTTCAGAGCAGCATTGGTTCCGTAACCTATTTTGTGTTGGTTGAAGAGAATGGCTAATCTGCAGGTGGGTTGTCACAGGCTTAGCCCAACAAGTCAGCCTGGTCTGCATAGCAAGTTCCAGCTGCCAGGCTCCATGGCAAAAGTGCATGTAAAATAAAGGGTTAAGCCGTTGATTGACACTTGCTTGTGAGCCTTAGCCTTTAATGGCTCAGCTCTCTCTAGGCCTGGCTGCCATCTCTTCCTGAGACTTACTGTGTAGACTGTGGGAGAGAGCAGGGAGGACTTAGGAGCTGAAGAAGCAGAGCAGGGCAGAAGCCAGCTTGCAGGTTCGAGAGACTGTGGTGGTTTTCGTGCTAAGTCTGTGTGTTCAGGCTTGAGGCTGAGCAGGCCAGGCAGCTGAGGCAGTGGGCTTGTGTCCTCCACACTAACCACTGCCCCTTTTGTAATTCCTTATCACCTCAGATGACAACATCGATGAGACCTATGGTGTGAATGTGCAGTTTGAGTCTGATGAGGAGGTGAGTGATTTTAAATGGATCCCATCAGCCTTGTTTTGTGACATTACCAAGGTGGGAGTTCTTCTCAGGTACTGAAATCCCTAGCTTAGTACTTGTTATAGTGCACTGTGTTAGACTTAGAAATCTTGTGTTATTTTGCTAAAAAAAATAAAAAAGTTACTGTGATTAACTTAGGTATTTTAAAACTTAATTTAAAGTAGTAGATGTAAATTAACAGTTTAAAATAGACCAGATAGGCCAGGAAAAGTGGGGAGAAGGACTGAGAGATAGGACCCTGTAGGCACAACACAGCTGTTGCAATCATGGACTCATAGCAGCTGTAGTTACTTACTCTGCGTCTGTACGAGATTGGCTCCCTCAACAGCCAGTCAGGGATGGGGAAGGGACTCCTACTTCCTGCTGCCTAAGTATTGGCTACTGTTCGGTTCTGGAAAGAGGGTCATTGTCTTCAGTTGTGTAGCCACTTCTGAGGCTCTGATGGATAGCCTCAAACCCACAGTTACACTGACAGCCCTGGTCAAATTCAGAGGATCACAAAATAAAAAAGGTAGACATGAATGTGGAAAATAAATAGGTGTGAGGGGAGGAGGGGGTAGATGGAGCTGGACGGGGGCAAGACAGTGGCAGTAAGGGTAATCACTATGCACTATGTACATGTTTGAAATGATTGAGAACACAATGAAGAGAAAACAAAAAGATAATAGCACAACCACAGAGAGGATGTGGCCCGCTGTAGCATTTTGATTAGATTGTAGTAGTTTACTATGTTTTTAGTACTATGTGTCAACTGCCAGTTTCAAAAGAAAGCATATTTACCTAGTAGGAGTATGAACATAGTTGCACTTGGCGTTGTAGCAGCTCCTGGGGTTAATGATTGCCACCTCTAGATAAAACTAATAGACATTACCAGGACAATTGAAACAGAAAAGTTGAACCAGGAATGGTAGCACAATGCTTGCAATCCCAGGAGGTTCAGGCCAGCTAGGCTACATAGTAAAATTCTTTAAATATCTCTAAAACATAAAAAAAAAACCCCAATGTAGTTACTTTAGAGTTTTCAGTGGGTGAGTTTGTGTTCTGAAAAAGAAAGTGCCAGTGCTGAAATTTGTAACCAGACAGGAAGAAGGGTGATACCAGGAGTGGGGCCGAGCACTGAGCCTAGAGCCACGGGATCAGAGTCCGAGCCTGTAGCTTGCGCAGGTCATTTTGGCTCAGTTTCTTCTTTAGTAAAACAAAATGATTGATGGAGACGGCTATTATGTCCCTGTCTACAGAATAGTTAGCTGGTACAGTTTTTGTTTTGTTTTTGTTTTTTGAGACAGGGTTTCATGTAGACTTGGCTATTCTAGAACTAACTCTGTAGACCAGGCCAGACTCAAACTCAGAGATCCTCCTGCCTCTGTCTCCTGAGTGCTGGGATTAAAGGCGTGTGCCAACACAGCCCAGCTGTTAATTGGTAGGTTGGTTTTTGTTGTTGTTGTTGTTTTTGCTTTGTTTTTCAAGACAGGCTTTTCTTGTGTATCTCCAGCTGTCCTGGACTCGCTTTGTAGACCAGGTTGGCCTTGAACTCACAGAGATCTGCCTGCCTCTGCTTTCAGAGTGCTGGGATTACAGGTGTGCACCACTGCACCCTGCTTAGTTGGTAATTTTTAAAAATTTTCTTTTTTGAAAGATTTATTTCTTATGTATATAATGCTTTGCCTAAATGTACAGAAGAGGACATCAGATCTCATTACAGATGGTTATGAGCCACCATATGGTTGCTGAGAATTGAACTCAGGACCTTTGGAAGAGCAGTCAATATTCTTAATCTCTGAGCCATTTCTCTAGCCCCCACTTTTTTTTGTTTGTTTGTTTTGTTTTTTTGTTTTGTTTTTTCGAGACAAGGTTTCTCTGTGTAGCCTTGGCTGTCCTGGACCTGCTTTGTAGACCAGGCTGGTCTCGAACTCACAGCGATCCACCTGCCTCTGCCTCCCGAGTGCTGGGATTATAGGCGTGCGCCACCACGCCCGGCTTTTCTCTAGCCCCCTTAATTGGTAGTTTTAATTAGGAACAATCTCTCACAGATTTCCTTGCTCATAGCAATATATTTAATAAATGCCAATTACTGAACATGATGCTGTTGTAAGTACACAGTCAACAATGTGAGTATATGCAGTGGTGAGCAAACTAAGTATGGTGTCTACATTTTTGGCTCACATTCTACTTTTCTGTTTCTGCCTCTTCATAGCTCTTCTGTTAGCCAGTAGTCTTAGTTTGGGATTATCTTTGTTTCAGAAAAAGCATATGACCCAGGTGTTTGTCACTGGCAGCTAAGCTGAGATGCAGAAAAGAGGACAGGCCCATCTAATAAGCCCATTCTAAATGGTCATGTTCCTGGAATATGGTGATCCCGCCTTGAATACACAGTTAGCTTCACTCCAGAGCCATTGCCTAACTACTGCGCTCACTTAGAGTGGTAGGAGGACAGGGTCTGTATGACACAGGAGCAGCGCCACATCTTTTTTGAGGTTGGGGATGTCTCCATAGGAAGGTGATGAAGATGTGTACGGGGAAGTCCGAGAAGAAGCTTCTGATGATGACATGGAAGGGGATGAGGCTGTTGTGCGCTGTACCCTCTCAGCTAATGTAAGTACGCTCTGTCCTGTTGTAGGCCAGCTTATTTCTGGGTGTAGCACTTCTTCTCACTGAAAACCTCACTGAGTCATGGTTGCTTTTGGGGGGCAGGCATGGGGCCTGAAGGGGGGCTACTGGAGTTAAACCCAGCTTAGGGTGTTATAGGCGAGTGCTCCATCACTGAACTATTCTCACCTTTCTCATGTTTTTGTGTTGTTTGGAATTTTGTTGTTTTGTAACCCAAACTGGCATCAAACTTTTGATATGTCTTCCCCATGCTTCCTCTCAAGCGCAGGGATTATAGGCATGTACCACAGCACCTGCCTTCCAGACTTCCCTTTGATGGGTATTTGGATTGTTTTTCAAATTTGATAGATAACACTGCAGTGACAACAATATTAGAGTATTTTATTTTTTGTCCTAGGGTTGAACTTACTGTCTTGTGCATGGTAAATGCTCTAACACTTATTTATAGGTCAGGCTTTAAAGAAACAAAACCTTTTTACATTGAGAAAGTTGCCCAGGCTAGACTTAGACTTACCCCTGTAGTCCATGCAGGTCTTGGTCTTGCAGTTCTGTCACCTCTGCCTCTCAAGTAGTGGGGTAACAGTACAGGCTTGTGCCACCAGCCCTGGCTTGGGTGGTTGTTGCTGAGATAGAACTTGCTGAGCAGCTCAGACTGACCTCGAATTTGGGACCTCCTGCTTCAGCCTCCTCAGTACTGGGATTACAGATGTTCCACCAAGCCTGGTGCGAGCCTTATTAAACATTTAGCATTTTGGTCTTCTTAGGACTTTAGTCAGTTTAGTGTTTTATTCCCCAAGACGTGTGTTAATGAAATCTTAGGTTGGTGTCCTCCTGAATTCAGTGTAATAGAGTTGCTTCCTTCTGGAAAGGTCTTAAGGTAGCCTACGGGATGAAAAGCCTAGTAAGCCAAGTGCCTAATTTCCTTCTTAGCTTGTAGCCTCAGGTGAACTGATGAGCTCTAAGAAGAAGGATTTGCACCCTCGGGACATTGATGCATTCTGGCTGCAGCGACAGCTCAGTCGCTTCTATGATGATGCCATTGTGTCGCAGAAGAAGGCAGATGAGGTGTTGGAGATTTTGAAGGTATGGCCAAGATAGTATTTCTATTTCATGTGTCTTGTCAGGCAGGGTGAGTGTTTGGAAGGCAGCTGTGCTAACTGTGGTACCACCAGTGCAGAAATGATGTTTGAGGTAGCAGATGGCTGTGTTCTCACTGGTCTTATTTCCCTCCAGACAGCAAGTGATGACCGAGAATGTGAGAACCAACTGGTTCTGCTCCTTGGTTTCAACACTTTTGACTTCATTAAAGTGTTGCGGCAGCACAGGATGATGAGTGAGTAGACCATGCACTTTCCTTGCTCTGTGTGTGTGTGCATGTGGGTGTGGGTGTGTGTACATGTATTTGTGTGTGTCTCTTTCTCTCACTCACTATATTCACTTGTAGCTAGATTGTGTTGCTTGTTTGTCTTTAGCATCTAATTACCTTCTTTTTGCTCAGGAATAAAAGTTGATTTTATTTCACTTTCTCTGTTTCTGTTGTGTTTGTCAGTTTTATACTGTACCTTGTTGGCCAGTGCTCAGAGTGAAGCTGAAAAGGAAAGGATCATGGGAAAGATGGAAGCTGATCCAGAGCTTTCCAAATTCCTCTATCAGCTCCATGAGACTGAGAAGGAAGATCTGATCAGAGTAAGGACTGATTTAGTTTTTCTTTCTCACTCCTCTTTCAGTGTCTGAGGTAGTATGACATGCCTCTGAGTTTTCTGGAGTTTTCAGGGTGCAAATTAGAACTGGCATACTCTTTGCTATGATTGAGGCACTGTCTTCATCTAGCCCCATGGGGAGCTGCTTCTTACAATTCAGGAAAAGAGCATGTTTGCCTAATACAGAACACCGTTCTCCCATGCCTTAGATACAGCCTTGCTGGTTAATTGTAGACTATCTACTCCTGACATCCCTGTTCAGAACATTGCACTTCATTGTATTTGTTCTTTTTTTTTTTTTTTTTTTAAATGGTCTTTGCAGGTCTCAAAATAAAGGGATGTTTTTGGGTTTGGGGACACATGAGTTAGCACCTATGAGTTCAGCCCAACCCAGAAGGGACTGGGAGGGACAGGTGCCCAGGAGAGTGATGTAGATCACTGTGCCTTTTCTCTCTCCCTGCTGCAGGAAGAAAGGTCCCGGAGAGAGCGAGTCCGCCAGTCCCGAATGGACACAGATCTAGAAACGATGGATTTAGACCAGGGTGGAGAGGTGAGTGCCATGCTGTTCCCAGCTGTGGTGGGCGGGAAACCCCTGCTCAGCCTCATACTGCTCTCCCTCTTCCATGGGGTGGAGAGGTGAGTGCCATGCTGTTCCCAGCTGTGGTGGGCGGGAAACCCCTGCTCAGCCTCATACTGCTCTCCCTCTTCCATGAGGTGGAGAGGTGAGTGCCATGCTGTTCCCAGCTGTGGTGGGCGGGAAACACCTGCTCAACCTCATGCTGCTCTCCCTCTTCCAGGCTCTGGCTCCACGGCAGGTTCTGGATTTGGAGGACCTTGTTTTCACCCAAGGGAGCCACTTCATGGCCAACAAACGCTGCCAGCTCCCTGATGGATCTTTCCGACGCCAGCGCAAGGGCTATGAAGAGGTGCATGTGCCTGCCTTGAAGCCCAAGCCCTTTGGCTCAGAAGAAGTGAGTGGATCGCCTTTCTTGAGTCTCTGCTCTTCTCCTCTTTCCAAATTTGGCTTTTAGCCATTGACTAAAATGTCACCTGGTCTCAAGGGATAGTTCATTCTAGAGGTGGAAACTGTCACAGCGTTTTCCCAATCTGTGACCAGGAAGCAATAGTGACCTCTCTGGACAGGTTATTTTATTTTTTATTTTAATTTTTTGTTTTTTGAGACAGGGTTTCTCTGTGTAGCCTTGGCTGTGCTGGACTCACTTTGTAGACCAGGCTGCCCTCAAACTCACAGAGATCCGCCTGCCTCCTGAGTGTTGGGATTAAAGGCGTGTGCCACCAGCGCCTAACTCTCTGGACAGGTTTATAATGGAAAATTACGAGCTGGGTGTGTTGGCACAGGCCGGTAATCCCAGCACTTGGGAGGCAGAGGCAGGTGGATCTCTGAGTTTGAAGCCAGTCTGATCTACAAAGTAAGTTCAGGACAGCCAGGACTACACAGAGAAACCCTGTCTCCAAAAAACCAAAAAAAGAAAAAAAAGAAGAAAGAAAAAAAATTATGAGTCCAATGAAACCATGGTGAATGATAAAATGCTATCATAGTAGTCTTGTAACAGCCTGCTGAAGAATGCAATAGCATAAAGTTTGGAACATTCTTCCTCCAGCAACTGCTCCCAGTGGAGAAGCTGCCAAAGTATGCCCAGGCAGGATTTGAGGGCTTTAAAACACTGAACCGGATCCAAAGTAAACTCTACCGTGCTGCCCTGGAGACAGATGAGAATCTGCTGCTGTGTGCTCCGACTGTAAGTACTGGCCTGCCTGCTTTTCTCTCCTGGAATGTTTTGGTGGCAAGTTGAATCTTAATCTTCTCACCAGGCCATATTCTTTATGGTTTTTTTTTTTTTTTTTTTCCTTTTTTGAGGCGGGGTCTCTCCATTTAGCCCTGGCTGTCCCAGAACTCATGGTGTAGACCAGGCTGCCCTTAAACTCACATAGATCTACCCACCTCTGCCTCTGAAGTATGACATGTGGCTTACCACCTGTGGCTATTCTCCATTCTTTGATGGAAGGTCCACTGGGGCAGGTTCCATGGGGCCCATGATAGTCAGGGCAGTAGCCATACGCAGATGAACAGGCCTTGTCTCTGACCCATCTCTAGGGTGCTGGGAAGACCAATGTGGCCCTGATGTGTATGCTCCGAGAGATAGGGAAACACATCAACATGGATGGCACTATCAATGTGGATGACTTCAAGATCATCTACATAGCTCCTATGCGGTCCTTGGTGCAGGAGATGGTGGGCAGTTTTGGCAAGGTAAGTCATAACTTCTCCTGAGGATACTGGCTGCAGCTCACCGTGTAGTGGGGAGAGGCCTATTTATCACTGCTTCTTTTGTTAGGGAATCTCTGTATGTTTCTTGCCATTTCCAAGGTAGAACTTGACCCAAGTAATTTCTGAAACAAAAATGTTGTGGCCTCTCTTACCCGGACTCCATTTTTCTTAGATCATGTCCATAGTGGTTTTGGAGTCGATGCATCTTACAGTATTCCTGGCACATGACTATGGTTGATGGCTTGTGGGCTGTTACTCCAGCTCCACTTCCCAGTGTGATCACTTTCCTGCATCTTATAGGGCTCCTACAGATCTTCTGCCTTGTTTCCCTGAGGGAAATTGAAGTAATTTTGTTTGTCTTTCCTCATTTACCAGATACTTAACGTCTCCTAGTCTCCAGCACAGGAACTTGCTGCTAGTTCCTTCAAGCTCCCCCTACCAGACTTTGCACACGTTAGACAAGCTCCCTGCCACTGAGATGCACCTCCAGCCACATCTCTCATTATTGTTGATGATCCTTTCTTTCCCCAGCGCCTGGCCACATATGGCATTACTGTTGCTGAGCTGACTGGGGATCACCAGCTGTGCAAGGAAGAAATCAGTGCCACCCAGATCATCGTCTGCACCCCTGAGAAGTGGGACATTATCACACGCAAGGGTGGGGAGAGGACCTATACCCAGCTGGTGCGGCTCATTGTCTTGGTGAGTGGGGAGAGTAGTGGGAAGGAGAGACCAACTGTGATCAGGGAGTTTGCCGCTCTTGTGGACACTGTGAACCTGGGACAGCGTGCCCTAGATAAGAGGCAAGCTAAAGTCTCATGCTGTAGCCAGCTTCGTTCAGAGCGTCAGGAAATTTATACTCTAGGGTTAAGAAGGAGCACATGAGTAGGGCGCTCAATCACAAGGACAAGCCGCACGTGGCAGAAACATTTTTCCATAGAAGCAGCTGAATAATAACCACTGCCATAAATTCATTTCTAACCATTACATCCGGGAGGAGCACAAAAACATTCCAAGAACAGTTTCATGGGATTTTTTGTTTGTTTGTTTGTTGTTTTTTGAGACAGAGTTACTCTGTGTAGCCTTGGCTGTCCTGGACTCACTTTGTAGACTAGGCTGGGCTCGAATTCACAGAGATCTGCCTGCCTCTGCCTCCCAAGTGCTGGGATTAAAGATGTGTGCCACCACGCCTGGCTCCAGTTTCATGTTTTTGGAGAAACTGAGGTCATAAGGCTCTTGTCTTGTTTTCTTGGAGTTTTCTTACAAGCATTCAGAATTCTCACATGAATATGTTCTTGGACTGTGATCTGACAAGCAGGAGCTGTCGTGTTTACCAGTTCTGTTCCTTAAGGCCTTTCTATATGTGCTTCCCTTCGTAAGAGCCATTGTGAGCTTTACTGTTGCCATTAAACCTGAACCTGGGCCTGGAGAGGTGGCTCAGATGGCCCTGGCCCTTCCAAATGTTATGAGTTCAATCCCCAGCAACCACATGGTGGCTCATAACCATCTATAATGAGATCTGGTGCCCTCTTCTGGCATGCAGGTGTACATGTAGGCAGAACATAGTATACATAATAAATAAATAAATCTTAAAAAAAAAAAAAAGCACTAAACCTGCATGTAACAGAAGCTTCTCAGTCAGTGCATGAAGTTTACCATGTGCCTTATAGCTCTTTATATCTTTTTGTTTGTTTGGTTTTGGTTTGGTTTTTGGAGACAAAATTTGTCTGTGTTAACACCTCTGACTGTCCTGGAACTCGCTTTGTAGACCAGGCTGGCCTGAACTCACAAAGATTTACGTGTCTCTGCCTCTGGGTGCTGGGATTAAAGGCATGCATCACCACCACCCAGCAAATCTGAAATATTTTTAATCAAATGGAAACATTCTGTTCTCCCAAGAACAGTGAAATGTTTCTTTAAAGTAATACAGTATCACAAAGGAAAAGTAAGGAATTGGGACGTTGCATTCCATTTACATAGAATTTTTTTTAAGTACATTGTTTATTTTCTGTGACATTGTACAGTGCATTAGGTGGGGGGCAGGGGGACAACTTCCACTTTGCATGTTGTAGAAATCAAGCTCAAGCCATCAGGGTTAGCAGCAAAGTGCCTTTACCTATTGAGCCATTTCACTGGCCTCTGAACATTGATTCGTTAAGGTGTCTAAGAAAGCAAGAAAGTAGTTCATATTTTGTGTTCAGTGGGAGTTTGCAAACTATGGCTGTAAGTTTTACTGAACACAGTCATACAGATTGGTTTATGTACTGTTACAGCTTTTCTTGTCCTACTGTGGCTGTAGCAGAGTTAAGTATTTGTAACAAAGGTACAAGGCTCACAAGCTACAGTATTGCATGTGGGGTACTGTATGGCCAGCCCTTTATGAAAGGTGTGCTAACCCCTTCTCTAGAGCCTTGCTACTCCATGCCCCTCCTACAGCTCTTCCCTGGCAGTGCTGAGTCCCCGGCCTGCCCACACCCTTTAATTCCATTTCATCTGAGAAGCGCTGCTGTTGGCAATGTAAACTTACTATAAATGAAGCCCGATAGTTTGATCCCGATGAGACCTGCCCAAAAGTGGGGGCTGGTTTGATATAAGCTGGGGAGAACCATCATAGATTCGTATGGAGACTTATGGTAAAGTGGAGGACTCACAAGTGTCACAGCAGATGCATTCAGTGTTTATTCCTACTAAAACCTGCCTGTGCTCTTCAGGACCTTTTGGCTTGAGGCTCCCTTTCTTGCCTTCATTAGGCATCTTAGACTATATACTTTTTCAGCAGACTAGTCTCAAGGGAGGAGGCTATATCTCTGGTAAAGTTTGCGTCTTTCTGTTCCTTAGGATGAGATCCATCTTCTACATGATGACAGAGGTCCTGTCTTAGAAGCTTTGGTGGCCAGGGCCATCCGAAACATTGAGATGACCCAAGAAGATGTCCGACTTATTGGTCTCAGCGCTACACTACCCAACTATGAAGATGTGGCCACCTTTCTTCGTGTTGACCCTGCCAAGGGCCTCTTCTACTTTGACAACAGGTATAAGAAGAGACTAGAGACTTGTGACCAAGGCAGCTTTCCTGTCCCCTTCCCTTTTCTAAGAAGCACACTAAATGAGTTTTAGGATTTCTGTGTGTATTTTTCAAAGCGTTATTGTTTCTAGGTCAATGGAAAGATAGTGTTTCCCTACTGTATTCTCTGCCAGAAATCTCATTTGTCTAACTGTTGAACTTCTAGCTTCCGCCCAGTGCCTTTGGAGCAGACCTATGTGGGCATCACAGAGAAAAAGGCTATCAAACGTTTCCAGATCATGAATGAAATAGTCTATGAGAAAATCATGGAACATGCTGGAAAAAATCAGGTCTGTTGATGGTCCTTGAACCTTTTCCATTTTTGACATAAGCCAAATTGACAAGATAACAGCGTGAATCACCAATAATTATAAATGCATGAATTATTACTACAGAACTAGCTTTAAAAGATGCTGAGGAGGAGGCTGGAGAGATGGTTCAGAGGTTAAGAGCGCTGACTACTCTTCCAAAGGTCCTGAGTTCAATTCCCAGCAACCACACGGTAGCCCACAACCATCTATAATGTGATCTAATGCCCTCTCCTAGCATGCAGGCAGAGCACTGTATATATATAAGAAAAAAAAAAAAGATGGTGAGGAGCTAGGAGAGTCAGCACAGGCCTCTAATACTACAGACCACAGCCTAGGAGGCTGAGGCAAGAGGATCAGGCCAGCTTGGGCTATACAGTGACACTGCACTATCCCCTATCCCCCCCCAAAAAAGACTGGGACTGGGTATGGAACCCAGTGGTATAGCAGAAACATAGCATGTGTGAGCCCTGGGTTCAGTCCCTCACTGCATAAATAGAAGATGCAATACTGTGCGCAAGTCTGCACTCAAATTGGCCAGCATATGGGCTGGAGAGATAGATGGCTCAGTGGTTAAGAGCACTGGCTATTTTTGCAAAGGATCCAAGTTCCATTCTTTTTTTAAAATTTTTTGTTTTGTTTTGTTTTTCCAGACAGGGTTTCTCTGTGTGTAGTCTGGCTGTCCGGGACTCATTTTGTAGACCAGGCTGGTCTTGAAGTCACAGAGATCCGCCTGCCTCTACCTTCTGAGTGTTGGGATTAAAGACTTGTGCCACCACTGCCCAGCTCCAAGTTCCATTCTTAGCACCCACAGGGAAGCTCAGAACATTTTGTTAACTCCATTTCCAGGTGATCTGACCTCTCCTGGCCTCTGGACATCAGGCACATACATGGTTAACAGATATATGTATACAAAACATTCATGCACATAAACAAAAATGAAGAGTAAATAAATAAACTGGTAACAGATCATTTCCTGAAAACTATTACTGAAGCCTAGATGAAACATAATTTGAATAGTCCTGTAATAATTTTATAATTAATACTCCCTTTCCCCAAATTGTTGGAACTAGAAAATCAGTGTGTCGGGCTGGAGAGATGGCTCAGTGGTTAAGAGCACTGCCTGCTCTTCCAGAGGTCCTGAGTTCAATTCGCAGCAACCACATGGTGGCTCACAACCATCCATAATGTGATCTGATGCCTTCTTCAGCAGATAAAGCACTCATATACAATAAATAAAATAAATAAATATTTAAAAAAAAAAAAGAAAATCAGTGTGTCTATAAGGTAGCAAGACTAAAGCTTAAAATTAAAACCTAGTGAAAGCAGGCCAGTGAGATGGCTCTGCAGTTTGTGGTGCTTGCCCCCAAGACTGGTGACTTGGATTTGATGCCCAGAACCTACTTATTGGAAGGAGAGAACCAATCACTACTCTGACCTCTACAGGTGCCTGTGGCATGCAATACACGCACGCACACACATACACAAATAAATTACTCCCAGCAATCGGGAGGCAAGCGGATCTTTGTGAGTTCGAGGCTAGCCTAGTCTACAAAGAGAGTCCAGAACAGCAAAGGCTACACAGAGAAACCCTGTCTCTAAAATACTCCCTCTAAAAAAAATTATTAAAACAAATTGTGGGGCATATTGGTACATGCCTCAAATCCCAGCTCTTTGAGCTCTAGTCTAGCCAGGGATGCATAAATAGTGAAATCCTGTCTCAATGATAGCTTTTTTCTTTTTCTTCTTTTCTTTTTTTTAAGCTTTTGAAACAGGGTTTTTCTGTGTAGCCCTGACTGTTCTAGAACTTGTAGAGATCCTGTCCTTGAACTCTCAGAGCTCCACCTGCCTCTGCCTCCTGAGTGCTGGGACTGTAGTCATGGACCTCCACCTCCCGTCAAATATTTTTACTTATTTACTTATATATTTTCATTTTATTTGGAAATTACTTTGATAAAAAATTTAATTGCAGATCCAGGAAAATCAGTGAGTTTGAGGCCAGCCTGGTCTACAGAGTGAGTCCAGAACAGCTGTGTAGACAGAGAAACCCAGTCTCAAAAATAAAATAAAATAAAATAAAATAAAATAAAATAAAATTATTTTTTAGTTGAACAGAAGTTAGCATGTTAAAGAAGGCAGGAGGTAAGAGGTTATGCAGTTCTTTTTCTTATAAAAAGCTCTGGAGTTTCTATGACAAGGGATGACTTCAGGACACTAAATCTTAGGAGGACTGTATTTTTTTTCTTTTCTTTTTTTTCTGAGACAGGGTTTCTCTGTGTAGCCTTGCCTGTCCTAGACTCGCTTTGTAAACCAGGCTGGTCTCAAACTCACAGTGATCCACCTGCCTCTACCTCCTGAGTTCTGGTATTAAAGGCCTGCGCCACCACGCCCAGCTTCCATGTGGGTACTGTCAGCCCTAAACCATGGCTTCTGGTCTAGTGCTGCAGCCTCTGCTTCTTGCAGCTGGTGCTATGAGAGGAGCTGCTGAAGGTGCGTCTTTTAGCTGTAGCCTGATTCTCCTTAGGTGCTGGTGTTTGTCCATTCTCGCAAAGAAACTGGGAAGACAGCTAGGGCAATCCGTGACATGTGCCTGGAGAAGGACACCTTGGGTCTGTTTCTTCGAGAGGGTTCTGCCTCTACCGAAGTCCTTCGTACGGAAGCAGAACAGTGCAAGGTAAGAAAGGGCCCTTGTCTCTGGCTCCTGCTTGGTGACTGCTTCCATATTGCTGGATAGATTCCTTTGGGACCATATGCACTGAGTGCTACTGTTTCAGAAAGATTAAAAGTAATTGTCTGGGGCCTTGGGAGATGATTCGGCAGACACAGGTGCCTGTCGCCAAGCCTGATGGCCTGAGTTCAATCTCTAGGACCCACTCAGTGGAAGAAAAGAACTAACTCCACAGGTTGTTCTCTGACCTCCACACACATGCTACATGTAGGCATATATACAAACACAAGTACATACGTTGTTGTAAAGGGACTGTGTGGTTCTGGGGGTTCCTGTGGAAAGGTTTCCTTTGGTCCTGGAGGAGTCCCACAGAGAGGCTGGCCTCCCTCTATGTTTTTTTTTTTTTTTTTTTTTTTTTTTTTTTTCTGTTCACAGAACTTGGAGCTGAAGGATCTTTTGCCCTATGGCTTTGCTATTCATCATGCAGGCATGACCAGAGTTGACCGAACACTTGTAGAAGATCTTTTTGCTGACAAGCATATTCAGGTAAAGAGGAGCAAACCTAGTTGGAGCAGCTGATGTTAGTAGCTCTGCCCCAAGTGCGGTCCTTAGCCATTTTCTTTTTAAGATTCATTTATTTTTATATGTATGTGTGTGGTTTGCATGAGTTTATGTGTACCACATTCATGCAGGTGCTCTCAGCGGCCAGAAGAGGGGACTAGATCCCGTGGCACTGGAGTTACATATTGTGAGCAGGGTGTGGGTTCTGGGACTTGAAGCCCAGTCCTCTGTGAGAGTAGTACATGCTGGAGCAGCACCAACCACTGAGCCGCTCTCCATCCCTAGACTTTTTGATATCTGGCTGAGCTAGCCCAGGCAGGAAGCTTGGGATGGTTATGCTGTCTCGCCCAACCCTCCATACACTGCATGAGAGAAGATGGATGCTTCATAGACCTCTATACTGTAATTCACAGGGTCAAGACCACATTCTTTTCCTCTCTAGGATGGCAGATTTCAAATGTTTTATAATTATAAGTTGATAAATACAAGTTTAAGCTTCTGACATATAAGTGTCTCTGGAACCTTGCTATGTTAGTTTCCAAATATATAAGGGACTGAGGAGACTTTCCTTTTTGTTCTGTTGTCACATTGAGTACTGAGACACACATCCACTTCTGCCTCCAGTTAGTTCAGAAGCCAGACAAGCCAGAGATGTGGCCCTGCTGTGGTGGTTTATGTTGTCCTCATTACCTCCTTTACCTCTGCAGGTTTTAGTTTCCACAGCAACTCTGGCTTGGGGTGTAAATCTCCCTGCACATACTGTCATCATCAAAGGTACCCAAGTGTACAGCCCAGAGAAGGGGCGCTGGACAGAGCTGGGAGCACTGGATATTCTGCAGGTAAGAGCCTCTGAGATGATTCCCAGTGGGCTGGGCATCCTGCGTCTGGAGTGCAAAGATGTTGCAAAGGTGGCAGATCAAGGCCAAATTCTAAGTGTATGGACTCCTTGATTCAAACCCAAAAGCTCTGCTATAACATCTTCTTTCATTGCTTCTGACGTAGATGCTGGGCCGTGCTGGACGACCTCAGTATGACACCAAGGGTGAAGGCATACTTATCACATCGCATGGGGAACTTCAGTACTACCTCTCCCTCCTCAACCAGCAACTTCCTATTGAGAGCCAGATGGTATCAAAGCTGCCTGACATGCTCAATGCGGAAATTGTGCTGGGGAACGTCCAGAACGCAAAGGTAGGGAAGGCTTTGTCCTTGGAGCTTTGCATTTTTCTCAGTGCCTTGACAGACTTGGAGTGGTATGCCTTTTGTGAGGGTGTTGAAGGCCAGCAGTCTCGAGCTCTGGACTACATCTCATGCAGGGCAAGCTTCTTTGTGGCAGATAGTTCCTTTTGTGTGTAAGGTACTTGCAAAGGTTTTTTAATTGAAATACTGAAGACCCCCAGAGGATACTGCTGTGTGTGTCCTTGTGCTTGAGAACTAGTGTCCAAGCAATCTGCGGCTTCTCTTTGGACATAGCATCTTGTCTTG
>OU015742.1:21618878-21650085 GCA_907169655.1 Acomys percivali | reverse complement strand
ATTGCCTGTCTAACCTGTTGTCTAGATTGGGGATTAAACTGTGCCCTTTGAGCTATGAGCTTTCTTTCTTTCTTTCTTTCTTTCTTTCTTTCTTTCTTTCTTTTTTCTTTCTTTTCTTTTCTTTCTTTTTTGTTTTTTTTTTTTTTTTTTGAGACAGGATTTCTCCATATAGCCTTGGCTGTCCTGGACTATGCTCACCTCGAACTCACAGCGATACACCTGCCTCTGCCTCCCAAGTTCTGGGATTAAAGATGTGAACCATGCCAAGGCTACACAGAGAAACCTTGTCTCAAAGTTTTTAGTTTTCAGAGTTTGAGTTGAGTTAGGTCATTTGGCCTTTTGGTTTATGTGAGCATTAGTTCTCCATAGTTCAGTTTGCTGAGCTGTCTTTCTTTTTGTCCTGTGTTGCTTGTATTGGTCAGGCAGTTGTACCACAAGGACTTCATCCACTTGTCCTCTCAGGACAGTCACTAGATGTTAGAAGTTTGGGCTGATCACTGGTCAGCCTTGTCCTGAGTCTTCCTTCTTTCTAGGTGACAGAACTTGGCCGGATAGCTAGTCACTACTATATCACCAATGATACTGTGCAGACCTACAACCAGCTGCTGAAGCCTACTCTGAGTGAGATTGAGCTTTTCCGAGTATTCTCCTTGTCCTCGGAGTTCAAGAACATCACTGTAAGAGAGGTGAGCCTAGGAGTGTGCCCAGACAGCAGTTGGGACCCCACTGCTAGGTTACTTCCTTACTTGACCCTTGCCCTGTGGATTTTCCATGACCTGTCTTTCCTTGAGGCAGGAGGAGAAACTGGAGCTGCAGAAGTTGCTGGAGAGGGTGCCCATCCCTGTAAAGGAGAGCATCGAAGAACCCAGTGCTAAGGTAAGCATATCTTTACTTTCAGAGGAAATTTGAACTTGATTTCATACATGGTAACATGCACAGTTCATTCCATTCCCCAATTTTTTTACTCTACTTCCTTCTCACATATGCTTTATATGGCATAATAATTAGTTAATGCATAAATGAGGAACTATGGAAGATCCTTTCTGGAACATGTGCCTAGAGCAGAAGTGCAAATAATTTCTTGAACTAGTCAGTAATTGGCCTTTGCTAGCTGTCCTTGCTTCTTTGCAGATCAATGTGCTTCTCCAAGCCTTCATCTCACAGCTGAAACTGGAAGGCTTTGCGCTGATGGCTGACATGGTGTACGTGACACAGGTGAGGAGTTGCGCTGAGTGACGAGCAGAGTCCACATAGTTCCTGTGCCCTCTGTGCTGCCTTCCTTGAAGAAAGGAGGCCTGACACTGCTAATGTAGTGGGCCAGCTGCTTGCTTCCACTTTGGTTCACCACTTTGCTGTGCTGACCTTGAGCATGTGGGAGGCGCTTGTCTTTACGAAGTGCTAGATGATGAAGGGGGTTTTTCTCTGAAGGACCTTGTAGAGAAAGATCCCCTGGGCATGTCACTTTCTCCAAGAGAGATGATTTCCCTCTGTAGTTGCAGTGTTCAAAAAATTATTAATTACACTGTCTTAACCTGAAAGAGTAGGAGACAGAGAAACTTTTGTTTTTGAATTGGTATAAGTGATTGTATCAGATCTTGAGATCATCAGACTGTGGTAGGCAGGCCATGGAGATTTCTCAATGAGAATACTTGTCTTTCCACAGTCGGCTGGCCGCTTGATGCGTGCAATCTTTGAAATTGTCCTGAACCGAGGTTGGGCACAGCTTACAGATAAGACCCTGAATCTCTGCAAGATGATTGACAAACGCATGTAAGTGCTCAGTGAGCTAGAGGCTGGTCACTAAATTTGGTCCTCAGTGCATCTGATGTTCAGTCTGGGTGGTTGAGATGTGCCTTGAACCTGGGTGAAGATAGGGAGGTGGAAGGGCCTTCTGGAATATAGGGCTGAGGGAACAACAGCTGGTCTTGGCTCTCTGGTCTTTCTGCTGGCAGTTTCAGACATCTTCCTCTAAAGATAGGATCTGTGGTGTGGTTATTCCAAACTGTTGGAAGCTGTGATGAAGGCAGTTTGTTCCCAGCCCTACAGAAAGGATGAACCAGCTCTGTCCTTTCTGAATAGGTGGCAGTCCATGTGTCCTCTTCGCCAGTTCCGTAAACTTCCTGAGGAAGTAGTGAAGAAGATTGAGAAGAAAAACTTCCCCTTTGAGCGGCTGTATGACTTGAATCATAATGAGATAGGTGTGTGCAGGTCCTGTCCTGCCCTGCATCCCAGGCACATGTCTCTGCTAGCCTCCTACTCCCCAGTTCCTAGGCCCTGGGCACGGCTACCTGTGCTTACAACCTACTGTTGTACAAGCTCACTCTCAGACTCAGGACTTTGAACTGTTAGCACTCTACTGAGGCTAAAGTGGGGAACCTGTCCACTGCTCCTTTCCCACAGTTGCCCTTGAGCCCTAATTGCAGACTTGCTAGGCTGGCTGGGCAACAGCCCCAATGCTCTTATTCCTCATAGGTGAGCTTATACGAATGCCGAAGATGGGGAAGACCATCCACAAGTATGTCCATCTTTTCCCCAAGTTGGAGTTGTCAGTGCACCTGCAGCCTATTACACGTTCTACCCTGAAAGTAGAGCTGACTATCACACCAGATTTCCAGTGGGATGAAAAGGCAAGGCTTTGTTGGTCAGATGGGTGGAGTTGGAGTTGTTGAGTCCTCTCACTGGCTTATTCTTATTTTGACCATGCTTGGGTTGGCAGGTCCATGGCTCATCAGAGGCGTTTTGGATTCTAGTAGAGGATGTGGATAGCGAGGTGATTCTACACCATGAATATTTTCTACTGAAGGCCAAGTATGCCCAGGACGAGCACCTCATCACATTCTTCGTACCAGTCTTCGAACCACTGCCCCCTCAGTACTTCATCCGAGTGGTGTCTGATCGCTGGCTCTGTGAGTGTCTCCTCTCCGTGTCCCCTAGGAACATAGCTTCCAAGGATGGTAGAGGGCTTCTTGCTTTGTCATAGCTTTGCCTCTGTTCAAAGAGTGATATAGACACAACGTAAAGTCTCTAGTAATCGTGGATGGGGCTTTGGAGGTCTGCTAGAGGGTTGCTTCCTAGCCTTCCATTTCTTTCCTGACAGCTTGTGAGACCCAGCTGCCTGTCTCCTTCCGGCACCTGATCCTACCAGAGAAGTATCCACCTCCGACTGAATTGTTGGATCTGCAGCCATTGCCTGTATCTGCTCTAAGAAACAGTGCTTTTGAGAGCCTTTATCAAGATAAATTTCCTTTCTTCAATCCCATCCAGACTCAAGGTAGGTGTTGGAGTCTCAGATACTTGGTTCCCATGTGTGCCTTCTCTGCATAACAGCCCTGGCTGTACTGGAACTCACTCTGTAGACCAGACTGGACTCAATAGAGATCTGCCTGCCTCTGCCTTCCAAGTGCTGTGATTAAAGGTGTGCACCACCACTGCCCCGCTTCTCTGCATACTATTTTTGTTGCTGTTTGATTGGTTGTTTGGGTTTTGTTTCATTTGGTTTTTTGAGACAGGGTTTCTCTGTGTAACCCTGTAGCCCTAGCTATCCTGGAACTTGTTCTGTAGACCAGGCTGGCCTCTTAACTCACAGAGATTTATCTGCCTCCCTCCCAAGTGCTGGCATTAAAGGAGTGCATCATCCTGCGGGGGCCTGCCAGAACGGTTTTCTTCTAGAAATCCTTACTCAGTGTTAGATGTGCTTTGCTGCTCTGCATATCCCCCTGAGGAGGGTCAGAAGAGGAAGGTCTTCCCTGGTGTGTTGTCGTTCCTCCTGCTCCAGGTGCTGATGCCTGCTCAGTGTTGAGCCAGAGTGTGACTTGATGGATACCTCACTCTATCATCATAGTGACTGTTCCCAGGGCGGGCGCTATGTTCTAAGTACTTGGCTGAGCACAGGACCAGTGTTTTCTCTCCTCTTCCACCAGTCCTTAGAAAGGGTTACTACTTGGTGCCACAGTTAATTTTGTATTGCATGATGAGGGAACTGAGGTGTAGGAAAGAGCCCTAATTAAACCAATAGGAGCTTGGGTTTTTAGCCAAGTCTTTTTTTCTTTTTCTTTTTTTAAAAAGATTTATGTATAGCCAGGTAGTGGTGGCGCATGCTTTTAATCCCAGCACTTGGGAGGCAGAGGCAGGCAGATTTCTGTGAGTTTGAGGCCAGCCTGGTCTACAGAGCGAGTTCTAGGACAGCCAGAGCTACACAGAGAAACCCTGTCTGAAAAAAACAAAAAACATTTATTTGTTTTGTACACAATGTTCTGCCTGAATGTGTGCCTGCCCACCAGAGGACACCGTATCTCATAGATGGTTGTGAGCTACCATGTGGTTGCTGGGAGTTGAACTCAGGACCTTTGGAAGAGCAGACAGTGCTCTTAACCTTTGAACTATCTCTCCAGCCTATTAGCCAAGTCTTGATGCCAAGGCTCACCTTCTGTTTTTGTTTTTGTTTTTTTTCAAGACAGGATTTCTCTGTGTAGCCTTGGCTGTCCTAGACTGGCTTTGTAGACCAGGCAGGCCTCAAACTCACAGCGATCCACCTGCCTCTGCCTTCTGAGTGCTAGGATTAAAGGCATGAGCAATCATGCCTGGCTAAGGCTCACCTTCTGTATTTTACTATTTCTAGAAAATATAAGAGACTTGCTGATGGAGCAGAGAAAGTTTCTTGTCTTATTTTTGTTTTGTGTTGTGGTCCTTGAGAGGAAAAGATGCTCGATTTCTTTGTTCTTTCTTTTTATAAATCTCCAAGATACATGAGCTTGGTCTTGGACTTTTTCTTTCCTGCTTTGCAGGAGAAAGTATTGTGAGACACAGCCAGCCGGGCCAGTGTTCCAGGCCTCTTTTGTACTGTATAGCTGGTTGGCTTTGTGTCTCATGCTGTTCATAATCTTTGTTTTTGGTTTTTTTTTTTTTTTTGGTTTTTTGAGACAGGGTTTCTCTGTGTAGCCTTGGCTGTCCTGGACTCCCTTTGTAGACCAGGCTGGCTTCGAACTCACAGTGATCCACCTGCCTCTGCCTCCCGAGTGCTGGGATTAAAGGCGTGCGCCACCACCACCCGGCTTGGTGTTCATAATCTTGATGAATGGTGTGTTTCGCTCTTCCACCCCTGTGTTTACTCCACACCTTTTGGTTTCCAGTGTTTAATACTGTGTACAACAGTGATGATAATGTGTTTGTGGGGGCCCCCACGGGCAGTGGAAAGACCATCTGTGCAGAGTTTGCCATCCTGCGGATGCTACTGCAGAATTCTGAGGGACGTTGTGTCTACATTACCCCCATGGAGGCTCTGGCAGAACAGGTGTGTACTGTGCTGTGGGGCTGTGAACATCCTGGAAGCCATTCCACTGTGCCTCTAGATGAAGGTTTTCTCATCTGCATTTTCATTTCTTTTATTAGTATTTGTTTGTTTGTTTATTTGTTTGTTTTTTTCAAGACAGGGTTTCTGTGTAGGCCTGGCTGGGTCAGTGTTGTTCTGTAGACCAGGCTGGCCTCAACCTCAAGGGATCCACCTGTCTCCTGAGTGCTGGGATTAAAGGCGTGCGCCACCACTGCCCGCTCACGTTATCATTTCTTAAAGAAACGCTTCCCTGTCATTTAAAAGCTGGTGTGGATCAAATAGTATCATGAATAGAGTATGGTGGTACGTGATTGTCATCCCAGCTGCGTAGGAGGCTGAGATAAGAGCTTTCCTTAAACCCACAAGAAGTTTGAGGTTAAAAAAAGTTGCGGTCAGCCTGGATCCCCATCTCAAAACAAAAAAAAAAGTAGTGTAAGGTCTCACAGCAGTTCTCTGTAGCATCTCAGTTCTCCTAGCAAGTGAGAGATGCACTATGGCCTACTGTTCTCATGTCTCCTTCCCCTGCCTGTCAGGTGTACATGGACTGGTATGAGAAATTTCAGGACAGGCTCAACAAAAAGGTGGTGCTGCTGACAGGGGAGACCAGCACAGACCTGAAGCTTCTGGGCAAAGGCAACATCATCATCAGCACCCCTGAGAAGTGGGACATCCTCTCCAGGAGGTGGAAGCAGCGCAAGAACGTCCAGAACATAAACCTCTTCGTGGTGGATGAAGTCCACCTTATTGGGGGCGAGAATGGGGTATGATTGGCTTTGCAGCACAGAGGAGGGCTGGGACCCACCGGTTTTACTGGGCCTGAAGCCAGGGACGAGGGTCTCCACAAAGATTTCTGCCCATTGTCTTAATTCAAAGGGTAACCTGAGGTTTGTCTGCTTGCTTTTTTTTTTTTTTTTTTTGATAGAACTCTTAGAAAATAATGTTGCTTAGTAAAGGTCGTCCCTTTGGGGCATGGGAACCACAGACAGGAGAGCCTATGATTGGGGCTGGCAGAGGCGGTTCACAGAGGGAAGCTCAGGCAGAGAATGGGGAGCCTGCGCCTGGCATGACTCCTCCTTTTTTTCCCAGCCTGTCTTGGAAGTGATCTGCTCCCGGATGCGCTACATCTCCTCCCAGATTGAGCGACCCATTCGCATTGTGGCACTGAGCTCCTCACTCTCCAATGCCAAGGATGTGGCTCACTGGCTCGGCTGCAGTGCCACCTCCACCTTCAACTTCCACCCTAATGTGCGCCCTGTGCCTTTGGAACTGCATATCCAGGTAGGACCGTCTTTATTCCTCCATGACCTCAGGGGTCCCTGGCTATCCAGGTCTGGTGACCTCGGTGTCTGCCCCCTTGTCTCCAGGGCTTCAACATCAGCCACACACAGACGCGCCTGCTGTCGATGGCCAAGCCTGTGTACCATGCTATCACCAAGCACTCACCCAAGAAGCCGGTCATCGTTTTTGTCCCATCTCGCAAGCAGACCCGCCTCACTGCAATAGACATCCTCACTACCTGTGCAGCAGATATCCAGCGGCAGAGGTGGGTGTGGTCTAGTTTCTGGGATGGGTGGGTGCTTGCAGGTCGCGTGCAGTGAAGTTGCCCTTGTCCTGGATGTCCTGGCTGAGGGCAGGGACTAAGGCTGGGGCCCACCACAGACTGCAGTGCCTGACTCGTGCTTGTTCTTGTTCTTGTTCTGCCCAGGTTCTTGCACTGTACTGAGAAGGATCTGATCCCTTACCTGGAGAAGTTGAGTGACAGCACGCTCAAGGAAACACTGTTAAATGGGGTGGGCTACCTACATGAAGGGCTGAGCCCCATGGAGAGGCGCCTGGTAGAGCAGCTCTTCAGCTCAGGTAAGAAAACCTCAGAGCACCCAGAGCCGTGACAGTTGTGTGTATTAAACCTGAGCATGCAGATCCATTGTGCTAAGGAATAGTACTCACCTCACAATGCCAACAGACTACTGTGTGTTATCATAGAGTCCTCTAAAACACTTAGGATGTAATTGGGGCAGACGTTCCCTGCCTGCTAGATTAGAAAACAATCAGGCACATGAGCTGGTCCTGTTTCAGAACCTGGTTTTCTGGAGTTGTGAGTCATTGGCCAGTAGATTAGGTTCTGTATGGGGTAGAACTTAAGAGAAGGCTGTGGACTGTGATTCTCCTCTGGTTGGTGGCCTCTTGCCTGTTGTCCTTTGTTGACCTTCGGCATTTTATGCATTGTCTACTATTCTGGCACTGCATAACAAAGCCTTGGTATAGTTGCTCCTGCCAGAGTCGCTGTCAGTCTTTGACTCAGAACCAGCCTGGTTTAGATAGGCGGTTTTGCTGCCGTGGGCTGAACTCCACAGTTGAGTCAGTGTTAGCTTTCACCATCAGAGGGCCAATCCACCAGGCAGTGCTTTCCCTGGGCTTTGAGCTCTCTCGAATTGCTGTTTCTTCTAGGGTAGTCTCAGAGCAAAAGGTATCATAACTGCTCATTAGGCTCAGCCTTGTTTCCTAGACAGCCTCACGGTGAGCTCTGAAATGTAGCACAAGCTGCCAGTGGGGCCCTTGCCTTAGCTCTCCTCTCCCTTCCCTGCTCAGGGGCTATCCAGGTGGTGGTGGCTTCTCGAAGTCTCTGCTGGGGCATGAGTGTTGCTGCTCATCTCGTGATCATCATGGACACTCAGTACTACAATGGCAAGATCCATGCGTGAGTAGCTTGCTGCGGCCCCTCCCAGAACCAGTGTGAATCTGCAAATGCAAGAGTCCCACAGACTCTGTTAGTTTTGGGTCCCGGGACTTAGGCTGTGGTACTTCTCTCCAGCAGCCTGGAGAGGTCAGAGCTTACAGCCAGGAGGAAGGAGGCTGCTGTTGACCTGCTTTCCATGCTAGGAAAAGCGGATTGATTGAGGTTCCACCTTTGTCATGACAAAAAGTGCAAAGTCCAGTGTTTCTCAGAGCCTGAATAATTTTATTTCTTTCCCAAAAATGCAGGGTATTTTGAAATTGGTTTTGTGAGTGTAAAATGTCTGACTGAGTCTGGTTCTTCCTTTGGTTTTTAGATTAGTTTTTAATTTGTGAAATACACAGCCCTTATGTTTGACTTTAAGTTTGGCCTTTAGTAGGATGTTATTTTGCTTGTGGCCTCAGATAGGGTTCGTGTTTGTTGAGTAACACAGTCATGACTCTCTCTCACTTAGAAACTAAAATAATGTGTGGATAAGCAAGTGCAGTGAATTGCTAAGCACGCAGGTCTGTGAGCAGTTTTCTATAGTTCAGCCTTACCTCCTGGCCTTTGCATCCTCTGCCCCTGTGACTGAAGGCGAGGAGGCTTCCTGACCTGCTCCTCATCTCTCTCCTGCCCAGCTATGTAGATTACCCAATCTACGATGTGCTTCAGATGGTGGGCCATGCCAACCGCCCCCTGCAGGATGATGAGGGCCGCTGCGTCATCATGTGCCAGGGCTCTAAAAAGGTCAGTTACGGGAAATTATGATCCTTTGAACAGACTCTTGAATCTTTTTTTTTTTTACCCAGACAGGGTTTCTCTGTGTAGCCTTGGCTGTCCTTCGTAGACCAGGCTGACCTCTAACTCACAGAGATTCGCCTGCCTCTGCCTCCCCGAGTGCTGAGATTACAGGCATGTGCTACCACACTTGGCAAATCTTTTTTCTTTTTAATGTCTTTAATAAACTTCACTCCTTTCCATGGAACCACGCAGAGCTTTGCTCCTCGGTTTTGCGTTTGCACTTGACTCATGTTATTGCCCGTGTCTTCTGCCCACCTCTTCCCTTCCTGCTCGCCCTGCTTACTTCTTCTCTAGCTCTGTGGCTCGGCGTGTCCCATTCCTGCTTTGTATTATGTGATACTGTTTTCTAAGTGTTTCTTCTCTTTGACCATTATATGTATATCCCACAGAGGCCATTTCCTGTTGGATTGCCCTTGACACTTAATTACCATGTTGTCGTTGATTTTTTTTTTTTTTTTTTTTGGTTTTTCGAGACAGGGTTTCTCTGTGTATCCTTGGCTGTCCTAGAATCACTTTGTAGTCCAGGCTGGCCTTGAACTCACAGCGATCCGCCTGCCTCTGCCTCCCGAGTGCTGGGATTAAAGGCGTGCGCCACCACCACCCGGCTCGTTGATTCTTTATTAATGCCACCTCTTCCCCTAATCCACAGGATTTTTTCAAAAAATTCTTATATGAGCCATTGCCAGTAGAGTCTCACCTGGACCACTGTATGCATGACCACTTCAATGCTGAGATTGTCACCAAGACCATTGAGAACAAGCAGGATGCCGTGGACTACCTCACCTGGACCTTTCTGTATCGCCGAATGACACAGAATCCCAATTACTACAACCTGCAGGGTCAGTGAACTCAAGAGTACACACTGCCTTTGAAGGTTCTCACGGCCCTTGCTAGGCGGTACCCTGAGACTCCCCTCTCCATCCCCCCAGGCATATCCCATCGCCATTTGTCTGACCATTTGTCAGAGTTGGTGGAGCAGACCCTCAGTGACCTGGAACAGTCCAAGTGCATCAGCATTGAGGATGAGATGGACGTGGCCCCTCTGAACCTGGGCATGATTGCTGCCTACTATTACATAAACTACACCACCATCGGTGAGGACTGGTGCATTGCTTCTAGGGGCTGTTGGGATGACATGTGATCACCAGTATTTGTCCAAGGAAAACAGTTAGCCCAGGCAGTGATTCTTGTTACTCTGTTCTCCCCTGCCACTGGCTCTTCTCACATTCTCCTATTTTCTTTTTCTTTTTTTTTTTTCCATTTTTTGAGACAGGGTTTCTCTGTGTAGCCTTGGCTGTCCTAGACTCGCTTTGAAGACCAGGCTGGCCTCGAACTCACAGTGATCCGCCTGCCTCTGCCTCCCGAGTGCTGGGATTAAAGATGTGCACCACCACGCCCGGCTACATTCTCCTATTTTCTTTCAGAGCTCTTCAGCATGTCTCTGAATGCCAAAACCAAGGTCCGAGGACTTATTGAGATTATTTCTAATGCGGCAGAGTATGAGAACATTCCAATCAGACATCATGAAGACAACCTGCTGCGCCAGGTGAGGGCACTTGCTTTAGAAGACCATTCAGGAGTGAAAATTTGGCCTGTTTGCACATGGCTTCCTGTCACCTCTCTCACTCTTATTATACATCCTTCCACACTTACAATTCTCCATCCTTCCATCTACAGTCTGGCTGGGCCACATGGTGTGTTTGGCCTGAACAGTTCTCAGGTAGTATCCTCAGTTTATCATGGCTCTTTTTCTTTCACATTCTAGTTGGCTCAGAAGGTCCCCCACAAGCTGAATAACCCCAAGTTCAATGATCCACATGTGAAGACCAACCTGCTACTGCAGGCTCACCTGTCCCGCATGCAGCTGAGTGCTGAATTACAGTCAGACACAGAGGAGATCCTCAGTAAGGTAGTGTGCATGGGTTTGGAGGTCCACTGGCTGTGGGGGCCTCCTAAGGCTGGGCTCCCAGCTTACTTGCTCTTATATTCCCTCTTCATGCAGGCAATCCGGCTCATTCAGGCCTGTGTGGATGTACTCTCTAGCAACGGGTGGCTCAGTCCTGCTCTGGCAGCCATGGAATTGGCTCAGATGGTCACCCAAGCCATGTGGTCTAAGGACTCTTACCTGAAGCAGTTGCCACACTTCACCTCAGAGCATATCAAACGCTGCACAGATAAGGTAAGCTAAGAGTGTTGGCTGATGAGCCTGAGAACAGAAGTCCTAATCTGTAGGTGGATTGTGGGTGGCAAGTATTAGCAGGGGAAACTGGTTGCTTTGAAGGATTCCATCTGAACTGGGATGCTGAAAGGGGCCAAAAGTGGTCTGCATTCTTTCTAAAGCTGCTTTTCGATGACATGGCGGTGTGGGATAAGATGGACAGTTCTTTGGAGCTAGTGTTACTTGCTTGTGGCTTGTGCTCTTCTCCCCTGACCTTTACACACTCGTTGTAGGGAGTGGAGAGTGTTTTTGACATCATGGAAATGGAAGATGAAGAACGGAATGCGTTGCTTCAGTTGACTGACAGCCAGATTGCGGATGTGGCCCGCTTCTGTAACCGCTACCCGAATATTGAACTGTCCTACGAAGTGGTGGATAAAGACAGCATTCGCAGGTGAGCCAGCAAGTGCCAGGAGCCTTGCCCTGGGGTCTCTGACCACAACCATAGTGCTCATATATTATTTTGTTTTTACCAGTGGTGGGCCAGTTGTGGTGCTAGTGCAACTGGAGCGAGAGGAGGAAGTCACAGGCCCTGTTATTGCACCTCTCTTCCCACAGGTATGTCCTAGCCACTGGCTCTACCTGCTCATGGCTAGGTCTTGGGTCAGGGTACATTTCTCACCAGGGGATAGTAGTCTAGGAGGAGTGAACTCACAAGGCTGAGTACTAGTCTTGGGACTATGAATTATTTTCCTTTTTGTTTTTAAACAATTTAGATAGCTGGTCATTGTTAACATCAGTGTTAATATCTAACTTTTAAGATATATTTATCTATAAATGGCTCCAGGACACTTGAACTTTTCTAGTTGGTCTTTCCGCAATTACATTTCACTCTGGTTCTAGTAGCATGTTTATTTTTAAATCAAAAGAAAGGAAATCTAATCTGCTTTATGTGGGAGAATTGAGGGTTGGGCACAGATGCTGTGTAAGCTTCAGGTCCTTCTATAGACAAGTTACTCAGGTTTCTAGGAAAGTGCCAGTGGGGCACATGGGCTCTCCTGGGCCACAAAGAGGGCTCCTCCAGAGAGACAAGATGTTGGAAGAGGCCCACAGGCTTGCTTTGTATTCTCTCCGTTGCAGGTCCATCTCCACGTTAGGATTTTTCAGTTAACTTGCCTTGCAACTAAGTTTCTTAAGAACTTGAAGTTCCTATGCCCCAAGGCTAAATCTCTAATAATGTATCTTAGGTTCAGGGACAAGCATTAAATAAAAAAGGTGCCTTGGGCTAGAACTGAAAATTTGGTCCATCTGCGTACTTGAAGACAAAGCCCTTTGGGGACATCTTTAGAGTGCTTTTATAACCCTAAAGTCTATCAAGTTGTGTTTCAGGAGCTTTGAGTTCTGTCCCTAATTCATAACCACTCACAGTTAGTTACTTGTGGCCATCAAGTTTTACACGCTCAAGTTGTTGGTTTTTGGTTCCTGTAGAAACGTGAAGAGGGCTGGTGGGTTGTGATTGGAGACGCCAAGTCAAACAGCCTCATCTCCATCAAGAGGCTGACCCTGCAGCAGAAAGCCAAGGTGAGTGTGTGCAAGACCCCACATCTATCCCTAAAGCTGGACAGCAGGATTGCTTCCTCCCAGGCGCCCACTAACCTCAGTGACTTCTGTCTGTTCTCTCTAGGTGAAGCTAGACTTTGTGGCCCCAGCCACAGGTGGCCACAACTACACCCTGTACTTCATGAGTGACGCTTATATGGGATGTGACCAGGAGTATAAATTCAGTGTGGATGTGAAGGAAGCTGAGACAGACAGTGATTCAGATTGAGCCTAAGGCATTCTCTCATGTGTACGGGCACAGAACTGAAAACAGTAATGCGGACAGTTGAGGGGGAACTGGTTTTGAAGACCAGGTCTGTCAGCCTGAGGTCTGGCCATTTTGTCTGGCTGCTGCTGTCCCCAGTCCATGTCCAGTTACTTCCCCACTTTGGACCTACCTTGCTTTTTAAGTTCAGGGTCCAGTATTTTCAAGTGTCATGTCAAGTATGAACTGTGTATAGTTGGAGGCATGCTTTTTGTAGTTCCTGGAGTCAGACATTCTAATAAATAATTTGGAGAAACCGTATGTCCTTAACAGTGATACTAAATTTTCTTCAACCAAATGTCTTGGCCAGAAAAACCCTATGAGCACTGAACCTTCCTATCGAGTACAGAGGACAAACTTGCCCTCTACTTGGGTTTTGTCTGAAGGACAAACTCCTCTCATCTAATAATCTCAGCCTCAGCTGGGCGTGGTGGCGCACGCCTTTAATCCCAGCACTCGGGAGGCAGAGGCAGGTGGATCGCTGTGAGTTTGAGGCCAGCCTGGTCTACAAATCAAGTCCAGGACAGCCAAGATAACATAGAGAAACTCCATCTTGAAAAACAAACCAAAATAATAATAATCTCAACCTCCTTTATAGATGTTGCTGAGTGGTGGCAAAGTAAGTAGCATGGCAGCAGGGACTGACTCTGTCTGCCAGAGACCAGTAGGTAGGGCCTCTCATGATCTGTGTTCTGAAATTGTGTAGCCTTCCTCACAGAAGTAGGGTGGTTGAGATGCACTCAGGTAGGTATGACTCTTTAATGTCCCTTTAAATGTCCTATCACAATCTCAGACATACTACTTCAGATGTTTGCTTTCTGTTCTTTAGGAACAGCAGTTTCAAATGATGGTCTCAAGACACCTTTGCCCTTCAGAAAACTAAGAGCAGAGCCCCAGAAGCTTTTATTGCCGAGGTTATATTCACTGATACTTGTTATATTAAAAATTAAGGCAGGTCATTTCAAAACAACTTCATTAACATATTCTAGGAAAAATAAATTCTGGGAGAAGAGTAGCATGGTACAGTGTTGCAATCACTTTCCATCTGGCTTAACAGAAACCAGTTAGGAACTTTAGCCACTTCTGTGCTAAGTCTGTTGTGTGGTTGAGCTGAAGCATGTCAACTTCAGAGTTGGGAAAGAAGAGTTTTCCAGTAACCGTGGCTCTCCTTTGATACTGTGGGAAGTGTGTGTGGAAGTTTCCTTAAGGCAGTGTGGCTCTACAGCTGCAGTCATGCATTTTGTACTACTAGACCCACTGCCCCATCTTAGAGTTACTCTCTGAATGGCTTTATGACATCAGTACACTGGTCGTTTAGAGAATGACCCACAACATTCCACATATCTCAAGATATCCATACATTTGCTAATTTCATCACCACTTAAGTTTGTTGCAACACAAGTTTTCAGAAATTCTGTCTTTTAAACATTTACCATTAGCAGCAAACACTATCAATGAAAGGTTTAGTATGTTCATTTTTTAGAAACACAGCTAAAAGCCAGGTGTGGTGCATGCCTGTAATCCTAGCACTCACAGAGGTAGAGGCAGGTGCATCTCTGTGAATAGAGGCCAGCCTGGTCTACAGAGCAAGTCCAGGACAGCCCAGGCTACACAGAGAAACCCTATTTAAAAAGCTAAGTAGCCAAGCCTAGATGCTGTAATATTCTAGTTCTGGGGGGAAATGGCATGCCATGAGCAGCTAACTTGGCTTCCAACAACTATCCAGTTGTTTTCCAAGACTGCCTTACTTTTTTGCAGAGACTGAATAGAATTTTCTCATTTGTCAGTATCAGAAGTGTTCTTAGGGGTCGGTGTTTAATATCGTTAGTCATCTTTCTTGTCTGAGTGAAGCTGGCTCCATTCCCACTATAGGCACAAGATAGTGAAGACAGATGGCTATTTAATGGTGCCATTCCTCCAGTGTGTTGACCCTGAAAGGGTCCTGAGACTCTCAGGGATCTGCAGATCAGTGTAGCCGCCACCTCTCTGGATTCTGTCTCCACTGTCTTTCAAGAAATTTAAGGTCACAATTGTAGTGTAAAAAATTAAGTGGGTGCTCCAGCTTTGGAGAGAGCTCTCATATTCCCAAACCGATAAAACATTTCTCAGTTTTCCTAGTCAGCACTCTTTTAGATGGCTTATTAGGCACCTTACTCTCTGGGCTGAAAACCGCCACAGATTTGGCAGCATGTACACATGCTATTTATTATCTGTGTGTGTTGAGGCAGTCTCTGTCTTCTTAGCTGTGCTAGAGCTCACTTTGTAGATCAGTCTGCTTCTTGAGTCTGGTTAATAAGGTATGCAGCACCACACAAGCCTGCTGTTGACATTTAGAGGGCCACAAGCTATTGTGTTAATGTTTTCTGTCCCTTACTAAAAACCAATTCTCTCTCTAGGGCAGTTTGTTTCTTTTCATATCCTCAGTTGCCACCACAGTATGATGTCTCAAGACATTTAGGGGGTGAAATCCTTCAGTTTTGAGTGTCTTTGTTTTTTGAGTAAGGGTCCCTTATCCCAGGCTAGCTTCAAACTTGCTATGTAACCAATGATAACCTGCTTCCGATCACCCTGTCTTTGGTGACTGAGTGCTAGGAAGACACTATAGCTGGCTTGCATGTCTTACATGCAAGGACTTCTGTAAAAATTGCAAAGGTGGGGACTGGAGAGATGGCGCAATGGTTAAGAGCACAGACTGCTCTTCCAGAGGTCCTGAGTTCGATTCCGGCCGACCGCATGGTGACTCACAATCATCTATAATGTGATCTGATGCCCTCTTCTGGCCGGCAGGTGTACATGTAGGCATAGCACTGTATACATAATAAATTTTTGTTTAAACATTGCAAAAGTAGAACCCATTCCAACAGCGGCATTATAAGAAATGATAAATGATCTTATTTATAAAACAGGAAATGGAGCACAGATGGATTATTTCTATAAAGCTGTTTCAGAAAGCTCTTAAACACACTCATTCTCCTATATACATAGTGATTATAAATACTGTATTTATCTACCAAATTTAACACCATGCTCCAAATCAAGCAAACTTTGTAGTACAACATACTGCTGTTCCATGTCTCTGTCCCATGGCTCCCTCACACCAAGCAAGGGAAACAGTGAATGGTCCTGTGTCTTCTACACAGGTCAAGGATGCTTCAGATCTTGGTGACTAGGAAAGTCTTAGCACATTTTCTGTGGGAATCAAAACTCCCAAGTCCAGCTACAGCTCAGAGGCCTGCAGGCTGGTGATGATACTCCCAGAAGGCCACCTCTCCATCATCACTGCAAGAGGCCAGGAGCCCTGGCTCCTTGGGATTCCAAGCTACACAGTTGACATCCTGGGTATGGGCCTGACGCAGATGGGCTGTCAGAGAGAAGGTGGGCTGCTGTGGATCTGAGCCTGGATCCTCCTCAAACACTCGGATGGCATCATCTCCACAAGCTGTAGCCAGGGCTCCTGTCAGCTGACACCTGAGAGGAATATACATGTCAGTGGATAAGCAGATGACTCCAACCTGGCAAATTCAGGAGAGGTGTTCCACAGTCTCAGGCCTCAGCTAAGTGTCTCTCAGAAAAGCTTCCTCACTAAGACCCATCACATCAACAAAGGCCCTCCTAGTCCTTGGGTGTTCCCACCTGGCTGTCCAAAGACAGATGAAACCAAATCACTTTTCCTGCTTGGCATAAGCAGCTGCTCTTGTCACAGCATCCTTAGCCTCCTTTTAACACTGACATTGACAAGTTTTACCATTAACTTAGTCTCTTTTTAAAGTCAGGACCTTTAAGCACTGAATATTTCCCCCCTTTGCCCATCACTGTATAAAACTTTTGAGCCATAGCCAGGTGTGGTGGCCCACGCCATTAATCCCAGCACTTGAGAGGCAGAGGCAGATGGATCTCTGAGTTTAAGTACAGCCTGGTCTAAAAAGTGAGTCCAGGAAACAACACAAAACAAAGTGAATCCAAGACAACCAAAGCTACATAGAGAAACCCTGTCTCGAAAAACCAAAACACAAAACCAACAACAAAAAATCCTTTTGAACCTGGAATGTGTAACTGCCTATTTCACTTAGTAAATTATAAAACCAACAAAAATTCCAATTGTCTAGCAATGAATGTTTGAGACATTTATTTATGTATTTAGGTTTTCAAGACAGGGTTTCTCTGTGTAGCCCTGACTGTCCTGGAGCTCTGCCTCTGAGAAGTTTACTATTTGTTTTGGTTTTTCAAAACAGGATTTCTCTTGTAGTCCTAGCCTCACTTTGTAAACCAGGCTGGCCTTGAACTCACAGAGATCTGCCTGCCTCTGTCTCCCAAATTCTGGGATTATAGGCATGCACAACCATGCCCGGCATAAGTTTATTTTTTTGAGTTTTTTCTTTGCTATTATAAATGTATTGGGGCTAGAGAGTTGGCTCAGTGGTTAAGAGCACCGTCTGCTCTTCCAAAGGTCCCGGGTTCAATTCCCAGCACCCACATGGCAGCTCACAACCGTCTGTAACTCCAAGATCTGACACCCTCACAACAATGTACATAAATTTAAAACTTAAATAAAAATATTAAATAAATAAATAAATGTATTGGTGTTTTTGCCTACATGTATATCTGTGTGCCATATGTGTATAGTGCCCACTGAGGCTGAAAAAGGTGTCAGACTCTCTGGAACTGGAGTTACAGATGGTTGTTAGCTGCCATGTAGATCAACTTCTTACTCTTGCAACCAGCCAGTTATAAGCCAGGCCTAAACTGAAGAAATGCAGAGCAGCCCAGGTTATGCCATCTAGGATCGCTGCTGTGGGGATGGGGATGGGGTTGAGGTCTTACCAAGCAACGTCGTAAATGGTCCTGGTGTGGAAGCCTGACAAAGTGCAGACACACTTCCAGCTGGGGTCAGAGCCACTGCATGCCACCCCTGTGTGATAGATTTTTCTTAAGCCCATGGCATTCTATGTCCTGGACACCTCTACTATTGTAAAGGAAAACCTTGGCCCAACTGTGTTGCCACCCTCCTTATCTGGCTTACACACTGTAGCCACCCAAAAATTCTGAGAAGGAAGCATTTCTGTTCCACTGCAGGCTGTATCTAACCAGTAAAGCTGTCTTTTAAGGCTACCCACTAGCCAACCCAACCAACTGTAAGGCTCCCTCAAGGGATCCCCTTCTTCACATTCTGTTTATAGACATTCCCACCACCAGCCAGCTCACGCTGCTGGGTTTTCTTTCTGTTTTTGTTTGAATCAGAGTCCCACTATAGAGCTCTGGCTGTCCTGAACTCACCATGGAGATCAGGCTGGCCTTAGAGATTCTGCTGCCTTAGGTCTCCAATTAAAGTCATGCATTACTATGTCCAGCCTTTCTTTTTTCCTAATTTTTAAAAAGATTTATTTATTATTTATACAATATTCTGCCCACATGACAGAAGAGGGCACCAGATCTCATGATAGATGGTTGTGAGCCACCATGTGGTTGCTGGGAATTGAACTCAGGACCTCTGGAAGAGCAGTCAGTGCTCTTGGCCTCTGAGCCATCTCTCCAGCCTCTCTGATTTTTTTTTTTATAAGATTTATTTTATGTATATGAGTACTCTACCTGCATGTACACCTGCACACCAGAAGAGGGTACCAGATGTCATTATAGATGGTTATGAGCCACCATGTGGTTGCTGGGAATTGAACTCAGGACCTCTGGAAGAACAACCAGTGCTCTTAACCACTAGGCCATCTCTCCAGCCCCCTTTTCCTGATTTTTAGAGACAGGATTTCTCTGTGTAGCCCTGGCTGGCCTCGAACCCAGAGATCTGCCTGTCTGTGCCTCCTGAGTCCTGTGATTAAAGGCGTGTACCACTAACACTTGGAAGTCTTTTTGTGAAGGGAGGGGGGTTTGCTGCTGGACTTCCAACTGGGAATTCTTGTGTTACGTTCTCCAGTTAACACTGTTACATGCCATCTTCAAATCTGATTGGAAGGTCTTGTCTTACAAAGCTATCCATATCTTTCGTGCTTCTCTAGAAACCTGTGACAAACTGAATTCAATTTGTGATTCATGGCAGACTATATCTTGGCAAACTACAAAACTCTTAAGGAAAGGAGTCTCCTTTAACTCCTAGCCCCCTACCTTGTTCATTGCCTGGTAGATACTGGCGCCAGATGCGCACAGTGCGGTCATCACTACAAGATGCCAGACGCTGGCCACTGGGATCAAAGGCCAAGCTCCATACAGTGGACTCATGACCTTCAAGGGTAGCACAGCAGACCCAGTCATCCCCTTCTTCCTGGTACAGCTTCACTGTGTCATCATAGCTGGCAGAAGCCAAAAGCTGAAAGAGTGAGAAAGGACACGCAGCATTTGTCTGTACTGTCTAGGAGGTAAGCACGGTTCCAGTATCAAATGCTGTCAGGGCAGGACAGTCCCAGGGATCCCTATGAATGGGAAGGTGATGGTAAAGAGTGCAGGCAGGACGGGCACAAGTCTCCACATCAGAGTTCTTTTCTACCTTGTCTGACTTTTCGTTGGTTGCTTTTGGTTTTTGGAGACAGAGTTTCTCTATTTCGCCTCTGCTGTATTGGACTCTTGTAGACCAGGCTGTCCTGGAATTCATAGAGATCTGCCTGTCTCTCCCGAGCCCTGAGATTACAGGTGTGCGACACTGCGCCTGGCTCCTTGTCTGACTCTTACCTCTTGGGTTGGGTGCCAAACCACATGCTTAACATCCTGTGTATGAGAGTTGAGGACACTGACACATTCGTACTCATCCTCTTCATCAACTGGGGGGACAAAATAAAGCACCAAAGAGGTGACCCTGTTGGGGAGAAAGCTTCTAGCCAGTGAACGGGTTTCCACCGTACCCAGAGGCACCCGGACTCACCTTCCCAGACCCACACACTCTTATCTCTGCTGCAGGTAGCCAAGAGGTTGCCAGATGGGGCCCAAGCCACTGATTTGACCTCATTTTCATGACCCTCAAGAGTGGTTACACACTGGAAAGGGAAAAAGATCGTGAATTAATGGCATCTGAGTCCTAGGTTTAAAAAAAAAAAAAAAAAAAGCCAGGGGTGGTAGTGCATGCCTGTAATCTTAGCACTCTGAGAAGCAGAGGTAGGCAGATCTCTGTGAGTTCCAGGATGGCCAAGGCTACACAGAGAAACCCTGTCTTGAAAACCAAAAAACGAGTACTCAGTCCTAGTGAAATATTTAAGATAACAATTTTGCTGTTTGAAACAGGGTCTCATTCTATAGCCCAGATTACCTTGGTAGACTTGTGGCAATCCTCCTGCTTCAGTGTCCCAAATGCTGGGAGTTCTTTTTTTTAAAAAAAAATACTTATTTATTTATTATGTATAGAGTGCTCTGTCTGCATGTACACCTGCAGGCCAGAAGAGGGCATTAGATCACATTATAGATGGTTGTGAGCAACTATGTGGTTGCTGGGAAATGAACTCAGTACCTATGGAAAAGCAGGCAGTGCTCTTAACATCTGAGCCATCTCTCCAGCCCTCAGCTACCATTTCTACAGTGTAAAAATTATACACTAATTATGAGGCTCATAATTATGTACCTCATAAGCCCAACTGGTACAGGCTGACCAAACCCTGGGGGTGCAAACAGGTAACAAATCTGCTCCCATTCAGCCTGGTTACCTCAAAATCATCCTGGTTCTTCTTCCAAATGCAAGTGGTAGCATCAAAGCTGGCAGAGGCCAGGTAATTTCCACAAGGGGACCAGGCCACTTTCCTAACGGTGCGCTGATGGCCTTCAGAAAGGACAGACTTGCAAATCCAGCTGTCACCTACAGGCAGAGAACAGGCTCTGGAGCACCATCAATGCCATTCAATAACTGGTACTAAAAGTGGGACCCTGTTGCGGGGACAAACTCAATCACTATCACAAGGATGCAATCTACTACTTCCCCTGGAAGGGATCCTAACACAGTCAAACTGCTCCTCAGAGTACTTTGCTCATTTTTCTGCCTCAGCAAATATCCCAGTTACCGCAACAATCCCGGACTGTCTGTTGACGCTTTCACCCTCCTTCCCCCGACAAATCCTTTTCAGACTAGCGTCTTCCTCGGCCCCAGGATCATAAAGCCAAGCCAGGCCTTACCCTCGGAGCCCCAGATGCGGATTTTACGGTCGCCGCCGCACGAGGCCAACAGGGTCCCCGTGGGGTTCCAGGCCAGGAACCAGCAGCGGGAGTCCGGGTGCGCCGAGACACGGCTCTGCAGCACCAGCGAATCCTTCATGGCAGCGGCCTCAGGGTGAGGAAGGAAGACGCCGAGAGAAGCAACGCGCGGTACGCAGTGGCCACTAAAGGACCCCGCGGCCGCCAGATGCAGCTTCGGCCGGAGGGGTAGTTTTGGGAACTGAAGCGCCCTCTGTTGAGACCGCGCGGCCTTCTGGGACTTGTAGTCACGTCTCTCATCCTCCGCAATGTGAAGCCTCGCGGGACAGTCCGGAACTACCAGTCCCCCGATGCCCTGCGCTAGAACAGGAGGCGCGCGCACACAGTGACGCGCTCGGAGGGCAGGGCGATGAGCCGGAGGAGGAGGAGGCCAGGGTAGGGTGGGGTTGGAGGAAGCCGGAAGTACATCGGCCCGGGTCGGTCTGGGCGTTGCGGGTTTGGGGCCTGGGATCGCTTGGCCCGGGCAGCTTAGAAGCCTGTGACCGGGCGGAGCGGCGTCATCCCAGCCCTGAGGCCTGCTGACCGGTGAGGAGTAGGGATTAGAGTAGGGAGGGTCACTGTGGCTTAGGTCGCAACCTCAAAGTGCGGATTCCGGATCCCGGCGGCCCAGCCGCATCCTCCGCCCCTCAGCACCTCTCTGTCCAATAACCCGGGTCCAAGTCTCCTCCTGCCCCCACGCCAGTAGCCGACCCCTGGTACTCCGCCCGTTCATCCTGGCATGTCCACAGCCTACCTAGTAGCCTGCCCTCTCCGAGTCCTAGTCCAGCACCCCTCATCCAGAGCCCTTGGTCCCCGCCCCCCGAATACCCGCAGTCCCTTGGTCTGTGCTCAGCCCTGGGTCCCACCCCGCAGTCCCTGGTGCGGGCCCTGACAGCTCCGGTCCAGCCGCCCATTGCGTTGCTCTCCACCCGGGACAGATAGGCTCTGTGCGCCCCGCTGAGGTCGGCGGCCACCAGCAGCGACCGCAGAGCTACACGGGCGGCCCCGGGCATGTACGCCCCTGGAGGCGCAGGGATGCCGGGAGGGCGCCGGCGGAGAAGCCCGGGAAGCAGCGCTCTGCCCAAGCAGCCGGAGCGGAGCCTGGCTTCGGCCCTGCCTGGCGCCCTGTCTATCACGGCGCTGTGCACTGCCCTCGCGGAGCCCGCTTGGTTGCACATCCACGGAGGCACCTGTTCCCGCCAGGAGCTAGGGGTCTCGGACGTGCTGGGCTACGTGCACCCGGATCTGCTGAAAGGTGAGGGCCGATGAGCTTCTGCTCTCCCGGTTTGAGGGGTGGTGCAGGACGGATAAGCGTCTGGCTGAAGCATAGATAACCAGAGGCATTCATTTGTTAAAAGAAACAGCTCCCATTCTTGCTTGGTGTCCATCCCCACCAGGTGGCTCTGTTTGGGGGTCTAGCCCCACATTAATTCTGATGTTATTCAGCCGAGCACCTATTCCTCGGTCATGCTAATCCAAACCGCTGCTATTTTAGGTTTACTGCCAGAGGAAAGACACTTTACAGGTAGAAGAAATAAAGGTGTTAGGTATCAAACAGACCTATGAGATACAGAAAAGTTGTTTGGGGCAGCCTGACTGATGGAGAAAACAGAGCAGTAATGTGATTAATTGTAAAAGATATCTTGGTGTTCTCTGATAATTGGACTTACAGTAGCAGGAACGTGTGGCATCCCAGGCCGTCAGATATCTGTTCCATTGCCACACTCAACAGCTGGAATTTGGTTTTCCATGCCCTTACAAGTATGCCTGACCTAGAGGTTGCTTTATTCATCAACGGATTTCCCAGACCAGCAGGCGGAAGAAAGCATCTGTTCTGTTTATTGGGTGAAATAGGAGTCCCGAACTTAGAGGAGGGCCTGACTCAGGGGCCTCATAGCTTCTCCATTTCTAGGATTGAGGATACAGTCTGTGTGGTGTGAAAGCAGCACTGTACTTCCTGATCTTTAACCTAAAAATGGTCAGTTGGCCCCAGGTGGTCACATCTAGCTGCTCTCAGGTCCTTTAAACTATTATCAGACGTTCTCACATTTCTTCTTTGCCTCTCTTTGGTTCTGGTACATTCCTCTTAGATATGAGCAAGGTGTCTCATGAAGGGCTCAGGCCCTGGGGTGTGGTGAAAATGTTAGTGTCTCCCTCTGTATTGAAATAAAAACACTGTCGTAGGTCTAAGTTGGAAAGCCTTAGTGTTGTCACTAAGTCACCTAGTGTTGTCTTTCTTGGTTGAGTTCTCTCAACAGTTCGCTTCTCCTTGCACATTTGCACATTCAGAGCTTTAGGATGATTTCTAGAGAACAGTATGAAGGCTTCTAATTTGAGATATTTTTTAATTAAATGTTTTATTAATTTATTCTTGTTACAGCTCAATGGTTATCCCGTCCCTTGTATCCTCCCATTCTTCCCTCCCTCCCATTTTCCCCTTATTCCCCTCCCCTATGATTGTTCCTGAGGGGGACTACCTCCCCCTGTATATGCTCATAGGGTATCAAGTCTCTTCTTGGTAACCTGCTATCCTTCCTCTGAGTGCCACCAGGTCTCCCCCTCCAGGGGACATGGTCAAATATGAGGCACCAGAGTTAGTCATATCCCACTCTCCACTCAAGTGTGGAGAATGTTCTGTCCATTGGCTAGATCTGGGTAGGGGTTTAAAGTTTACTGCCTGTATTGTCCTTGGCTGGTGCCTTAGTTTGAGTGGGACCCCTGGGCCCAAATCTGCCTTTCATAATGTTCTACTTGTAGGCTAATTTGAGATATTTTTTACCCTCTTCCTGAGTTTGGCTCTCTAAGACCAAGACTATACACTGGGTGGTGGCCTCCTGATAGGCAGCTTTTTGTTAGTGTATACCTGATGGCACAGAAGCTGTGAAGTTGAGATCCGAATGCTTTTCCATTTCTCTGCACTCGCCTTCATTCGGGCCTTTTTCATTTGACGCTGTAGTGTTTCTGTTTTCCTTTGCACGTCATTCATGGGGTAGGAGGGTCATAACATTCAAATGATGGAGAGGAGGCAAGCTGGTCTTACATCCTTGTTTCAGAGATCCAGGAAGACAAGTGAGCGAGCTCCCCAGGCTTGCCCTCCTGACACTGCCTCCCATCAACTGATGCCAGAATAAAATGGTCCTTAGTTAAGTTTATATCCTGTTTCACTTGAGCTGTTGTAAAGAAGGATCTCGTGATACCCTGCCTTGGTGTACATCCCTGCCAAAGGCATGTTAAAATAAAATTCAGTTCTTAATGCAAGTTGTCTTACCTTTTACATTGTGTTTGCCTCACATTTAGAGCTCTTTGCTTTTGTGTGGTTTGCCTGCTCTGCCCATCTCCTTGACCATTATAAGCCAGGATCACTTGGCTCCTGTCTATAAATAGGAACATTGGCAGTTGGGCCTTGTGAGCCGTTACAGAAAGCAAGAATCTGTTCCTTTGGCACATCTCTTCTTCTGTGTTTTGTGGTGCCTGGTGGACCTCAGGCCTGTAGTATCCTGTGGGGATGCTGGTTTTTAGTTCAGTCCCAGGAAGGAACACAGCTGGGCTGGGCAAATAAGGATGCTTGCAGAGGGAAACACCCCCTGCCAGGTCTCTGCAGTAACATAGTAAGGTGGGCCAGAAGGCTCGAAGCAAGCCTGTGCACCACGCATGGTGATGAGCACACTTCACATTTGCCTCTATTTCATCCTTATTTACAAAGGCCCCAGTTTAGGGAATCCACTTAGAGACACAGTGGACCCAAGTAGTGACTTAAAAGTCCACACTCTTACTACTGTCACACCTTAGTGCCCTCTGAGTTTGTTTTGTTTCGTTTTCCTTTCTGTTAGAGCTATCTTCAATTTACTATTTACGTTCTAATTGGGTTTTGTCTGTTGTTATTGTTTTGGGTTTTGTTTGTTTGCTTTTATTAGGGGTGAGGGAATGCACACACACTACAAGGGGCACACAAAGAAAGCAGCTTGGGAAGCCGCAGCCTCTCGGGTTGGGTTTTTATCACAAGCCTAGCCAGAGCTGTGCTGTTTAGCCCCCACACTGCCTCTCAGGTTTCAGGCTGGACTTGGTGAACCTGAGGCAGAGCCACCCACCCTTGCAATGTGACCAGATCCATGAAGCCTTTAGCAAATGCCAGCTCAACAGATTCTGTTCTGAATCCTCTCACTAAGCCCAGAGAAGGTTAGACATGCCCAGGCTTTTGGTGTCTGGAACAGAGACTCTGAAAGCCCTTTACCTCTCTAGTGTAGCTAGCAAAAGGCAGCCCCAACCACCAGCTTCCACAAGCAGTTCTGGAGAATGAGGAAGTTGGGGATTAGATGTCAAATGTCTCAGGATTGACAACAGCCCCTGGAGGACCAAGGATCTTCCAGGGAGGGCTTGTGCACCTGATGGGTGGTGACAGATACAGCTGCTACTGCCAGGCCCTTGGAGAAAGTTCCCCCGGTAGCTTCGCTGGCACCTTTGTAAGGTCACCCATATGGTCACTACGGCACCCTGTTGTGGTCTGTGTCAAGTTTGGCTGAAAGCCAAGAGTTTCAGTGAAGGCATGCAAAGCTGGGGAGAAGGTGCTCAGAGGGGCTGGGGCAGTAGGGATTCCTCCAGCCCACAGGAACGCCTGTGAAGGGGGAGGAAGGGAAGAACAGCAGGGAGCTGGTCTGAAACCACTTTAGCTTTGAAGCCTTCAGCACACATGGGCCAGGAGGGCGTCAGCCACTGACAGGTAGACACGGAAGAGCTGGAGCGTTCAAAACATCCAGCCCCGTGACTCACCAATGACCTTGGTCAAAGTCAGCTGCTTAGGATCTTATTACATAGCAGCTGCCTTCTTCCCTGATGACTAGAAGGGACAGTCAAGCAGTGTTTACCAAAATAAACAGGCCAGAACACAACTGGAGGGAAGGCTAGGATATGCTGTGTGTCTGGAATGTAGTGTACCAAATCACTGGCTCAAGTGTAAAGTGAAGCTCCTGCCCCACATGGCCTTTGTCAGCTACCTACCTACCTAGCCTTTGGGGACTTTTGTGTCTCTGGAAGGCCTCTTGGGGAAAGGAGTGCTGTTTGCCCTCGCTACCATACTGGTATTTTAAGAAAGAAAGTTGGAGACTTTAAGATCTCTGGCCCCATTCTTCTACTGAGGGACATTTAGGCTGTTTCCGTGATCTGGCTATTATGAATAAGGCTGCTATGAACATGGTTGAGCAAATTTTCTTGCTGTGTGCTGGTGCATCTTCTGGGTATATTCCAAGGAGTGGAATAGCTGGGTCTTGAGGAAGCCCTATTCCCAGTTTTCTGAGATAGCACCAGATAGATTTCCAAAGTGGTACTAGTTTGTATTCCCACCAGCAATGAAGGAGTGTTCCTCTCTCCCCACATCCTCTCCAGCATGTGGTGTCGCTTGAATTTTTGATCTTAGCCATTCTGATGGGTGTAAGATGGAATCTCAGAGTTGTTTTGATTTGCATTTCCCTGATGACTAAGGAGGTTGAGCATTTCTTTAAGTGTTTCTCAGCCATTTGATATTCTTCTGTTGAGAATTCTCTGTTTAGTTCCAAGCCCCATTTCTCAATTGGGTTATTTGGTTTGGTGGTGTTTAATTTCTTGAGTTCTTTATATATTTTGGATATTAGACCTTTGTCAGATGTAGGGTTGGTGAAGATCTTTTCCCAGTCTGTAGGCTGTCGCTTTGTTCTCTTGACCGTGTCTCTAGCCTTACAGAAGCTTCTCAGCCTCATGAGGTCCCATTTATTAATTGTTGACATTAAGGCCTGGGCTGTTGGTGTTCTGTTCAGGAAGTTGTCTCCTGTGCCAATATGTTCCAGGCTCTTCCCCACTTTTTCTTCTAAGTGACTTAGTGTCTCTGGTTTTATGTTGAGGTCTTTAATCCACTTGGATTTAAGTTTTGTGCAAGGTAACAAATATGGGTCCAGTTGCATTTTTTTACACATAGACATCCAGTTAGACCAGCACCATTTGTTGAAGATGCTATCCTTTTTCCATTGAATGGATTTGGCTTCTTTGTCAAAAATCAAGTAGAAGAATGGATAAAGAAACTGTGGTGCATATACACTATGAAATACTACTCAGCTATTAAAAACAAGGAATTCCCGAAATTTGTGGACAAATGGATTGAGCTAGAGATGATCATAATGAGTGAGTTAACCCAGAAGCAGAAAGACTCAAATGGTATATTCTCACTTATATCTGCATACTAGCCCAATGGGCATGTCCCATGAAAGCCTTCCCTTATCAGGAAACTGGGACCGAGGGGAGGACATCCTATTGGGACTCTAGATGAGAGAACAATGGGAGAATAGCAATGTAGAAGGATCCAGTGGGTCCTAGAAACCTACAAGTAGAACATTATGATAGGCAGATTTGGGTCATGGGGTCCCGCTCAAACTAAGGCCCTAGCCAAGGACAGGCGGTAAAATTTAAACCGCTACCCTGATCTAGCCCATGGACAGGACAGTCTCCACACTTGAGTGGAGAGAGGGATTTGACTTTCTCAAGTACTCTGGTGCCTCACATTTGACTATGTCCCCTGGCGGGGGAGACCTAGTGGCACTCAGAGGAAGGACAGCAGGTCACTGAGAAGAGACTTGATACCCTATGAGCATATACAGAGGGAGGTAATCCCTCTGAGGAACAGTCATAGGGGAGGGGAATAAGGAGAAAATGGGAGGGAGGGGAGAATGGGAGGATACAAGGGATGGGATAATCATAGAGATGTAACAAGAATAAATTAATTTAAAAAAAAAACCACACACACACACACACACACACACACAAAAGATCTCTGGCCCCAGGAAATGCTCTTGATCAGGGCTAACTACCTGTCTTCTGGTCTTACCTCATGAGAAAACACCTGCCCCTCCCCACCCCTCTGTGTGAATGATAGCATCACCCAAAGGGAAGTTCACATTTGGCTTTTCCCTTAAGCTAGTGTTTCTCAAGTTGTGGGTCATGATCCCTTTGGGGGTCAAATGACTCTTTCATAAGGGTCACCTAAGACCACCAGGAAATAGGAAAATTATAGTTATGAAGTAGCAACAAAAATAATTTTATAGTTAGGGGTCACCGCAACATGAGGAACTGTAGAAAGGAGTGCAGCAGTAGGAAGGTTGAGGACCACTTAAGCCCTATGGCTTTGGAGCAGAGAAGGAGCTGAAACAAAGCATGCTTGACTTTGGTGTCAGAAGCTGTTCCGCTGTGACACAGTCTGGCTGAACAGATGGCTACTTTCCCTCCTTCACCACCCTGTCTGTGGTGGGTGAGGCGAGTGTTGCTGCTTTCATGTGAGCCATTACGAAGCCATCTAGTGAGCTGCTGAAGATTGACTGTGGTGTGGTAAGCCTTACATTTGGCCAGGTGTGGAGTTTTTCTGTCCTGACCCCTGATTGGAATTGTACTCAGCTGCCCTTGGGCGTGCAGAGGTTCCAACACCATAAGAACTTGTTTTGCCCTAGGTCCCTGAACTAGCACTGCTCATCACTCAGTGGTCCACCCTTTCTTGCCTTTTTGTTGTTGCTGCTGCTGATAGAGTTTGAGTCCTTAAGCTGCTTTTTCATGAGCTTAGCAGCTGCTGTCTTGGACAGTGCTCATACTAGTTCATCTGACCCTTCTTTTCAGTACTCTTCCTTAGAGATGGATTATGTCCATCAAGGAAAAAACAAAAGCTGCCAGTGGGTGCTTAGCAGTTTCCAAGCAGCACAGTGCAGTGTCTGGGAGTCACTCACTGTGTGACCTGAAAGAAGTCACTTAATCTTCTGAAGCCTCTGACTCCTCATCTCAGCCATGTGATGACTTCCAGGGTGGCAGTCAGGTTTAGCAAAGATAATGCTTGACCACCTGTGTACACAGGCTCCTGTACCTTCCCCCATGTTTGCCTCTAGGGTAGGACAGATGAGGGAGGGGGGTGTTTTACCATGTGCATATCTTATTTATTAAAATAAAAGTGTTTTAAAATTGTAAAGCACATAGGTATGGATATATTAGGTACATATTTTCTTTTTTAGAGATTTATTTATTATATATACAATGTTGTTTCTGTATGTACAACTACATGGCAATAGAGGGCACCAGATCTCATTACAGATGGTTGTGAGCCACCATGTGGTTGCTGGGAATTGAATCTAGGGTCTCTCTGGAAGAGCAGCCAGTGCTCTTAACCTCTGAGCCATCTCTCTAGGCCTAGGTACATATTTTCAAGGATAAAAGAATATCCTGGGTTCAACCATCATCAAAACCCAGTATCTTTGAAGCGTCTTGTGTCTTCACACAGAGTGCTTGGCTGCACTGAGAATGCCGGTGAACTGCTGCAGAGTAGCCTATGATGGCCCAGTGTGTCTCTGGCAGGCCTTCTTGGTGGCACTGGAACACTTGAGTCCTACCCCAGCACTCCCACATGCCATGCTAACCCCAAAAAGAACTGGTTCAGTTTTCAGTAATGTTCAAATCAGAGCCAGGAGTCAGCCCTTGCTTCCCCTAGTTTTTCTTCCTGAGCCCCTTCAGAATGCTGTCTGAAGTAGGCAGTGCTGGATGTACTGAGGCCTAATGCTGGCTTCTGGCAGAACTCATGCATGAGCAAGCTCCATGGCAATAGGTAATCATCCAAGCTGGACACTTGGTCCCAAACAGATGCTCAACAGTTAAGATCATGATAGACAGCTCTGAAGGCAGCCAGATGGAGGCATCTGGGTCTTGTCGGGGCCCGGCTAGCATCTACCTGTAGAATTCTGAGTCCGAGGCTGGTACACATGTCAGTCACAAAATGCTTGGCATCTCCCACTGCCCAAGATCCATGAAGGCCAGCATCTGCTGGAATGAATCTTTTTTGTTGGCAGTGGGTCTACCACTTAGCTTCTGGGTTTTTCCTACCTTCCTCTGGTGTCTGGTACTGGTGTTTTTTTGGGACTGGAGATTTGGACTACTTGTATGGGGAGTTTCTATGGTCCCAGACTTTCTAGGAGCCTGGTACATGATTGCAGCAACACTTTGGTGATTGGCATGTATGCTAGAAATTGAAGATTATTACCTTCAGATTCTGAATTTGACATCAGTGCTCAAGAAAGGAGCCTGTAGCCTGTGAATTTGACCAGCTCAAACAAAAGCACTTGGCAATACCCGAGTAAGAGGAGGGAGAGGAAATGGAGACTTAATTATTTATTTAGCTAGCAGGGTCTTGATACATACCCCTGGCTGGCCTGGGACTCACTATGTAGACCAGGCTAGCCTCTAACACAGATCTGCCTCCAAGTGCTGGGATTAAAGGCGTGGGCCTGTACACCCTGCCTTTGGTTCCTATTTGGATCAGTCTTTATTCTGTTCTATGCTTTGGAAGCCATCACAGCATAGCTATCAAAGGAGATTGACAATATTGTTTAATTGAAATTTTTAAAGGGTATTGAAATACAAATTGCTCTGCTTGGGTACATGATTGTCACCCTGGGGACTCCTGAATGTTGCCTCTCCTGATTTAGCACTTCCTTTTCCTTGGTTTACTCCCCTATTTTGGTAGCACATACATGCTGTAGTTTCTGAACCTTCTAGGGCCTTGTGATATACTTCTTAGCTTTTCCATCACTGGCTTGTGTTTCAGCTATCAGTGTCTTCACTCTAGTCTTCTTGAGTGGGGGTTGGTTCTGGGGTTGGTGATTGAGACAGGGAGTCATGAAGCCAGGCTGGCCGTAGATTTGCTAAGTAGCAGAAACTGGCCTTGAACTCTTGAACATCCTGGCAATACCTCCCATGTGCTGGGACTACAAGAGTTAACCACTGGCCAGCTCAGTGGCATTGTGAGTCTTCACCATTGTCCATTCCCAGAACCTTTCCATGACTCCTCCATTTCTTCAGCTCCTGGCAGCCACCATCTCATTCTTGGTGTCAGTGTCCTGACTTCTTGGCATCACGTGAACATAATCATATAATACTTGGCCTTCTGTCTTTGACTTAACTTACTTCACTTAGCTCAGTGTCTCCAAGTTCAATGTCTGTTTTGGAATGAAAAAGAAAGGAATGAGTGAATAAGTGGAAAATAAGCATTTATTGACCTCTGGCCTTGGTTTCTCTGGCTGTTTCAGTTCAGAAATCAATGGTCTTTCTCTGTTGGCCCAAAGTAACCTCTAGCAAAATAGCTTACTGTGCCAGCTTAATTAATTGTCAGGATCTGAAAAAATGGTTTGAAGCTAG
>OU015742.1:21579507-21618778 GCA_907169655.1 Acomys percivali | reverse complement strand
GGGGGGGGGGGGGGGGGGGGGGGGGGGGGGGGGGGGGGGGGGGAGGAAGGGAGAGAGAGAGAGAGAGAGAGGGGTAGGCACTGGGTATGGCACTGAGTTTGTAAAGTGACTAGCATATAGAAAGCCCTAGGTTTGTGCCATAAAATTATGTGTGGTGGTATATGCCTATAATTCTAGCCCTCCAGAGGTAGAGGCAAGAAGGTCACAAGTTCAAGGTCATCCCTTCTCAGCAAGTTTGAAGTCAGCCTGAGGTACATGAGATCCTGTCTCAAAAAGAAATAAAGGACCTGGAGAGATGGCTCCGAGGTTAAGAGCACTGGCTGCTCTTCCAAAGGTCCTGAGTTTAATTTCCAGCAACCACATGGAGGCTTATGACCATCTATAATGAGATCTGGTGCCCTTTTCTGGCCTGCAGGTGTACATGCAGGAAGAACACTGTATACATAATATTAAATCTTAAAAAAGAAAAAAATTAATAAAAACAGAAGACCATGGCAAGTGCAATGAAACACAGTCACCCTAGGCTAGTCTTGTTGGAAAAAGGACTTGAGGTGTGCAGGTGACTCCTGTTGTGGCATGGAAGTCCCTTGCCTCTCCAGAGCAGCTGATGGCAGGAGCTCATACAGTGCCCTCCAGGGCTTCTGTCTCCCAGAGACTGCGAGAGTGGACCAAGAACCTCTCAAGTGCACTGCTTGCCTCGGTGTTTCTTGAGCACAAAGCTTCCATTCTCTGTGCACAGATTTCTGCATGAACCCCCAGACGGTGCTGCTCCTGAGGGTCATCGCTGCCTTCTGCTTCCTGGGCATCCTGTGCAGTCTCTCTGCATTCCTTTTGGATGTCTTTGGGCCCAAGCATCCAGCTCTGAAGATTACTCGTCGTTATGCCTTCGCTCACATCCTCACTGGTAAGCCCAGGGCATACTCCTGTGGGAGAGGACCTGCCCTGGGCATAGTGGTATGTGGAACTGTTTCTCCATGGAAGGCTTGTGTGATAAGCTGCAGCCTTTCAGGGCATGGGGTCCCTTAGTGTTGGCATCCGTCATTTGTGAATAATTTGCCCAGCATTAGAGAGAATGTTAGAACTCAATAAGAATCTCATGGCTCAGGCCGGGTGTGGTGGCGCATGCCTATAATCCCAACACTATGCTTACACCAGGCCCTGAATCTCCATGAACTTTGCCATTTTTAGAGAGCCATGTGATTCTCATTTTTTATTTTTGTTTTGTTTTTCAAGACAGGGTTTCTCGAACTCACAGCAATCCACCTGCCTCTGCCTCCCTGAGTGCTGGGATTACAGGGATGTGCCTCGGCGCCCGGCTTAAAGACTAATTCTTAAGATAGATCATGTTTATTAGAACGGGTCAGATAATTGTCCAAAGTCCCAAGCCAAGAGTCTCATAAGAAGAAAGTTCTTAGGGCCTTGGGCCAGGCAAGTCCTCTGAGACCTGGGTGAGAGGCTGTGATTGGCTCCTTAAGCATTCTAAATGCTGACCCTCCCCTTCTGTGCTGTTCCTCTCTTCCAGTTCTACAGTGTGCTACTGTCATTGGCTTTTCCTACTGGGCTTCTGAGCTCATCCTGGCCCAGCAGCAACAGCATAAGAAGTACCACGGCTCCCAAGTCTACGTCACCTTTGCTGTTAGCTTCTACCTGGTTGCAGGAGCTGGTGGAGCCTCAATCCTGGCTACTGCAGCCAACCTCCTGCGCCACTACCCGACGGAGGAAGAAGAACAAGCACTGGAGCTACTATCTGAGATGGAGGAGAATGACCCCTACCCAGCAGAGTATGAGGTCATCAACCAGTTCCAGCCCCCCCCTGCCTACACACCCTAATGCCAGCCGGGGCTCTCTTCCTCAGCAGCCCTTCCCCCAGTGCCACAGCTCCTCTCACACCCAGAGGAGCCACTTCCCCCAGCAGGTCTCACTGGTAGGACCCTGACCATCTTCACCAAACCTTCCCGAGAAGACACTCTGGCTTTAGGGTTGTCCTTGTGTCCCTGCTCTGTAGAGCTGGGACTCCAATTTTATATAATGCAGTCTTTCCCCTCCCAGTGCCCTCTGCTCCTTTCCTATTCATTAGCTCCTTCCAAACCAGGGATGGTCAGATATGTTTCCTCTCTCCGTGGACCATGTCTTTGGGACTGGGACCTTCCTTGGGTTGCTGCTGGTAGTGGACAGTCCCTGAGAGAGGTGCCAGCAGGGCACAAGGGGAAGGGGACTGTGCCATGGAAGTTCACTTTGCCAGGCCCAGCATGTGTACCACTTATGTATCTCTGGGCTGATCCCCCATTCCTTTTAGAGTGCCCCAGGCCCAGCCGTCCACTTTGTGGATTCTCTGCACTTTAGTCTGGGGGCCACTCCTCATGTGTATTCTGGTTTTCTTGAGAGAAGGAATTGCTGTTGGGGGGCAGAGGTGCTCTCCTGCCCTGCCCTGGCTTCCCGTGGTTGGAACCAGGCAGGGAAGCAGAACCAAGCAAGAGACTGATCCTATCGAGGACCCCAGTGAATTGACTGAGTGGCCCAGCCCCTTCACCTTTTAATGTGAGTGGCTTTAAAAGGAAAAACAAAACCAAGCAATAGCAGCCATACCCTCCTTCTAAAGCAGGGATACGGTGTTGTTGTTCAGAAATGTAGCCCATCCTTACAGCTCCACAGTGTTTTGGACCATAGCTCCCTCTGAGCCTACCGTCACCCCTCCCAGTCTCTCCAACAGAATGCAGGCTTTCTGTCCTGGCTCCTTCTTCCAGGCAGCTGTGGCTCCCTGGAGCCTTTCTGTGGAGCTAGGGCCACATGGCCCCCGGGGGGCTGAGAACTATGGCCTGGCTGGCTGGCCAGCATGGTGCTCCTCAGAACTGTAGCACTGAGATGTAACCTGGCCTCAGTACAGGGACAGGGGCTAAACAGAGCAGGACCCTCCACTCTCCATAGGTACTCTACCGAGAAGCCCACCAGGTTGGTGTCAGGACCCTGTCAGATGTGCAGGCCTGGCTGTAGCCTTCAGAGTCAGTATGGCCCTAGACTGTGGCTTGGGGCTACAGCTTGCTGCATGCCCCTCACCCCTTCTGGAATGTATGCTGGTCTTGCGGTGTGCTACTGGGCTGTTACGCTAGCTTTTCTGTTTGCCTTGGGTTCAGTTTTGTTTTGTTTTAATTTTTGGCTTTTTTGCCTGGAGACCTGGGGCATACGGTAGGTGGGACTTGAGAAGCCTGCAGCGTGGATCCAGATAAGCAAGCTGCTCTTGATCAGTCCTGAGCATCTTTAGAGTGACAGTCTAGTGCTAGCTGAAAGGGGGATGAATCCCAGTCCCCTCCCACCTGTAAGACAGCAGACAGTCATTGCACTGTGACCACAAGAAGACTGCCACCTCCCCATTCTCTGGCCAAAAAGAGTGGTGACTATATGGACAGCTGCCTATGCAGATGAAGACCAAGTGTGCCCATAAGAAACCATCTGCTTGGAGTTCCCTGCTGTAATGCCAAAGCGTGCCCTGGTATGACTCTCCCATTCTTATAGAGCCTTCTGAGGCAAGAAAGGCTGCCAGGTGATGCCTGAGTGCAAAATCAAGGAGCTAAGTTAAGTCTGCTTTTCTGTGAAGTCCTGAGCTCATCCTTGGCAGGTTTCTGAAGTGTGTGGCCAGCTCTCTCTAACGTGGCACCCGAGGGAGCAGACCAGAAAACAGGCACCAAATATGCATGCCAAAGTGAAGGAGGACTTGACCCTGTGGACAGCTCCTTGTGGCTTGGAACCCACTTTTTACTAGTTTCCCACTCCTCTGGCCTTTTTCTCTCCCCTGCCATTCTGACACTGATACTTTGTCATATAAACTTCCCTGGTTGTGTTTTTCTTTTCTAGGAAAAAAATTAAAAGGCAAAACAAAAACCAGAAACTACAAATGAGAACACAAATGCCAGTGGCTGCCTGTTATTTTTGTTACAATTTTCCAGATGTGTGCTCTCTTCCTTTCAGAGAAGCAGGAGACATTCACTGATGACGCGTGTAACAGAGCAAAGTTAGGAGGGACTTGGCATGCGCCTGCACATGCATGACATTTTGATTTCTGGGAGCCTCCCACTCCTGACACCTTTCAGAGGAAATTCCCAAAGCTAAAAACAGTAGGTGGCTCTGCCCAAGATCTCAACTATAAACCTTGGGCTGCCTTTTTCCACGTGTCCCGACTAGCTGCGGAAAAGCTGTTTTCAGACCTCTGTTGGTGCTTACCGGGAGACGCCTGAGAGTACAAATGGTTCTGGGGGCAAGACCTGCAGAGTAGCTCTTCCAGGCAGTTGATGGGTAAGACCTTGATGGCTGCCCACACTCTTAGTTTATTCATTCTCAACCCACGCACTGGGCCCCAGTGTGTATTTGGTGAAAGCATTAGGGCTTTCTTTCGGAAGTTGCCCATTCCTAGCAAGATGCATGTCTGTCTTGGAAACTGGTGATCATCCCATTTCGTGTCCATTCAGACATTTCTATGAAGAGTGCAACTGATTATGCACAAAACACTGCGCCCCATGGAAGAAATAGGATGTGAGAGGACCCTGTTTCCCAGGATTGTATTTCCTTAGCTCCAGATACAGACTCACCCACCGAGAAACAGTGAAATGAGCACTCTCCTGGACACCTCCGGAAAGTCCTATGCTGGAAATGGGAGGCTGGATCTAACCAGAGAAATTATCAACAGCTTCCTGCGGGGATGGGGGGACAGAGCAGGTGGAGCTGGGTTGGTGTGAAAAAGAATTTGGGGAGGGGCCATTCCCTTTAAGGGAATGGCAGTGATGGCCAGGATGTGGCCCATCTGATGTTCCTCAAAACAGCGGGACGTCATGGGAGAGCGCTGAAAGCAAAGGGATCCAGTTTTATAGATGTGGTGGAGTGGAGGGATTGTGATGTTCAGTAAAGCACCTGAGAGTGGGCACTGGGGGACAGGTAGACACTGGCCCTCAGGCCGGGGAGGAGAGGAAGAGAATGATTACAGCCAGGTGCTGAGTAGGAGCCCAGGAACTCCATCCCTGTAATATGTTCTAGAAGATGGGACTGGCTGTGTAGCTCAAGAGGGACAGCAAAGAGAGGCCTTGGAAACACAAAGCAGCTGTTGCAACTGGCAGTTCTCGCTAGGTAACCCCAGAATCTTCAGCTGGTTTCTCAGAGGTGCCTGTGCCGTGCCCTGGGCCAGAACAGCATGAAATACAAAATTCTGTGGGGAGACACAAAAGAACTAATAAACTTTATAGCCTTTGTTTTCAAGTAGTCTGGTTCTTCCTGTACCTTTCTTGTGGGAGCCATTGTGATGGATTCAGGCAGGACACAGAGACATGACTCCCTTTTGGATGAGTCTGCCTGAAGGGAGGCAGCAACTCTTAGGGAAGGGTTTGAGAACTAAGATGTCAGTTCCTCACATAAGAGCTGTGGGAAATGGTTGGCCTCAGGACTGGTGGAAAGGACTATTTCCTCAGAAGAGAGTCATGGTGGACTGTCCTGTCTATTCTTCTGAGGGGGAAAACCCAGCGCCTGGTGAGGGGCCTCTTCCAGATGTTGAAGGGGAGGTAGAGGCCTTCTGTGCCATGTGTCTGAGGAGTTAGAGAATACAAGCCCTTTCAAAGAAGCAGTTTCCAGTCCACTCTTTACATGCAGGGCCTGCACATGGTCCTCATTTGAACCATCTCGTCCTGACCATCGCTTGGAAATGGCAACCGGCTCCCCAAGAGAACAATCTGGTGAGGTGGACCATGTACCCCATATGTTCACCTGTTCTGCCTTCTTGGAGGTGGCATCTCTAACTGCACTGTTTTTGTTAGGGTTCTCTTTTGTCAAGGCCTCGGTGGTGGGCGGGCTTTTGTGTAGACAATGAGGATAACCCCTTATTCTTCCCAGTCTTCCTCCTTACAGTGTAACAGAAGAGCAAAGGAAATCTGCTGTTTTGTCAACAGGCCTAAATTGTAAATTCACTAGGCCAGAAAGTCATACTTTCTGTTGGTTATTTTTGATACAGGGTTTCTCTGTGTAACAGCCCTGACCATCCTAGAACTCTGTAGACCACAAAGATCTTTTATTTATTAATCCACCTGCCTTGGCCTCCCGAGTACTGGCGTTTAAAGGTGTGCCATTGCTTGACTTTTTCTTTGGTTGGGGTGGTGGGATGGTGGTGGAGGGGTTATACATTTTTCTGTTTAGTTGTTTATTCTTACTATTTATATTATGTACATTGGTGTTTTGTCTGCATGTATGTCTGTAGGAGGGTGTCAGATCCTCTGGAATTGGAGTTACAGACAGTTGTGAGTTGCCAATTGGGTGGTGGGAATTGAAGCAGGGTCCTCTGGAAGAGCAGCCAGTACTCTCAACCACTGAACCATCTCTCCAGCTGCTGTCCCCCACCGTGATCCGCCACCCCTCCCCCCCTTTTAAAAAAGTTTTTTGAGACAGGGCTTCTCTGTGTAGCCTTGGCTGTCCTGGAACTCACTTTGTAGACCAGGCTGGCCTTCTCTGTGTAACTCTGGCTGTCTGGACTAGCTTTGGGGAGGACCAGGCTGGCCTCGAACTCACAGTGACCCGCTTGCCTCTGCCTCCCAAGTGCTGGCATTAAAGGCATGTGCCACCACGCCTGGCCTGAAGGCTTTTCTTGACCAGTTGCCAGGAGAGAGAGAAACTGGTGAGATTGAAACCTAACAGTGAAAGCTCTACCTGGTGCAGTGACTAAACCCTGTAACCCCAGCACTCAGAAAGGAGGCTGAGGAAGGAAGATTGCCATAAATTTGAGAAGAGCCTCGGCTACACGGGAATTTCCAAGCCAACCTAGGCTATAGGGCGAGGCTATCTCAAAAGATGAAAGATAATTAAGTTAGAAAGGAAGGCTTCATGAAGAAGAAGGGACTTCAGGTTTCTAAGAATGATTAAGCTTGATAGTGATAATAGGCTGGGAGGCAGTTGGAAACCGCCATGTGGGTGCTGGAAACTGAACCCTGGTCTTCTGAAAGAACAGCAAGTGCTGTTAACACTGAACAATCCCTCAAACTGAACCCTGGTCCTCTGAAAGAACAAGTGCTATTAACACTGAGCCATCCCTCTACTCCCTTTTTTTTTTTCTTAATTAGGAGGTAGAGGAGGTGATTAGTCATTACTCCTTATATCCTATTTACAATGTACTTTAAAATATATGTGTGAGTGTATGTGTTCGTGTGCAAGTATATGCCATATGAGTGCGGGTGTCCTTAGAGTCCAGAATTAGAGCCTCTGGGGCTGGAATTACTGGAAGTTCTGAGTGTTCAGATGTGGGTGCTGGGAACTGAACCCGGATCCTCTACAAGAACATCAGGGGATCTTAACCGCTGAGCCATTTCTGCGGCACCCAACAATGTACTTTGGCAATCTCATTTGAGCCTCACAACCCACATACACAGGTAGGGCTACATCTTTAGCTGTGTTTCAGACCTTGGTTGCAGTGGTTTATTTTTATTTTTTATTTTTTATTTTTTGGTTTTTTGAGACAGGGTTTCTCTGTGTAGCCTTGGCTGTCCTGGACTCCCTTTGTAGACCAGGCTGGCTTCGAACTCACAGTGATCCGCCTGCCTCTGCCTCCCGAGTGCTGGGATTAAAGGCGTGTGCCACCACCACCTGGCTGGTTGCAGTGGTTTAGAAAGGGATGTAAAGTAAAGAATGGAAAATTCACCATAGAACGACTGTCTTTTCATCATGCAAACAGCAAACCAAGATTGACACTGCCGCATCTGGAAAGCACTGCACTGAAGTTTGGAGCGTGTGGCTCCTTCCACATGCTCCTTAGCTCCTGCTAGCTGGCCCAGATCTCAGAGAATGGAGTGGATTATCAGTCAGTTAGTTAGGTCATAAACTAATTGCAGTTATTGTTCAGATGCGGTTTGGTGCTGGAGCAAATCAGTGCATCCCCTGATCAGTAGTATATCCTTAGTGATCTGCTGAGTATCTTTGCCTTCACAACTTCCAGTCAAGATCATAATTGTTTCCTCATGATCCTCCTGCCTTGAGAAATGGCTCAGAGGTTAAGAGCAATGGCTGCTCTCTCTCAAAAACAAAACAAAACAAAAAAACCCAGGTTCAGACAGACAGACAAACAAACCCTAATCCCAGGTTCAATTCCCAGCACCCACATGGCAGCTCACAACTGCCTGTCACTCTAGTTCTAGGGGCTCTGACACCCTCACGCAAGAATACATGTAGGCAACACACAACACAACACAAGTTGCTCCTTGTAACTGGCAGGACTAGAAAGGCTCATTCTTATTGACTCCTGTACCTGTCACAGTTGGTGTCCCGAGACCTTGTTCATCTCTGTCCCACACTGGTCTATGACACTGGTAACAGGATGATTAGAACTAGCAACTGTTCAAGCTACCTCGATAAGAAAAATATGGCCAGGAGCTATGGTGCACACCTGTGGTCCCAGCAGCACTCTGGAGGCAGAGGCAGGCAGATCGCTGTGAGTTCGAGGCCAGCCTGGTTTACAAAGTGAGTCCAGGACAGTCAAGGCTACACAGAGAAACCCTGTCTCGAAAAACAAAACAAAACTAATAAAAAGGGGGGACAGGCGGTTTGCCTCCCAAGTTGAGACCCACTGGCCTAGGGGGTAGTGAATGATCCCTTTCTTTTACATTAGTTTGTGTGGGGGTGGGGTAGGGAGGGAGGGGAGCACCATGGCACATATGGTTAGAGGACAATTTTCAGGAGTCAATTTTCTACTTCCACCTTGTGGGTCTTAGGCATTGAACTCATGTCATTGTAAAAGTAACTTTTATTCTCCAGGCTCAATTGTTGTCTCAGAGGCTTACTGCCTTCTTCTGTTAACCTAGACCAAGTCCTGGAAGCTTCTAGCCTCCATACAATCTAACGTAGGCCTAGAATGTTTTCAGCTTCTGACACTTACTGCTTAATAAGCTCACCCTTACTTGTTCTTTCTGAGCTCTGGGCTGACTGGTTCAACTCAGCTGTTCTGGCTCAAACTCTTCTCCCAGCTGATTTATTCACTCTGGCTTTTTTCTCCGCCTGGAATGGCTCTGCTTGGCCTCAAACTAATTCAGCAATCTGCTCTAATCATTTTTGTTTTTCAAAACAGTTTCTCTACATAGCCCTGGCTATCCTAGAACTCCATCTGTAGACTAGGCTGGCCTTGAACTCACAGAGATCCTCCTGCCTCTGCCTCCCGAGTGCTGGGATTAAAGATTTATTGCCACCATGCCCAGCTAGTCTGCCCTAATTTTTTCATTTTCTGGCTCATCCCGTCCTCACCCGAGTGCTCTCTGTAACCCATCTCTCTATTATTGTCCTGGTAAAAATTCCTCCTCTGCCGGGCAATGGTGGCGCAGGCCTTTAATCCCAGCACTCAGGAGGCAGAGGCAGGCAGATTGCTGCGAGTTCAAGGCCAGCATGGTCTACAAAGTGAGTCCAGGACAGCCACGGCTACACAGAGAAACCCTGTCTCGAAAAGCCAAAAGAACAAAACAAAAAAACCTCCTCTGTCTGTAAAACTACCTCTTATGTAGCTTCCTTTTCCTCTCTTGTGAGAGTTTAGCATATCCTATTCTGTCAGATCTTCTCTGATTCATCACTTTTTCTCAATTAGACAGTACTTTAAAACTACAAACTAACTTTACTTTTGATTGGGATTAAAGGCACGTGTTGGTGGATTTTTAAAATCTATTTAAATTTTGGGTTCTTTAACCCTTCTCCACCCAATACCAAGTAGGAGAGAAAGGTTAGTGGGAGGAGGGGGCATAGTTTTCCATTGCTACTTCCTGCTGTTTAGGGTTGTGGGGTTCCTTGGGGCAAGACCAGTCCCCAGTTCAGAGTATTTCCAACTTCTTGTCAAACTGCATCAACAGCAATCAGGAGCAGCAAGGAGGAAGCACCAGCAACCTTTTTTTCTCAGAGTCTTCAATCTCTTTCTGGGTCTGGTTTTTATCCTCACTCACAATGACCCCAACAAGGTAGTTCACAGCTGACAAAAGATCACGTGTCCTCTTAGGAGGCAGTTATCAGCTGTGGACAAACTGGAGCAGCCCCCATATCCCACACCTGAGATTAAAACGAAAACATGTTTACATATAAACCTAAACTTCTACAACAGGCATGTACCACCGGGCCTGAACCTAAGCTTTTCTTTACCTGATACTTGCTGTATACCAGGCTGGCCTTGAACTCCGATCTGTCTGCCTGTCTCCTGGATTAAAGGCATGTTTGTATTCCAGCTGGAACACACAGACCTGGGTCTGTGGATGTGATCTCTTGCCAGCGCAGCCATGTTCTGACTGACACTCCTCTACATGTCATCAGGCTTGGCAGGAGGCACACTTCGCCACCAAGCCATCTGCTTTGTTTTGTTTAGATTTGGAGGTAGCACACACTTCATTGGATTTTTCCCTGACCCATTTTCTTTTTTTTTTTTTTGTTTTTGTTTTTGTTTTTCGAGACAGGGCTTCTCTGTGTAGCCTTGGCTGGCTGTCCTGGACCCGCTTTGTAGACCAGGCTGGCCTCGAACTCACAGCGATCCACCTGCCTCTGCCTCCCGAGTGCTGGGATTATAGGCGTGCGCCACCACGCCCAGCCCTGACCCATTTTCTGAACGTTCCAACAAGTTTTGGTTTTGAGTGAGTCCCTGAACAGAAGGCAACGTTCTCAAAGGTTCTACCTGCCCAGCAAGCCCAATTGGTCCACCACTATTTTATGTGTAAGAGTGTTTTGTCTGCATGTATGTATGTGCACCATGTGCGTGCCTGCTCCTTGAGGAAGCCAGGGGAAGGTGTCAGATGCCCTGGCATAGGAGTGAGAGCTGTTAGTTATCAAGTGGGTCCTGAGAACAGAACCTGGAAGAACAGCCAGTGCTTTTATCTGCTGAGCCCACCGGGTCTTCATTTTTTAAATTTGTGTGTCTGTGTGAGAATATGCCACAGAAAACATAAGATAGCATCAGATCTCCTGGAGCTGCAGTTACAGGTTGGGAGCCACCCAATATGGTGAGAGCTGAAGTATGAAAGAGTAGCAAGCACTCTTAGCCATTTGGCTCTTTCCAGCCGCCTTGATTTTTATTTCTAGAACCACTGGGATACATTATCCAGTATCGGTGAAGCCCTTGATGCTATGCTCTGCAGGTAAATATACTCAGGATTTGCTAGTTGCAGTTGCTGTATTCTTATGACATCAACTGAAAAAATCTGACTCCTCATAAGACCCTATTTTCCTGGAAAATGTCGAAACTGATGGTGTGGGAGGTTTTTCAGAGGAGAAGACAACTTTGTCTTTCCAGAGGACAATTCCTCCACTTGGCTTTATGAGGCAGATAGCAACCCAAAACCATGGATAGGTTGGGGCTTGCGCAGGCCTCAATGGCTCCTGTCAGTTAACAGAAGCAGAGCCCAATATTCTCAGTGTTCAAGACACCAGCACTATTTTCTATTGCTTACAACTTTCTCCTTAATTTGCTCTCAAGAAGAAATAAACGCACTAATTTCTACACTAAATTCAGCCTGGATAAGCCAGGAGAGGCCTAAATTTCAGACACCAGAAAGCATCCTTTCCCCTCAACCTTTTGAGAAAAATTAATTTTGGTACAAATATCTAAGATGGCACACACTAGTGAACTATACATAAAATTCTAAATCCTACGCAAGGAAGTTTCTTGCTGACAGGCAGGGAGAAACTGCTGCCTCTGCTCAGTCCATCTCCTAGGCAACTTAGAGTAAAACTTTGCTGTAGACCTGTTAAATTCGCTGCTTCTGGGCTGTGCTCTCCAACAGCTTTGGTTTATATCTTTTGTTACGGGGTCTCACACCACAGCCCAGGATGGCGTAAGATTGGAAGTAGTCAGTCCTCCTGAGTGCTAGTGTTGATGACAGGCAGGAGCCATCACACCAGACCTCCCTGCCATTGTAAAACTTGTTCTGAAGCTGGGTGAGGTAGCACACACCTTTAATCCCAGCACTCAAGGGAGGCAGGGCAGGCCGATCACTGTGAGTTCAAGGCCAGCCTGATCAACAAAGTGAGTCCAGAGCAGCCAAGGCTACACAGAGAAACCCTGTCTTGAAAAACAAAAATAAGCCGTCTTATAATCCCAGCACTTGGGAGGCAGAGGCAGGTGGATCGCTGTGAGTTCGAGGCCAGCCAAGGCTACACAGAGAGACCCTATCTCGAAAAACCAAAAAAAAAAAAAAAAAAAGAAAGAAAAACAAAAATAAGTAAGTAAATATATAAATAATGTACAGATTCTTGATTTTTTTTTTTAATGTGTGGCTAGAACAACAACAAAACCCAAAACTTGTTCTGTGTGAAAAGGCATGAGTTGGCACTGCAGGAATGTGCCCACCTACAGATGGAATGGCAAGTCTCTCCAGTAAGAATATGCATAAATGGGCCCTCCTTCTCCGCCTCCAAATTTCCCCATTTGAAGAAACTGTTTTGGCAGCTGTGCACAAGTTCTCCTTCTTAGAAACGGTTAGGGTGGCAAATAAAAAGATTGCCCCTCCAATTGAAATGTCTGGACAATGCAAACTAGGAAGTCCATTTGTTTTTTATTCTCAGGTGGTGACTCTGTCTTCTCCCCATTGGCTGAGGGCTAACTTCACAGTCTTATACATAAGGCTAGTGGAAAAAAATTGGCACACAGGAAATGGAGGAAGAGGAAAAGGAGTCACTGTTCCAGGCCATCAAATCTGTAGAAGAGCGTAGTGGGTTCTGTGTAAACAAAGGCTTTATAGGGTGGAGATGATTAAAATATTTGTATAAAAGTCTTGGGTGGGGAAGATAAAAAATACTTTAATTCCTTGTCCCAAATACAAAGGTTTTAAAATTTTTTAAATTTATTTTTAGTTTTTCAAGACAAGGTTTCTCTGTGTAGCCTTGACTGTCCTGGACTCACTATATAGACAGGCTGGCCTCAAACTCACAGCAATCCACCTGCCTCTGCCTCCCGAGTGTGGGGATTAAAGGCCCGAGAGCCAGTTTGTTTATTTTTATCTTATGTGCATTGGTGTTTTGCTTGCAAGTATGTCTTCGTGAGGGTGTCAGATTTTGGAGTTAACAGATAGTTGTGAGCTGCCATGTGGATGCTGGAAACTGAACTCAGGACCTTTGGAAGAGCAGTCGGTGCTCTTAACTGCTGAGCCATCTCTCCAGCTCCACAAAAGTTTTACCGTGTTTGATAGAAAAGACTCTATTTAGTCAGGCATGGTAGCACACACTTTTAACCCCAGCATTCAGGGAGGTGAAGGCAGGCGGATTGATTTAAGTTTGAGGCCAGCCTGGTCTACAAAGGGAGTCCAGGACAGCCAAGGCTACACAGAGAAACCCTGTCTCAAAAAAACAAAAACAAAAACAAAACAAAAAAACCTGGAAGAAAAAGAGGAGGAGAAGATGGCTCTTTTGATTTTTTTTTTTTTTTTTTTAGTTTTTTCAGACAGGGTTTCTCTGTGTAGCCTTGGTTGTCACAGACTCGCTTTGTTGACCAGGCTGGCCTTGAACTCACAGAAATCCACCTGCCTCTGCCTCCTGAATGCTGTGATTAAAAGCATGCACCATCAAGCCCGGTTCCAAATGTGTTCTGTTAATACTTTTAACAGATTTTTTTTGTCAATAAGATTCTTTTGTTTGGAGACAGGGTTTCTCTGTATAACAGAGCCCTGGCTCTCCTGGAACTTGCTTTGTAGACCAGACTGGCCTCATACTCAGGAGATCCACCTGCCTTTGCCTAGAGTACTGGTACTCAGCTATGAGTCTGAAGTATAAGTTTTAAAAAAAAATCCAGAAGCAATTTCGTGTAAAGCTTCTTGTGATAACCCCAAAGATGGGAGAAGACCACTGACCCAAATCATCATGGCCAAATTAATTAAAGCAAGCAGTTACTTAAGGCTTTTTTTTTTTTTTTCCATTTTTCAAAAAAAGATTTATTTTGTATACAGTGCTCTGCCTGCATGTACACCTGCACTCCAGAAGAGGGCATCAGATCTCATTATAGATGGTTGTGAGCCACCATGTGGTTGCTGGGAATTGATCTCAGGACTTCTGAAAGAGCAGACAGTGCTCTTAATCCCCGAGCCGTCTCTCCAGCCCTAATTTAAAGCCTTTTAATTCATGTACAAGGGATTCCAGAGGCCAGGCCTGGATGTGAGGGAGAAGACAAGTCTTTCATAGCTAGGAGAAGGGAATTTCCAAACGGGGGATTTGGTGGGCAAAATAGGCGGGGTTACAGGAGCAGAACAGAGCATAGCAAGTTCATCCTACACCCGCCCCCAACACAAACACATGCTTGCAAGGTGGGCATAACAAGGTAATCATGTAGCATTTTAGAACAAAGGTAGGGTTGCAAGACGGTTGTAAACTACGTTTTGAAACAAAGAAAATGACTGCCATTCTAGGACTAGATAGTACAGAATCCTTCGTAGTTACGTTTACATGTGGGGCATAGCTCAATCCTTGAAAAACAGAGCTTTAAATCATAAACAGGAATGGACTTGGTTTGTCTTTGCTATAGGATGGTTAAGCCTAAAATGGAAGCAGGCTGGTTCACTTGGGACACAACTATCACTTTTATCTTAAGATTGGACACAGAATTTGTATTGATTCATTTATTTTTGAGACACACTGCTGTGCAGGCTGGCCTGGACCTCGATGCAACCGCTCTCAGTCTCAGCCTCTGGAGTACTGGGATTACAGGCACGAGCCCACCACGCCCCTGGTTAGAACAGTGGTTTAGCCAGAAGGATAGGTTTTGGGACTGCTCAGGCAAGACCTTGTGCATTTCCACGTTGCAACAGGTCACCTGCCCTTGTGGCCTCCGCTCGAACCCAGAACCGCGTCCCTGCTGCGAGGGCTCGGGAAATCTGGGCAAGGAGGCCAAGGAAGGTTCCAGTAGCAGAAGACCCCCCAGACCTGCGCTAGGTGCCCGTTCACTCAGGGAGCGCAACAACGCCCTCCACCCAGCAGAGGCCCACCCCTCTCTGGACTGTAGAGAACAGTGCACCAGGCCTGGCCTCTCAGAACATCAGAACACCGCACCTGACCGCGCCTCTCCGCCGGGCGGGATAGGACGTCTCTAAATGGTTGCCTCGCCCCGGGGTCCCAGGGTCACACTCCAGGCGCCCTTGACCGGCCCTCGCGCCACGCCACCTAGCTTGCTAACAGGCCCCCGGGAGCAAGGGCGGGCGAGCACTTTGCCTTGACCAATGAGCGCCCAGGCTTCTGAGCCGCGTCCAATCAGAGCGCGGGTGGAAGAGACCGCGTTAGGTTGCGCGCACTCCGCGCGAGGGGCGGACACGGGTGCTCCGGGGACCATTCCTTGCTGCGGCCCGGGGACGCCCACCTCTCTGCTTTCCCGCGCACCGGACGCAAGGAGGACCCGCGGGCTTCCGCCGTCCACCCAGGCGCCAGAACCGGGGAGCCCTCGTGCAGCGGCGCCCTTCTCAGAACCCACTCTCTACCTCAGCGGCTTCTGCAGAGAGGCATGAGGGGGCGGCTCCTGGCCTCGGGAGCGTGAGGCGGGCTCGGGGTCAGCCCGTTGAGGGGTCTACGCGGACTGGCCGGCTCCGCGCTCCTGCTCTTCCTTTCCGGGGCTAGCGGCGGACCCGGGAATCCGCAGAGGCCGACATGTTCCCACGGAGGCCACCGGCCACCCTGGCCGCCTGGCTAGTGGGCGCGCGGGGCGGGGGCCTGCTGGCCGCGCTGGCCAATCAGTGCCGCTTCGTGACGGGCCTGCGCGTGCGGCGAGCGCTGCAGATCGCGCAGCTCTACGGCCGCCTGTATTCGGAGAGCTCGCGCTGCACCCTGCTCGGACGCTTCTGGCGCCGGCTGCGCGGCCGGCCGGGCCATGCCTCTGCCTTGATGGCGGCGCTTTCCGGTGTCTTCGTCTGGGACGAGGAGAGGATCCAGGAGGAGGAGTTGCAAAGGTGAGCCTCTTCTTGGCTGCAGCGGCGTCCCTGTGCCGGAGAGGGATGGGCCTGGAGGGGTAGGTAGGTTGGTGGGTACCTTGGGGCCTGCCCGCCCCCCGCCCCATGTCGTCAGTGCCCCGTTTGCCCAGTGGTCTTTTGAGTGACGATGCCATTGCTAGAACCCATTTTAGCACCCCGCGTTATTGCCCTATGCCTGTTAATTCCATTTGTCAGGTTAAAAATAACTAGAAGAGTAGCGACTTGGAATGGGTAGTATGACACTAAAGCAATATTCCAAAAAACAAATTAGATACCTAAGGTATAGAGGACATTTTTTTTTCTGGTACTCAACATATCCAGAAAAGTGCACATTCAAAGCAGGCTTTAAAATAAGCTCAAGGCTGTTGAGTATGAGATAGCTTGCCATTTATAAAATGACTGCAGTCCAGATGGGACTCGGGCTTGGCGCGGACAACCCCCCTGTCACTGCGACTTTTTCCGACTTGCACATTCAAGAAGCTGAGAGGAATTTTTCCTGTTTGCACAAAGCTACGGCCCGGACATTCTAACCTGTGATAGCTGTGTTAGACGTTTGCTGCTTTAGAACTCTTCGAATACTGTGACAGTTAGGCTTTGTCTGGAAAACCCCCGTTGGTATTGATTTATTTTTGTTAAGCTGTAGTTCTCAGACTTTATTGTTTTCAGATAATCTTAGAAGGGAAAATGCTTTTACGTTATAGTGTTTCTATATTCCTTTTAAACGGTTACTCACCAAGGCCAGTTGTTTCTAGATGTTTCTTCTTTAGTTTTTCAAGACAGGCTTTTTGTTGTCCTAGCTGTTCTGGACCTCCCTATGTAGATGTGCCTGCCTCTGCCCCCCACCCCCACCTCCACCCCCCACCCCCGGAGTGCTGGGATTAAAGGACAGACAGCCCGTCGGTGGGTGGAGGGCACGCCTTTAATCCCAGCACGCTCAGGCAGGCAGGTGGATCTCTGTGAGTTCGAGGCCAGTCTGGTCTACAATGGGAGTCCAGGACAGCCAGGGCTACACAGAGAAAACCCCCATCTCAAAGGAAAAAACAAAAAAAAACAAAAACAAAAAAAACAAAAAAACCCCGAAAAAGCGAAAAACAAACAAAAGCATGAGAACAGAACAGTACAGCAGTAATGTTTATACTCTGACCTCTTTGGGGTATATAATACCCAGATTTTAAGCAGCAATTGGTGCCATACTGAGTTGAGAACAAGTGCTAGTCTCTTTCTGGGCCTGCCTTCCTAGCAGGAAAGATGGCTTTTAATGAGATTGAGGGGTTCTTAGTGTTCTCTGTTTACTCACATGTGCTCCTGCTCCCCTCAGGTTTGTGAGGTGGGATCTGTCCATTTTTTGACCAGGTTAGCCTTGAACTTCTAGTGCTGCCTTGGTCTCCTACTGTTGGGGTTGTAAGTGTAGACCACTACACTTCAGTCTCTTGTTGGAAAAAAGACTAGGATACAGATGTGTACAATCAATCTGGACCTGTGCATACACTTTCTTATGTGATTCACATTCTGTTTAGTGAGAACATAATAGTCTTTGGTGCGTTAGAAACATCTTACAGGCTGGATGTGGTGGCACTCACCTTTAACTTGTCCAGTTAAAGGCACTTACTTGTCAGGCGGAGGCAGGAGGATCACTGAATTTGAGGTCAACCTAGTCTACATAGTAAGGTCCAGGACAGCCAGGACTACATGGAGAGACTGTATGTCTCCAAAGGAAAAAAAGAAAGAAAAGAAAACATCTTACCAAATATAATCTTATTTATTAACCTTACAAAATAACTTTGAATCAATGGTGCCTCCACTACAGAACCACCCCCACCCCTGTCAGGCTCTTACTGTATAGCCTAGGCTGTCTGGAAACTCACTATATAACCTACAGTGGCCTCAAATTAGGAACCGTCTTCCCGAGTGCTGAGATTACAGGCATGAGCTACCATGCTCAACAGAAATTAGATCTATTGTATGAACATCAAAGAGCAATTTGTGGGAGTTGTTTCTTCTGGCAGGTGAGACCCTGGGATCAAACCTAGGTCCTCAGGCTTAGGGGCCAAGTGCCCCACCCCTGAACCATCTCTCCAGTACTGAAATCAGATCTCTCAATACTTGACTAGTATTTTCATCCAGTTGGCTTCTTAAGCAAAATAACTTTGCTGACTATTATTGCTGCTAGCTGGTGTTCTGTAAGACTGGGGCAAATCCCATGGAAAAATACAGCTCTCTCTCTGTGTGTGTGTGTTTTTAAGTTACAGAAACAAAAAGAGGAAGGATGTTAGGAAATATGAAAATATAGGGGGAAATGTTTCATTAACCTCATTTTTAAAAGTTGTTATTTTAACTCTAAACGCTTGAGCAATTCTGTATAATGAGAAATTGGTGCTAGTAAATTTTCGCAAGGAAAATTGGCCATTTCCCCATTTCTGTCTTCTTGGGAGCATTTAGAATACATTAAAATTTTCAGTATGTTGTTAACTAAGTGAAAAATTCTTCTGGCCAGGTGGAAAAAAAGAAAGAAAGAAAAGAAAAAGAAAACTCCTTCTGATTTAAAGGAACTTATTGGCCGCAGGTACTTGGGGGCATCTTACAGACAAAACTCTTTGGTCATTAAAACAACATAAAAGGGACTTGAGAGTTGTTGAATTTATCTGTTATTGTACCATTAACTAGGTGCTCCAAAGACTCCATGAACTAGTTTATGTCTTATGTCAGTAGTGGTTGAAAATTCCTAATCCTGTTTTTATTTGTTTGTTTGTTTGAGACAGGTTCTTCCTGTATAGCTCTGGCTGTCCTGGTTTTTTGTCCTGTTTGGTTAGGTGAAGCAGTTGTGTTTGCACTACTTGCAGTGGTGGCCTTACCAGAATTATTTTGAAGCCTGGGTCACATTCTTTGGTAAGGGCAGCACCCTGGCTGAGTCACATGTTGGCATGCTTACTCTGTTTTTATTGTGTGTCTTCAGTTTCTTCAGTGCATGCCTTTCTCAAATACTGTTTTGGAGAAAGGAAGCATAGACTCTCTCTCCTTCATCCTTATACTAATCTAATCTGCTGATTTACTATTTCAGGAATAAGCTCTCTTGTCCTTTTCTCTCTTATTACGTCTTCTTAGATGCAAAGATTTAGATACTTATCCTGTCCCAACAAGATTAGACATCGTAGGATAGAGGTGTTTCCTTTCTCCACATGCTATGATACTGTTTACACTCTTCTGTGCTTTGTCAGTCTTACTAGTATTTAGAAGTTGAAACCCTTCAGGGGCAGTAATGGCCACGTCTTGCTCCATCATTCATACTGTGCTTTTCCAGTAGTACATGTGTACTGGATGCTGTGGCCCTGCTGGCTTTGAATTTACTCTGGGGGTAAGCCTTGAACATTACAGTCTCCTGTTGTACAGTCTGTTAACCCAGAGCTGTGTCACCAGCCTGAGCCCCTGGTCTTAGTAAGAGTTTAACTACTTCTCTTACACTCAGGAATGGTACTTGGTGTTTAAGAATGCATCACTAATGCCTGGCATTGGTGGTACATGACTTTTTATCTTTGTTTTGTTTGGTTGGTTTGGTTTTTCAAGACAGGGTTTCTCTGTTACACAGAGCCCTGGCTGTCCTAGTCTACAGAGCGAGTTCCAAGACAGCCGGAGCTACACTGAGAAATCCTGTCTTGAAAAACTGTGGGAAAATATGCTTTTCTAAAGCCATTCCCACATGCCTTTTAAACTCTTGGAAGCAAAGGCAGGTGGATCTCTGTGAGTTAGATAGATGTCAGCCTGGTCCTACATCACAAGTTCCAGGATAGCCAAGGTTCTATAGAGAGATGATGTCTCAAAAGAAAAAAAGGAGAATGTTTTAATTAGTCCTGAATGCCCTTGCTTGTTGCCAAGTCATGCCTGGAACTTCTCTAGGCAATTGGTGCTGTAATTGAGCTTTTGTTCTGTTCTGCAAGATCTAATTGCCTGCCATTAATAAGATATTGCCCATATTTTTGGTTTTGGTTTTTTGACACAGTGTTTCTCTGTGTAGCCTTGCCTTTCTTAGGCTTGCTTTGTAGACCTGGCTGGCCTTGAACTCAGAGATCTACCTCCCTCTGCCTCTTGAATGCTGGGGATTACAGGTGTGTGCGCCACCACACCCAGCTTAAGGTATTGCGCATATTTTTATACTTAGGCCTTTACAGGGCTAGCCTTGAATTCTATTTCACAATTTCCAATTTAATTAAGACTTTCAAAAAATGATAAGACTTTTTTTGTTTTGTTTGGATTTTTTGAGGCAGAGTTTCTCTGTGTAGCTCTGGCTACACAGTAGACCAGACTGGCTTCCAACTCAAAGATCTGCCTCCTGAGTGCTAGGAATAAAGGCCTGCACCACCACCCAGCTTGATGAAACTATTTTTATCAGAACATTTGTACTGGTCAAGGTTCTTGGGTACAAATAACTAAACTGATCTTTGTTAATTCAAACCAAAAGGAATTACCTAGCTGAGTCCTTGTTAGCTGGTTATTCAAGCATTGAAAGAAGGCTGGAGTACAGGCTGGCCAAGAGAACAGCCAGGCTTGCTACAGGGATAGTCTTCAGTAGCAGTCTTGTGGATATTTTCACTTAGATTAGTTGCTCTAGACTCTCTGGTGAGCAAATGTGTAAACCACCTGAGCCTTTGACCTAAGTTTGCTGTGCTTAAATATGAGAAGTACAGTATGGGCTTGCACCCACCTATTTGGATTCTCCATAAATAGGAATTTCAGGCAGTCAGAGTGACAGTTATCTCCCAATATAGATATTTTTACCTAAGTCTAAAGTTTAAAATCTAGTAACTTGGGATTCTGGAAGTAATAGGAACCTTCAAGAAAAGATGTCTTGCCGGTGGTGGTTTAATTCCTTTAATCCTAGCACTAGGGAGGCAGGGGCAGGTGGATTGGATCACTGTGAATTCAAGGTCAGCCTGATCTACAAAGAGAGTCCGGGACAGCTAGGGCTATACAGAGAAACCCTGACTGGAAAACCAAAACCAAAAATCGCCATTAGTTGGTATGAGAGCCAAGACTACAGCAAATCTTTCAAGAACTGCTAAATTATTTGAGAATTAGTCTTGGAATGCCAATAATTTAAGCTTTTGAGTTGTTTTGTTTTATGAGAAAGCAGGATCTTATATAGCCATGATTGGCCTGGAACTTTGGTTTAAAATGACCTTGATCATTGTTATCTTTCTACCTGTTTTCGTAATGTTGAGATTATAGGCATGTGCTATTGCTCCTGGTGTGTTTTTGCTTTCTGGTATATTAATATACTGTTTCAGTATAAGAATTAGAATTACGGAGGTCTACTTCTATATTTTTATTTGTTTATTCATTAGACATTTGCTGACTATTTAATACTTACCATAGAGATACTAAGAGTTGGAAGTGTATTTACAAGAAATTCATAGTTTAGTAAAGGAGGCAGATATAAAGATACATTTTTTTTGTTTTGTTTTTGTTTTTTTGTTTTTTGTTTTTGGTTTTTCGAGACAGGGTTTCTCTGTGTAGCCTTGGCTGTCCAAGACTCGCTTTGTAGTCCAGGCTGGCCTTGAACTCACAGCGATCCGCCTGCCTCTGCCTCCCGAGTGCTGGGATTATAGGCGTGCGCCACCATGCCCGGCTAAAGATACATTATTATAGCATACTGTGATTTGTCTCTGTAGAGAATAAAAGAAAACTCATGTCATTAACGTTATAGAAGTTAGCCTTATTTCAGTATGTCAGAAACTGCATCTGTTGTTGTTGTGCAGCCCTGGGGATGACACCAGGGCTTCTACAGACACTGGCTACATCCTCAGACCCTGGATTTTTAATTTAGTTGGTTTTTTTTGGTTTGTTTTTTTGGTTTGTTTTTTTTTTGAGACAGGATCTCACTGTGTAACTCAAGATAGCATCAAACTCTTCATCTTTCTCACTGCCTCCCAAATGTTGTAATGCAGACCAGGTGTGTGCAGCCGCACCCAGGCCTGGCCTCGCTCTTTACTTACACTCTTGGGTTTTTTTTGTTTTTGTTTTTTTAAAAATTTATTTATTTATCATATATACAGTGTTTTGCCTGTATGTACACCAGAAGGCACCAGATCTCATTACAGATGGCTGTGAGCCACCATGTGGTTGCTGGGAATTGAACTCAGGACCTTTGGAAAAACAGGCAGCGCTCTTAACCTCTGAGCCACCTCTCCAGCCCCACACTCTTGGTTTTTTGAGACAGGGTTTCTCTGTGTAGCCCTGGCTGTCCTAGACTCACTTTGTAGACCAGGCTGGCCTCGAACTCACAGTGATCTGCCTGTCTCTGCCTCTGCCTCCCGAGGGCTGGGATTAAAGGTGTGTGCCACCACGCTGGTCTGAATTACACTGTTTTATACACAGCCTAGTCAGCCAGCAGGTTTTCTTTTTTGATATCTATTTAAAGTTATTATAAAATACAAACCCTGTTTTATTTTCTTTGACAATTTCATACATGTATACAATGTATCTTGATCATATCTATCTATTCCTAACACTATTTTCCTATTTTCTAATCTTCTGTTCCCTGTAGAACCTCTTAGAATATCACTTGCACCTTTTCTTTTCCTGCACAACCCACTGAGTCTAGTTAGTGCTGCTTGAATGTGCATGCTTGTGAGATCATCCACCAGAGCATGGCAACTCCAAAAGAAAATGACACCCCTCCCTCCAGCAAACATAAACTGCCAATAACTCCTTGGCTAGAGGTGGGGCTTCATGAGCTAACTCCATCTATGCTGGAATGTTGCTTGGCTTGATCCATGTACAGGTTATCACAGCTGTTGTGAATTAATGAATACAGTAGCCACAGCATGTTGAAAACAACATGTCTTAGCTTCCCTGAGCCTTGTGTTAGAAATAAGTTGGGGGTGGCAAAGAAAGAGACCACCACTCTAGTTGAAATGTCTCAACAAGGTAAAATTTCTTCTTCTAGAAGGCGTACTGTTTATCAGAGCAGAATAGCAGGCATGCCAGGACAGGAAGTGTGCTTGGTTTTTGTAGTTTTAATGCAATTGGCAACTATATCTTTTCCCATTGACTGGAGTTGGACCTCACAGTCTCTCCAGATTGGCAGATATACAAGGAATGGGAAAGGGTTCACTGACCCAAAGAGAAAGGAGTCGCTGCTCCAAAGGGAATGGGCCACTGATCCAGATTATTAGGTTCTTGGAATGCAACAGGAGCCCCCTATGTACAGGGTGGGAAAGTATGAAAATGTTTGCAAATGGGGGAAAGATGAACAAAGATTAATACCTGATGTTTCTTATATTTATGGTATAGATGAAGAAGCTTCTTTGACCATGAGTGAGCGAGTGCTACTATGTGGACATAAGCATAAATCTTTACCATTAGCAGAACAGTAGTAGTTAATTCCCTAGAGCCTATGACCTCTGCAGCTCTGGGCCTTTGACCAGTTTACCACATTAAAAGAAAACTCATCATAAAATGTTTCAGATATAAAAGGTTTAAAGAAGAAGAGATACTCCCAGCAGTTGGGAGGCAGAGGCAGGCGGATCGCTGTGAGTTCGAGGCCAGCCTGGTCTACAGAGTGAGTCAGGGCAGTCAAGGCTATACAGAGAGACCCTGTCTCAAAACCCTGCCCCCCAAAAAAGAGATATTAAATATAACATTATATTTAAGAAATAAAGCCAGGCATAGATGCCTTTGGAAGGCTGCAGCAGAAGGATCAAGAGTTTGAGGCCAGCCTTGTGAGACCCTTAAAAATAAAACAAACAAAACGATCAACAACCCCAAAAAACTACAGTAGAAATTCCTGTGTGTGTGTATGTGTGTGTGTGTGTGTGTGTAATTTCCTTACCCTTTTAGATATACCCATAATCCCAGTTTGTTTGTTATTTTATCAGTCTATGTCTTTGTACCTAAGCATCAATTGCCAAATGACATTAATCGTACTGTGTAGTATTATATTTTAGGAATTTTATAGCCCCGTGGGCAGAAGTACCAAAAGATTGAATCCAGCAACATACAAAAGAGATTATATGCCATGAACAAATTTAGTTTATCCCAGGAAAGCAAAAGTGGCATGTCATAACAAAATTAATTTAATATGTTACATTAATTGAATAAAATATAGAAGCTGGGATGTAGCTCACTTAGTAGAGGGTGCATGGACAAGCTATCACCACATAACTAGGTATGATAGCACAGCCCTGTAATCCCAATATTAAGAAGTGGAAACATTAAGATAAGTTTCTTTCTGTTTGTTTGGTTTTTTTCAAGACAAGGTTTTTCTGTGTAGCCCTGACCATCCAGGAACTCAATTTGGAATCCAGGTTAGCCTCGAATTCACAGAGATCCACCTGCCTCTCATACATATTAGGCCAGCCTGAGCTATATTATACTACCTTAAAAAAGAAAAAAAAAAGGGCTGGAGAGATGGCCCAGAAGTTAAGAGCACTGTTTGTTCTTCCAAATTCCTAAATTCAGTTCCCAGCAACCACATGGTGCCTCACAACCATCTACAATGAGATCTGGTGCCCTCTTCTGGTGTTCAGGCACGCATGTGGGCAAAATACTATATAAAAAATAAATAAAAATAAAGAAACAAAAAGTAGGGTCTGGAGAGATGACTCAGTGTTAAGAGCACATGCTGCTCTTACAGAGGTCCAGTATTTAGTTCCTAGCATCCATTTTGGGCACCTCCCAACCCCTGAAACTGTAGGGGTTCTGATGGCCTCTTGAGGCCTCTGTGAAGACTGCACAAATACAAATGTGCATGCGCACATACATTGAGACAAAAGATCTCTTCACTGTGTAGTAGTCTTAAACTCAGAAAGGTCTACCTGTGTCTTCCTCTCAAGTATTAAGGGTAAAAAAATTTTTAAAGAAAAAAACTCAGAGAACTAGCATTGGTTAATTCTAACCTCATTTCATAATTAAAAAAAATCCACAGGAGCTAGAGAGGTGACACGGTGGTTAATAGCATTGCTGCTTTTCAGGAAGCTCTGGATTCAAGTTCCAGCACCTACCTGATGGCTAACAACCATCTATAACTCCCATTCCAGGGAATCCAGTACCGCCTTCTGGCCTCTGAGGGTACCAGGCACCCAGGTGATACACAGACAAAAATATAGACAAAAGCACCCACATCTATAGCCTTAAAAAAATCACTCAACAGATTGGGGATTGAAGGGAAATTCCTCAGATTTATAAAGGGTATCTAAAAATAGTTCACAACTGCTGAGAAAATGAAACTTCCCTCTAAGGTCACAACAAGACAAGCCATTGCTCTCTCTCCCTTTGAACGATGTACTAGAGTTTATAGCAGGGAAGTTGTGGAAGAGAGAGATGAAAGATACTCAGCCTGGGCAGAAAGAAGTAAAACGACAACAAATATTATCTTGGCAATTGGAATACTAAGGAATTTCTGAAAACTGTTAAACTTAGTAAACTGTTAGCACTAATAAGATAATAAGATTGCAAGTTAAGCCGGGCTGTGGTGGCTCACACCTTTAACCTCAGCACTTGGGAGGCAGAGGCAGACGGATCTCTGGTCTACAAAGCGAGTCCAGGACAGCCAGAGCTCTGCTACACAGAGAAACCCTGTCTCGAAAAACAAACAAACAAGCAAACAAACAAGATTGCAAGTTAAAGCAATGAACAGTCAGAGAATGAAGAGAATTCCGTTTACAGCATCATCAAAAAGGGTTTTTGTTTTTTTTGTTTTGTTCTATTTTTATTTTTTTGGTTTTTTTGAGACAGGGTTTCTCTGTGTGTAGTCCTGGCTGACCTGGACTGACTTTGTAGACCAGGCTGGCCTCTTGGAACTCACAGAGATCCACTTGCCTCTGCCTCTCCAAGTGCTGGGATTACACGCATGTGCCACCACCCCCAACTAAGAATAAGTTTTTTAGAAAAGATTTATTTATTACTTATACAGTATTTTGCCCGACTGTATGCCTGCACGCCAGAAGAGGGCACCAGATCTCATTATAGATGGTTGTGAGCCACCATTTGGTTGCTGGAAATTGAACTCAGGACCTGTGGAAGAGTAGGCAGTGCTCTTAACCTCTGAGCCATCTCTCCAGCCCCCTAAAATTCTTAATAAATTAAGAAAAGCACAAGACATTTTAAAACACTGAAACCTATAAAACAATGTTGAGACAGGACATGATGGCACACACCTTTAATCTCAGCACTTAGGAAGCCAAAAGCCAGAAAGATCTCTGAGTTTAAGGACAGCTTGGTTTACACAGCGAGTTCCAGGCCAGCCAGTGAACACAGTGAGACCTTGTCTCAAAAAACAAAACTACAAATGGCTGGGTGTAATGGCGCACGTCTTTAATCCCAGCACTCAGGAGGCAGAGGCAGGCGGATCACTGTGAGTGCAGGTCAGCCAGGCCTACACAGAGAGACCCTGTCTCAAAAAACAAAACAAAAGATGTGTCCTAGGGCTGAGCTACACCACAAAAAGAAACAGGGATTTTCAGTTCATAATCTCAGGGTTCACAATGTGATCAAATATCCTGCAACAACAGAGAGAGTTGCAGGACAGCCAGGGAAGGCTACCAAACAGACAAACAAAAATAAAACCCCATAAAAACCAGAGATGTATACAAGGCATGGTATAACAATTGAGATGTAATATGAATAAATTAATAAAATATATTTTAAAAAACCAGAGATGTTAAATGTTGGCAAGGTGGAGTAAATGAGCAGAAAGTCTTACCTGGTGGTGTATGCTATAATCCCAGGATGCAGGATGCAGGAGGCTGAGGCAAGAAGATGGAGGCTAGTGAGATCCTGTGTCACAGAAGGGATGGAAGCATCAAAGGACATGTCATTTATAAACCTTGGTGGTTAATATTTAAAGCTGGCTCAGCTTCTCAGTCTTTTTTTTTGTTTTGTTTTGTTTTTTGTTTTTCGAGACAGGGTTTCTCTGTGTAGCCTTGGCTGTCCTGGACCTGCTTTGTAGACCAGGCTGGCCTCGAACTCACAGCGATCCACCTGCCTCTGCCTCCCGAATGCTGGGATTAAAGGCGTGTGCCACCACGCCCGGCTCTGCTTCTCAGTCTTCCTTGGTACACGTCATCTCTGTCTCTTTGCTGCCCTCAGCATGATTTCTAGTTTTTGACCTGCGATTAGACCTCTCACTCCTAGACTTGAAGTGCAGTGAGATGACAGGAATAAAGCACCGACACATACCTTTGTGTGCATGCAAAATAACTATACCCAAATAAATATTTTAAAACTTTTTTTTTTTTGCCGAGCGTGGTGGCTCACACCTTTAATCCCAGCACTGGGGAGGCAGAGGCAGGCGGATTGCTATGAGTTCAAGGCCAGCCTGGTCTACAAACTGAGTCTGGGACATCCAAGGCTACACAGAGAAACCCTGTCTCAAAAAACCAAAAAAAGAAAGAAAACTTTTTTTTTTTAGTTATTTGAGGTTATGTGCTAGGTCTTGACCACCTTTTTGTGTAAGTTTTTTTTTCCACAACTAACTTGAGGGAGTACTATTTTCTGCATTTTATAGGTTTAGAAGTAGTAACTGGTTAAATAATTATTCTAAATACAAGTGTTAGACTAGTAATCAAGCGTAACAATTCAGTGTTTAATTGAATGGAGGTAGCATGCTATTTCCAACCACACCAGTCTCTTTGCAGGTCTTTGGATATTTCATTTCATGGATACCATGCCTGTTGCTGTCTTTTCAGGTCCATTAATGAGATGAAACGGTTGGAGGAAATGTCGAATGTATTTCAGAGTTCTGGAGTCGAGCATCACCCTCCTGAACCGAAGTCCCCAGCAGAAGGGAGTGAAAAGTTGAAGGACAAAGAAGAGCCGTGGGAAATGGTGGTGGACAAGAAACACTTCAGACTGTGGCGGCGCCCAGTTACAGGCACCCACCTTTACCAGTACCGCGGTGAGCCACGGCCCGCTGCATTTGTTCCTATTCTTCCTTGCTGCATGTTATCTCTGCCTTACTTTGTTGCTCCCTAACTCTCCCCAACCCTTCTTGTTCTAGTTTTGGGAACATACACAGATGTGACACCCCGGCAGTTCTTCAATGTTCAGGTGAGTTTATTTTCTCTCCAGATTTGAAGCTTTCTGGCTCCACGAATGCCTGTAATCTCAGCACTTGGGAAGGCGAGGCAGGAGACTTGCTCAAAGTTAGAGTCAAGCCTGGATTGTGTGTCAAAGGCAAGGCTAGTCTCTTTCCCAAACATTAAATAAATTTAAAACAATAAAATAGTTGAACATGGCAGCACATACCTTTAATTCAAACACTCAGGAACCAAAGGAATTTGAGGCCAGACTGGGCTACACAGCTAGTTCCAGGATAGCAGAGCTACATAAATAGAGAGACCCTGTCTCAAAAAATAAACAAAAACCCAATAAAAGTAAAACAAAAGTGAGAAGAGAAGGTGAGATCACCCAAAGTACTACATAGAACTTTTTTCCTGATATTTCCATTTTTCATTTTTTATTTTAACTTCTAAAGCTGAACAATGCATGCAACTTTAATCCCAGCACTTGGGAAGCAGAGACAAGGCAAATCTCTGAAATTGAGGACAGCCTGGTTTACAAAGTGAGTTCCAGGACAACCAAGGCTGCACAGAGAAACTCTGTCTCAAAAAACAAAACAAAGCCAGACAAATAAACAAACAATGTGATGGGCTCAGATCCCTCTATCACCCATGTAGAAACTTGAGTATGGCAGCAAGTGTTTGTAAGTGACCCTAGCAGTGCTCAGATGCAAATAGATGGATCCCCAGAGATTGCTGGTCAAGTCAAACCAGTGAGCATCAGTGAAAGATTGATCCTATCTGAATAAAGGAGAGAGTGATAGAAGGCACCCAGCATTGATCTCTGGCCTATACATACACAGACATAGAATCCCCTTCAGTGTATGTGAGAATCATTTAATAAACAGCCATGTCTCTTACATGTTGGTACTGTTAAGTCAAGTCACTATTTCCCCAAATTGTCCTTAAGTCAGATATCCAGCCTACCAGAGAAACTTCTGCATCTCTGTTTTGGATCTTCCCTTTTGCAGCTGGATACAGAATACAGGAAGAAGTGGGATGCCCTTGTGATCAAGCTAGAGGTGATTGAGAGAGATGTCATCAGTGGTTCTGAGGTTCTTCACTGGGTAACACATTTTCCTGTGAGTACTTTTACTTTGGTTTTATTTCTGTCAAAAGTGTGATGCAGAACACTAATCTTGCCTCACCTCCTTTTTTAGTATCCAATGTACTCTCGGGATTATGTTTATGTTCGGCGGTATAGCGTGGATCAGGAAAACAATGTGATGGTCTTGGTGTCACGGTATGTATACTGCTGGAGCCATTGCTAAGCTCCCCTAGTTGTGCCTCCACACATCTGTACCTTTGAGTTTGCCTTCATGAGTGTCCCTAGCAGCCGGTGCCCATCCATCCCTGTTTGGGGAATAGGCTGTGATCCACCAGGGATGCTGAAAGAGTAAAGACTTACAAGCTCTTGGGGATGGGAGTGAGTTTTGAGGGTAGAAACCTAGAGCTTTCCTTACTGACGCTAAGCAAGTGTGGTATTGCTGAGCCATTGCCCTAAGCCAGTGGTTCTCACCTTCTTAATGCTGTTCTTAATACAGTTCCTCATGTTTTGGTGACCCCCTACCATCCAATTATTTTCATTGCTACTTCATAACTAATTTTGCTACTGTTGCAAATTATAAGGTAGATGTCTGTGTTTGATGGTCTTAGTGACCCCAGTGAAAGGGTCCTTTGATTCTCCCCCCAAAAGGGGTTGAGACCCACTGGTTGACAGACACTGTGCCTAAGTTTAAGTTTTAATTAAATTTTGTGAACTTCTTAATGCTGGTGTTTTAAAGGTAGAACTAGAACCACAGCCTGTGAACCATATGTTACAAAAGAAGCTTACCTATTTTACAGCCTGGCTTGTATTCATTCATCTCAGCAAATACTCAGTCTTGTTGAGTCAGTGTTCTGGAGTTAGGCCCCCTTGCTATGGCTCACCACTGCTTAATGCAAAGACAGTCATTCATCTCTCTTTCTCATTATAGTGCGGTGGAACACCCCAGTGTGCCAGAGTCTCCAGAGTTTGTCAGGGTCAGATCCTATGAATCCCAAATGGTTATCCGTCCTCACAAGTCATTTGATGAGGTGAGTTTTGCCTCATGAGAGATGAGTGTTGTGGCATCAAAGTTTTTTTTCAAGGAATGTCTTTGTCTGAACTGGGCAGAGGTGATTTGCCAGAGTGTGTGTATTAGCATCAGCTGGGACTTGCTAGGTATATTGTGGGCCCTGGTCTCACGTTCTGATTATTTCAGGGTGGCTGGATCCCTTTGAACTGGAGTTATGGTTTCTGGACTGGAGAGATGACTCAGTTGTTAAGAGCATTGTGCTGGGCAGTGGTGGTACAGGTGGGTCTCTGAGGAATCCTATCTCGGAAAAGCTTATTTTAAAAAAAACAAAAAACCACCTTACTGTCTTGCAGAGGACCCAGATTTGATTCCTAGCACCCACTGGGTACTTCACAAATATCCAAAACTCCGGTTCAAAGGGATCCAGTGTCCTTTTTTGATCTCCATGGGTACCAGGCACACATGTACATACACATAACATGCAAGTGAAACTCTCAAGACATAAAGTAACAGCTAGGGAGATTGACATATTAAAATCAGCTGGAACTTGTTAGGTACATTGTGAGCCCAGGTCTCACTTTCTGGTTTTTCAAGCGTGGCCAGAAATTTTAAATCTTCCTCTTCTTTTTTTAAAATCTAGATTAAAATAAATAAATAAATCTTTAAAATAAATTCTGAGTTTTATAGAATTCTAAAAGTCACAAACAAATTACTTTATTGTTGTCTGTATTTTGAGACAATCTCATATAGCCCGGGCCAGGCAGTTTGAAACTTCCTGTGTAATCCAGGCTGATATCTTACTTGCAGTCTTCCTGCCTCAGCCTCCTGTGTGCACAGCCACACCTGCACACTGTTTTCTGGGCTGTTAGAGTGCTTTGCTATTTATTATTTGTATAGTATTCTGCCTGCATGTGTGCCTGCAGGCCAGAAGAGGGCACCAGATCTCATTATGGATGGTGGTGAGCCCCCACGTGGTTGCTGGGTATTGAACCCCAGAACCTTTGGAAGAGCAGCCTATGTTCTTGATCTCTGAGCCATCTCTGCAGCCCCTCAAGGCACTATTTTTATAGTTCCTGAATCCGAAGAAATTTCTGTCTTCTCCCATAGTTTGGGATTTGCCCCATTCCATAGTTTCTATCCTATATGATGCAGAACCTGATCCAGCAAATAATTTGGGGCTTGAAACTACCCTCTTTTCTGATCATGGGATCTTATCACATAGTAGGCAGCCTGTAACTTCCCAATTCTCCGTTTTGAGACAAATGTTCTAGCTTTCCTCAGCTCCAGCTCCTTCCTTCTGATTCTTTCTAGGACCTTTACAGGTGTCAGTGGCTGAATCCTCTGGCTCATTCCATTCCCTGCTTCCTCCTCTAACTCCTCCTTCCCTGGCTGTCAGGAAGTCCAGCCCTATTCTCTCTCCTGCTTGTAAGCTGCTTTATTGGCATATCAGGGAACAATTGGGGAACAGTGTTTACACAACATTGAGACAGAAATCAGTGTTTAAATTACACTTTAACCTTATGCCTACAAACAGCCACTAACTAGAGGCAAGAATGGCCTAGCCCATCCTGCTTACTTGAACTGAGCTCTGAGATCTCATACTGAAAACAGACTACAACTATATATTACAATTTCTCTCTCTTTTTCTTCCACTTTTGGTATTTTCAGATTTGCTTTAACTGTTGCTGTTGTTAGTTTATTGGCAAGCGTAGGTAATCCTCCAATAGCGAGGTTGGTTATTTGTTTGTTTGTTTAGTTTTTTTGAGACAGGGTTTCTCTGTATAACAGTCCTGGTTGTCCTGGACTCTTTGTAGACCAGGCTGGCTTTGAACTCACAGAGATCCACCTGCCTTTGCCTCCCGAGTGCTGGGATTAAAGGCCTGCACCACCACACCTGGCTGAGCCAAGGTTATTATCCCATCAGGAACTGTGTTCTTGGGAATAAAGTGCAACATTGTCCACCAAACATGATCTGCCTTCTGTTAATGTCATATTAAGTGTGATCTTGCTTTTGAAGCTATTCAGCTGAGGGCATCCAGCTGGATAGATACTCTTTTAAGGACATCCCTGGCATAATTGGTAAATCCTTGCTATTTTATTATTAATTTAAATTTAGATGTGTGTGTGTGTGTGTGTGTGTGTGTGTGTGTGTGTGTGTATTGCTTGCTTGTAGGTATTGCACCATTTGTATGCCCTTTGCCCATAGAGACCAGAAGAAGGTGTCTGACATCTGAGAGTGGAGGTACATATAGTGGTAGGAACCAAACTCAGGTCTTCTGGAGGAACAGCCAACATTTGTAACCACTGAACTATCTCTTCAGCCCCTCAACAAATTTTTATTTTATTTTTTGGTTTTTCAAGATAGGGTTTCTCTGTGTAGCTTTTGCTATCCCTGGACTCACTTTGTAGATCAGGCTGGCCTCAAACTCAGCGATCCGCCTGCCTCTGCTTCCCAAGCGCTGGAATTAAAGGCTTGCGCCACCACACCCTGCTCCCTCATCAAATTTTATAACAAGTGGTGATGAGGTTTTAGTTACACTAATAATTAAGCTAATAGAAAAAGAATGTTAAACTTGTTTTTTGATTGTTTTTTTTGGATTTCTTTTTTAACCTGAAAATGATTCAGTATCATTTTAACCTTTTAAAAATACACCTTAGATTCCAACAGTGAAGCAAAGCAGGGATCCCCATCAGGAAATAGGCAGCCTTAAGACTGGATTGGGTCCATGGTTTTTCTTTCTGAATTCTGAACTAGAAGTATTCTTTTAGCTAGAGGCTTTTGTTTCACAATAATACAAGCAAATGATATGCAACATATTTATCACAAGAAAACCAAAGTGAGACCTGTCAGTACTGTGCCCTGTATGTAGTGAGATAGCCTCAAGTCTTCTTCAGGGTTGACTTTAAAGCTCTTTGCATGACCATTATGATTCTGTTTGATTTTCCCTTTGAGTCCTGGAGCCTGTTTGATTGGCTCTTTGACTTGGGGATAGTTGGTTCACTTCTTTCAGCAGCCTATATAGTTACTGTGGTAGTCAGGAACATTTGTTAAGAACCCACTCAGGCAGGTGGTAGTGGTGCATACTTTTAATCCCAGTGCATAGTAGGCAGAGGCAGGTAGAGCACTTAAGTTTGAGAGTAACCTGGCCTGCACAGAGAAACCCTGTCTCAGAAAAAACAAAAACAAAATATAACAAGCCCTCAGATTTGCTGGCACATTTCTTCTCTCCAGGTTTCTATCAACACCAAGTCCTCAGGCTAGTGCTGGTGAACTGCTGGTGAAGCTATCATTTTATGCTCAAGATACTCAACCATGTACAACATGTTGAGTTTTAAAGCCCCTTGACTTTGTAGTTTTTCTTAGCATCTCAGTTCCAGGTAGGCTGTTTTGTTTTGTCCTAAACACATAGTTATGTATTTGTGGGGCATCATGTGACAGTGGTGTATCTGTTGCCTCAGTCATTTTAGTGTTGTGGCCCTAAAGGGAAAGGCTTCCCCTACAGAGTGTTACAGTTCTGCTCCCAGAGGGTCCTGGCAATCGGGAGCCAAGGAATATCAGAAAGTCATACTGCACAACAAACCTCACACAAGAGGTTTACTGGTGGGGAAACCCAGGAGGGCAGCTGCCTGTGCTCTGCAGAGAAGCAGAAGTAATGGGGGCGAGGGTAGACTTCCAGGATGGGAATTGGTGGGATTTTCAAGTTCAGAACAAGTCTAGAGCTTGGGCCTTTAACTCTGTAGGGTGGGGGCTGGGTCTACCATTCTGGCTGGTTAGAGTGTTTGTTCTGTGGGTGGAACATGGCAGTTGGAAGTCCTGTGGGAATTGAACCTCTGTCCTCTACAAGAGCAGTAAGTGAGTTTTTTTGTTTTTGGTTTTTTGAGACAGGGTTTTTCTGTGTAGCATTGGCCATCCTGGAATTCATAGACCAGGCTGGCCTCAGACTCACAGACATCTGCCTGCCTCTGGCTCCCAAGTGCTGGGACTAAAGGCAGCTGAGTCATCATTTCTCTAGTCACACAGAATTCATTTTGTCATGTAAGCACCCTTTGTGCCAGGTCTGGTCATGTTCCTATTCTGTGGTTTTTACCTTTTTCTGCACACTTCCACAAGGTTCAGTGTGGATTTCTGTTCGGGCATCTTTCACCTTTTTCCTCACTACTGGGGATTGAATTCAAGGCCTCACATTTGGGGCAGTGGCTCCACCACTGAGGTGCAATACCATCTAGGGCACTTTATCTTCACTCTCAGAAGCTCTTGAGGGCAAGGACTAGAGCTGATGTGTTTGTTATACAGCACCTAGCAAAATGCCAGACACAGCAGACATTCAAATATATGCTGAGAAAATGAACAGCAACTTAGCGGTATACTTTGAGCTGAGGTAAGAGGGTATGTTTTGCTATTAAGATGTCTAGATTCTTGATTTTTTTTTTAAATGTGTGGCTAGAATGTTTATTTGTTTTTGTTTTTCTTTCAGATAGAACATAACTGTTCCCAGTTTCTCTTAGGGTCATTGTTTTGTTTGCTTTGTAGCCTTGTGTGCCACCATACGTGCAGGACCACGGCACTCTAACCATCTTAATAATTCTGGGTCCTTTTTGGCATTAATTATAATAGGGCTGAGCCAAAGAGCAGTTGGCGTCTAGGCCTGGTGGTCAGTTTTCCCTTTCTCACTTCTGCATCCAAGCTGCTCATCTATAAAATGGAAGAGGGTGGTACAGGTGCCACAATATAGTCTGCAAGGACCTAGGGCAGCTCCAGCTGCATAGTGTTCTGTCAATAGTTATTAGCACTGAGAGCAGAAGGGGAAGAGGAGCTCTTTAAGTTGTAAACATTGGGCATCTGCATTGGGTCCTCAAGGTTACCTCATGTTTGAAGATTTGCTAAAAGACCTTCAGGACCCAGCAAATAGTGTACTCCTAGCTAAAATTTAGTATGGTGACATTAGTAAGGACACACAGATGGATTATAAAAGAAAAAGACACAAAATAATCTTGAGGAGTCCAGGTGAGGCTTCCTTTTCTAACATTGAAATACAACAATGTGTGTTCAATGTTTTGGTCAGAAAAGTATCAGAGACTTAGTGCAGAGTTTTCACTAGAAGCTGGTTCCATAGCACCCTCTATAACATGTAAGTTTGGACACCCATGAAAAAAAATCCATCTTTCACAGAGGCCCATGATAGTTGTTGTGATTTAGACACAGGGAACTTTGCTATTAGTGTGATCACTTACTGGGAACAAGATGGTCAAGGCCTTGCTATGAACACTTTGCTGTGCTGTGTTTTGCACAGGGTACTGTACTTCTCACTGCATTATTGGGTCGTGATTATTCTGGTACTGGTTGTGGAGGTTGCTGTGGTAGTCAGGAGCATTTGTTAAGAACCCTCTCAGGCAGGCGGGAGTGGTGCACACCCTTAATCCCAGCACATAAGTTTGAGGCTAGCCTGTCTTAGAAGAAAAGAGAACCCTCTCAGATGTCCAGGATCAAGGGGTCCTCATCTTTGCTATTTTTCTTTTCCAGAATGGGTTTGACTACTTACTGACATACAGTGACAATCCACAGACAGTGTTCCCTCGATACTGTGTTAGTTGGATGGTTTCCAGTGGTAAGTAGGGGTATGCACAGGGGTCTGAATCTGAGCTGAACGGTTTGTTCTTTCTGTCCTAATGGCAACAGGAGAATTGGTGCTTTTTGTAGTTGTGTTGGGTGAAAATTGGAGAAATCTTCCCATTTCCTTCTATCCTATAAATGGGATTTGAAGGGTTAAGAAAAAATAGGGGGATTGGGCTAGAGAGGTGGCTCAGAGGTTAAGAGCACTGTCTGTTCTTCCAAAGGGCCTGAGTTCAATTCCCAGCAACCACATGGTGGCTCACAACCATCTATAATGAGATCTGGTGCCCTCTTCTGGCCTGTTCACACACACATGCGGGCAGACAACTGTATAAATAATAAATAAGCCTGGTGTGGTGGCACATGCCTTTAATCCTTGCTCTTGGGAGGCAAAGGTAGGCGGATCACTGCAAGTTTGAGGCCAACCTGGTCTACAAAGCAAGTCTAGGACAGCCAAGACTACATAGAGAAACCCTGTCTTGAAAATAAATAAATAAATAAATCGATCTAAAAAGAATGGGGGGAGGTCCTAGAAAGGATCTATTTTTAAACGCAGAGGAGAGTTTTTAAGACATTCATTTTGGTGCCTTACATGTAGATGGAGTGCATTGGTGTGCTGTTGTTGTTGTTGTTGTTGTTTTCCTGCTTAGTAGTGCTGAATGGTAGTGCACTCCCATGATCGAAGTGGTGACTGCAGGGGCTGAGACTAGAGGATCACGGCCTTGGTGGCAAAGTGAGGCCCTGTCTGAGAAAACCAAAATAGTGAAGGCCATGAGATCTAGCCAAAACACCTTAGTTGTGGGGCAGTTACTGAAGGAAAGGGCCACTACCTAACAGAGGCTGTGTATCATAGCCATAAGTATACCTTCCACTTTTAATACCTTGTCTTAGCATTCTCATGTGAGTTTTGGTTTTGTTTGATTTCTCTTTCCTTTTGTTTTTTTGAGATCTTGTGTAACCCAGGCTGGCTTTCTCTTTGATGCTCCTACTTCAACCTCAAGAATGTTGGAATTAATGGTGTAAAATGCCGTGCCTGACTGCTCATACATTTTACTTTCTTCTGCTTCTCTGACCAGTTCCTTATCCCTTAGGAGGAAGATGATGGGAATTGGGTACTTTTGTGTTCATTTATCTGAATTAAATGACAGGGTTTGTTTTTTTTCTTCTTTCTTTTTTTTTCTTCTTTTGTTGGTTTGGTTTGGTTTTTCAAGACAGGGTTTCTTTGTAGCCTTGGCTGTCCTGGATTCTCTTTGTAGGCCAGGCTGGCTTTGAACTCAAGAAGTCCACCTGCCTCTGCCTCCCTGAGTGCTGGGATTAAAAGCGTGCCCCAATGCTCCCTGCTCTAGAGGCCAGTCTTGTAGAGGATTTTCTCAATTGAGATTCCCTCCTCCTGGGTGATTCTAGTTTGCAGCAAGTTGACAAAACTTAACAGTACCACAGCTTGACCAGATTCTGCTATGTTCCAATAGGCATGCCGGATTTCCTGGAGAAGCTGCACATGGCCACTCTGAAAGCCAAGAATATGGAGATCAAAGTCAAGGACTACATCTCGACTAAGCCTCTGGAGATGAGCAGCGAGGCCAAGGCCACTGCTCCTGCCTCCGAGCGCAAGAATGAGGGCAGCTGCGGCCCGGCTCGGATTGAGTATGCTTAAGGGCCTTGGGGATGAGGAAAGACAAGCACTTCCAGCCCTGCTGCAGGACAGGGCAGGTCATACCTGTTAGAAGACATCTGTGCTAACTGTCAATGCAGGAGAGTTAGAACTGGGGTTAGATTTTGTTTGGAGCCCTCTTGCTCTTTACTAAACGGAAAGGACCGTGATGTGGAGGGGTTGTCACGTTCTCAGGCCAGCTGTTGTGAAATCCAGTATCACGCTGAGCTAATCTGGAACACACTTCCCACTTTAGGCCAGAAGGGGATGGCTCCTATCTGCCTCCTTCGAGAAGCTTCCTTGCTGACATTCCAAATGCCACCACTGGTTGTGCAGCACTCTGGATATCCTTCAGTTCTGTAGGTCACTGAGAAAGTGGTTGGCCCTGGGCTCCTAGGGGCCTCTGAAGCGCTCTTGGTAAGTCTGTGGTGGCTGAGCCAAGTGCCTTGTCCTCACCTTGCTTTATCTTTAGAGACATGAAGTCTGTACCAAGGGATCCTTGTCCCTGTAAAATACCATGACGTTGACTCATCTGACTTAGAGCAGTTTTCATGGTAACTGGCCTATTGTACTCATGGGCTGAACTCAGTGGATCATGGCCTCTGCTGTAGACTCGGTCAGCTGATTTTCCAGGAGCACCAGAGACAAACCCCTTTAGACAGTAGCTTTCTACTTGATGTCAGTGTTTTGATAGGGTCAGTGGAAATGTGCACAAAACATCTCACTTAAAAATAGCTAGATTTCTGCCGGGTGTGGTGGCACACACCTTTAATCCCAACACTCGGGAGGCAGAGGCAGGCGGAACGCTGTGAGTTCAAGGACAGCCAGGGATACACAGAGAAACCCTGTCAAAAAAAGAAAAAAAAAACCACAAACAAACAAAACTAAATTTTTTTTTTTTTTTCAAATCCTTGTAGCAAAATGGAGTTAGGGATTTGAGCACAACTCCTCCATAGTCTAATTTGTTTGGGCGCTGTTTTCACTGCAGATTGACTGGGCCTTCCTGGAAGGCTAAAGGTAGTGGATGGTGGTTGTGCCATTTCCTCAGAGCTTTCAAAACTGCAAGCTGATATGTGGGCCAGCAGATGGAGTCTTGCCCCATACCAGTATGATAGGGATGGGGTTTATGTGACCTCTTGAACCTCCAAAACGTTTCTCTCCAGAGCTGACATGGTTTGGATAAGATCAAAACCTGATGTTAGGGGGGCTTGGCCTTGCTGATTTCTTTATGGTGAATAGGGATCAAGTTTTACATCCTTTTCCTTTTTCTGGAGTTAATATAGCTAAAATTTTCTTTTCCCTGCTTGCCACCCTGTTGTGTTGAAAAGGAAATTAAACCCAGTATGAACTTATCCCTTCCAGCTTTCTGGTTGCCTGTTCAGTTCTGTGCCAAGGAGACAACTAACTCCTCCAATGTTTCTGTCTGTTCAGTTGTTGCCAGAGCAGTAAGTGGTCAGTGAGTGTTTTCCCTTTTCCCCAGGATCTGACAGAAAGAAACCTTTTATCTGAATTTAGCACCTGTAGTTGAATGTGTGTGAGTGTATGAGCGTGTGGCTGTGTGGGTGTGGTGTGTGGGTATGTGGTGGGTGTGTGGGTGTGTGGTGGGTGTGTGGGTGTGTGGTGGGTGCAGGTACTAAGCAGTTATAGTTGCCCTTTGTTCTGACTTAATGGTGATTTGTGTCATAATGAGTTTGCTCTTAACTGTGACATTTTTATCAAATGTGTGAATAAATACATAAAGATTGCTACAGAAGAGTGTTTCTTTTTGGCCACACAATGGGGAAAATTGTTAATGTTGGGCTCTTTGTCATCCTGATCACAAAGTTGGCATGGGACATTGGTGGGCCTTATTCTTTCTTGGCAGGTTATGAGTGTCAAAAACCTAGCCACCCTGAGTGGCCAGCTTGGGAACTGATAATTAAGTGCCTGTGTCTACTCTAGTGTCTTGATCTACTAATTTGTAAATCTAGTAAGAACAAGTT
>OU015742.1:21525594-21565413 GCA_907169655.1 Acomys percivali | reverse complement strand
TTATTATTATTATTATTATTATTATTATTATTATTATTATTATTATTGATATTTAATGGAGCTGTTTGGGAGGAACTAGGAGGATGTGTGTCACTGGGTAGGTGTCAAAGGCCCACACTAGGCCCAGGCTCTCTTTTCTTCCTGCTGCCTTCAGGTCAGGATGTAAAGCTCTCAGCTACCGCGCTGTAAGATTCCAGGTGGTCTGAGCTCAGCCATCATAACAATAACATTGCTAGCTAAGCAATGTGAGATTCCAGGTGGCTTGGCCTTAGCCATCATAACAACAGCGTTGTTAGCTGAGCAAAGCAAGTTAAGAATTGCAGGCCAATAGCAAGGGCAAACAAAGCAACAGTGGACTGGGAAGAACAAGTTAAAAATTCTCCACTAGCCTCCATCTCAACCCTGCCCCTGGAATTTACTGCCCCCATCTCACCCTACTTGGAATTTACTACCTCAGACCCCCATTTGCCTTAAAGGTCACCTGTTGCTAGCCTATCACTTGTCAACTAACCACCGTCGCTAAGTTCTGCTTCTGTATATGGTATATTGGTCCCGACTCTCGCAGAATGGGGTCTTCCATCTCCTCGGAGCTTGGTTGGCCCCAACGTGACAGTTTAATAAAAATTTCTTTGCTGTTGCATCGACTCTGGACTCTGTCTCTCATCGGGGTTCTAGGAATAGACTCTAGCGATCTGAGTCTGGCAGCGCCAGCACCGTGTCTGCCTGGTCCCCGCTATGCTAATGGACTAAGCCTCTACAACTGTAAGCAAGCCCTAATTAAATGATTTATTTTTTAAGACCAAGACGCAGGACATGAAATGATTCTCTTGGTCCTCAGCTGTTTTCCATGTAGTCACACTGCAGAGGTCTCTGTCTCCAGATCTTACTTTGTTCTTTGGGGCTCAGCCTCAGAGTCCTAGGGATACCTTTTTGTTGTTGTTGTTGTTTTGTTTTTCTCTGTTACACAGAGCCCTGGCTGTCCTGGACTCTCTTTGTAGACCAGGCTAGCCTTGAACTCAGAGATCCACCTGCCTCTGCCTCCCAAACACTGGGATTAAAGGCATGCACCACTGAGCCCAGCTGTCTTTTGTGTCTTTGTTTTTGTGTCTTTGTTTTGTTTTGTTTGTTTGTTTGGTTGGTTTGGTTTTTGGTTTTTTGAGACAGGGTTTCTCTATGTAACCAGCCCTGGCTATCCTGGACTCACTTTGTAGACCAGGCTGGCCTCAAACTCACAAAGATCTGCCTGCCTCTGCCTCTTGAGGGCTGGGATTACAGGCATGCACCACCACACCTGGCTAGTGAGATAACATTTTTTGATCATCGTTTCTCACTGATTTTTCCGCAGTGTGGAAAAGCAAAGATCCATGTGTGATCTCAATTTTGCTTACGTTGTTCATGTCCCCGGGGTAGAGTGAGGGTTGTTTTCCTTGTCATCTCTCCCTTCTCCCATGGATGGCCAGCACTCCTGGAACAGGAAGCCATACTTATTCTTGCACATCTTGTCCCTTTCTCCAAGGACAGCTTCAATCAGCAGCGTGATGAGCTTGGGCATTCTTAAGTTCTTATATTTCATTGTTACGATGTCTACTATTCAGCCGGGCGGTGGTGGTGCACGCCTTTAATCCCAGCACTCGGGAGGCAGAGGCGGGCGGATCACTGTGAGTTCGAGGCCAGCCTGGTCTACAAAGTGAGTCCAGGACAGTCAAGGATACACAGAGAAACCCTGTCTCGAAAAACCAAAAAACAAAACAAAACAAAACAAAACAAAAAGATGTCTACTATTCGCTGGGCAGTGGTGGCGCACACCTTTAATTCCAGCATTTGGGAGGCAGAGGCAGGTGGATCGCTGTGAGTTCGAGGCCAGCCTGGTCTACAGATTGAGTCCAGGATAGTCAAGGCTACACAGAGAGACCCTGCCTCAAAAAAAAAAAAAAAAAAGTCTACTGTTCTAAGAACCTGCTTCCTGGGACCTCACTGAGTGTTGTCAGTCTTGTGGCAAGCTTTCTGGGCATACAGATGTGTGCACAGGATGGTGCGGCCCTCCTTAGAGTCCGGCGTGGCCAGGTGACCATGTTCTGGACTTTGGACTATAAGCAGAATGACAGTAATCCCACCGGAAGTTCCTAAAGAGAGGTCCTGCTTTGCCCCTTTCTCTTCTTCGGTGGCTGAAATGTCTGTGATAGCAGGAGCTGCAGCAGGCATTATGGACTGCCAGGCAAACTTAGAAATGGGTACCAAATCCTACAGAGGTAAGCACTGAAGGAGCCAGTGCCTGGGAGCTTTGAGGCAAGTCTCTGTGCCAACTCCTACCTAACGCTCAGCTAAACTGGAGGTGGTGTCTGTCGACTCCTCACCAGAGGCTACCAGGGACACATCTATGACTGAGGAAAGCGGGCTTATCTACAGCGTGAGGTAACATATAGTACAGGAAATCATAGTGTCTCAGTAAAGGCCTGGGAAAGAACCTGCTCAGGATTTGGACTGAGATGGTGACTTTAAAAAAAAAAAAAAAAAGTATTATCACTGGGGCTGAGGAGATGGCTCACCTATTAACCTTGTAGTTCAATTCCCTGCATCCATATCAGATGGCCTGTGACTCGCAGGTGCCTGTGACTACAGCTGCAGGGGACCCAAATGCCTCTGTCCTCCTTGGACACCTGCATACATGTGCACCCACACACATTTACAAATGTTTATTATCTGTGTGTGTGAACACCATGAGGTGAGCTGTGGGGGTCAGAGGTCAACTTTTCAGAGGTGGTTTTTCTTCAGCATTCATATATGGGTTCTGGGGCTAGAACTCTGGTCATCAGGCTTGTGCAGCAAGTGACTTACCCACTGAGATATGTTTTGTTTGTTTGTTTTGGTTTTTTTGAGACAGGGTTTCTCTGTGTAGCCTTGGCTATCCTGGACACACTTTGTAGACCAGGCTGGCCTCAAACTCACAGAGAGCTGCCTGCCTCTGCCTCCCCAAGTGCTGGGATTACAGGTGTGTGCCTCCATGCCTGGCCCATTGAGACATTTTGCCAGCTCCCTTGTAACTTGTTAGGGCAAAGTGTGGAGAGTGAGGCCTCAGCTCTGGGTAGAAAAGTTATCAAAACAGCATGGGCATTTTTAAAAAAGATTTATTTATTTATTATTATGTATACAGTGCATCTGCAGGCCAGAAGAGGGCATCAGATCACATTATAGATGGTTGTGAGCCACCATGTGGTTGCTGGGAATTGAACTCAGGACCTCTGGAAGAGCAGTCAGTGCTCTTATCCACTGAGCCATCTCTCCAGCCCCAGCATGGGCATTTTGCATTGCACTTCAGAGCACTCATACGCTGAAGGGCACAGGGAAGAAGGGAGGACGGAGGGACGCCAGAGCTGGGGCCATGCAAAAGCAGCTGTCCACTGGGAGCCTAGGGTTCCAGGAAAACCAGCTATTGTTACACATGAGTGCTGGCACAGAAGCCCAAATCTCTCATCTCTTTGTCTGCCTGAGCCTCCTGGCAAAACCCTTAGGAAGCACAGAAGGGAACTCACTCAGACAGGCCTTGAGGTCCAGAGCAGGGAGGAAATGGGTCAGGAAGTTGGAGATGACATGACCAACCAGGGCACATGGTGCATCCCCAAGGTGGAGAGGTGCCTGACCGTTATATTTATTCCAGAATCAGGGTGTCCCCCATCCTAGGCTGTATGCTACTCTTGGGGAAACTTTGGTTAAAAGTTACTGCCAGATGTGATAGCACATGCCTTTATCTCAGCACTTGGGAGGCAGAGGAAGGCAGATCAGATCTCTGTGAGTTCAAGGCCAGCCTGCTCTACATAACAAATTCTAGGCCAGCCAGGGCCACATAGAGAGACCCTCCCCACCCACCCCCACCCCTTGCAATAGAGAGAGAGAGAGAGAGAGAGAGAGAGAGAGAGAGAGAGAGAGAGAAAGAAGAAGAAGAAGAAGAAGAAGAAGAAGAAGGAGGAGGAGGAGGAGGAGGAGGAGGAGAAGGAGGAGGAGGGAAGGAGGGGAAGGGAGGGAGGGAGAGGGGGAGGGAGAGAGGGAGGGAGAGGGGGAGGGAGAGGGGGAGGGGGAGGCTGGGCCTATCTAGATGGAGCTATCTCCTGTCATGTCCAGCCTCCTGATGGGGTAAGCCTTCATTGAGTATGTGTAAGGCAGCTGACCTTGACAAAATCCTTTCAGGAACAAATGACTGACTCCTAGGACATTTCTGCCTGGTCCCAGGGCTTTCCAGGCCTAAGCACATTAGTCCTTCTGTTCCCAGAAAACAAACTTCTCAGCGAAGAGCATTACAAAGAAGGCTCAGGCAGGCTGGTACGGGCACTGGCTGACTTGTGGACCCTGCCTGACCGTGCACAACCATGAGGGCTTCTTTTCTCTTCTCTTTGAATGCTTTCTCTTGCCTCGAAGGGTTCAGGAAGTGGGGATGGGGCCAGGAGATTGAGGGACTAAGAAAAGAAAGGCCCTGAGGGAACATGTGTCCTCAGCTGGAAGAGGCAGCCTGTGCTTGGGCAGGTAGGTGCTGCCCCTGGCCCCAGGCCAATTGACTTTCTTGAATTCATGAATCTGCTGTCCCTTAATTATTTAAATCGTTTTTCCCAGACAACCCTTCCTGGTTTCCAAAATGCCTTCCTCCTGGCTTGGTGAATTTGTACAGTAATGTGCTGAGGTGGCCCTGCTCTGGCCCCTTCCTCGGTGAGGCTAAGGGAACATGACTCATCAGAGGGGTAGCCCAGCATTTGGCTGGGAAGGTTCCTTGCTGGTTTGTGAGCAGTTTTTCTTTCTTTCTTTCTTTCTTTCTTTCTTTCTTCTTTCTTTCTTTCTTTCTTTCTTTCTTTCTTTCTTTCTTTCTTTTCCCTCTCTCTTCCACCAGTCAGGATTTCTCTGTGTAGCCTTGGCTGTCCTGGACTCACTCTGTAGACCAGCTTGGCCTCGAACTCACAGTGATCCACCTGCCTCTGCCTCCTGAGTGCTGGGATTAAAGGCTGTGCCACCACCACTTGGCTTTGAGCAGTTTTTATGTCCTTCATTTAACACACTGTGGGGGTCTCTTCCCTGCTGGGATCTGTGACTCACACTGGACTCTATTGAGAAGCTCCCCCTGCCCTGCAGGGTTGGGTGTGGTGAAATGTCTGGCTTCTGGACAGCACCTTGCATCCTTTCCTCCCTCATCCATTAACCAGTAAGCCCCCCACCCCATACCCCCAGCCCCCCAATCTCCTAGCCTGTGCTTCCTCCCACTTCTCAGGGCCCCAGGGAAGACCAAGCTGATCCTTTCCATCCCACAGGAACCAAGGCTGTTGGCTCATCACAGCTCCAATGCTGATTGGCTCTAGGGAGATGGAAGATGGGGGGGAGAGGGGGCAGCCTAACTCAGGACTCAGTCTTCTGCCCCGAAAGCCGCTTGCTTAGGCCTTCACCAGGCCATGACTCATTTCCCTCTCTAGGTCTGGGTGGATTTCTCCCCTGAAGGAGGCCTGAAGACTGTCTCTGTGGTGAGACTAGAGCAGGTCACTGGGGAGAGGTCAGGGTGGGTAGTGCCAGCTGTGTGGAGCATGGCTTCAGAGGATCAAGCCTCTGATGGTTTCATAGTACTGGAAGCTAAGCACTCAAGAAGTAGTCATTTGCTCTTCATGGTGGCAAACTAAGAGGCTTCCTGGAGGTGGTGGTTTTGGTGCTGGACTTGAGCAAGGGAGCTTTGGGACATTCTGAGTCTATCTGGGTTCTTCGATGGAAAGAACCACTGTGAGCAAAAGGGGTGTGGGGTCCCAGGGAGCTCCATGGTAGGGGTACTGTTTGACTTTGCCATGGAACATGAACCAGAAAAAGGGAAGAAGAGATGATAGCCTTGACTGTCCTACTGAGGGGCTCAGGTCCCCTCAGATGGCCTTAGAAAAATAATTTTGACTGTAGTGTGGAAGCTGGCTGGAGCTGGGAGGCAGGCTCTCAATGTGTGGGTACGAGGAAGCTTACCATAGTCTGGTGGGGGCTGAGAGTGGTGGTTCAGCTGAGGTCTGTGATCCTCACCCTTGAGAGGCTGAGACAGGATGACGGAGAATATTGAGGCCAGTCTGGACTATATAGTGAAGTGCTGGTTTTTTGGTTGTTTAAAAAAAAAAATCTGGTTAGATGACTGGGCCTAGTCAAATCTGAACCAAACTGGTTGGTTTGGGAAACCTCCCTGCCACAACCTCACATTGGCCTCAGAACAGTCTGTTCTGTCACTTACATGCGTGGGAGGCCAGTCTCTGGTTGTTTCACACCCTGGGCTTAAGTACTCTGCTGCTTTCCTGTTAAGTGGTGTGATGCAGGCTCGGGACACAGCTCAGCTGGTCAGATGTTTTGCTTGTAGCTTACACAAAGCATTGAGTTCAATCTACAACGAGTAAAACCAGGCACAACTGTGGTTTCAGCTCATTTTTTTGGGGAGAGGGGAGGGAGTGTTTCGAGACAAGGTTTCTCTGTATAGCCTTTCCTGTCCTGGACTCACTTTGTAGACCAGGCTGGCCTTGAACTCACAGAGATCCATCTGCCTCTGCCTCCCTGAGTGCTGGGATTAGAGGCATGTTTTATGATCAATATAAAATAAGAGAATAAGATAATAAGATGCCAGGCAACAGATATTAGGTTTTATGAGGTTTATTAAATGAGCATGGAGAGAGAAGGAAAGGAGGGAGGGGTACCCTTGGGGGGGGGAGGGGGGAGAGAGAGAGAGAGAGACAGAGAGAGACAGAGAGAGAGACAGACAGACAGACAGACAGACAGACAGACAGACAGACAGAGGAAGAGAGAAAGAAGTTGAGGGATAGGGAGTAAGGGGGTAAGAGAGAGAGGGGCTAGGTGGGTCTGTACTTTTACATAGCTCTGGGCAGGGCCAAGCCCCCGTGGTAGGTAGGCAATGACATCACAGGTAGGCAGACTGAAGCAAAACCTAAAAGCGTGTGCCACCGTGCCTGGCTATGGTTCCAGCTCTTAAGAGGCAAAGGCTGGAGAGATGGCTAAGAGTTAAGAGCATCGAGTGCTCTTCCAGAGGACCTGGGTTCAAGTCCCACCACCCACATGACAGCTTACAGATGGAGTCTGTAACTCCAAGAGCTGACACCCTCACACAGACATGCATGCAGGAAGGCAGGAGGAACAGAAGTGCATGGTCATCTGTGCTGTGCTTGGAGTTAGAGGCCTTGGATATGTGTATGACCCCCCTCCCCTTGGATCCTACTTCAAGACAAACAAATAAACCCACAACAAACAAAAAAAGCCTTGCTCTCTGCCCTCCTTTGTGTTCTCATTCCAAACAAGTTCTGAAAGAGTCACGTAGATGAACTGGGGAGCTGGCTCAGCAGGTAAGGCTCTCGCCTCAAAAGCCTGGGAGACAGGGAGAGAATTCCGTGGAGTTATACTGTCATCTTCATACGTCCAAATTGAACTCAGGACCTCCGGAGGAGCTGTCAGTGCCCTTAACCTCTGAGCCCTCTCTCCAGCCCACACCTCTTCTTCTTCTTCTTTTTTTTTTTTTTAAAGAGTAAGACAGGTTTTCTGGGCGTGGTAGTGCATGCCTTTAATCCCAGTAGTTGGGAGGCAGAGGCAGGCAGATTGATGCGAGTTCAAGGCCAGCCTGGTCTACAAAGCAAGTCCAGGACAGCCAAGGCTACACAGAGAAACCCTGTCTCAAAAAACTAAAACCAAACCAAACTAAAACAACAACAACAAAAAAAAAAAACTTGCTGTAACTGACTGGAAGGAACTGTGAAGGTTGTGTTGGCCATGCCCCTGCCTCAAGGAGGCCTCAGTCCCCAGAGGGAAAAGACTCTGGATGGTGTGAGTGTGTAAGTGTGTATGTGTGTGTGTGTGTGTGTGTGTGTGTGTACCTTCAGAATACTTACCTTGCTCCCTCATCTTGCAGTTTCCTGACTTACTTCTGAGCCAAGGGACAAACACCTGATGCTGGGGGCAGGCCTGGTCTGGCTTCAGCCAGGATGCCCATATTCCTCCTTAGACCCGGGGCTCAGAAGGGTGGCACTGAGTGTATGCTCCAGCCCTGGGCTGCCACCAAGCTGGGGAAGAGACGATGCAGAGAGAAGTCAGCTGGGTCAGCTAGTCTAGCCAGGATGTGTGGAAAGCTGCACAGCCAAGGTACACCCCCCCCAATACTCTATGCAAGGAACACTAAGAGCAAAGGTACAGAATTTGGGGTGCAGAGAGAATGAAATTGTGTGTGGAGTTCTTTTGTTTGTTTGTTTGTTTGTTTGGCTGTTCTGGACTCGATATGTAGGCCAGGCTGGCTTCAAACTCACAGAGATCTGCCTGCCTCTGCCTCCCGAGTGCTGGGATTAAAGGTGTGCTCCACCACACCTGGCCTGGATTTTTTTTTTTTTCAAAACAGGGTTTCTTCTTCATGGCTGTCCTGGAACTCACTCTGTAGACCAGGCTGGCCTCGAACTCAGAGATCCACCTGCTTCTGCTTACCGAGTGCTGAGATGAAAGGCGGGCACCACCACACCTGACTACGTGTGTGTAGTTTTGTTTTTTTTTTAATTTTTAAAAAATATTTATTTATTATGTATACAGTATTATGCCTGCATGTATACCTGCATGCCAGAAGAGGGCACCAGATCTCATTGTGGATGGTTGTGAGCCACCATGTGGTTGCTGGGAATTGAACTCAGGACCTCTGGAAGAACAGTCAGTGCTCTTAACCACTGAGCCATCTCTCCAGCCCGTGTGTGTAGTTCTTTAAGGCAGGCTTGGAGGAGGGAATCAGGGCAATGCCACCCTGAGGCTTTGAGCAGGAAGAAGTAGGCTCTGGTGGCTGGGTGGCAGGGACTCAACCTTTGTGTCTGCAAAAGGAGGCTGACAGAGAGAAGGACTTGTCAAGGCATTCGAGAACTGTCCCCCTCCCTCAGCTGCTCAGCCCTCCTCCCTTAGTTCTCTGTCCTCCTCCAGGGGGTGGGGGGAGATGAGGATGGGGCAGCCTAAAGAGGGCCAGGAGGGAGGGATTGAGGAGGGGGCGCAGGGCTAGCAGAGTGGAGAGAACAAAGCCAGACCAGAGAAAGGAGAAAGGCACTGCCCTTTGCTTTTCCTGGCCTGAGTGAAGGCAGCACACCTTCCCTCGTGTTGAGGGTCTGGTGTCCTCCCTAGCCCTCAGCAGGGAGGAACCTCAGCACAGTTGGGGCTCTGGCCTAATGACTACTGTCTTTGGGACTGCACCCTGAGGCCTGGGGCTTCCCCCTCCCTTTCTTGAGCCATTCCTGGGAGATCTCCATCCCAGCCAACAGCTCTGTGATGGCTAGCACATGGGGTCTGCTTGGTTCCCTTAGGTTCTGGTCCAGAGGCTATGCGCAGGTCATTATAGCTCCTGCCTGGTTTAGCCTGGGGGGGGGGGGCCCTTCCTGGCCACTGGAGCCATCTCTCCAGAGATTCTCCCTCTTCAGGGCAAATCTGAGTCCTGCCTCTCTATATTGGGCCCTGCTATGGGTAAAAGGCTGGGATCAGGGTCAGAGGGCCATCTGGCCAGCAGCCTCACCCTGGAAGGAAGTTGGGGACAGAGGGTGATTTAGTCTTATGGAAGTGTTGCAGAAGGTCCTGCTAAGCATGTGGCATGTCATGGTGCTACCACAGCACTGCCTGGACTGTGTCACCTCAGCGCAGCGGGAGGGCTCCAGGGTTGTCACAGTGTGACAACTCTTCTCCAGCTGGCTGTACAAAATTCCTGGCACACCCTGTATAGTGCCTGACACCAGAGGGTTGGGGAGCCTACTGCTAAGTTTGCAAGTCAAAGGCTAATGTGGTGAACCATTTCTGACAACCTGGAGATCTCCTAAGCTGATGTTCCCCCTCTCAAAGCGGCACTGATGATGAAAATGTGTGCATGTGTGAAGGGCAAAGGATGCCTGTGGGGGCTTTGGATCTAACCGGCGTGGGGTGTGTGCGCGAGTGTGTGTAATTGGTGTACTTGTGGGTATGTCGGAGTAAGGTATATGTGATGGTTTGTCTAGTACTGTTGTGGGTGCCAGTGCCTATGTGAGGAAAGGGCAGCAATCAGGTCCTAGAAATGGTCTGAGAGCTTGCTCCTTCCTGGGCAGCACAGAGGAGGTAGCACTGGTTGATGGGAAAGGGGGCACTGGCACTCCTGAGCTAGCTGAGAAATGGCCTAGAGGACTTGAATCTTGGCGGGGACAAGTCCCATTTTAGAAGGGGCCAGACACTTATAGGTAGTCTTCTGTCTCAGGGGGAATGGTTGGGGTGAAGGTCTTTGGGCTGCAGAAGGAATGGTGGGAGTGCATGAGGAGCTGGCCTGTGGACCAGGGCTCTGGCTCCTGGGGTGGTGGTGGAGCTGACGATGCAGGGCTTCTGTGGCATTCCTGGCACTCGGGAGGCCACATCTTGGTGGGTGTGCTTAAGTGCCCATGGTTGAGAGAGGGTGTCTCAGTTTGGCTGCATAGCATTGTGGGTTTGAGGACAGGTCTGCTGGTAGGTCTGTGTGAACATGTACATGCACATGTGTACATGTGTACACATGGGTACATATGTATGATACTACATGTGAGCGTAGGGGCACATGTGACCCCAGTATCTGAGCAATGTGATGCCAGAGCAATGGTGATGGTGATTGTGTGCACATTCATATGTGGTACATGTGACCCCGGTGTCTGGGGAGACTCTGTGATGACCTGCAATGGTTGGGCTTTTTCCGGAACTGTCATCTGCAGGAAACACCTTATTTAACTTGAGCGGTAATCCTGCCTGACCCTCCCAGGTGCTTCCTCTCTGGTGCCCACCCACAAGCTGTCTGCTCCTAACTTGAGCCCCTGTCCCCATATCCTGCTGTGTCCACCCCCACCCCCACCCCCATCCTTGCTGCCAGTTCTCTTGGACTGTGGCTTGGATACCCACCCTCCTTTCTTAGCCTTTGCCTCAGCTTAGAATGAGCACCCTCTTACAGTCACAGAAGTCTGAGTTGGGGTGCACACAGAGCAGGGCCCTGACTGGGTTCAGGGTTAGGAGGATGGAGATGGAAGGCTCAGGCCTCGTCATGCCCTAGGAATCTGGCCACTGCCAGAGTCCCCCCGACTCCTCACAGCTAACCCTTCCAGTCACCTCAAAGTTCTTGCGGGCTCTTTTCATTTGCTATCTAGGCTGAAGTCACTGTCCCCTGTCCCTGGACCACTGCATGAGCATCTGACCTCACTCTTTGGTCACTTTTATTACCTACCTGTTCCTCTCTCCCAGCTAAGTGCCACTCTAATGGTTCTGCCCCATCGGAACCTTCCAAGGGTTCCCACTGGGTTTTCAATAGGGTCAGATCCTCATTGGAAGTAAAGGGCCTGCCAGCCAGCCGCTCCCCCAACCCCCCACTCCTCAGCTTGGCCTTCTGTCTCTTGCTTTGTTCTGGGGTACCTCCTCCCAGATGGTCCCTTGTCATCCCCCAATCTATAGCTAAAGGCCACATTCAGTGGTTCCCTCCTTGTTACCAGTCTGCTCTCTCCCTGCCCTCTGAGAGCTTGTCACAGGCCCTGCCTCTCTGATGTGATCTTGCCAGTCTGGTCTCTGGCTCCCATGGAGGGTCACCCCAGAGAGGACAGAAGCCTTGTCTGTCTTATTTATGACCACACCCCCAGCACCCAGAACAGAGCCTGACACCCTGTAAATATACCTGGTGAGCCATGAGCACTGGCCCATGAGGAGGTCTGGGGCAAGAGGTGTGCCCAGGATCATCAAAGTGGCTGAGCTTGCCCTAAGGTCTGGTCTTTGTGGAAGTGATGACAGGCACTCCTGCTCTGATCCGGTCCCCTATCCCTGAACCGCTGGGCATTAGCATCAGACCTCACTCTATGGCCACTCTGGTCACACTCTGTGTGACTGCAGAGTTTGCTTTCTGGAACCATCCACTGCTCTGAGGACCTAAGGACACCTCTCTCCCAGGCCCTGGAGCATGGTGGGAGTTAGGGTCCAGTTCTATGTTGAAGCACAGCAGCCAGTAGAGATGCCGCAATCCCCAACCCAGACCCCAAGCACTGGTGCTTTCGGTGGGGAGCACAGTGGACTTTTTGGTGGGGAGCATAGGCCTGTGTGTCTGAAGCCTGGACTGGAAAACAGCACTCCTGTGTTGCAGGATCTTTGATCCCATTGTGATTCCTGAGATTGTGAACTGTAAAAACCTGTCTTTTGTTTGGTGTGTTGAACCCTAACACACACCTTTAACCCAAGAGCTGTCTGTACACAGGATTTAATAAAGTTAACCTTAGGTCAAGAGGCAGAGCAAGAAACCATCTGACTGGGATTAAAGAATAGCAGGGACTTTGAGTTGAGGGGTATTTAAGATCCAAGAGAAGACGTAAAAGGGGCTCTTTGGCGTTTAGCTCTCTAGCTCGTGAGCTCCTCAGCTCCTTGGCCTTTGGTTTTTTGCACTTTGAGCTAGCAAGCCTTGGGTTTTTTCTTTTTGTTTTGTTTTGTTTGTTTGCTTTTTTGGCCTTTTCCTCCTGGGCTGTCAGCAGAGCTAGTGAGTCTTTTGGGCTTTTTCCATAAGGACCTGAGCTGAGTAGGAAGGTCAGCTGGGTGCTTTTTACACCTCTCAGACCCACCATCTGGCTCCTGAGTCTTTATTGGTAAAATAGAATGTTTGGGAAAATCACTTAAAACAATACTCCTGCTCCTGAGATAGTCAGTGTCTCCAAGATAGGAGCCTCAGGGGTCAGGGCTTAGTGAGAAGAGGGCTGTGGGCAGAGCAGGTCATCTTGTGGGACAGACCTGGACAGTGGATCTAGGGCCTGGGGCCTGGGATCATGGTAGGAGGGACACAAAACTTAAGTACCAAGTAAGTGTCTCTCCACTGGCTAGTGACTTTGGCAAATTATACAGTTTCTCAGCCCCTTGGATTCCCCCATGTATATTTGTCTTTTGTTTTTCGAGGGTTTCTCTGTGTTCACCTTGGCTGTCCTGGACTCATTTTGTAGACCAGGCTGGCCTCAAACTCACAGCGGTCCACCTGCCTCTGCCTCCCGAGTGCAGGGATTAAAGGTGTGTGCCACCACGACCGGCTCTCCCACATGTATATTTGGTGTAGCACGATTTCTGGCCTTTGAAGGCTTTGGGGGTTTGAATATGATCATTTTGAAAAAGGTCTCAGGACAGGGTAGGGCCTGTAATAAGCATAAGGCATCATTCTGTATAGTTGTTGTGATTGTGCAGAAAGGCATGTGTGTGGTATCTGTCTGGGGAAGGAGTGGATGAAGGACAAACACAGGTCCCTGCAGACTCTGTCTACAGGCAGGACAAAGTCTAACAGTTAAAATCCAGGTTCCTGTAGGTATCCCCATAGAAGAGTGACTGTCCTAGTTAGTGTTGTCATTGCTGTGATGAAACACCACGCCCCAGAGCCAGTTGAAGATGAAGGGTTAATTTGGCTTTTGCTTCCACATCTCTGTTCCATCACTGAAGGAAGTCAGGGCAGGAACTCAAGCAGGGCAGGAACCTGGAGGCAGGAGCTGAGGCAGAGGCCATAGAAGGGTGCTGCTTACTAGCTTGCTCTTCATGGCTTGCTCAGCCTGCTTGCTTGACTTCTTTCCTTGATCTTCCCGCCCCCCGCCCCCCCTTTTTTTTTCTTTCATTTGTTTGTTGTCTAGGCTCTCCTGGAACTCCATCTGTAGACCAGGCTGGCCTCAAACTCAGAGGTCAGCCTGCCTCTACCTCTCAAGTGCTGAGATTAAAGGTGTGCACCATCATGTCTTGGTCCACCTTGCTTTCTTATAACATCTAGGACCACTAGCTCATGGTTGTCACCACCCATAATGGGCTGGGCCTGCCTTCATCAATCACCAACGAAGAAAATGCTCTATAGGCTTGCCTACAGCCTGATGTTATGGAGGCATTCTCTTAACTGAGGCTCCCTCTTCTCCTATGACTATCTCATACCAAGTTAACATAAAACTAGCCAGCGCAGTGACCTTGGTACCTCTCCTGGCATGTCTCTGAACTTTGGTTTCATCCCAGTTCATTTGTGCTGAGTGCCTGAGGCTGCATAATTAGTAAACAAGCAACAGGGACAGAACAAGAAGACTGTAAAAAGTCCAAGGGTTGGCATCATGGAGGGCCATGTTACTGTGGTGGAGGATGAACTCATTTCCACAATACACCTACTTTCTTGGCCTAGCCACCTCTCATTAGGCCCTTCCTCTAAACCAGTTGTTCTCAACCTTCCTAGTGCTGTGACCCTTTAACACAGTTCCTCATGTTGTGGTGACGACCCCCACTCCCAAGCCCCCCCCCCCACCCGCAAGCATAAAATTATTTTCGTTGCTCCTCTATAACTGTAACTTTGCTACTGCTGTGAATCATAATGTAAATATCTGTGTTTTCAGGCAACCCCGGTGAAAGGGTCTTTTGACCTCCAGTGAGGTTGCAACCTACATATCAGGAACCATTGTTCTAAACATTGTTGCATGGACCACTGTAAGTGGCCAAGGCACACCTTCGTGTAGATGCATTAAAATCATTGCAGTTTCTCTCTGTCTCCAAGAGATAGAGATACAAAGGATATGAATCTTAGACATAGTAATGCCGATAAGGCTCCTAACGCACTGTTAGTCTCTGTTTTCTTTATCAAGGGCCCAGAAAGGTTGAAGCATTTGCCTAAGACTACACAGTAAAAAAGCAGCCCACCTGCGTTTCAGCCAAAGCCATATCACTCCAGCTGTGGTGGCTGGCTGATGGAGTTATCCTACACCTGCCTCTGTCACCTCTGCTGCCACTGCCACCAGTCTGGCAGGCAGTCTTCACGGGAGTACGGGAAGGTCCAGCCTGGTCTCTGATCATGGAAGTCTCTAAGTCCCCAGGGCCTAGAAGTCCCTTTGTCTCCTGCCACAGTGCATGAAACTCTGGTTAGGGAAGAGACCCAGGAGTCCTCTGGTCACCCTGGAACCCCAGTGTGGTCATATTTCTGAGAATGAACTTCTTGGTAGCAGCTTTTCCGCCACAGTTCCCTCCTCCACTGTGCCTAAGTCACAGATGCCTCCAGCTGCCAGCATGGGAGTGGGGTTGGTTCATTGCTGGGCTCATCCAGGCTTGGGGAGCACAGTGTACGTTGAGGGTGGGTGCCACAGGCAAACCCCCAGTCCTCACATGAATGTGCCTACCAAGGTATAGACTCTGCCCTGACCATGGGATGCTCATCATTGTCCACTGTGGCTCCTCCCTGCTCCGTGACTCAAGCTCTTGTCTTTATGGGAGACCATAGCCATGGGGACAGCCAGATCCCCAGAACCACACAGTGCACAAAGGTGGAAGGGGCTGTGACAGTGGCCCTCCAGGGCAAGGTGTTTCCACTCTGGCGTCTCCTACGTGCATCATCACTTACAGAGTGTTTGGGAGCTGTCTGTGCCTTACCTAACAGCTTTCCCAAGGTGACTTGATTTCCGCCCCCCCCCACAACCCTAGCATTTATTTTTAAAAGGAAAAGATAATCATTACTCTAGTGGGCAAGTAGCGTCACTGGCCACAGACACAACACGATCACGAAGGTGAGTACTTCTGACACAATGAGGTGAGCCCCTTGAAGGCGTCACTAGGGTTTACTGCTGGATCCCCGCCCCTCAAAGCAGGACCCAGCACACACGTTCTCAGGACTGAGAGTGCTAGTGAGTCAGTGAGTGACTGCAGAAAGGAATGGAGGACCAGAGCCTTCAGTGAGGAGAGAGAGGAGAGGTCACACAGGAGCTGTGAGACAGCAGCCAGCTACAAGTACAGACTCAACTCCTTGAAAGGGATTTGAAAAGGGCGAACGTTCTCACTGTGTGCTTTCTGAGTTCTTCAGTGCCCTGTGCTTCAGGGATGTGTTTCCTCTGCACATCAGCGGGGCCACCTGGGCATAACAGGGACCCAAAGCTCAGGTGGCAGGCCCCTCTCGGCCCACATCCAGCATGAGGTTGGGTTCAGGGGAGCTTCCTTGGTACAGCTGCCTATGTCCCTTCTGCTCCCGTTAAACTCGCCTATCAGACATGTGGCGCGTGCCAGCCGCTTCTACCACATGCCCATCTACTCCTGACCAGCATGATCTTTGGAGCTTCCTGCTGTACCTTCCCTAGCAGGAGACTGAATGGCTGTGTGACCCTCTCTACCTTCTCCCCCATAGTGCTGGCCAGGCTGTGAGGGCAGCTGAGCTCAGGACTTGGTGGGGGGTGGGGGGATGGGGGATGTCTTTGCTGAGCAGGAGCCTGTGGGGGTGGCTGTAAGCATAGCATCCGGGTGGGAGGCCTGGCACAGGAAAGCTGACGTCACTCCTGACTCATTCTTCAGGCAGGGCTGGGGGTGGCCTGTCACTCATTGCTAAGGTCACTCTCACCTTCATAACCACCCTGTCTCAGGCCTCCTCAGCCCAGCTACTCACACCTCCTTTCTTTCCTGGGCCATCTGCTTGAGGCTAGGCTTGGGAGGAGGAGGAAAGGAAAGGGCATCAGGGTAGAGCCTGGAGCGTCTGATCGAGGCAGGGAAATCCATGCTGCAAACAGGCTGGGTGGACAAACCGGAATCTCCAAGGCAGAAGGCCAGTGACGTCTAAGCAGCCATCCAAATAAATGGTTACAGGAAAGAATAACACAGAGAATCATTGTTGGTTCCAGTTGCGTCCCACACGGTTTTAATTGAAGAAAGAAAAATAAATAAATAAATAAATAAATCAGGTGAGCCCCAAACTCACTTGTTAGGTGGGTTCTGTAAGAGCCAGGCCACGCAAAGCCTTAAAAAGAAACCAACCTCTGTGTGGTCACTTACTGTGTAGTGATGACGCACTGGCAGCCAGCCTGGCTGGGAGCCCTCATGATGTGCCAGCATGCGTCCAGAGTCCTGCCTCCTCTTGGCAGGCTCCCAGTGAACGGCTCCAGAGAACAGGGTCCTGAGGAGGTGGAAAGGGGTTTGCAGACATCCCACAGATGACTCATTTGGTGGCAGCATGGGGGACCTTTAGTCAAAACAGGGAGGGATGTGGTCTCTTCTGTCCCAGCCTTGGACTTTTACCCACGTATTGAAGGTGGGGCTTCCCCCTGGTTTGGGAATCCAGCAGAAGACAAAGACAAACCCCTGTTTTATGGTTACATTTGGCCTCCTGGGGGTTCATCTGTGTGTGTCACAGCTGAAAAGGGGACCACTCCAAGGAGAGGGGCTCTGGGATTTATGTGACAGACCCACATTGAGTCAGATGCAAGGACCGAGGCACCCAATAAACTTTCAGCAACACACACTCTCACCCTGCAAGGTGGCCCAGTGGCTCAGTCCAGCATTGGAGTCAGGGGCCTGGAATTCTCCACAAAGCTAAGCTAATTTCATTCCTGTTGCAGGGACCTCAGCTGGCAGGGCCTCCCTCCCTTCTCTCCACAGCTGGAAGGCAGATGCTCCAGGCATGGCAGGTGACTCTGGTCAGCAAGACTAGACAGGTTGGTCCCCCTTCACGCTCTGTAATTTGTCCCCGGAATCAGCCATTAAGTCATCCATGAGGCCGATGCCAAGGATAAGAGCGGCTATCAGCTTCAGGGATCTACGGCCCAGACTCCCTGGCTGGGCTGCCAGTTCTGCTGTATCAGCCTCCAGACTGGCTTGCTGTGAAGGGACCCAGTCTAGCCCTGGAACCAATGCCTGATGGTGTCACTGACCCACAGAGAACCTGATGGCCCGGCCCAGGAGTCCTTGTAGCTTCTCCCTTGCATTCTGTATCCTCCACAAGACCCAAGCTCCCCAAACAAAAAAGGAAAGGCATACTACCCTGCTCCAGCACCTATATAGCATACCGTATGCTGAGGGTCCACATAGGTCCTAGCTGTAGGCTTCTATGACACTGGGGACATAGGGTCTGCGGAGAAGCTGGAAGGGTCTTAACTAAAGGGTACAGGGCTAGCACAGGGGGATGACGATTTGGGAGGTTGGGTTTTGGACACTGTCCCCACCCACCATGTCTGCTTTAGACGGGAGTTCAGCCACCTACCAGAATTTCTTGTCCCCCAACTCAGGAGTGGCCCGGGGAGCCCACGCACAGCTGCGCCTCACCACATCCGGGAGGAGGGGGGCTGGCACTAGACTGGGTAAGGGTGGAAGGTGTGGGGCCCGGGCCTGTCCCAGGAGGGTTTGCAGCTCCAAGGAGTTGGAAGAGGGCAGGTTCTGTGAGTGGTTGGTTCTCCTTCTTCCCCTGAAATTCCCGTCAGATCTGGCGAGGCCCCGGCGAACCCAGCATCGTCAGCAGAGTTCCCCTTCAGCCGTAGTCTGGGACACGGGAAGTACTTCTTTTGGGGCCCCCTGGGGGTTTCCCTGGGCCCCTGGGGGAAAGAAACTGCCCCAGCCATAAATGGAAACTCATCACAGGCCTCTGCTCCCCTTCTTCCCTAAAGCCCCCCAGATTCAGGCCTTTGGCTTCAAGGGACTACTCCTGCTGGTGGTGAAACCCTGACAGAAGGGGACAGACATTTCCCTCAGTTTTCTAAAACGAGACCAGTGCTATCCGTTCTTCAGGTGCATCATCGTCGGTAGCAACAGGTAATTTGTCCATGTTTGTTATCGAAATTCCTAGAATGAAACCCCTGGGAGAGAATGGGGAAAGTGAGGAAGCTTAAGGCTCCAGTAACTTCCCCGTGCAGCTGAGAAGTTGAGTTCCATCACACTTAGCGGCCTGGAGCCAGGCAAAGAGTGGGGAGCGCTCAGGCGTAGTATAAACTGGGGAGACGTGGGTGGGGCCTTTAGACTCTCCAGGCTAACACTTGTCATAGTCTAGTCCGCAGTTTATTCCCCTGTGTGTCCCTCCCCCAAGGTGCACGCCCGCCCCCCGCCTCGCCCCCACCCCCACCCCGCCGCATCCCCGCCCCATGAGCCCCAGGGGCTGCCCAGCCAGCACCCCACGTGAAGCCGCGGGGGCGGGCGCTGGCGCCTTCCTGCTCTATCCTTGTATGGGGACCCGAGGGGCCGGCCCTCGGAGTACTTAAGGCCGGGAGCGACAAAGCGCTCCTAGAGTCGACAGCTCTAGCCACACAATCCCCGCGCCTTCGCCAGAGCGGAGGAAGGGTGAGTCGAGCCAGAGGACCGCAGGGAGGACGCTTTATGATGCCGATCGCCATGAGGCTGGAGGCAGCGCGCGAGCTGGAGTGCGAGGCTCTGGGCACGCTGCTGCGAGAGCCGCGGGAGGCCGAGCGCACGCTGCTGCTCGACTGCCGCCCGTTCCTGGCCTTCTGCCGGAGCCACGTGCGCGCCGCACGACCTGTGCCTTGGAACGCGCTGCTGCGGCGCCGTGCGCGCGGCACACCCGCCGCCGCCCTCGCCTGCCTGCTGCCGGACCGCGCACTGCGGGCGCGCCTGAGCCGCGGGGAGCTGGCTCGCGCAGTGGTGCTGGACGAAAGCAGCGCGTCTGTAGCCGAACTCCAGCCCGACGGCCCCGCTCACCTGCTGCTAGCTGCACTGCTGCATGAGGTGTGCGCGGGATCCACAGCCGTGTGCTTCCTACGAGGTGAGCCTGAGCCCCGCGCCACCTGCCCCGCGCCCCGCTTCCCGCGCAACGCGCCCGGCCTCTTGGCTAATCGTAGCCTTCCTTTCTTGCGTTCCCCACAGGCGGCTTCGAAAACTTCCAGGCATGCTGTCCTGATCTGTGCTCTGAAGCCCCTGCCCAGGCACTGCCTCCTGCTGGGACTGAAAATAACAGCTCTGACTCTAAGGCTCCCATCTATGACCAGGTGAGTTGATATCAAAATTCTTTGTCTTCCTGTCTAGATCCACTGTCCATGCTAGAGGGATGTCTCTGGGGAAAGCCAAGGGTGTGTTCAAGTACTTATTCCCGTGTGCGTGTGCGTGTGTGTGTGTGTCCCCTGCACATGGTGTGAACGTGTATATGCTCATGTAGACTTTAAGGCATGCCTGGCACACGGTGTCGGAAGGTATGCCCCTGTGTCATCGAGACTTAAAGTTTTCTATCTTGGTTAAAAAGACTGGCCTAGATCCTTCTTGTTTCTAGGCAGCCCATAATGTCTCTGCCCCATTCAGGGCTCAAGCCCTCCAGGTCTAGGCTGAGGTCTTAACACTGTCCTTTTCTTCCTTCAGGGTGGTCCTGTGGAAATTTTACCCTACCTGTACTTGGGTAGCTGCAGCCACTCCTCAGACCTTCAGGGCCTGCAGGCCTGCAGTATCACAGCAGTTCTCAATGTCTCGGCCAGCTGCCCCAATCACTTTGAGGGTCTTTTCCATTACAAGAGCATCCCAGTAGAAGATAACCAGATGGTGGAAATTAGTGCCTGGTTCCAGGAGGCTATTGACTTCATTGGTAAGGGAGCCTCAGCCCAGGGATGTGTGGCTACTGTAGGGGAGAGGGGAGAGGGGCAGCTGTTTCCTCTGTCCATCGTCCTGTCTGACTCCTCCCTCCCCATTTCCTTTTCAGACTCCGTCAAGAACAGTGGGGGCCGTGTGCTGGTGCACTGCCAAGCTGGCATCTCTCGCTCAGCCACCATCTGCCTGGCATACCTGATTCAGAGCCACCGAGTACGGCTAGAGGAGGCCTTTGACTTTGTTAAGCAGCGTAGGGGAGTCATCTCCCCCAACTTTGGTTTCATGGGGCAGCTGCTACAGCTTGAGACCCAGGTGCTGTGCCACTGAGGCTAACCCCACCCCATGGCGCTGGCTCTCATGGACTCCTGGGGAAGGCTACTGGGACTGTTGGCTGGGCCTAGCTCATCTCTCACCTTGTCCTCAAATTGGGGTGCTGGAAAGCCAGAATGATGACTTTTCTGATATGGTGCTCTTCTGAGGGGGGGTTTAAGGGCTGGCCCTTATTCAGGGATGGGGCAGATAGGATATTTGCTCTCCCTTCCCTACCTCCCTCTGTGTCCCCCCGCCAACTCTGGCAGAAATTAATTGGACTCTAAAGCTATGTATTGCAGTCCCACTATGTATGTTCAAGCCTTTGGTAGCCCAAGGGTACAAGAAACAAGCTGTGACAAGCAGGAACCGTGTCTAGGGGTGTGCACCCCTTGACCCAAAGCTCTAACCTTATGCTCCCAAGGGAGCCAGGGGGTGATGCGTATATCATGTTACCAACAGACTGCTTTTGTGTGTAAGTATGTGTGCATCTCGCCGTAATTGGTGCTGACAAATTACTTGTGTTCAACTGACCTTTGACACCCCCTCCCTGACTTCCTCCAAGCCCTGTGGGCCAGCGAGGGGGGTGTCGGAAACAGCACTTTATATTTATAGAGAACATTGAGGATGTCAATAAAAACATTGTTTTGTTTTAAAAAAAAAAAGATCAGTACCACATGTGTCTGGTCTCAAGTCCGTGCCTGAGCAACTGAGTGGTCTTCAGCAACCTGGCCTGGGGGCTCTCCCACGTGGGTTCTAGCCTGTGGTTGAACTGGGAGAGTGTGGGAAGGCAGACTCCAGACTAGGTCTCAAAGCAACTCAGAGCCTCCCTGATCCGACCCCACATCCTTAGGAACCACATTTTCCCAATGTGTGTTGGCTGAGGGCATTCAGGTCAGAGGGCACTGGCTCCCTGGGGCTGAGTGAAGGGGGCACAACCTGTCCCTAAGGCCCATTCTCTCTGCCTTGGGGTAAGGCAACCAAGAGCTAGGGTTGTTCTTGGCCTTCCTCCAGGACTCTATCAGTTTTCTTTTTTAATTGATTATTTTGGAATCTCACATCAAGTACCCCGACTGCATTTGCCCATGCCTGCTCCTCCTCCTGCATGCCCCCTCCCAAAGGAAAAAGCAAGTCCATTTTGTGTTGTCCATGTACTCACTGGGGCATGGTCAAATTCCTAGTGGCCAGCCCCCAGAGGGAGGATGAGTTTTCTCCTCCTGCATCCATACCAGAAGCTGTTGAGGATCAGAGGATTGGAGCCAGCTCTCCCTTGCCCGTAGATATCAATGTGGCCAGCCATATCAGGGCCATTGACCCACACTCTTGGCCCTCAGCAGCTGCCCAGGCCATGGACCTCAGCTTGCCACTCTATCACTCATATCAGGGTGCTCTCCCCTCCCCCCACAGCAAAGCCGTCATCGGTCAGTGGTGCAGACTGCATATGTATACTGTGTGCACTGATCTCAGGCATCATTGCATCCTGGGGTGGCAGCGTGGACTGCAGACACTAACATGGTCTCCGGTGGCCTAGTGGACCACGATGATCCTTTGAGGATGTCTAATCCAGAAAGTGAACCTTTCTTGGAGGGCTTCTGTTGTTGCTCAGAGCTGGGGGTGGTGGTCTGGGGGTTGGTGGAGGTTGCGGGGAAGGGTGGGGGGAGGGGAGGGGAAGGGTAGGGCTGGGGGGAGAGAGTGGGGCTTGGGGGAAGAGTGAGGAAGGGTGGGTGGTGAAAAGGCAAGGGGGTGGGCAGGGGGGAGGGTGGAAGGGAAGGGTGGGTAGGGAGGGGGGAAGGGGGTTGTGTGTGTGTGGGGGGAAGGGGATGTTCACAGAAGGTTCAGGGAGCTAAGTCTGCCTCTGCATAAGCTCCAGGCTGTTGTAGACCATCCTGCCGACCCTACTAGGCAATGATGGCATGTCTACCAGCCCCCTCTCTCACTTGTCACTGCCATCACACCTTCAGTTCGCCTTCTCCATAGCGCACCCACCGATCTGTTTATCTATCTTCCCCCACATCTCCATCACATATTTGTTTATTGCTGTGGTGCCTGCCTGCTTGCCTCAGGCCATGGGGCTGCAGCTATACCAGTTTCTATTGGGACCTACCTGTGAACTTGATGTCCACCTCAGGGTGAATAAGGGACACCCAGGCCCCAGAGTCATTGGCATCTCATCACCATTTCATATATAGTATGACTGGTTGCTGGCTGTCCCATTTCATCTCATTCCTTAACCTTCTGTGCTTCTGACACCTTACCCTCCAAAAAAATGGCCTTTCTTTTTCTTCCTTTTTTTCCCCCCCTCTGTGTAACCTTGTGCTCACTTTGTAGACTAGGCTGGCTTTGAACTCACAGAGATCTGCCTGCCTCTACCGCTCTAAGTGCTGGAATGTATTTATTTATTTTTGAAACAGTCTTGCTATGTAGCCTTAGCTTGCCTGGAACTGGATATGTTGACCAGGCTGGCCTCAAGCTCTCAAGAAATCCTCCTGCCTCTGCCTCCCAAGTACTGCTGTTAAAGGTGAGTGCCACCACAAATATTTTATACTCTCTCCTTCAAATTTAATTGTGAAAAAAGTAACAAACATGACCATCTTTGCCATTCTAAGTGTTCGGTAGTATTAGATAAAAGTCATAGTAATTAATTGTCTCTAGAACTTAACATTTTGAAAAAATGGGAACACGTTATATGTTGACACTAATTCCCAAACCCTCCTCCAGGTGGCCTCTGCCTTCTCCTGTGTTGGTGACTCTGGGGACCTCAATGAGTGGGGCCATTCAACAGTCACCTCCTTTGAAAAAATACACACTTAAAAATGATTTATTTACTTTATTGTGCAAAAATGTTCTGTCTGCATGTATGCCTGCATGCCAGAAGAAGGCACCAGACCTCATTATAGATGGTTGTGAGACACCATGTGGTTGCTGAAACTTGAACTCAGGACCTTTGGAAGAGCATCCAGTGCTCTTAACCTCTGAGCCATCTCTCCAGCTCCAAAAATGTATACTTTTTAGCTGGGTGGTGGTGGCACACGCCTTTGATCCCAGCACTCGGGAGGCAGAGGCAGGTGGATTGCTGTTAGTTTGAGGCCAGCCTGGTCAGCAAAGTGTTCAGGACAGCCGAGACTACACCGAGAAACCCCGTCTCGAAAAACAAAAAACAAAAAACCAAACCAAACTAACCAACCAAACAACAACAACAACAACAACAACAAAAAAAAAAAAAAAAAAAAAGGAAGAAAAATAAATACTTTTTATTCTTTGAGCATTTTATGCAGGCATGTATACAATGTGTTTTGATCATATTCACCCCTCCCTCCCCCAACACATCTCTCTCCCACCTTCATGTCCTCTTCCGATTTCATAACCCACTAAGTCCAATTAGTGCTTCCCAAATACTCATGCGTGTAGGGTCATCCATTAGAGTGTGGGCATACCTCCAAATAAAAATGACTAACAACCATCAATTGCCAATGGCTACTTAGAGTAGAGGCCTCATGCAGGGATTTTTCCTTGCTCTTGCATAAGTAACCTCAGTTGCCACCAGTTTGAATGCAACAGCCACGTCATGTCCAGAAGACAGCGTTTCACAACTCTCCTCCCCGTCTGCTGGCTCTTACCCTCTTTGTGCCTCTTCGTCTGAGATGAGCCATTCTCTGTGCCTTGGAGGGGACAGGGTGATGTAGAAGTGCCATTTAAGGACGAACACTCACAGTTACTTTTTTTGTTTGTTTGTTTTGTTTTGTTTTTTTCTTAAGATAGGGTTTCTTGGGCTGGGGAGATGGCTCAGAGGTTAAGAGCACTGGCTGTTCTTCCAGAGGTCCTAAGTTCAATTCCCAGCAACCACATGGCGGCTCACAACCATCTATAATGAGATCTGGTGCCCTCTTCTGGAGGGCAGGCACACATGCAGACAGAACACTGTATGCATAATAAATAAATAGATAAATAAATAAATAAATAAATACTAAATCTTAAAAAGGAAAGAGAGTTTATCTGTGTAGCCCCGGCTGTCCTAGAACTTGATCTGTAGACCAGGCTGGCCTCGAACTCACAGAGATCCTCCTGCCTCTGCCTCCCAAGTACTCCAACTTAGTTTATAACATTCTTGTTCGAAGGACAAACTGTATTATTGTATTATTTTGATCAGGTATGAGATTTTCCACCAATGTGATGATGATGATTTTACTAAGCACATTTAACTAGTTAGGCCATTGTTTTATATATTTTTTTGAGACAGACCTTCACTATGCGAAATCCTGTGAAATGCTGTCTTCTGGACATGACATGGCTGTGGCACTCAAACTTGTGGCAACTGAAGTTACTTGTGTAAGAAAGATCAAGCCTGGGTTAGTTTCAACCTCCTGATGGCTCATATGGGATTACAGGTGTGAGCCACCATGACAACTCATGCTTTCTCTTTTATGGCAAAAAATACTGAATGTTTAGGGTTGTACATGGTAAACTTTTGACATATATATGCATTGTGAGTTTTTTTTTTTTCCGAGACAGGGTTTCTCTGTGTAGCCTTGGCTGTCCTGGACTCACTTTGTAGACCAGGCTGGCCTTGAACTCACATCGACCCACCTGCCCCTGCCTCCCAAGTGCTGGGATTAAAGGTGTGCTCCACCACACCGGACTGTGAAAGATTCTTTCAATCGAGCTAATTAGCATTTCCATTGGATGTATTGAAACCTGTCCACACTCTGCGCAGGCATCAGTGGCATCTCCCGCATTTCTGGAGAAATGCTGACAGGTCCTTGTTGTCAACAACAACCTGTGCCCTTAGCTTTGACTGTCCTTCCTTGGACATGGGATGGATTTGTAGGTGTGGTCCAGGCTGTCAATCCAAGTGGGGTCTCTGGGTATAAGGAATAGAAAGAGTTGAGGAGCTTTGCATTTTGAATGAGTGAAATGGGAAGGGCCCTAGCTGATCATGCCAGCAGATAGTGGAAGGACCACAGACGTGTGAGGGTCTGAGTGTCTGAAAGTGTCTCCTCTGCTGTGGGAGATGGGTCTCTGCGTCCTGATGATGCTGGGAGGGGGAGAGAGAGAGAGAGCGGGGGGGGGGGGGCGCTTATTCCATAATTAGGGGCATGGGGTGGGGGGGCGTGCCTTGAGTTCTCAAACAGCTTTTCTGTGTCTGAGCCCTCTGGTGGGGGTGGGGCAGGAAGAGTGGTCCCTTCAAATGCTGGGAACCTTGCTACAATTCTTCTCTGCCCTCTGGTGGCAGGAGGGGATATCAAGGAAGCCACACTGCCAAGTGGTGTCCCAAGGGTTTGTTTTGTGTCTCCTGCCCACTTTTTACCCACTTCAGCCAAGGTAGGTGGGCCTATGGTCCAGAAGGCTCAGGCCTGCAGGGGAGGCTCCTCAGGTAGGAGTGGGCAGGTCTTCAGGTGGTAGCTGTTGGGAGAAACTGCAGGTGGAACTGGTTGGGAGGCTGCAGCTGTGGGCTGGAAAAGTCCCTATTAAAGGGGGCGGGTGGTAAAGAGCCTGCTCTTAGGATGCCCTTCCCCACTGCAGTTCTGTGTGCTGCTTGCTGAGAGGACCCACCATGGGGAGTGTGGGAGGCCTGTGGCCTTCGATGCTAGCTCTGCTCTCCTTGCCAGGTAAGCTGGCTCCAGCCTCAGGGGCATTAGAAAGAGGGGGAGGGGCTGTGGCCGTGCCTTAAAATAATCTTAATTGAATTTTATAGTTGCAGATGAAGGCTTTCAGGAGTGTGTTTAGAAGTGAACTCCTAGGGACCAAGGAGGAGGCCTCCTGATACCTGTAGGAGCAGAGAGGGCCCACGTAACAGCAAATTGTCTAGTGTCTTACTGCATACCTACTTGTTTTACGGTAGAGGTTCTGTTCTAGCCTGGCTGGGGCAGCAGTCCCTCAGGCTAAGCCTGGGTTGAGAAAAAGTTGAAGAGAAAGGTCTGAGGCTAGCCCCGAATCTGGTGTCACTTCAAGATTTAAAGTCCACAATGCCTCTTTTCTGCCTCATATGGGCTGCTCTAACCTTTTCTGAGCCAAGACACTTAAAAAAAATGTTTTTTTTTTTTTGTTTTTTTTTTAATTTAGTATACAGTGTTCTGCCTCTATGTAACACCTGCAGGCCAGAAGAGGGCACCAGATTTCATTGTAGATGGTTGTGAGCCACCATGTGGTTGAGGGGAATTGAACTCAGGACCCCTGGAAGAACAACCAGTCCTCTTAACCACTAAACCATCTCTCCAGCCCTAAGCCAAGGCCCTTTTTAAAGGGACCTCCTTCCTTGAAGGCATCTAGACCTTGTCACTAAATATGCCTGAGTGGGATAGGCAGGCAGGCTTCAGGGATGTATGCTGGGAGGCCTCTCCTGGAGGGGGCTGGGATTTGCTACCCAAAGCCCTCAGTTTCCCCATGTCCTGTTGTCCTATCTCTTCAATGGAGCCCCAGGGGCATCTATGTGTCTACACTTGTCTGCCTGGGCCAGGTTTGATCCTAGGAGTACCCTCATCACCCAGATGTTCAGGAGTCTGCAGTACCAGCATCCCAGAAAACTTCACTCCTGAGGAAAGCCGGGTATCTCAGGACAAGGACATCCCCGCAATTAACCAAGGTGAGACCACTGGGTTATACTTAAACACACACACACACACACACACACACACACACACATACACACACACAAAACAAAGTCACATCGAATGTGGACAATGCAGAAACAATTGAGAGGAAACGTCCCCACATATGCAGGGACTTCTAAGTATGTCCAAGTTTCATGAGGAAATGCTGAAATCTGTCTTTCTGTATCTTTCACTGGTGAATTATTTATTTATCTTTTATAGTTTTGGGTTTTTGAGACAAGGTTTCTCTGTGTAGCCTTGGCTGTCCTGGACTCGCTTTGTAGATCAGGCTGGCTTCGAACTCACAGAGATCCGCCAGCCTCTTCCTCCCGAGTGCTGGGATTAAAGGCGAGTGTCACCACACCTGACTTGAATTATTATTTTTATATGAGCTATTATAAGTCTCTTAAAAAACAGCCTGACAGCCTGACAGGAGAGCACTAGCGTGCTCTCAGCTTGGGAGTTGAGCAAACTCATCATTAGATATTTGAGAACAGGTCAGTCCCTCTCTGAGGGACAGTGTACCAGTGTGACCTAGCCGGTTGCAGGGTGGGGTGTTAAGGAACAAAGAAGCCTGTGGCTCAAGGCCTCCCTGTCTTGGAATCCCAGACCCGAGGAACACAGGCACAATGGGCTAAAGTCGGTGGCAATGAAGGTGAATTCAGATATTGGCGCCATCACGGCCTGAAATGTTGGGGGAGCCTTAGGGTGGATGGTGGCCTCTGCTCCCTTCTTTCTTTGTGAGCTGGTTAGAAGCTCAGATGGGCACCGGTCGGTCCTTACTCAGTCGTTGTCCTCTGGAGGGGGCCAGACCCAGAGTCTTCCCCTGGTACTCACTTTTAGTGCCACGGAGAAGACTCCACCACCCTGGGTCTCACAGTAGTTGCTAACAGCTGCCCCTGCCTATCCGATGTCTTGTTAGGAAACACTGCTATCCCCGGCTGCTGTGGATGACGGCCAATGGCTGTTAATGCCACACAGCTGTCCCAGGTCCAGCAACGTGGCTTGTAGATCTAAGAATGCAGCCTTCATCAATCTTTGCTTGTTTGTTTGTTTTTCGAGACAGGGTCTCTCTGTGTTAGCCTTGGCTGTCCTGGACTCACTTTGTAGACCAGGCTGGCCTTGAACTCACAGCGACCCGCCTGCCTCTGCCTCCTGAGTGCTGGGATTAAAGGCATGCGCCACCACGCCCGGTTTTCATCAGACAATCTGATAGCCTCTTACCTGAAGAGGACTCACAAGAGGGTGGGACTTGTAGTCTGTGTCACCATCTGTAGTCTGAAGGCCTGATGACATGAAGCGGCACCTCTGAGCTCCTCTCAAGCTTTCTGTGGCTCCCCTCAATGCCTCAGGGATCCTCTTGAGAGTTCTCTTCTCAGAACTCCGCTCCAGAAGGTTCCCTGACAGGAAGATGAGAAGCCGAAGTAAACATGAGACAAGAAGTGTTCACCCTTCTCAACTTCCTTCTGTGGCTGTGACTTGCAATTTTGGTTCCTAGCTACCTCAAGGGCTCAGAATAGAACAGGCAACAGGGACTAGATGGTGGGTGGGTGGGAGCAAGTCAAGAGAGATGAGGACATGTTCTGGGGGAGTGTGGCTCAGGTTGGAGTGGGCCTGTGTGGAAGAGGAGGCTGCGTCCTGTCAGCAGAGGGTCTTGAGTCAGCACTGGATCACGGGTGCTGAGGGAGCCATGGGCTGTGTTTGGACAGGGGAAGGATGACAAGCAAGCTGAGAAACCTCACGTACCTTTCCAGGCTGGGACTCAGCAGGGTGGTTGGATGTTCCCAAAGCCACACACGCAGGGCCTTTGGTGCTCAGGGAAGTTTAGCCCCAAAGTAGAAGAAGGCATAGACACTGGCATTGCTGGGTCCATGCCAGCCTGTGTTCTGGAAGTCACAAGTTCACACACATCCTTTCCTCCTCTTCCCTCCCAGGGCTCATCTCAGAGGAGACGCCAGAAAGCAGCTTCCTAGTAGAAGGCGATATCATCCGGCCGGTGAGTGTGCACACAGGGAGTGGGCAGCCTCAAGGCAGTGAGAACCCTCAAAACCCTCTTCTGGGTGTCATGAGTGCTTGCTTGGCAGTTGGGGTCCATCCTACAGTTGGTTAGGTACCATTTTCAAAGTCCTCATGAATATGATAACAGTGACAGCTGAAATGACAACCTTGTCAGCCAAGGAGGGCTCCCTGGAGGAGGGGATTCACGCTCTCAGACACTCTGTCCAGGGGGACTGTTTAGAAAGCACAAAGGCTAGAGACATGAATCCGGGCCTGACTGTGGTGGCGCAAGCCTTTAGTCCCAGCATTTAGGAAGCAGAGGCAGGCGGATCTGAGTTCAAGACCATCCTGGTCTATCTACATAGTGAGTTCCAGGACAGCCAGGGCTGCACAGAGAAACTGTGTCTCGAAAAACTAAACCACACCAAAAAGAGATATGAGCCTGACTGACTCATGCATGACACCTGGATGGCTGTCAAGACCCCCTGCCCCCCCAGCCCCCCCCACACACAGGGAAGCCAGGACAAAAAGTAACACAGAGAGACCATCTTTGCTAGGGATGGAGGGTTGGGTCAGGAGGGAGGAGGCTGATGGGAACTGAAGTGACTTTATTGCAGAGAGGACACATTATTGAGGAGAGGTAGTGACGTTAGAAGTGTTATTGCTGAATACGACAGTGAGCAGTGGAAAGCAAGAGTCCCTGCTTGTTCAGAGGTGACAGGCTACTGAGTCCATAGGCAGGAGAGTTTACGTTATCCATTGGAGATCTGTACACATGTGTCTGGTGCTTGAAACCCTTTGAGCTAAGTCAAATCAAAAGTTGATTGGCAGAGCTGCAGGGCCTTTTGGGAGCCACGAAGGTTACACTTTAGAGTTCTGGTTAGTGAAAGTTGGGAGAGAAACATTCTGAGTAGGGCTCTTCCCTTTCTGTCTGTCTGTCTGTCTTTCTTTCATTTAAGATTTATTCATTTGCTGGGCATTGTGGTGTACGCCTTTAATCCCAGCACTTGGGAGGCAGAGGCAGGCAGATCATTGTGAGTTCAAGGCCAGTCTGGTCTGCAAAGTGAATCCAGGATGACCAAGCTAACATAGAGAAACCCTGTCTCGAAAAACCAGAACAAAGAATTTTTTCCATTTATGTTATGTATGAGTGCTCTATCTGCATGTACACCTGCACACCAGAAGAGGTCATCAGATCCCAGTATAGATGGGAGCCACCATGTGGTTGTCAGGAATTGAAACTCAAGAGCAGAGAGTGCTCTTAACCACTGAGCCATCCCTCCAGCCCCTCAACAATTCCCATTCTTGTGTTAGGGAAAGCTTTGCCAGACTCCTGTTCCATGGAGCTGCTTGGGCGGGGGTTGAGTCGCTCTGAGCCAGGCCTCCTAGGGCAGTAACCTTAGGAACTTTAATCAATAGATCAAGTTCTGACTTCCCATTCTCTGAGTTCTCACAGCTGGCCCATTGACTTCCCCGTGCTTCCGCCCCCTTGTGATGGTTTCCTCTTCCCAAGACCTCCATGTCCTATCTCTCGTTTCTTTAGAGTTCTGGTGATCTGAGGCATGGTGCCCTGGGGAGTTAGGAAACTCACCCACTTAACTCTGAGCTTGCCCTCTCTCCTCAGAGCCCATTCCGATTGTTGTCGGTGACCAACAATAAGTGGCCCAAGGGTGTTGGTGGCATGGTGGAGATTCCCTTCCTGCTCTCCAGCAAGTATGGTGAGTGAGAAAGAGCTGCGTGCAGCCAGGCTCCTGAAGGGAGAGCTTCTCTCCCCTTCTCTGTGCAGCACCGCAGCCCTGGGCAGGCCTCCTATGCGCAGGGCATTCTGAGCTGCAGCAGGGAGGCGGGTGTTGAGATTCTGGAGGAGAAGCCGATGGAACTCTCTGGTCCTCTCTGGGCCACATAGTCACACAGCTAGGGCCTTTCTGCAGGCTAGGCTTCCTCTTCACCGATGCCCTCTCTGAACACTGTTTTGGAAGGTGAGCTCAGTGTCCTGGTCTCAGCTCCATGTGGACTTCCAAAGATCCTCAGGAGCTATGGGACCTCTGCAGGGGGTCAGCCATGCTGTCCTTTCCAGATGAGCCCAGCCGCCAGGTCATTATGGAGGCCTTTGCTGAGTTTGAACGGTTCACATGCATCCGGTTTGTTGCCTACCGGGGCCAGAGAGACTTCATTTCCATCCTTCCTATGTCAGGGTAAGTGCTCTTGGTGTGTGTGTGTGTGTGTGTGTTGTGTTGTGGTACGTGTGTTGTGTTGTGGTATGTGTGTTGTGGTGTGGTATGTGGTGTGTGTGTGTGTGGTATGTGTGGTGTGTATGTGGTGTGTGTTGTGTGGTGTGGTGTGTTGTGGTGTGCATGGTATGTGGTGTGTGTGTGTGGCGTGTAGTGTGTGTGTTCACACTCTCTTCATCCCTTTGTGTATACAAATGATATCTAAGCCTATTTTTGACCCTGCTTTCTTGGGTTCGACCCCAGCCTACCCTGAGTGGTTCATTCATGACCTGAACCTTCTGGACCAAAGGTGGGTAAGGGATGGTCATTGGGCACAGGACCCTTCTCTACAAAGCCCTCACCTTCTGTGGGGGGCTTGTGGTATGACGCTCATGTGCCACTTGAGTCCAGGTGAGTCCCCTAATTTAGCCTCTTCTGCCTTCTCTTTGAGGCAGGGGTAGTGGTAATACCTATATCCTACCTTGGCTGGGGCCTGACATGGTGTAGACAGAAGCTGTGGCTCAGGCTTATGACAGAGATCTGCTTGTGTGATGACCTGCTTCCGTTGAGCGTGAATGTTAGGCCCCACCTTTTGGCAGCCCAGGTGGTAGTGAGGCTTCCTGTGACACCCTCTTCCAAGGCCAAGCAGTTAAGGGACCTGGGAGATGTGAGACTAAGTCTGGAACTAGAGTCCAGGATGGGGACTGACCATCTCACTTGTCCATCCCAGGCCCTAGGGCAAGCACAGCAAAGTGCCTGTCTGCCTTGCTGCTGACTCGTTCGGGCTGATGCCCAGCTAGCTCACCTCCAAGCTGGCTCACTCTCTTGGTCTTTCAGGTGCTTCTCTGGTGTGGGACGCAGTGGAGGGATGCAGCTGGTGTCCCTGGCACCCACTTGTCTCCAGAAAGGCCGGGGCATTGTCCTACATGAGCTTATGCACGTGCTGGGCTTCTGGCACGAGCACTCACGGGCAGATCGGGACCGCTACATCCAGGTCAACTGGAATGAGATCCTCCCAGGTAAGTCAGCCGGTGCCCAGGCTAGGCTGGGCCTCTGGGACCCTGAGGGACAGAGGCTTCGGGCAGGGGCTGGAGTTGAGAAGTTGCTCGCCTTCGCTGAAGAGTTCATACCCTCCCCCCACTGTCTGTCCCTTTCTCATGAGGCAAGTGGGATTCATGCCTCCCTGGTATTTGAGAGTGGTCTTCCATGCTGCTCCTCTGGGCCTCTGGAGTTGTATCTAAGGAAGACCATCAGCCATTTGTTTTGCGTGTCACTTCTCTCTGACAGTGTCAGTCATCTGGATGTGAGGTTGGCAGTGTCCTGTGAGTCTTGATCACTGAGTCCAGACTTCAGCTGTCGCCCACATTGCAGATGCTGCTGGGGCAGGGGCTGTGGCACTAAGCCAAGACAGAAATCCAGAGGGTAGCTCGGACACATGGGTCAGGCAAGGGGCAGCACTGAAAAGCTGAGGGGCACAAGATGGGCATCAATGGGCATGTGGCTCAGAGAATACCCTGGAAGTGGCTGAACCCAGGCTGATGGGGGGGGGGGAGGAGCCCTGATGCCCTGATGCTCTTATGCCCTGATGCCCTTGGGCAGCATGCGTGCTGGGTGTGGTACATGGATCAGATTGCAGTGTAAGCCTGTATGTGGGCCTGGGGCTCAATGGTAAGAGTGACAACTTTCTTGATCAGAAGGGAAGTTTTGGAGGGGCAGGATCCACAGTGCATTTGGGGGTTCAGGAAGCATCAGAGGCCTCCTGCTGGTGGGAACTGCTAAGGGTCCTCTGCTGCCCCGGGGTGGGGTGGGGGTGGCCACATGAAAAGTGGGAAACTTGCCCCAGAGATGCTTTTGAGGTAATTGGGCAATGCATAACAAAAGGATGGGCCTGGAGAGGTGGGGCTGGGGGGGGGGTGCATGAACTTTCCAAGTGCTCTTGGGATGCTGCTTGTAAGCACTTGTCCTATGGCAGCCTGGGAGAAACTTAGATTTGAAAAATCGGTCAGTGCAAACATCCTGATCATGACAAAGCAGACGCCAATAACCAATGAACCCCTACACGGCTCTCCTTTGGGAACTATAGTCAAATACTTTTAGTTCTGGAGGTTGAAGGACTTGCAGAGTTTTTCCAAAGAAAGGAAAGGAAAAGAAAGCTCTGTAGTCCCAGTACTCTGGAAGCTCGGGCAGAGGATTCCAAGGGTGAGGCCTAAGCTACATAGACTCTTTTAAGTAAATAATCATAAAACGCAATTTTAAGATCACGGGTCTCTGGTTAAGGGCAAGCTTAGGTTAAGAGCAGGCTCAGGGGAAGTGTAGAGGCGTTGATATTTATATCCATGAAAGAACAAATAAATTAAACATGTCCATTTAAGTTTAAAAAATAACAGGGGGATTAATTAAAGTAAAAGCATAAATTAGAGTTAAAAGATGGCACTAATTAACCTAAGAGCTGTTCTAACAATGAAATTGGTTCCAAAAGCGTCTACCTAGGGCAAGTACAGCACTTGTTCGGTTTGTAACTGGGGCTCCATCCCTAGTGTCAACAAAGGCTCAGCTATCCTAGTGCAGGAAATATGGCTCACTCAAAGATCAAAAAGTGAGAATACATTTGCATTAATGTGCATAAGGTCTGCCAGGGCATAAACCTAATCAGTAATTCTGTGGGGATTGAGAGGGAGAAATTCAGAGAAGCAGGAGGTTCTGGGGACTCACTAGTATCTTTAATATATGTGGGTATGGTATCCCCTGGTGCTGGGGATTGAGCCCCGGGGCCTGGTACATGTAGATACTTGATATTTTTTGTTTTGTTGAGACAGGGTCTCACTATGTAGCCCTGGCTGTCCTGGAACTCTATGCAGACTAGGCTAGCCTTGAACTCAGAGACCCTCCTGCCTCTGTCTTTTAAGTGCTGGGATCAAATGTGTACCACTACACCCAGCTAGGTACTTGGTGTTTGAGTTAGAGGACTATATTGCCTATTAAGGTAAGGAGGCTGCTGGTGACTTTGGGGAAAAATAGAGTGTGGACACAACCTGCTGGGTCTGGATGGGAGGAGGGGTTGGGGGAGCAAAGGCAGCAACCTTCCCTCCCTCGCTGGAGGGGAGAAGTGGGCATTCGGGCCAACCAGGATGACTGGACTGCGGCTGCTGAGAAGATGAAGATGATCTGGCTATTGAGGGGTTGGACACCAGAATCCTGGATGGGAGAGGACAGCACTTCTCTGAAGCTAGTTCAAGGAGTAGACAGGGCTCCAGTGCCTAGGGCACAGTAGCCGTAGCTTTGTGGGTGCTGTGGGTTTGCAAAGATTTGCGTCAGGCAAAGTGAATTGGGAAGGAGGAAGAGCTGGAGAGAGCTTGTAGGTGGTCATGGCTGCCTGTCCACAAGGTGCCCCCTGCTTCCACATCTCCTGGTGTAGGTCTGGACTGCTTCCAGGGTAGAGTAGCAAAGGTGTGCAGGGGAGTCAGACTCTGCCACTTACATGGCTTCTGAGTTCCCAGAAGTCGCCCCACTTCCCTCACTTGCCTGCTCTTCCTTGCCCGTTTTCCTAGTAAATATCTACAAAGATGTGTGTGTGTGTCTGTGCTTTAAGGCTTTGAAATCAACTTCATCAAGTCTCGGAGTAGCAATATGTTAGCACCCTATGACTACTCATCAGTGATGCATTATGGGAGGTGAGCATCCTCCCCCCTTCCCCTGTCCCTCCCTCTTTTCTTTCCCCTCCCCCTCTTTCTTCCCCCCATCCCTCTCCCCTTGGCCCTCTCCCTCTGACGCCCCCTCCCTCAGCCCCCCTCCCACATCCTGGCACTACCCTCCTAGCCACCCCACTACTGTGATCTTGACATAGGCCCCACCCCTGGGTTCCAGGTTTGCCTTCAGCTGGCGTGGGCAGCCCACCATCATACCACTCTGGACTTCCAGTGTTCGCATTGGCCAGCGATGGAACCTGAGCACCTCAGATGTCACCCGGGTCCGCCGACTGTATAACTGTGGCCCCGACTCCCATAGGAGAGGTAAGTGACAGTGAGTGACTTGATCTAGCTAATGATGCTGAAGTGTGAGGGTAAAGATGTAAGAGATGGTGAGGAGGTCAGGAGAGGTGAGTCAGGTCACTATGACTCCTCACAATCGTACTTGAAAACACACTGAAAAAAGTCAATACCCATTAAAGGCTAAAACCCCTTAGCAAAGAGAAATAACCCAGACTATGGACATCTTCCAAAACTTAGAGTAGAAACAACTTTCAGTTGGCAAAATATTACATCTTGGGACAAAGGCAATTTCCCTCATCTATTCAGTGTTGAAATAAAAGGTCTTAGCCACTGCAGCAAGGCAAGAAAAAGTCACAAACTTCTCGTGTTTAGAAAGGAAGCAAAAACTGCCTAGCGGTGATGGTACACACCTTTTAACCCCAGCACTTGGGAGGCAGAGGCAGGTGGATCTTTGAGTTCTAGGCCAGCCTGGTCTACAGAGTGAGTTCCAGGACAGCCAGGACTACAAAGAGAAACTTTGTCTTGAAAAACAAACCCCCCCCCCAAAAAAAAAAACCCGAAACAAAAGGGAAACAAAACCTGTCACCAATCATAGATTATGATACTGAAACAAACAGTGTCTATGAACAAATTACTAGGACTAGGGTAATTTAAAATATCAATATATTCAACTTAGAATTATATTTCTGCAAACCCTCAAAAATAACTTTAAAAAAGATTTTCTTATAATGCTAATAAAAACAAGTGCACAAAGAAGAGACAGAGCTATGTAAAAACTCTATGGGGGATGGGGGAGCTGGGGCAATGACTCAGTGGTTAAGAGCACTGCCTGCTTTTCCGAAGGTCTGGAGTTCAATTCCCAGCAACTATATGGTGGGTCACAGCCATGTATAATGAGATCTGGTGGCCTCTTCTGGAGCGCAGGTGTAATAAATAAATCTAAAAAAAAAAAAAACCACCAAAAAAAAAAAAAAAAACTCTATAGGGGAAAACACTAGGGAAGCAGAGGCAGGCAGATCACTGTGAGTTCAAGGCCACCCTAGTCTACAAAGAGAATTCCAGGCCAGCCAGGGCTACTAAACAGAGGAACCTTGTCTCAAAAAACTAACCAGCTAAATAAATAAAACAAATGCTATGTGTGTTGCGCAGCTGCGAGCCTAGCACTTGGGAGGCTAAGGGAAGAGGACCAGTTACAAGTTTGAGGCCAGCCTGGCCTACATAGTGACAATCTGTATCAGGAACATTTGAATATAAAATTTGTATGTTCTACCTACACATAAGGAAGACTGTTCAGAATCTTAAAAAATTCACACTCAAGGGACTGGAAAGATGGCTCAGTGGTTAAGGGCAAGCCTTACTGAGTTTGGTTCCCAGCACTCATGTTAGGCAGCTCACTGCCACCTGTGACTCCAGCAGGCACAAGCTCTCATCTGTACTTACCCCCTCCATATATTTAAAAACAAAATAAATATTTAAAAAATCAATACTAACATAATAACTTTTGATATTGGTAGTACAGCTTATGTGAGAAGATGAAAGACCTAGGAGCTAAGACTTTCCTAAGTAGTGGAGAGGCCTGGTGTGGTAGCACAGACCTGTAATCCAAGCCATGTGGGCTCTGAGGCAAGAGGATGTTAATTTAAGGTTAGCCTAGGCTACAACCGTTAATTCAAGGTATATGTATATATATGTATATGTATATATGTATGTGTGAGGGAACTGAACCTGGGAATTGAACCTGGGTCCTCTGGAAGAGCAGCCAGTGCTCTTAAGCACTGAGCCATCTCTCCAGCCCTTAAGTATCATTCTTTTTGTTTGTTTTTGTTTTGTTTTTCAAGAGAGGGTTTCACTATGTATCCCTGGCTATCCTGGACTCAGTTTGTAGACCATGCTGGCCTCGAACTCACGGAGATCAGCCTGTCTCTGCCTCCCAATTGCTGGGATTAAAGGCGGGCACCACCATACCTGGCTTAAGTATCATTCCTAATGCCACTTCCCCTGGTACATATGTCTACTTTTAGTACTCGAATGTTACATAACTTTTGTTAAAGTTAGAGGATGAGATGATGTGAGAGGATTGCAGGTCAGTCTGGAGCTCCGACTGTTACAAAGTGCAGAGACTGGGACCCAGTTGGGAGGCACTGGTCCAAGGGAAGGCTGTGTCACAGTGGTGGACAGACTGGCATGTTTGGGTGTTGAAATGATGTTGCAGGGGGCAAAGGGCGGGTGCTGGAGGACAAAGGAAGGTGGCCAGTCAGAACTTGAGGGAGGGTCTGGTCCGCCCTTGGAGGGTCAGACACGTACTTAGACGTGAAAAGGAAGAAGGAGTGGACCTGAGTCCATGTGCAGATCTGTGGCCTCAGCTCCACACAATGAGGTGATGGTAGGGACATAGGGTGGTGCTGGGGACCGGGGTGTGGCAGGGGCTTTCAACAGAAGGTGGCTGGAGATGTGTCCACAGTGATGATGGCAGCTGAGGTGGGCAGCAAAGATGGTGGAGGACAGATGCTGCTGCTTGCAGGCGAATGGCTAGACACGGAAGCGTGTGGACTCTTGTGGTTTCTGGTGCTGACATAGTTCAGTGAGACGCATGGGCTGTGAGAGCGGCAGGACCCAGCAGGAGGAGGGTCAGTGGTTAAAGGAGTCCTCACGGATTGGTCTCTGTACACTGATGGAGGTATGTGAGGTCATGGTGTGTGAGCAGGGAAGATGGGACCAAGAGGCGGCAGTGGGACCCACAGGAGCAGATAACGTGGGTCATGAAGCTCAACTGTCGCCCACAAAGCAGCGTCACGTTGTGGTCTTCATCCTCCTGGCAGGACACAGACCAGAGAGCACTCAGGACCTTGTGATGTCCTCCCTTGGGTTTGAACAGGAACGGTTCTTCCACAACATGTTCAAGACGTGGGGGTGGGAGGTGGGTGTCAAGTGACCTGACAAAGGATGTGGTAGGAGAAGGCTGCTTGGTCAGTTGGGCTAACAGAAGCCCAACTGGGTCGCCGGGGTGCAAGTAGGGAGGGCCAGCAGCAGCTTTTAGTGGTGGCCCGAGGGGCCAAATGAGGGAGTGACAGACATACCTCCATTGTCCTGGCTTTTGCTATTTATCCTCGAGACAATCCTCCTGCTTCAGGCTCTCCAGTACGGAGATACAGACACACCCAGCAGCTGTACTGGTATGTGGTGTGTGGTAGGAATGCCTGTGCCCTGGCGGAGACCTCATGGCCTATGGAGACCTCTGGCACTCTGGCTCCATAACCCCCTTAAGTAAAGCTGAAGGCCAGCATGAATCTTTGCGGCTATGCTATACACACTGTCTGTGATTCTGAGGCCTAACTTCTGCTCTCTCCTGCTCCAGGGTTTGAGGCCCACAGTGACGGAAGTAGCCGCACTCCTGCCTCCGTATCACATCTACAGAGACTTCTAGAGGCACTGTCGGAAGACTCCAGAAGCTCTGCCCCCAGTGGCTCCCGCACAGGAGGCCCGGATGTCCTTACCGGGCTTGTAGAGGGCCAGCAAGGATGGGAGCACCCTGCTCAGAACACATTCAGTGTGGGACCCTTGGCTGGACTGCCTCAGACCGGAGCTGCCGCTTCAAGGCCAGGGCCTGGAACAGGTGCAGATAGCATTTCTCTAGAGCAGTTCCAGCTAGCCCAAGTGCCCACTGTACCTCCTGCTCCATTTCCAGAAGCCAGGGACCAGCCAGCACCCGTCCTAGATGCCTTTGAGAGCCTAGCTCTGCTTCCAGGAGGTTGTGTACCTGGAAGTCACTTTAGAGAGGTATCCAGAGACTGAACCCATCCACTTCTGTCTCCAAGTGGGAGGAGGGTGTATCTGCCCAGAGCAGCTAGGTCATCTAGTCCTTGGCCCCTCTGGGAATCACTCCTGTATTCTGTCCCCTGCACTGGCCACTCTTGGAGGCCCAGGTCACTCCTTAGGGTCTCTTTCCCACCACACCCCCATCCCTGCAGAGTTCCTAGGAATAGAGAGGCCCCAGGGTCGGTCTGTTCTTGACTTGAGACCCAGCCCTGAACGATGCTGGACATGGAGACAGGATCCTGGGAGTGGTGGGCGAGAGCAAGGATCCAGCCCTGAAGGCCTCTGGGAGTTCTGTAGCTGAGGACTGGTTCCCAGCATAGACTCAAGTGCTGCCTTGGGCATGGGCCTCAGTGGGAAGCCCTGGGACTGGGACCCTCAATGTCCTCCTGTCCATGATGCCTGACTCTAAGGGTATTCTGACGCCCTGAGACTCAGCCCTGGTCTCCAGGAGGCGGAGATTGCACTTTGCTCTCCTGCTAAGTTGGACTAGCAAGAGGTGGCTCTTTACCAGGTCTGCATGGTGGAAACTTTGGCAAGACCACCATGGACAGCAGCCTTGAGCCTTAGTCCCATGTGAGATCCCTGTTTTCTGTTGCTTTTCCCACACATTGCTCAGCTAGAAGCCAT
>OU015742.1:21502799-21517234 GCA_907169655.1 Acomys percivali | reverse complement strand
TCTCTCTCTCTCTCTCTCTCTCTCTCTCTCTCTCTCTCTCTCTCATGACAGCCTTTCTTCAGTTTGTTAGAGGTATGGAGATTCTGAGGCTGAGAGCCAGTTGGATTTAGTAGGCGGCAATGCTGGGATTGATTGTTCATGTCTGCCACTGACACCAAATACCTAAGAGATTGTGTGTGTGTGTGTATGTGCCTCAGGCTTTCCACTTCTGGCAACTCTGCTGAGGGCCTGGAAAGGGAAGATCAGTAACCTCAGGTGGCACATATTGGGGCCATAGCTGGATCTAGCATCAGGTAGTATAGCATACAAAATGCCATTTAAAAAAAGTATATAGGCCGGACGTGGTGGTGCACGCCTTTAATCTCAGCACTCAGGAGGCAAGAGGCAGGCAGATGGCTGTGAGTCCAAGGCCAGCCTAGTCTACAAAGCGAGTCCAGGATAGCCAAGGCTACACAGAGAAACCCTGACTCGAAAAACCAAAACATACACACACACACACACACACACACACACACACACACCTGGTACCTGTGGAGGTCAGAAGAAAGCTTTGCATACCCTGGAACTGGAGTTAGAGGGGTTTTTGTTTGTTTGTTTGTTTTAAGTTACTATGTTAGCAAGGAACCAAACCTGGGCAGCCTGGTCCTGAAACTTCTTACTGAAACAACTACCGTACATACAGAGCCAAGGAGCAATAGGCTGGTGTTCAGGAAAGGTCTGCCAGGTCTTGGCCTAGGCACACCCCCTTTTGCTACCTCGGTTCTCAGGACTCACCCAGGCCCACTCAGCTAAGGGGGCAGGGGTGGAGTCAGCTCCAGCCCCGTTCTCCATCTTCCTGTCCTCCCCTTTCTATGCCATTCCTGACCTCTCTGAGCCCATCTGTGGACCACTAGGTTGGTAAGGGGATGAAGATACGGACAAGAAACTCTTGCAAACTAAGTGGCGGCACGGGTAGTGGCTAGAGTGCCAACGAGGGGCTGCTGCAGTTTTCCTGGTAGAAGAAAGTTGAGAACATGGGCCTTCAGAGGATCCCTTTCCATGACAGAGGGGTGTCCCCATCCCAGAAGACACTTAAAGAAGCAGTCCCTTCTCCAGCTGCCCCTGCTTGTGGGACTGTATTCCTAGCACATGGGAATCCCCCTGGGGTCGGCTTCAGAATCCGTCCATGCTCTTGAGAATTCCTATTTAGAGCACCCTGGACCACCTGCTCAGAACAGACGACTCTGCGAACAAGGGGAGTCTTGTGGGTAACCAGGCCCAAGCCTTCCCCCGACCCAACCCCTGTGTGGCCTCCACTGGGCACACGAGTGCAAGGAAAGGCACAAGAGGACCAGCCTGTAAGTGGGGTGGCTGCTGGATGGGTAGAGCCTCTGCCCTAGTGAGGCCAGGGACTCTGCTCAGGGGACTTGGTCACTGTGGGTAGCAGGGCTGGTGTGGGGGTTGTTTATCTCCAAGTGTCACTGGGCAGGCGGCTTGCCCAGGGTTCGTGTCCTGCCTCTGCCATAGCTCTGAGCCTCCTAGAGAAAGGTTTCATCCTTCTCCAAGCCTCCGTGTCCTTGCCTGCCCAAGGAGGATTGATTGCCCTATAGTCCTGCAGTTCTCCAGCCTGTGGCTTCCTCTCTGCCCTCCTCCTCCCAACTCCCTGGAAGATCCAGTTATGGGGATTCTTCAAATCAATCAGTTGTGTTAATCAGTTGTATTCAGGGCTTGGATCCCGGCAGGATCAGGCTGCTTGCCTCGCTTTTGTACCTCAGAGGAGAACTGAGAACCATGTCTGGAGTGACAGATCTGTTCGCAGTCCTCTGAAGTATGCAGTGGGGGCAGAAATGAAGACAGCTCTGAGCTGTCAGGGTCCAGGACTTAACGCGCGCGCTCTGCCTGAGATGGTGTTATTATTATCCCTGTGTTATAAGTGAGGGGACTGAGGTAGAAGGAAGGGCTGCTGCCGTCAGCAGCCAGAGTCCAGACAGGGACTCAATGCAACCTATGGCCCCTGCCTTAGCGTTCTCAGCAGCCCCCAGAGCCTGTCCTCGGGTGAGCTGTAGGGTCATTCTCGCTGTGTCAGCTTTGTAGTTTGGGGGTACATGCTGCCTGTGGCACTCCCATAAAAGCAGGAGCCCATGCAGGGGTGCGAACTCCCACCCTCCAGTCTCTGCTCACTGTCAGCAGGGGAGGTGGGGCGCACTAGGCTAAAATTAGCTTCTGGGATTTTTTTTTTTTTTTTTTGTGCTCTGCATCCGTCCCTCTTCCATCCGTCTGGGGAAGCATGCTGTCAGGAGGCCAGGGCTAGAAGGAGCCCGTGTCAGCGTGCACCCTCCCCAGCTTGTGGGCTCTGATCTTCTCACACCATGAGCAGGCTCTGGGCCAAAGGCTTCTGCCCTTGGCTTGGCCTTGTGGCTACCTATCGATTAGCAGTGGTTTCCAAGGGAGAGACCCATCACCACCCTCTTCCTACCCCTGAGATTCTAGCTCCAGTGTCCCCCCCTCCCTCTCCCTCCTCTTCCTTTTTTTTCTGACCCTTCCTGTCTTGGAGGCTTGCACCCCTCACTCAGCATTCCTGCCCCTGGACCCTCTAACTTCTTTCTTACCCAGAGGGATGGTCCTGGGCTTCCAGGGGGCCCTGCAGGCTCTATGGATCTGTGGTGCCTGTGAGAGAACCGGAACAGTTTAGAGACCAAAGGAGTGTTTCTCTCCTTGGAAAGTTGGGGGCTATTTCTGTCCTTTCTGCCTCCCTCTGGGGCTCTGGGCTCCAGAGCAGGACGAGCAGGCGCAGGCGGGGGAGGTGTGGGGCCAGGCCTGGGCGTGGGGGGTGTCTTTGGTTTCCCTGATAAGGGGCCAGGACCCCTTTTGGAGTTAAGGAGTGGGTCTTTCCAATCTCAAGGCTGCATGCAGGGTTTCACGGAATGACAACCCCCTTCCACTCCCCCCCCCCCTCTCATGGGGACCCTAGGCTACTACTTTAAGAGGGAAAAGGGCTGGGCTGTGACCAAGGGGACCCAGGTGTCCCTGTGTCCCTTTCCCAGCCCATCCCAGCTGCAGCTGTGAGGGGGATGAGGGAGGGAGCGTGAGAGGCTCCCCGGCCTGCCACTTGGATTCCCTGGACAGTTGGGGGGAGGGGGAGGCAAGGGTTAAACCCTTCCTTCCTTCCTTCCTTCCTTCCTTCCTTCCTTCCTTCCTTCCTTCCCTCCAGTAAGAAGGGAGGTGTGTGTGTGTGTGTGTGTGTGTGTGTGTGTGTGTGTGGTGGCCGCACATGGTCATAGGTTGCAGGCTTCACTGGGTCCCTCCCAGAGTGCTCTTAGTCAGGTGCCTCTGACACAGCTGTTCCAATTGGAGCCCTTCTTCCTCCACTGGCCTGGTGGCTTAGACTACAGGGGCAGCCAGCTCTCAGATTTTGAAAGTCTCCATAGCTGCCTTTAGAAGCCCTGTGGTGCCCAGAGGCAGGATTACCAAATTGCTGGGTGACTTAGTGTAAATTCCTTTCTGTCTCTGGGCTTCTTTCTCGACTGATGAAAGGCCAGGACTAGAACATGCTTCAGATAACATGGGGGTGGGGGTGGGGGGCGGCTATCTCAGGAGCCACAGGAAAGGGAGAGAAGGGGGAATCTGAGGACAGGGCCCAGGCCACCCGACTGGGCTTGACGGTAAGGCCAAAGGAGAGCTTGTGTGATAGCGGGGGAGGGGCAAGACAGAAAGTGAGCTGACAGCACAGGTGAGGCTAAGCACAGGCTGGGTGCATCCAAGCCTTGGCAATAGAGGGGCCTACAGATCAAGGTTGTGTGGATAATCTAGCCACAGGGCTCCAGTCCCCCTCCCCTTAGCCCCAGGGCATGCATTCAGTGAGGAGTTAGGGGACCTGGGACCAGTCCAGCGAACTGGAGCCATCTTGGCACTAGTCATCTGATGCTGGGGACTCTGGGGACATGTCTTGGATGTAGACTTTGTATTTTGTTCTGTTTTGGTTTGCGTTCCCTGCAGTTTCCTTGGGAGATTCTGCTGGGAGATCCTTCTGGTGGTGGCTGCGTTAGAGGCATAAGAACTGTCCTCACAGAGTTTGAGAAGGACCAGGGCAAGAACCGGCCACAGAGAGTCGAGGTGTAGACCAGCTGGGCCGAGAGGGGACTGGAAGAGAGGGGCCGTGGTCGAGGTGATTCTAGTGGCAACACGGAAAGAAAAAAGGCTTTGGCTACAAACCTGGCTTCTGCTGCCCACTATCTATGTGGCCTCAGGCAAAGGACTAAAGCCTTCTGAGTCACAAGTCCCTCATTTAAAGTCGGATGGCACTGGATACCTTCAGACTGGAGCTAAGACAGAGCTAAGAGCTTTAGGACATCCTAATAGGGCGTGAGGGTGCAAAAGGCAGAATCATGACGTATAGGCTCAATTTTCTTTTCTTTTCTTTTTTCTTTTTGGTTTTTCGAGGCAGGGTTTCTCTGTGTAGCCTTGACTATCCTGGACTCCCTTTGTAGACCAGGCTGGCCTCGAACTCACAATGCTCCGCCTGCCTCTGCCTCTGCCTCTCAAGTGCCACCACTGCCCAGCTTCAATTTTCTTAACAATTATATTTTATTATGAATGGTGTACCTCCCTTATAACCCGATTAGCATAAACCGGAGGAAGAGAAGATTAAAGAACACAAAAATGAAACCTGGGTATCAGGTGCAGGAGCATTTCTTTTGCTGGAACCTGGAACATCAGCAGAGCCTGGAGCCCTGAAGCCTTCACTAGAGCTGTTCTCTTGAGGAGCATCTTGAAAGCCAGAGATGAACAACCACTCAATTCCAAGTCTCCAAAGCCCCGTCTTCTGTTTTTGGCTTTTTTTTTTTTTTTTTTTAAATCTCCTTTCAGAATTTGTTCAAGGATGTTTTTCAGCTGGTAACAGCCAAGCTCTCCTACAAAGTGGTTCAATTTCTAAGGGGGTAAACATCACCTGTTCTCACACAAGTCTGTTCCTTATACCACACTTGGGATCTAAACAAAAACCATGTTTATCTCTCTTTCACCTCCCCCTTTCTATTACATAAAATAAGCTATATATAACAAAATAATTATAAGAATTATCCAGTAAGTCACATTTACAAGGACCAGTCCATTTGTAGTTGACAATTTTTGAGAAATTATTCCACTACCTAGCCTATGCTATTGAGTCTTATCCTAATGGCTAAAGATTTTTTTCCCCTTAAACTAAAGCTTATAGTAGCACTGTGGCTATCTTAGTCTTCAACCCCATCAGAGACCCCAGAAGGAAATACTATTTAATATGAAGGAAGTGCAGGCAAGCAACTTCCAAAAGTATTGACAGGACAGAGAGAGCAGACTGTCTGGACTGTCAAAAGTTTCTCTCCATCGTCGGGGCATCCAGTCTTCAGCCCGCCGGCCCAAAGCATCTGCTCTGAAGCAGGAATCCTGAAGGACTGGCCCACCTACTCTCTGCAAGGCTGGCCAGCCAATTTCTCAGTATCAGGCTTCATCATAGTGAATGGTCAGTCTGTCATCAGCAGTAGAGATAAGTGCAGTTCCTCGGTCCAGTGGCTATCTGCCACTCTTGTTTCTTGATGCCCGCATAATTAGTCTGGAGGAGCTGCCAGGAGCGGATGTGTCTCTCTGTCATACAAGCCTTTTATTATTATGTGCCATTTTCTGTGGATCTCTGAAGTGTTTGTAGACCATCTATCTATCTATCCATCATCTATCTATTCCTTTGAAAACATATCTAAAAAAAAACCTAAATAAGGCTTGTTCTGTAATTAAGTAATTTAGTATCTAGTAAGATTTATAAGTGACCAATTTCTATCTCTGACCATCCTGAACAAGTTATAACACTTATTTTTCATCTTTTCAAATAAGTTGTACATGTATAATACATTAAATAAATGTCAAAGTGATCTTAAGTTTCTACCAATTTACAATATACAGTTTAAGTTTCCACCAACATACCATATACAATACCTAAAGCAAAAGTTGAAAAAATAGTCTTAAATTTCTATCAATCTACAATATCAATGTGAAATATTTGAATATCAATGTAACATATTTGAGGCTAGTAGATTTCAATAATCTACTAAACAAAAAACATGTTTATCTCTCCTTCAACGACGTCACTCTGGAACCTCAGATCCTCTGCAAGGTGCATCTTTTGCTCAGCAACTCTATGAAAGGAGGGTGGATTCAGTGTCCTGGAAGATAACCCTCCCAGAATAGTCCATCTAGAATTTCATCTATCTGTCTTCCCTCACCCCTGGTTCCATGGCTCCAAAGACCCCACATCCAGTTCCAGTAGATTCTCTCCAACGTGAAGGATCAGAAGGTTCTCAGGGAACTATCTAATGTGTTTCATCAGTGTCTCTGCTCCCCAACCTCATTCCAAAGCCCGTGACAGACATCAGCAACAGGTCACAGAACTTTCTCTGTGAACACAGACAAGACTGCATCAAGATCCAGGCAGGCCTTTTGCAAATGATTGCTGGAGTGGGGAAAAAAAAAAAACTGGTTTGTCCCTGAGTTGTGTGGGGGAATCCCAGCCTCATCTCCTGGGCAGTGGAGAAAGGGCAGTCCATTATGATGTGAACAGGCCATTTGGAGCAGTGACAGGGATCAACCCTCTAGCTTTTAGGATCCGTATGTTGCTGAAGGGTCTACCAGAGACTCCCAAGATCAGAGAGAAAGCCAACAGAGGAGGCAGAGCGGAGACAGCAGCCTAGGGCAGAGCAGGCAGTCTTAGGAAAGAGAGGTGACCCAGGACAAGCTAGGCAGCATGGCGAGCGCGAATGAAGAGGAGGCTCTTGGGTCTGCAACCCTAGACCTGGGCTAGAGTCAGGTAGGGAAACTCCTGGGGCTCTCACTCTCTCAGGAAGCTAGACACAGGGTAAGGATGGCTGCATAGGCACAAGACCTCACGAAGACGCAGTCTCTGATGGTTGGACCCTTCTGCTTCTAGGTGAGTGTTGCCCCCTGGGTTGACCCCTCTTCTACCTGGTTCTCCCTAGCCACTGGCCAATCCTAAGATTCTCATGTGCCCCCAAGATATTCGTCCATCTTATTTACTGTGTACCCGAGACTCTGTGTGACTCAGGCGGGATGTTCATGACACCATCTCTTGGAGTGCCAAAAAGTCCCTGGAAGTGTGGTGAGACGGAGGAAGGCATCTTTGTGAGAATTCCTCCCAAGGATGGGCAACAATTGAAGCCCCTAGAGATGAATTTGAGCAAGAAGTAGATGTCATGTCGGCTGAGTGGGTCAAGCAGAGGGTGGGTACCCAAGTGCCTGCACAGTCCAGCTTTCACGATGCCATGGTGCACTGTGCAGCTTGGGACTGGTAAAGGCTTGCTGGAGACCTCCACAGGCCCCCTCACAACCCCAGGCCTCCTCTTGCCTGTAGTTATAGCATGGACAGCTGGCTCAGAAGCCATTTGAATAGCCAGGAGTTGTATCCACATGGCACCTGTGGGCTCCAGTGTGCTCAGTTTGATATTGGCCTAATGGACCATGGAGGGACCAACATCCCCTTTCACTCCAAAAGTGAAGGGCATGGGGGTGTTAGTGCCAAGACTCTGGAGCTCTACAGACTCAGTGGGAACACATGGAGCAAGGCAGGGCCCAGTGGGTACCTGTAGGATGTGTGGTGGGAGGGAGAGCGGCAGGAAGATGGTGTTGGAGGCAGGAGGGTTCGGTGATGAGGTTGGGGACATTCTAACCAGGTTATGACTTAGTGCAGGCTTGTTCCTGTCAGGAGCGCCCTCCCAGGAGCATGAGACAGGGAAGGGTGAGGCCCAGCTGTAGCTCAGCTCCAGAAGCAGCTGACTAAAAGTATGTTGGGATGTCAGGGGCTCTTGCATCCAGGAAGTGGGGAAGAATGTGTTGGGAGGGGGCTCTTGGATGTGGATGGACTACAGAGGCAGACAGGAAGAGGAGATGGGGCGGAGAGTGTCTCTGCGAAGGCGGCCAGCAAGCTTGTTTGTTTGTCTTCTTTCCTGACCCCATATCTCCTAGGCTGTTGCTCTGTGGTCTAGTGTGAATCATTGAACTTTGTGGGACCTCTGGTGTTCTGAGCTTCCCTACAGGCACACTCCTGGTGTGTGTGTGTGTGTGTGTGTGGGCTCTATGAGGTATATCCTTACACAGGAGGAGGGAATTTTTCAGGGGAAGTCGAGAGGGTCCAGTTCCAAAGACGTTACCTTTGGTCCTTTGGTACCTTCTGGAAATGCCCAGAGGGGGTTGGTGTTCAGGGTCTTTGCCTCGGCTGCTTGCTCCCAGGTTTGGCTTTCATCTATATGTGATTGATCCCATTACTGGCAGTGTCTCTGTCCACAGCACCCTGGAGGAGGGGTCAGGCAGCTGGTCAGCAGCAGTTGGCACAGATATGTGGGTACCCAGCAGACTGCTATCACAGTGCCCATTGGTGCTTACCTCCTTAGCTGCCCACCAGACTCCCCAACATTGTGAGAGGAGGCTGGGCATGTAGGATGCCTAATGGTCATTCTGCCAACAACCACACCTGGGGCCCTGGGCATAGCTCCTCTTGTCCCAACTCTGCCCAGGAGACCCCAGAAGGCTCCAGCGGCATTTACTCTGCCCTCACCACTCCCTCAGAACCTTGGCTTTCCCAAGGCTAGGCCAAGGCCACCTGCAACCAGGGAGCCTCTTTTCTTGTGCCCTACTCCCTGACCTTCTTTCTCAGCCCTTAGAGAGCCTCTGCTGAGTGGAGACCCCTGGAGGTCGGTCATGGTTTATTGTCTGTGCTGGGTCCTCTGTGAGGCAGTGAGGGCAGGTCCTCTTATGCATATGCTGGTCCCGGGAGTCTCAGGTCTTCTCACACAGCTGGTCTGGAGATGGGAGAGAGCCTTCAGAGGAAAGCAGTGCTATTCCTTGTCACCTACAGCTGCAGGGAGCAGGAGGGGTCCAGGACTGAGGGAGACAAGCTGAGAGGCCTGCTGCCAGCTCCCTGTCTTTTCTCCTTTTCCTCTTCATGTTTAATGAAGCTATTGGCGAACTCTAGGAGCCTCATACTTCCTCAGCCTTCCTTTCAAAAATGCAGTTTTTCTGTCTCTCTCTCTCTTGTGTGTGTGTGTCTGTCTCTCTCTCTCTGTGTGTGTGTGTCTGTCTGTCTGTCTGTCTGTCTCTCTCTCTCTCTGTGTGTGTGTGTGTGTGTGTTTAGAAGCCCCTACCCAGGCTTTTTCCTCTTTCCACTGGGCCCCGCCTCACCATTGGCAGCTCTCCCAGGTTCTGAGGATAATTTTAGGGAGTCACTGGGCCCCATTCTTAAGGAAGCTCCCTAGGGATGGGCCTCCGGGCGTGAAGAGCTTCCTTTGGCCGTCACCCTGACGCCAGGCAGGCAGAGCTCTAGGCTTCAGGCATGGGGTTCAGGCCTGTAGCCTGCAGAACCTCATCTGTTCAGAGGCTGGGATCCACTCACAGACATGGCCTCCTGCCGAGGCCCTGTCTGGTTCCTGCTGCTTTCATGCTGCCCTGCTGGCCTCAGCATTCCTTGGAGGTGGACATTTCACCATCCTTTGACCTGGCCACCCTGATGCCAGTGTCCTGGAGGCTTTTGGCATGGGAGACCAGTGACCTAGAGGATGAGCAGAAAAGGCCATCTGTGGATCCCACAGCCCAGGCCTGGGGCTACCCATGCTAGAAGGCAGCTGGGACCCCCCTAACCTTTGACCTTCAAAATCCCAAGCCCACAGACTCAAAAGACCCCACTAAGCTGAGCTTTGGTCCCACGGCTACTCTGCATATACACGTAAGTGAGAATTTTGGTTTCTTTAAAATCACAGAAATGTTATGTGATTGTTTTTGTCTCATTCCCAGGTGTGGGGTATGGGACTGCTTCAGAGTGACCACAGCAGCTGACTATGATTTGTCTTGTGCTCTGGCAGGGGTGTGGCTTTGCCAACTGAGACTAGTTTACAGTGGAATTTCAGGGATTCTTCAGAGGGTATAAAACACCAGAGTCCTGAGAGGCTGGGAAGCTGCTGCTCTCCTGATGCTGCGGATGGTTGCTGTTTGTAGGAATACTGACAGAGAAAATCAAATTTGCCCCAAGGAACTAGACACCCCTAGTCAGCAGGAAGTAAGTAGTCTAATGCTATCAACGCCCCCTCTCCCCTCTAACCTCCTTTCTTTCCTACCGAGTGTTGGGGGGTTGAAAGAGATAGAGGTGGTGTAGGAAGGTAGGAAAAAAAAACCCTAATAAATAGCCAGAAGTCTGGCCACATATATGCTCCAGGATTCAGTGAGTTGCAATAGAATTAAGGGTCTCAAGGGACAGAGTGGTTCAATGGCAGTGGATAGCCAGTGTGTGTAACACTCTCAGCTTTTGCTCTTTTCACACACAAGTGTGATCTCTGACTCTGCTTTTGGTGCTTGAGGGTGAAGTTCAAAGTCAGCCTGTCTTTGGTCTTTGGGTGGGTGGGTGGGGAACTACCGTGTTGGGGCTGAGTGGAGTGTGGGGGCTGTGCTCATGTCTCAGCTGGCTTGATTAGCGAAGTCAGAGGAGTTATTCAGCCTGTCTGACTCCTGTGCTAGTGTTTGAGACATGAGATGTCTGCTGTATCTTTAACCCGAGGGCCACAGCAAAGGATGTGTTGAGGTGCCTGGCTCAACGATGTCTGCATGCCGCACCTGCCTCCCTTGCCATCCCTAGGCAGGATGTGGAAACACAGCAAAGCGGGAGGCTGGGGCTGTGACTCAAAAGGGCAATACTAGGGTTGAAACGTGGCTTGGGGGTGTCCTGGCTAAGTGGAGGCTGGGTCTGAAGTGGGACAGGGTGCAAAGTGGGCTGTCTCCAGGCCCCTTCCCTGGGCTATGGTTATCTCCGGTCTTGCTACCTCTTCCCTGTATTATTCGCCAGTCATTACCCTTACATGTGACAACTGTTGTCATGACGACACATTACCCATCCTCAGATAAAAGCCCTGCTCGCTGCCTCTGGCTCCCCAGACTCCATCACTGTCCCTGAACTCCCTCAGGGCTCCCTGGCAGCCCCTTCTTTCTCTTTGGATCTTTCAAACAGGCCATTCTTGTCTCCCTCATTTCTCAGTGATGCTGGGGACACATCAATCTTTTCTTCTCACTGTGTCCTGAACCGTCCCTTCCCCCACCTTCCTCTGTTTTCCTTCTCTTCCTGTCCCCCCCCCCCCCCCCTGAATTCTAAGCCAGATTCTCTCTTGCTCTGTTGCTTCTGTTCCCCATTCATGGCACACTAGGGTGACAGAAAGGTGGGTGGTGGGGATGGCAGGGCTTCCAACCATTATGTGGTGCACCCACATGCCTTGTGTATACATATGTGTGTGTACATGCATATGTGATCAGGAAGGCAGAAAGGTCTGAAAAAAAAGTGTGGCCCAAGAGGCTGCCCTTCCAGCCCCCTGAAGCCTCAGCACAGCCGTGTCTAGTCTCAGCTCCGATGATTCCAGCAGGCCTTGCACACTTTCCTGGTGCTGAATACGATCCTTAAGGGAACCAACTGAGGAGCCCTGCCAAGGCTCCAGGAGGTACTTGGCATCATTCCATTTTTGTAGGCTGGGAAATTAGGGATCAGAAAGGTCAAACAACTCATTCAAAGCCACACAGCTGGCCAATAGAGAAAGCAGGATTTGAAATTCCATCCCATCACCAGTGTCCCTAACTACAGTGCTGTCATCATAACAAGCCTGTTGACCGAGCACTCAGCCACCACTGGACACTGCGTTTAGAAGCATGCAGACCTATCTAGCCTGCCCAGTAACTTACATAGCTGAACACATATGTGTCCCACCAGTGAGGGAATCAGGGCACAGGAAGGTTAAGTCGTTCCCTTAAGATCACAGTGGAATCAGCACTGTGCCTGGATTTGGAACCAGCCCCTCTCTGCCTCTTAACCTGCAGTGCTTAATCTGAGAGATCCTCTGTAAAGGCCACGTGGTTCCAGGTCAGGCCAGTTTGGGGACCATGAGGAGGAGGAAGAGGAGGCCACATGTCTTCTTTTTAGGGTTTCAAGTCACTAGGAAAGGCCTTCGGACCCCACAGCAGCACTGTCTCCTGGTAGGCCCAGGACCCCAGGGCTCCTGCCACTGACATAGCACCCAGGAAGGGCAGGAAGGAAGATGGAGGTGTGGCTGGGAAGCCTGATGGAGCCTGCCTTGCTGCTGAGAGTGTCCCTAGCTCTTCTTGCCTGTTACACAGTCCCTAGAGAGCAGACAGGGCCTTGGAACACATTGTCCCAGAGTGCTGCTGTCACTGTCGGATGATAAAGGGGCGAGTTATTTTTAACAGCCAAGACTCATGGACAGAAGCCTCTTCCAAGCCAGGGACACCGGGTAGGGACCACAGACTCCAGGTCCTCCTAGTCTCTGCCCTCCTCCCCCATCTCCTCGCTATTGAGAACAAACTTGGGTTCATGGGATCTTGGGGTGGGGTGGGGCTACTACTTGGCTGTCAAGCCTTCTCAGGGCCTGGAGTGATGATGGCCTCAGCCGCGACTCCTGTCACTCTCTAGAGGCTGCAGGTACCGGAGCTGATGGAGCCAATGGCCAAGCTGGGAGGTCAGGGAACTGAGGGCCGGTCTGCTCTGACTAGCCATGACCTCTTGTCTCTGTGCCTTTCTGTACACTCTGAGGAAAGCATCTACTGTATTTTCCGGACTATAAGACACACTGTTTTCCCCCCAAAAGTGTTGCGGGGGGGGTGGGGGAATTAGGGTACGCCTTATGATCCAATTGCTGTTTTTACTGTTTTTCTTGTTTTACTGCTCTAAAAACTGGGTGCATCTTATGGTCAGTTGTGTCTTATAGTCCGAAAAATACGGTAGTTCTCCAATTCCCCCAGGCCTTTCTAGGAACTCCTCTATCTCAGGTGACAGGGGTACACATATCAGAACTCAGGTTCTCCCCATGCCCCTGCACTTGCTACTGCTGGTTGTGACACCTCAGGACTTGCAACCGGGCAAGCCAGCTGCTGTGCTGAGCACCCAGCTTGCTTCTTACCTATGTTCTTTAAGAAGGCTGGCCTTACCCACCCATGTGGTCTCAGAGGGACCTTCTTCTGCCTTCCTGGGTCCCACTAGGACTTTGAAAAGACACAGCATCCTTGTATTAGCGACTCTCACCCAGCAATGGCTGCATTTTTGGCAGAAGTAACTTAAGGGAGCAAAGTTTATATTGACATGGTTTCTGGGGCTTAGTCTGTCATGGTGGGGAAAGCATGGTAAAATAGAGTAGCATATGTTATGGCAAATTAGAACCAGAGAGAGGAAATGCTCGGTTGGACTCCCATTTTGTATTTTTCTCCTTCCTTCCTTCCTTCCTTCCTTCCTTCCTTCCTTCCTTCCTTCTTTCCTTCCTTCCTCCCCCCCCCTTTTTTTGGTTGTTTTTTGATACAGGGTTTCTCTGTGTATCCCTGGCTGTCCTGGACTCGCTTTGTAGACCAGGCTGTCCTTGAACTCATAGTGATCCACTTGCCTCTGCCTCCCAAGTGCTTGGGATTAAAGACATGCGCCACCACACCCGGTGAAAAAGTTATTTTTATTCAAGGCGTGATAAAGTGGAGACAGGGGCGTATGACTGCTGCCAGCTAGGATCCACTTGCTAAGGACCCCACAGCCTTCGGAAGAGAACCATAAGCTGAGGACCCAGTGCTCACAGCCAAAGCCCGTGGAGGACACTTCAGATTGAAATCATAACCATCAGAGTCACTTCTCAGGGAAGGATGTTCTGAGAATGGCCTGCTACTGGGAGTGAGCTCTGGGCCAGGGTCTCCCCATCTGGGTCAGGGCGGTGCTGAGGAAGTAGCTTCTTTTTGCCTGAGCTCCATGCTGGCCCCATTCTTGGGGTTCAGACTGACTAACCAGCCAAGTCTGGTCATGTGGAGGATGATGCTGGATGAATGTGCTAGTTTGAACACATACCCTCACCTGACTGAACCCCCTCAAGCCCTTTCCTACCCTGCACTTCTACCTCAGGGACCACTCAAGTAATCACAGAGGCTTACACAGGCTCACATCCATCACTTGTGTGGTCACTACCCAAAGCCAGGGTCCCCTTAGCTAAATGGGTCCTTACCCAGAAAGTCCCTAATTCCCTATCTTGGTCAATACCCCCACTGCAGTGGATTGAATGAGAAATGTCCCCCATAGGCTCATGGGTTTGAATTTGTGGTCACCAGTTGGTGATGTTCTTTGGTGGAGTCATGGAACTTTTAGGGTGTGGGGCCTTGCTGGAGGAAGTATAGCCATGAGGCTGGGCTTCGAGAGTGTATAGCTTCACCCTTAGTTTGCTTTTTCTTTCTCCTGCTCTTCCACCATGCCTTCCTCACCACTGCAGACACCTAGCCTTCTGGAACTTAAGGCAAAGTAAATTCTTCCTAAGTTACTTTGAGTCCATGATATTTATTATTATTATTACTATATTACTATTATTATTATTATTATTATTATTATTATTATTATTATTATTATTATT
>OU015742.1:21458381-21495190 GCA_907169655.1 Acomys percivali | reverse complement strand
GACTAAGCATGGGATGGACTAAGCATGGGATGGACTAAGCATGGGATAGACTAAGCATGGGATAGACTAAGTATGGGATGGACTAAGGATTTGAAGGTGGGAAAGATCTTGAGGCTCGAAGGGGACCCTAGCCCCACCTCAAGAGACTCACACTTTTTTTTTTCTTTCAAGACAGGGTTTCTCTGTGTAGCCCTGGCTGTCCTAGACTTGCCTTGTAGACCAGGCTGGCCTCGAACTCACAGTGGTCCACCTGCCTCTGCCTCCCAAGTGCTGAGATTAAAGGCGTGCGCCACCGCGTCCAGCTGAGACTCACACTCTTATCCCTGTTTGTGACACTCCTCTGCCCTCTTCCCTCTCTCTTTCTCTGTCTGTCTCTCTGTCTCCCTCCCTCTCTCTCTCTTGCTCTCACTCTCTTTCTCGCTCTCTCCCTCCCTCCCTCTCTTCCTCCAAGAACTGAAGCTGTTGAGGCAAATTGCTGTCAAGTAAACCTCAAGTGAAGTCTGGAGGAGTCTGGGTCCCTTAGGTACCACCTGGGTTCATTCTTAGCCGTTGTCTGACTCTTTCCTGGTCTTAGTTCCCTACCCTAGAACCCAGCAGCTGCTGTCCAGATTTATCTGAAGACAGCTGGGTGTAAAAGACAGGAAGCCACAAAACAGCTTGGGGTTCTCCTGCCAGAGCCCAGATGTCGGCCAGCCCTCCTCTGCCTCTTTCTTTCTTCACCCTCTTTCCTCCACCATGGCCTCCTCCATAGAATCTTCCCTGTGCATGGCTTAGGTGTGTGTGGTTTTCCCTTTTGGCCTCTGTGAAGGATGGGATGCAGATGAGGAGACCAGAAGGCTCACAGGGAAACACCCACAAGGCCCAGGTGCACTGGCAGGGGAAGGAGGGAGCTCAGCCAAGGTGATGATGGGACATGTTGCCAGAGGTTCATGTTCAGCAGAGATTTGGGCTTTGCTGAAGCACAGGAGGGGAGCTGAGCCACGTTGGGCCAGGCCTGACACAGCGAGAGAAAAGGATCCTGCTGGCCCTTTAAGGCCACTGCTCTAGCTCCCTGAAAAGCCAGGGATGAAGCATCCAGCTAGACCATACCCCCACCACTTCTGTAGCCTTCACCAAATTTCTACCTCACGAGAGGGCCAGAGAGCAGGGTAGAATGGGGGGTGGGGGTGGTGCTGCAGTGTATGGGTCAGTGGTTCACAGAGGGAGCCTCAGCCCCGTGGCTTCCTGTCCCCAATTCCTCCTGCCCCATGGAACAGCGAGAGCCTGCAGGTAACCTGTGCCCACATGTCACACACTGAGGGGCCTTTCCATCCTGTATGTACATAAGACACTGTTCTGTTGTCACAGTGGTAAACACAGATGCCTTTCTGAGGGACAGAGGGGGGACGTACTTGCAGCCTTGACATTTCTCCAGTTCCACTGGTTCCAAGTACCCCAGCTCCCCACTGGCCATGTGGTTATGATCATAGTCCCTTGTCCCACTCAGTTCCAGGTGCTGCCTTCCGGCCAACACAGCAGCAGCGTCTCCCCATGTTGCTGAAGTTTTCAGGCCCCGGAGAGCAGGCCCAGCTGAGTCATAATTCAGACAGCGCTCAGGTTTCTGGAAACTCAGCTGGCTTCTGTTTCCTACCGTGACAGAGTCGGCTGTGCTGGACCTCTGCTGAAACTAGAACATTTCCCTTCCTCCGGGATGGCTCCTAGCATAGATTCCCAGGACCAGGGATGTGGCTCACAGGCCTGAACACTGTGGACTGCATAACAGTCCTATAGGTGAGGAGACTAAGGTCACAGAGAGGAGGTGACGCATGGGGGTGGAGCTCCACCAGTAAGCCACCTCTGGGGGCTCCTGCATACATGTGATGCACATACATATACCCAGGCACATGCACATAAACATATAATACAACAGATAAATAGTTTTAGAAATCTTGAGCTGGATGTGGTAGCACAAACCTGCAACCCTAGCACTGAGAGAGAGAGAGAGAGAGAGAGAGAGAGAGAGAGAGAGAGAGAAGGTTAGGAGTTTAAGGCTAGCCACTGCTGCATTGAAAGTTTAAGACTAGCCTGGACTACATGAAACCCTGTCTCAAAAACCAGAACGAACCAAAACAAAATAATTGTTATATATAATGCCAGCTATATAAACTACAAATTTTAAGAGCTGTGGCTGTGGGCTCAATGGTAGAGCCTTTGTCTCATAGGTATGAGGCCCTGGCTGGATTCAATCCCCAGGACTTCCAAACAACAACAAATAAACAAAAACAAAAACCCATTACAAACTTCAATGACTTTCAAAATAATTATAGTAAACATTATCAGCACACTTGATAGTCAAATACTGTCATCATTTCCCCTAATAACCCCTGATATGCGCTGTGACCTCATCTTCAGTTGACTAATTATATCTGTAAAGATCCCATTGCTAGATAGAGTCGGGCTCCAGGTGGGCATGATCTGGAGACATGCCTTCAGCCCATCAGAAACAGGAATGCTGTTAGAGAAGTCTAAATGGGCGGTCATGCAATAGAGTGTGTCCCTAGTGTGTGCAAGGCCTGGGTTCAGTCGTTGGTACTGTAAAACCAAGCTCAAAACATAATAAGACAGCAGACGCTGTCATGATTGGGTTTTTGGTTTTGGTTTTGTCAATGACATACGCTTTGGTCATCTAGAAAAAGGGGGAAACCTCAGCTAAGAAAATGCCCCTGTCATATTGTCCTGTAGGCAAGTCTGTGGGGGCACTTTCTTGATTAATGGTTGAGGGCCCGGCCCTCTGTGGCAGTACCTGATCATAGTGGTTCTGGGTTGCACAAAAAAAAGCAGGTTGAGCAAGCTGTGGGGACAAGACAGTAAGCAGTGTTTTCTTATGTTTTTGCTTCTGTTCCTGCCTCGACTTCCCTTCATGACAGACTGTAAGCTGTGAGGTGAAGCAAGCCCTTTCCTCCCCAAATGGCTTTTAGTTGTGTAGGCTTTATTAAAGCCACAGGAAGCAAAATAGGACAGCAGGCGGTGCCAGAATTAGATTATTGCTGTGACAGCACTGACCATATTATTTTGGGGAGGGCTATGGAAATGTTTAAAGCTTTGGGCTGAAAAATCCATTAGTGCTCCAAAATTAATGGGATGTTTCATAGAAGCTTGGGAGATAAGAATATTGAGAGCAGAGGGGCGTGGTGGCACTCCCAGAACTCTGGAGGCAGAGGCAGGTGGATCTCTGTGAGTTCGAGGCCAGCCTGGTCTACAGAGTCCAGGACAGCCAGCGCTATTACACAGAGAAACCCTGGCTCAAAACAAACAAACAAAGTTGAGAGCAGTGCTAATGATGGAGGCCTCACTTAGGAAGTTTTAGAGTCCTTCACCCTATATTGGTAAATCCATTCATGTGATATTTTGTATTAAGATGATATGGTTTCTGTTCTGGGAATGGTGGTGCATGCCCTTAATCCCAGTATTTGAGGGTAGAAGCAGGCAGATCATTGTGAGTTTGAGGTCAGACTAGTCTAGCAAGTTCTAGATCAGCTGGGGCTACGATGGATCTGGAGAGATGGCTCAACCGTGCTGTTAAGAGCAGTGGCTGATCTTCCAAAGAACCCGGTTCAATTCCCAGCACCTGCATGGCAGCTCACAGCTGCCTGTAACTCCAGTTCCAGGGAATCTGATACCCTCACACAGACACCATGTAGGCAAAACACCAATGCACATGAAATGAATGAATGAATAAATAAATACTAAAAGAAAAAAGGAGAGACTCTACCTCCAAACCAACCAAACCAAGCCAACCAACCAAACAAACAAAAAACCCCAAGCAAGCAAGCAAGCAAGCAAACAAACAAACAAACAGGTGTCTGTAGTTCTGATCAGTTGGGGCTGAAGAGTCAACTGTGACTAACAAGATCAGCACTATTTAGTTGAAAACTCTGCTTTATTGGGACAATCAGTGCCAGTTAGCTGGGGCCAAGGAGTTGACTGTGTTTAATAGGGACCAACATCACTGAACCGGACATCTGGAAAGTCCTTTCTAGAGTCTATAAATAGAAGCTGTGGTCCAGAGGGAGCCAGGCTGAAGCTGCTAATGTTTAAGAGTCTCCCAGGTGGTACTGGTTTTGGCAGCACAAGGTTCTGCAGGATTGAAGGGGTCATGGAGAGAGGCTGAGGCTTGGCAACATGTGGTTGGGGTCCCTGGAGATGGCCCCGGGAGGCATTGGTGAAGGTGCAGACTCAGTTGCCATGGAGACCAAAGACTATTGGAGATGTAAGGACTGCGGCAGGTGTGGAGTGGAGCGGGCCTGAGCCCACGAGAAAAACTGTGTTGTGGTGGAAGAGGCAGAGAGGTGTGAGTGCTCAAGCCCTTTAGAGCCCAGAAGATGAGTAAGTGAGACCCGGAAACTGCACACTGAGCTGTTCACAGCATTAGACTTTGGTTTTGCTTTGCTTTGATTGTGATCGTGTCTTCCTTCTCCCTCCTTGGAATAAGAAGTGTGTAACTTGTTTTTAATTTTACAGAAGCCCACAGTTGAGAGACTTAGGAATTTTAAAGATGCTGGACAAATTAGACTGAATTTTTAAAGTGTTTGAATAGTTTTTGTTTTTTGTTTTTTGGAGACAATGTTTCTCTGTGTAATAGCCCTGGCTGTCCTAAACTCAGTTTGTAGACCAGGCTGGCCTCGAACTCACAGAGATTTGTCTACCTCTGCCTCCCGAGTTGCTGGAATTAAAGGCACTGTGCCCAGCTGTGTTTGAACGTTTTAAAGACTATGGGACTTTTAAAGTAGGACTATGTTTTATGTTGTGATATTTACTTGAGAGCTTGGGGATAGACAAAAACAAGTAATGTTTTGGTTTCATAATGATGTGTTTTTGTATGCCAGGTTACAAGGCGTGAATTGTGGTGGAAGTGAGAACCTCGGTTAGAAAAGGCCTCCATCAGATTGGCCTGTAGGCAAGTCTGTAGGACATTTTCTTGATTAATGATTGATGTGTGTGAGCCCAGTTCATAATGGGTGGTGCCACTTCTGGGCAGGTGGTCTTGTATTGTGTAAGATGGGAAAGCTATGGGGTAAGCAGTATACCTCCGTGGCCTCTGTTTCAGTGTCTGCCTTGAGTTCCTGCTCTGCCTTCTCGTCATGACGGACTATAAGCTGTAAGCTGAAATAAACCCTTGCTTTCCCTAGCTCTTCTGGTCATGGTCTTTATCACGATGATAAGGAGCAAGCTATGGAAGAGTCTTCCATGGCCAGACAGCAAGCTTTCTGGCACTGGGCCAGCATAGCCGCCTTGGCTGTTTCAAATTTTTCCCCGCTGACTGGCACCTTTAAAGGAAATTCCTGTAGTCAGAGCCTAATTGTTACAGTTCGTGCTCTCTATGGAAATTTACTTAGACCCCTGTCATGAAGTCTCAAGAGGGTGTAAACCTCTCTGACCATTGTAGTTGTAAGCAGAATCTGAGAAGTAGTTACACGAGGCTGGATGGTGCTGATGCAGCCACAGTGGACACAGGTACAGCGGATTCTCCGTCACGGCATTAGTTACTTGGCTGATTGCTGTGGTCCAACACCTGACTGAAGCAGCTTGTGGGAGCAAGGGTTTGCTTTGTGTTCCAATTAGAGGGGACACAGTCCATCATGGCAGGAATGGAAGGCCACTGGCCACACTGCATCAGCAGGCAGGAGGCAGAGAGATGACTACTGGGGCTCAGCTCATGGTCCCTTTTGTACCCGTGGGATAACACCCATCTTTAGAGAGGATAGTCTGAGCTCAATTAACCAGATCTACAAAGTCCCTCTGAGGCTTGCCCTGAGGGCTGTCTTCTAGCTGATTCAAGTTTCTGTCAAGTTGGCAGGATAAACCATCACAAACTCTTTTGATTGGTTGGTATCCCTGCCACTCTGGTCATTAGGTGTTTTGAATATCTCCCAGTCGCCTTTAGGGATTGCCAGAACAAAGCACCATGGGCTAAGAGGCTCACACTCGGGACATTTATTTCTCACAGTTCTGGACGTGGGATGAGTGATGTTGTGGGGGTGGGTTCTGGCTTCATTCATAGCCCTTCTCTCTCCGTGGTTCCCCAAGTCCCATGCCTCTGTCTGTTTTCTTGTCCCTGCTCAGCAGGATTTTAGGCCTGTTGGTTTCAGGTCCACCCAAATGGCCTCACTGGAACTGAACTCAGTCATTGTTTAATTTCGTGTGTGGGCGTGGGTGGGCATGAGTGCGTGGGCATGTGTGCATGTGCGTGTGTGCGCATGCGTGTGAGGCTGTCTGTGTGCCATGTGTATATGGGTGCCTTCAGAGGCCAGAAGAGGGTCCCTGCATCTGGAGTTAAGGCAGTTATGAAAGGTCTGCAGTGTGGGTGGGTAGCAAACAGGGCCATATGCCTTGCTCCAGGAACAAGGAAGGCCACAGACATGCCTAGGGGTCCAAGGCCTGCAGGAGGAGGGAGATGGGGTGTGGCTCAGAGGTTAGAATTCTAGTAGAGTGGAACATGATTGCCCCTAAGTGCACACTCCTGAGGCACAGGACTAGGCCTGGGAGGGCTTGGAAGACTTAGCTTTCTGCGTGCCTGTCTGCTGAGGTCTGGCTCTGGGCTGGGACCAGCCAGAGCTCTTGAGTCAGCATTGCAGCTCTGTCCCCAGTGAAGGGTAGGGGCCTCGGCCCCTGGAAGCAGGTCAAGGCTTGTGGATACTCAGAAATGTGTAGACTTGAGTGGCTTCTTGGTCTATGGCCTCTGGCTGGCCAGCTCTGGCGCCAGGCCTGACATCCCCTGCTTCTCTCACAGCCCTGTTGGAGGCCAATGGCTGACCTGACTCTCTGGAAGGCTGAGCTGAGGCAGGGAGGGACGGGGTTGATGTGAATGCTTTGGCAGCTTCCATATGCTCTGCCTCCTAATTAGAGTGACATCGTGAGTGTCTACCAGGAGATTGCGTGTTGACCTTGTGTACTGGCCTTGTCAGGGTTTCTCACCAACCCGTGGCAGCCCCAGAGCTGTGTAAGGGGCTTTGGGATCTGGGAGCCCCTTTTACATGGTGTGGCCTTGGACAAGCTTTCTTTTTCTCTACCAAAGCAATGAGGTCGGGTGGGCTTTGCTCGGGTATTGGTGCGTCCTTTGTACATTTCAAAGCACACTGGTGTGGGAGGTGGCAGAATGGCATACAGAAATAAGCTACTTGGGGAGGCAGAGGCAGATGGATCTCTGTGAGTTCGAAGCCAACCTGGTCTACAAAGAGAGTTCCAGGACAGCCAAGGTTACACAGAGAAACTCTGTCTCAAAAAACAAAAAAACCAAAAACAAACAAACAAAAACAAAAAAACCCACAAAACCAAAAACAAAACCAAAACCAGAAATAAGCTAATTGAAGGCGCTTCATGCTAATGAAAAACCAGAAGGTTCCACTTGGGACTTTGCTTGGGACATGAGGGTCCATAAATGACTTAGGAAATCTAGGTGGTAAAACATTTTCATGCTGGCACATGCCTGTAATCCCAGCTCTGTGGAAGGAGAGGCAAGATGGCCGGCCATGAGTTCACACAGCAGACCCATTCCTAGCACCACAGAAACCAAAATGCACACGTTTTGAGCCAGCCCATCACCTCTCTCTCTCTCTCTCTCTCTCTCTCTCTCTCTCTCTCTCTCTCTCGCTCTCTCTGTTCAAGGCCTCCCTTAGATCCCCCAGAGCTGCAGCCTGACCTCTAAACTCCCTTCTTCAACACTCAAGGTCTTCCAAGATCTGTCCTGAAACACTTGGCTTGTTTTCTTATATATTACTGGAATCTCCCTACCAGCTTCTCTCCCCCTTCCCCACACTTCAGCCTTCTGCTCTCCTCATGGGATTTCCTCACAAGCTGGACACTGTTCCAGATGACTCCATACCTAGGGAACTCAGGAGAGTACCTTCCTATTACATTTAGAGCTAACATTCCTACTCCTATTGCTGTCACTGTTCCCGGCTGTGTCCTTGAGGAAGTCCTCGGGGAAGCCCTGGGGGTTCCTGGTTGGGCAACTGGGGTTCCCTGACAGTAAGGTTATACGTGGTCCTAAGCTTGAAGGAGGGTTCACGGGGCTCAGGATGATGGCTTGGCGAGCTGTAGTTAGGGCCTGCAGCTGAGTGGACAGCAACAAGGCTCACTAGGACCTGCTGCTCTTCCTTGGGAACTGCTTCCAGAAATAATGTTAATTTCAGGGCCATTCTCTTTCAGACTAGTAGCTAGTTGGGCTTGGATGAGCCTGAGACTCCCCTCCCCCCCATCAATGCTGGCCAGTACACAGGCTGGGAGCCTGCAAAGACTCTGTTGCTTTGGATGACCTTGTGAGAAGGATGTCACTGATAACCATGGGAACCAAAGCATCCATGAGTGGGGCAGCACCTCTCCACAGATACCAGGCACAGTAGGAGGGTGGCGTCACTGGGACGTCTTCTCCGGACAAGGTCCAGCACTCAATGCCCTTGCTTGGAAACAACTCGACGACACAGGCCAAGGCCCATTGCTCAGGGTCACAGGGCTGGTCAAATAATAACCCTGGACAGCATTTAAGATCTCAGGGCCTTTGGCACATTTGGGAGGCTGGGGTTTTCCACTCTGTAACTCCTCTCAGAAACAGTGCTTAGTGGGGACCCTTGGTGATTGTCTGCAGCCTCCAGGTAGTGCAGGAGAAAGCTGAGTCCTTCCTAGCCATGCTTCCCACCACGGCCTTAAGGACACCAGTGCCCGGAGCAGCCTCATGCAGCTCTCCTTGTCCTGAGCCTCCTCCATCCATGACAGTACCACTCAGTGAGCACCCATATTTGTTTTTTCTTTTTCTTCCCTCATATTGATTGATTGATTGATTGATTGAAACAGAGTCCTTTGTATGTAGTTTTGAACTCATGGCATCTTCCTGCTTCAGCCTCCTGAGTGGTCCGTCCAGTCCCCTCCCTCTCTCCTTCTGCTCTGGAGTAGGATGTTCTACATGAAAGTATCGTTGGCACCTTGGGTACCAGAGTAAACAGGACATGTATCAAAGTTGTAGCCCAGCCTCCACCCTGGGGACATGAAGCAGGAAAGAGAAACCATTGACACTTGGGGATCTTTTGTTACTGCAGCAAAACTTAGTTTATCCTGACTGATGCATGCTCATTTGCCAGTATCTCTTCTGAAAAGATGTGAGAAAAGTGGAGGAAGAAGTCTCACCCTTGAGCTATGCACCCTTCGGTCAGCATCCCTTAGAACAGCAACCTGCCCCAGCCCCCAACATGAACAACTCTGGCACCCCCTTCTCATCCCCTGTGTAAACAGAGGCATCTCTTCCTGGAGGGGCTGCCTGCCCTTCACTGGTGGTTCATTTTGCCCTGGTCACCCCAACTCTTCTCCCTAGCACATTGGGCTAAGTTTTCCAAACACTTTGTTATAACATTTTCTAACACAGAGGTTGAAAGAAGGCTGAGGTGACCTTGGTGGCAGAGCTGGGCAGGCATGGACACAGCCCTGCATTCCATCCCCAGCGCCACCAAACAACAGCCTGTTCAGCAGTGGATGTGACTGTGGAGTTGGGGATAATCACTAGACATGCTCAGATACATACTCCTGACAATGTCAAATGTGAGGACAGAAAACAGTGAGAACTTGTGGACACGGCTGGCAGGGAGAGCCAAACAGTCCAGCCACTTTGCAAAGCAGTTAGGCACCTTCTAGAAAGCCAAGTATGTTCTTCCAGCTGCCCAGCTGTGGTTTTCTGGTATTGAGCGGAATGGACTGAACACTGGTGTCCATGGACAAAGCTGCCTGTGGATATCCAGAGTTAATTTCTTTGTGAGTGACAGTGCTTGGATGCAACTAGATGTCCTTCAGCAGTGAGTTAATGTGCACACAGATGCTGTGTACATTAACACACAGATAAGTACTGTCATGCTCACCTCCACTGTCAGCTTGACATCCCATAGGGAATAGAAAGGGAAAGACTGAGAAAGCATGTTGAGCCCCAGCATTCATTGCTCTCTGCTTCCTAACTCTCTCTCTCTCTCTCTCTCTCTCTCTCTCTCTCTCTCTCTCTCTCTCATATATACACACACACACACACATATATATATATGTGTGTGTCTGTATGATGTTTATGTCTCTTTCTCTGTCTCTCTCTGTCTGTCTCTGTCTGTCTGTCTGTCTGTCTGTCTGCCTGTCTGTCTCTCTCTCTCTCTCATATATATATATACACACACACATACACATATATATATCTGTGTGTCTGTATGATGTTTATGTCTCTTTCTCTGTCTGTGTCTGTCTGTCTGTCTGTCTGTCTGTCTGTCTCTCTCTCTCTCTCTCTCTCTCTGTGTGTGTGTGTGTGTGTGTGTGTGTGTGTGTGTGTGTTTGGTGCTGGGGAACAAGCCAGGGCCCCAGCCAGAGATACAGGGAACTTAACTGCATTTGACTGAATGGGAGAACCCAGCTGAAAAGGCCACACACCCTGGAAGTCTGGCTCTGATATTCCAAGAACAGCTATGGCGATGGTACAAAGACCAATGGCTTTTGAGCATTAGGCAGAGGGAAGAAATGAAAATAGTTTAGGTCCATAAATGCTGTGACAGTGAGTGTGTGTCACTGCGTACCCTAACCCTAACCCTAACCAACTCTAACCCTAACCCTAACTCTATTTGTCAAAATCCACAGCACCAAGAGTGATGTGACACTCTGAACTTTACTTGATGGGGTGGGGGCTATGTGAGAACTTTGTTGTAAACCTAAGACAGAGAATCAAGAGGGTAAGGGGGCGACTTACTGGGTAAAGCATTTGCTGGGCAGCTGGGGGTACCTGAGCTTGTGCTTCCAGAACCTATGGAAATAGAAATATGGTAGCCCGAATCTGTAATTCAAGCACCCCTATGGTGAGAGGGGAGGAGAGACGAGATACTCTCCAGAGCCTTGCGGACCAGCCAGCCTCCAATACACAGTAGCCAGCAATAGACTCTGCTGCAGGCACTGCATGTGAGGACTGATACCTGATGTTGTGTGCTGACCTGGGTCCACCTACGTGCCACGGCGTGTGTGGTCCCATGCTCACATTTATGAACCAATAAGCTAATTAAATAAACTAGAAAATGCTTACCAAAAGTAGGTGACTATAAATTCCGTAAATGAAAGTAAAATACTGAAGTGACATATTTAGGAGGTTCAGTAACAGGTCAGAGCCAGGCATGGTGGCCTATGCCTGTAGCCCTGGCATCTAGGAGGTAGAGGAGGAAGAGGTCAGGAGTTTTAAAATCAGCCTGTGCAGCCTGGTGACATCCTGCATCAAAAACCAAATCAAAACAAAACATTAATGAGAATTCTTTTTTTTTTTTTTCCCCGAGACAGGGTTTCTCTGTGTTAGCCTTGGCTGTCCTTGACTTGCTTTGTAGACCAGGCTGGCCTTGAATTTACAATGATCTGCCTGCCTCTGCCTTCCGAGTGCTGGGATTACAGGTGTGCACTACCACGCGCAGTTGAGAATTCTTGAAGTCAAAGAGAAAAAGTCCCAGACAGAAAGCCAGCCCACCAGAAGGAAATAGAGAGCCCCAGAAATTTTAACTATGTGGACAGATAGGAGATGTTTTGTTTTTACTTTAAAAAAATCCCTCATATTTTTGAATGTTTAATCAAGGCTATTAGAAATGCAGAAGTAAGTGCATTGTGACACAAGCACAGAAAGCAGAGGGGACTAGTGTGCTTAGACTGCACTTACGCAGAGCAGAAGGGACGAATGCAGTAGACTGTACTTACAGTCATAGGTCAGAGGGGACTGACACAGGTAGACTGTGCTTACACAGTCCTAGAACAGAGGGGACCTGTGTAGTTAGATTATACTTACATAGTCATAGGTCAGAGGAGACTGACGCAGGTAGACTGTACTTACACAGTTGTAGGTCAGAGGAGACTGACACAGACTACTCACACAGTCATAGGTCAGAGGGGACTGATGCAGGTAGACTGTACTTACACAGTCGTAGGTCAGAGGGGACTAACACAGACTACTCACACAGTCAAGGTCAGAGGGGACTGATGCAGGGTAGACTGTACTTACACAGTCGTAGGTCAGAGGAGACTGACACAGACTACTCACACAGTCATAGGTCAGAGGGGACTGACGCAGATAGACTGTACTTACACAGTCATAGTTCAGAGGGGACTGAGACAGACTGTACTCACACAGTCATAGGTCAGAGAGGACTAACACAGACTGTAGTTACACAGTTGTGGCAGCAGTGGGGCATAGCCACTGGGTTTTCTGTTGCTAATTGCACAACAGGCTGGGTGGTTCATGGAGAGGGAAGGATTGGTTTGTTTCATGGTCCTGATGTTGAAAGGTTGTGGGGCCACATCTGGTGATGGCCCTCCTGTTGGCAGTTCCAAAGTGATGCAGGACATCATGTAGTGAGAGACAGGGAGTCTGTCTCTCTGTCTCTTTGTCTCTGTCTCTCTGTGTCTATCTCTCTGTCTGTCTGTCTGTCTGTCTGTCTCTCTCTCTCTCTCTCTCTCTCTCTCTCTCTCTCTCTCTCTCTCTCTCTCTCTCTCTCTGTGTGTGTGTGTGTGTGTCTTCTTGAAAAGTCAGCAGGATTCTGGGTGTGTGGCTCTCAGTTGGTAGAATGCTTGCCTAGCATGTTTGAGCCCTGACTTCCGTCCCCAGCCCTGCATAAATCAGATGTGGTGCACACCTGTAATCCAAGCACTTGGAAGGTGGAGGCAGGAAGATCAGATGTTCAAGGTCATCCTTGGCTGCATGTTAAAGTGGAGACTAACCTGGACTACTTGAGACCCTATCTCAAGAACAGAAATCAGCCAAAGGGGGATTTCTGGTTTTGCCTGCACTGGGTGCTAGGGCTCAGAAGGAATACATGTAGACACCAGACTTACACCAAGCCTCCTGGTTTGGTTGCCTGGATCTCCCCTTGTTTTAGCTTGTTCCCTTTGAACAAAGCTAGAGGGCTGACAATTATCCCTATCTACTTCTGAAAAATTCTCCCACCAATGTCCTTGCCTTGTTAGCTTGGAGAAAGCAGCCAATAAAGCTAAATTATACTAATGTGTGTGCAACTGCTCTTTAGCACTTACAGGGCTGGCAGACCAACAACCTCCAAGAAACCATTCTGATGGCTGAAGGGCAACACCTGCCATGAGATGGGGAGACAGGCACACAGGGTTCCCTCTTGTACACAGCACCCAACCTTCCTGAGCCCATTTCCTCCTTTGTAAAGCAAAGGTGATGCTTGAACAGCCCGTGGCCCTTCTGTCCTGCCTTTATGCTCCCTCATAATCTTTCTAGTATTTTCTAGTGTAGGCTCTCAAGGCTGAGGAGTTACAGGGGCAGAAGAATCTGGGTTCAGACGCTAGCTGGTCAGTGGCATGGTGGTAGTAGTGAGATGAGGTGCTTTCCCTGACCCTTCTGGGGCTCACTGTTAAAAAAACAAAACAAAACAAAAAAACAACAAACAAACAAACAAAAAACAAAGAGAGAGACAAACTGTTCCTTGGCCTGCAGCCACTAAGCTGCTTGGGGTTCAAGGTGCTCACAGTGACTATTCTTTACCGCACAGGAAGGCCTCTGGTTCTTCACTGTTGTGAGGGCTAAGGGGTCTAGGGTGGGGAGCACAGGCCTAGCATGTTAAGGTGCCTTGGGTTCCATCCCTGGGGGGGGGTGAGGGAGAGCATGAGGGGGAGGGAGAGAGAGATAACAGCCCCATACTGCCACGCCATGCTGAGTGACAATGGTTGCTGGGCCAAAAGAAGCCAATAGACCTGAGTGCAGTGTGCTGGCCACTCCCTACAGTTCCCTGTCCGACCCCTATGGCATTAGAAGCTCTTGGTTGTTTGTGCTTAGTTACAATAATGTCCCAGGAGCCTGGGGACAGGAGAACGAGAGCTGGAACCCAGAGGTACCTCCAGCAAGCCAGACACCCTTCCACCCCCTCTCTCTGAGAAATTCAGTTCTTTTCTCTGCAAAATGAAAGGAACTAAGCCCCCAACTCCAACATTGCAGTAATTGTGCACTAATAAAAGGAGGTTTAATGGATGTCGCTGAGAGGTAGCTCTGGAAAGTAGACAGTTCTGACAGCTATGTTGACTGCCACGGGGTGGGGGGGGGGCGATGGGGGATGGGGGTGGAGACCTGCAGGGATGGCCCAGGAAGCCTCCCTTCTTCCTGCCTCGGGATACAGTCCATGTCTTCTCCAGGGAAGAAGGCAGGAGTGGCCTCAGAGGCCTCTGGACCCTAACTGGCCTCTGCTACTGGCTTGGAGATGGGGGAGGAGCTTGAAGATGGGAGGGCCTTGGAGATGGGGGAGGAGCTCTGCTGGCATGTGGCACTTGCCAGGGAAGAGGTGAAAACATATCAGCCAAGGGTCTGAGAGCCACAGGCCACATTCTCGGGGACCCTCAAGGGCCTAAGAAAGAGCCCCAGCCAGCTCTTGACGGTCCCACATCCTGGTGGGGTCAGGCCTGGTTCCTCAGCAGCAAGGAGGCACATGCTGGCAAGCTGGGAGCTGGCAGGTGGCTATCAGTCTCCCCTGGCCTGACTGCCATATTAGGAAAACCCAAGGCCACACCCCATTCTAGCCCCCCCCCCCAATCTTTCCCTGATGTGTCTTTCTGGATGAATGAGTTGTGAAGACCTGTCCCCAGACAGTGTAAGCAAGTGTGAACAATGAGCAGGCCGTGCTGGCTACATGGTCACACTTAGGTTAAATAGACCTGTGCATAGAGAGGAGGACTAGAGGGTGTGGCGGCTCCAGAGATGGATGGAGCTTGCGTTTATTGTTAATCCCATCCTTGAGGGAGGACCCGGCAGGGAGAGATGAAAGTGTTGTGGAAAAGAAGGCACAGAACATCCAAGAGATCTCATAGCGCGTGGCCCTGGCTCTCTGCATCCAGGGGTCTGGGCAGGCTTCCCATATTCTGTGGCTGGGGTCATAAGAGGCCAGGGAATGTCTGCATGGCAATTTCAGTTCACAGTGGCAGCACAGTGGATTGAGGGTGCTGGCTGAACAGTGGACAGCTCCGCCCCCCCTTAGGTTCAAGGCCAGCCTCTGCAGCTGCTGTATTTGGCGGAACAGTGGCTGACCTTCTCAATGGAACCCTTACTGCATGTCAGCCCAGGCGCAGCCAAGATGTCTTGAGAGCCGCCTCTCACATTCGTTCCTATGTTCCTTCCTCTCCTTGGAGACGGCTCAGTTGTGTCCCCATTCCATGACATTGCCTACCTGGTGCTCCACGGAACAGAGAGAAGATGGAGGTGATGTAGTAGACTTGAGGATAAAAGATGTCTGGTGGGGGCTGGAGAGATGGCTCAGTGGTTAAAAGCATTGTCTGCTCTTCCAAAGGATCCGGGTTCAATTCCCAGCACCCACATGGCAGCTTACAATTGTCTGTAATTCCAGTTCCAAGGAATCTAATGGCCTCAACCTATCTACCTAAAGCAAAAGTAAAAAAAAAAAAAAAAAAATCTATCTATCTATCTAATGCTGCCTGGGATGGGTTTGGGCACTGCACATACACTTTTTCTTGTTCTCTCTTATTTGGATGGAATGGCATTTCTAAAAGTTCCCAGAGAGAAGAGCTGGAGGGAGGAATGGTGCCCTAGTGCTTGAAATCGGGGGCCAGTTACCCACCACGGTCTCAAGGAACTAATCATTGACCTTAAGGAAGACCCCGACCTCTGCCTGGCTGACCTCTTAGCTTCTAGCTGTTGGGCAGCTCCACTGACTGCCACAGTAACATCCTGTTACCCAGAAGCCCTGGCAAGCAGGCACAGGAAACACTAACAAGAGGAACAGCCATTGCTATCTGTGTATTCCTGGCTGTCCTAGACTCGCTTTGTAGGCCAGGCTGGCCTAGAACTCACAATGATCCATCAGCTTCCCTGAGTGCTGGGGTTAAAGGAGTGTGCCACCATGCCCGGCTTCCATTGTTATCTTAAGCAAAGCACACAGTGGTCAGGTACCAGGAAGTCTACTGTGTGTCTGTCTGTCTGTTTGTCTGCCTGCCTGCCTGCCTGTCTGCCTTGGATTCTAATCCAGTGCTTGGCATAGGCTAAGCAAATATTGTACCACTGACCTAGGAATATGTATTAACTACAAGGAGAGAGGAGAAGGGGAGAGGGGGGTAAGAGGTGGGGAGATGGTGGGGTGGGAGGGGGGACAGTGGGGGAGGGAGAGGGAAGCCCACTTCTGCCTGTAACAAACATGGCTACAGCAGCCACTGCCTCCTGCTTGGGAAAATTTTTATGCAAGGAATTATTACACTTTGACTGCCTTCCTATTTTTTTTTTTTTTCAGTGCAGAGGGTGTCTGTCTCTCAACCAGAAGCTGCAGCAGGAGGGGTCAACGGGCACTGCAAAGCTGCCCAGGGTCTACTCTTGCTAAGGCCCCAGAGCTGGGCGCTGCTGGCCAGGGTCTCTGGATCTCTGACATTGTATAGTGATCAAGGGACCCTGGAGCGAATGAAGAAATGAAAAGGCCACGGGTCTGACTCCTGCTCCAGGGGGTGATACTGAAGCTAAGTTCCAGCAGAGGTTGTTCAGGCCTTCCTTCCTGAATGACCTGCAGGAGGATGACAGATGCTCTGTGTGTCATCCAGGGTGAAGTTCTGTGCTCCTCCCTGGCTGCCTGGGAGCACACACAGCCAGGACCCTAGACATCTCCCTGGGATTGATATGACACAGTCGCGGGCGCTCTGGCAGCTTCTCTGTCCACAAAAGGAGAACTGCTGCTGGAGGCAGGACTGTGTCACAGTGTGAGGCATTTGGAGAGGACAGCCATAGGTGCACGTCTAAAGGACAAAGTTCTCTGCCTGGGGTTTGCGCAATCTGAGGAATAGTTGAGAAGCCCTTCCATGATGATTTGGGGGAGGGAAACATGTCACCTCAGATGAGACATTGAACAGAGTGTGAGTGAGTGTGTGTGTGTGTGTGTGTGTGTGTGTGTGTGTGTGTGTGTGTGTACCTATTATCTTTATTTTAAAACACCAGCTGAAGAAGTTTCCTTTGGGGTTTAGTTTGGGGGGAGGGAAGGGTGGTAAAGAGATGCATTAATTCTGTCTGGAATACTTTAAGCCTTAAAAAAAAAATTAACAAAGACATGTTCTTGAGCAATTAAGAAACACTCTTTAAAACCTATTTTAAAAGAAAGCCCTTGAGTCTAGCTGCAGCTTTTCCCTCACCTCTCCATGCCATCCTGTCCAGAATCCCAGCTCCCTGGCCCTCATGGCTTAGGATGTTCATCGGGTCCCATAGCCCCCATTCAGAGGACAAGGTGAGCTCAGTCCAGCCCTGCAGAAATGGGCGGTGCTCTTGATGGGATCTCCCATGGGGCAACTCTCCATCCGTCACCGTCCACCCCTAGCTCCAGAGTTCCCCAGTCCCTTTTCTCCCTTAGTGGACTCTGAACATAAACTGAGTGGCTGAGCCTTGGCTGAGGGTAAGGTGGGACTTCTGGATCTGTCTCCTAAGGGGTTTTGTCTGGGCTAGCTGTCAGGTGGCATTACTTAAGCTCCTACAGCCTCCCAGCCTCCCCACTGTGCATCCTGTGTTTTCACCTCAATCTCAGTAGCTTGTCACCCCAGCTCTGGGACACATCCAGACTTCTCTGCTGAGTTCTGGAGCTCTGCCCCGCCCCAGGCAGCCTGTGGACCTTGGTGTCCTGTTCAGGGTCTGAGAGATGACAGTGGGCTAAATACGGTGGGAAGAGTGTGGGGCAATGATGGAACACTCACTAAGCACTGACTTCCTTCCTGCCCTGCTGGGGTAGGGACAGCGGGTGCTGATAGCTGGACAGGTGGAAGGTGGGCTGTCAGTAATGCAACAGTTATCAGGTGTGATGCTAGGGGGACCTAGAGGAAGGAGGCGTCCCCTCCACTAAAAAGCTTACAAGGCAGAGAAATGGCTGGCTAAAAGGGGGACAGTAAATTGTGTGGAAAGCTCCTCAGTGAACTTATTTGAAGTATCTTCTCTCTGCTAGGAGGCCATAAGACCAGTGCTGTGATTTGGATATAAAGTAAGATGGGCCTTTGGTCTGTCTAGGGCAGCTCACCCCAACCTGAGTGCTGAGTGCTCTAAGCTGGGTATTGAAGGATGGCTAGGAGGTCACCAATTAGAGAAGGCCAGAGGGACCTTGCAGCTAGTAAAGAAAACACAAGGCATTTCCTGGCGATATATCAGAAAATGAGGCTGGGAAAGCAGATGGGCTCTTACTAATGTTGAACCTTTGTGTCAGGCTGCTTCTGACTATCAGTAAACAAGCTGTTCAAGACAAGTGTGTAAACACAGAAAATGCCTTATCATGCCATATAACAAACAGAGCCAGGGTGCTTCCAGGGTGGGTGAACTTAGCAGCTCAGCGAGTTTGTCGCCTCACAGTCACAAGATGGCTACCACATCACTAGACAACATGCCTACACATATCTGAAGACAGTAAAGCGGAATATTTCTCAGGAAGTTCAGCAGCCTTCCTCTGGGGTCCTATCCTCTGGGGCTGGGTAACAGGACAATGAAGCCTTGGCCTTGAGGGGGCTCTGGGGAAGCAAGCCTTTGGTATCTTCTCTCTGCTAGGAGGCCATAAGGCCAGTGCTGTGATTTGGATATGAAGTGCCTCCTAAAAGTTCACCCAGTGGTGCTATTTGGAGGTGACTGGGTCATGGGGTTGCTAATCTCATAAACAGAAGAACTCATGGAAGAGTTCATGGCACAGTGGGAGCTGAGGAGGTAGGGCCTAGTTGGAGGAGGTGGCTCACTAGGAGTATGTCTTTGAAGGGTGATCTTTTCCTTCATTTTTTTTTTCTTTCTGTCTTTTGAGACAGGATCTCACTATGTAGCCCTGACTGTCCTGGAACTTGGCTATGCAAACCAGGCTGGCCTCAAATTCACAGAGACCCGCCTGCCTCTGCCTCCAGAGAGCTGGGATTTTGCAGGCTTGCACCTTCATGCCTGGCCTTGTGGGTAAATCTTCTCATTCCCTGCCTGTCTTTTTCTGCTTCCTGCCTACCATGCAGTGAGCAGCTTTGCTTGGCCAAACATTTCACTGCGATGGAGGGACTCACCATAGGCCCCAGAGTCACAGAGCTGCCTGGCCATGCCTTGAACCCTCCGAAACTGGGAGCCCAAACTGCCTTTTCCTCTTTTGAGGCTTAGGCTCAGGCATCTTGTTACAGTGCACATTTTCACAGTTACTCTTCTGTCTCTGTGACCAAATATCTAACAGGAAGCAGCTAAAGGGAGGAAGGGCTTATTTTGGCTGTGGTTGGAAGGTGCAGTTCATTCCTACAAGGGAGTCATGGCTGTAGAAGAATGAGGGCGGGGGTTAGCCACATAGCCTCTACAGTAAGGAAACAGAGAACAGACCACAAAGAAATCTCAAGACCCACCCTGGTGTGTAATGTCTTCCATCAGGCTCCACTTCCTCAAGGTTTCCACAGCCTTCCAAAACACCACATCATGTGTTCAAACACACGAGCCCAGGGGGACATCTCATATTAAAACTACAGTACACAGCCAGCAAGGAAGAGAGGCCTACACTCCATCTTACTCAGGCACCGTGACAGATCAGAGAGGAGCCCCTAAACTCTGCTCTTTGGAGTCCTCGGGGCTTGTCACATACAGTCACCGTGTCATCTCCCACAGGGCCCACAATGTGTGCAGGACTCTGAGTATCCCCATTTGTTAGAAAGAGACTGAAGCCCAGGACAGTGAGGTTGCTGTTCAGAGCCTTTGTTTCCCAGTGACTTCATCCACAGGCTGAGCCATGGGCTTTTGTAAACTGCAGACCCTCAGCCATGTCAGACCGGACTCCCTAGTGACAAGCCTAAGAGTATGCATCCAGCAGTATGGTGTCTATGAAGGACGGAGCTAAACTGGCACAGAGAGGGACAATGAGCTGCCCAAGGTCACACAGCAGGCAGAAAGCAGGCAGGTGGAAGCGAGAGAGCTCACTGTACCTGGCTCCCAGACCGCTCTGGCTGGGGAAGACGTAGCCATTGAATCCTAGGTTCCTGGTGGTTATCAGCAGACGGCCTGGAAGCCTAAACCCAGGGGCTGATTTGAACAGTGCTAAGCAGAGTCTGACCAACCTGGCCTGGGTGTGACACCAAGAGAGCCCTTGACTCTCCTATGGGACAAGTAGGTCAGTCATGCCACCCTGTTGCCTAAGATAGCCGTTCCCAGCTCAGGATAACTGCAGCAGTGTCCACTTGATGCAGGCTACTTATCTCTTCTGGTCCCAGCTCTGCTCCCAGCTCTCTGTTCCTGCCTCTCTCCAGGATTCAGGCTCCCATGTGTTGCCAGCCCAAGCAGCTCTCCACAATCAGTTGGGGGGGGGGGGGAGAATGTCCATCTAGGAAGGATCCCTAAGCAGAAGACCTGGTCCTGCTCCTGCTCTGCTTTGTGAACTTGGAGCAAGTCACATCCTAGCCTGGATTGGAGCCTCTGTCTCTGTGAGCTCTGCTCCATCCTCCAGGTGAGGGATCTGGCTATCTATCCATTTGAGAGCCAGCAAATCTTCACCAAACACTAGCCCCGTGCCAACCTCTGGGCACCAGGGCCACCACAAAGAACAAACCCTGAAGCCGTCATGCTTTTGTTAGGAAACTGCCAAGAATGATGTCATGATGCATTTTGAGAGTTTTCAGGTACGGGATGGGTGGGTACATGGATGAGGGGTGGGTAGATGTGATTAACTTGAGAGATGGATACAAAGATGGATGGGTGGTTGGATAGATGGATGAAAAGGAAGAAGGACAAAGCAGTGAATGGATGTATGGATGTATGGGTAGATGGATACAGAGATGGGTGAATGGATGAGCCAGGTGGATGGTACATTAGGCACTTGTGGCGGTGACAAAATACCTGAAAAAAAATAAGGATTTTTTTTCTTTTTCTTTTTTTTTTTTGGTTTTATGGTTTTTGAGACAGGGTTTCTCTGTGTAGCCTTGGCTGTCCTGGACTCACTTTGTAGACCAGGCTGGCCTTGAACTCACAGAGATCTGCCTGCCTCTGCCTCCCAAGTGATGGGATTAAAGGCGATTGCCACCATCACCCGGCCAAGGATTTTTTTCCCTAAGCTCACAGCTTTTCTGGGATCCTCTGTCACAGCAGGGAAGGCGTGATAGCAGGAGTGGCTGGCACCTGTGGTGGTTGGAGTATTAGACCCCTTATTCTTATCCCAGTGGCTACTCAGGAAGCAGCAGGGAACTCAGGCTGGCCCTGGGGCTAAGCTATAAACCAGAGACCCACTTCCTTCAGAGGCCCTCAGTCCTAACAGGGAGTGTGGGCAGGGGAACATGAGCCTATGGGGGACATTTCACATCCATAGCAGATGAGGAGATGGGTGTGAAGATGAATAGATAGAGGGATGCACAGATGAATGAAACGCAAAGAGAAAGGATGGTAGATGGATGGATGGACGGATGGATGGATGGACATGGAGGGGAGGAAGCCTGAGCCTTTGTCTTGTCAACTGTGGCTAAATATTCCTCATGGAACAGATAAAGTTGATAGGCTGGCTGAGTCTCCTTGATGGACCAATCCTGGGCCGGTAGTCTGCTGGAGGAGACTTGGTGATGATCAGACATAAGCAAGGAAGGGTCAGCAATCTATACTCAGTCTGTGTTGACATCATCAGGCCCTAGTGCCATAAAATCTTGGGGGTGCAGGGGACTGGTATGGAGGGCCACAGAGAGGCCAGCACAGGGTGGAAGGAGGAACCAGGTAACAAAACCATCGGAGGAGTGAGGAACTTCTTGATTGTGAGGGCCATCTGAAAGCCTGGTCTACAGAAATGCTGTATGAGCTATACCATTTGCAGTGGAAGGACTGGCCATCCGGCTCTGTGGGTTGGGGTCTCTGCCTTTATCCACAGACCTTGAAGGGAGGCTCAGAGGATGGCGATAGGCTGCTGAAGGTTAGCACAGCCAGCTACAGCTGGAAATACTAGAGTTCACTCACCACACAGTTGCTAAGAGGCCAAGGACAAAGGTTGCCCCAATAGTAGCAAGATCAAGCTACATAGCAGGTGCTGCACCAGGCACAGCGTTGGGTGCAGACACCAGTGGCTTTAAGGGACAAGGGTGCAGACACCAGTGGCTTTAAGGGACAAGGGTGCAGACACCAGTGGCTTTAAGGGACAAGTTCTATCCCCAGGTATCCCTGAGTCACCAGCATCCATCCTCTCCCCTCTACTGGAGAGGCTCATAGAGCTTCCTCCTCCCCATTGTCCCGCGAATCACCTCCCACCTTCCACACGCCTCCCACACTGTGATTTCGCCTGCCTCCCTGATGCGCTCCACGTGTGCACAGCCTGATGCGAATGAGGCAGGCTGGCGGCAATGCACCTGTGGGCAGCTCCTCTCTCCTCGCACACACCATCCACCGAGTCTTCTCCCAGCGCTCAGGGTACCGTCCTCTGAAGCGGAGGAGACCGATGTTGCGGAGGCATAACAAAGCAGTGGCAGGCTTGCAGAAGGTGGGGTTCCATGTTCCAGGCTCCCGAGGCTTCAGGTGTTGTATGAGGTGTCAGAAGCCTCATCTTGCCTTCTGCCTGGTCAGGCTCCTTTCCACCCACACCCTAATGAGCCAGCCCCTGACACATATCCCATCTCCAGGCGTGCAGCTCTCCAGGTCCTGCTGCTGGGCCATGCGCGCGAATGTGCGTGCACACCCACCCACTCACACCCACCCCTCCCACACACACGCACACACCTCTCTGGTATGAGGAACTCTGCGATCTGCAGGGGTTCCCTTTAGTGTATTGGCCTAAGCTCACTCCTGGGCAGCCCCTGGCCCCTGGGAGGACAGCCTAGATCTTCAGAGGCCTGAGGTGCTGTCTTTAGCTATTCTGTGACCATAGATGACTCACTACTCATTCCTGATCCTTCATCCCCCTTTACAGGGCACAGGGTGAATACCCTTTGAGATTCTTGCTGGTGCCAACATGTGGAGAGTGACGTTTTCTGCTGTTTACAGTTGTGTGCTTTTGGTCAAGCTGTGACCCTTCCTGGGCCTCAGTTACATCCTGCGTGAATAAATCAGTGGCAGTTCATGGAGATAGAAAAAAAATGTTTTTTGTTGGTACAGGAATTGAATCCAGGATCTCATGTGTGCTAGCAATGCTGCAGCCCTGGACTACAACACAGCTGAAGGACTATTCTTTTATGTATATGAGTGAGGGTATGAGTGTGTGTGTGTGTATGTGTGTGTGAGAGAGAGAGAGAGAGTGTGTGTGTGTGTGTGTGTGTGTGTGAGTATGTGTGTCTGTGAGTAAGCATGTGTGTGTGTATCATGTGAGCATGTATGAGTGTGTGTGAGTGTGTGTGTTTGTACCCATGGAGATCTGAAGAGGGACTTTGGTCCTCAGAAGTGTGAGCTGGAGCTGCAGGCTGTTGTGAGCCGCCCTATGGGGTGCTGGGAACTGAACTCTGGTCCTCTGATAGAACAGCAAGTTGTTTTAAACACTGAGCCATCTCCAGCCCCAGCGTTTGGTTTTGATGAATCCTAATAGTGTTAATCATATCATTTACAAGGTGTGTTCACACAGTAGATTTCTCCTCAGAAGCCTCCCAGAAGCCTTGTAAGCTGGTGTCACTTTGCACCCCTAGCTTACAGTTGAGATCCGAAGGCCCAGGGGCAGGGGCAGAGAAGGCCTCATTTCCAGGTCCCTCACCTGACAAAGGGCCTGATTCTTGGGCCTGACAGGGGACACAGCTTATGGCCTTTTTTCTCAGGCTTGGTGTATCTGGGAGGGCAGAGGGGTAGGGGGCCCCTCCTCAAGTGCTGATACTTTGGGGAATGCTCCTGACAGCTGTGTGAGTAATCGGCACTTCTCTGTCACTGCTAATAGCATGTTTAGCTTGCTGACTGCTCTGTTTGCCTGGAGCCTCCCACGGGCCCAGAGCTAGAAGACTTTTAGCTGCATAGGGCAAAGCCTCTGCAGCAGAGGGGCCTTCCTGTTTCCTGCAATGCCCAAGCCAGTGGCTCTCCCCAGGACTCAGGGCCTGAACCTGGGGCTAGGATGTGGAGGGGTGTGGGGGGGCAGGTTAGTGGGATGAAAAAGGGAGGTGAATGGTGGTAGAGCTGCAATCTCTTGCTTCATCTCCCTGGTATCTCCCCCAGGCTCTAGGAGTGAGGATAGGGCCCCCCAGCGCATCTCTTGCCAGCTGAGCACACCAAGGCCCAGGTAGTTTCCTCTTGCACAGTGGGCCTTGGAAAGCGGGCAGCATGGGGCTACCCACCTCTGCCTCCAGGCCACTGTACCATGTCTTCTGCTTTACAGGGTAGATCCTCAGTCCCTCTGTCACAGTCACAACCACAGCTCACACTGTGGAAGGAAGGGTCGTCTTCACTGGGTCACGTGCCCACCCCCAAAGGGCTCAAGGAGCCTCCAAACGATCTGCCCCGTTCCAGAGAGAAGCCCCCTTGTGTTTGGGGGTTCTGCCCTTGCCCAGAGCAGGTCTCACAGCCTCACAAGGCTCTCAGCTTCATTCCTGTGCTCACCTCCTGCCTCAGGAGCCCATGATCCTTTGCTCTGTTACCCTGGGAGTGACTCTCTGCTGAGGCAGTACGCACCTTCTAGCAGGGAATAGGGTATCTGGGACATAGGATACGGATCTGCTTTAGGGAGAAACTTACCTGTGATTTCATTTACCTGTTCACTGCCTGTCATATGAGGCTCACCTCTGGAATGTCCTTTCCTCTAGGGCAGGACTTGGTTCTGGAGACCATGGTCTCTCACTGCCCAGAGGTAGGTGCTGCTACCACCCTGTGGCCCAAGATGCTGTCTTCAGAATTGTGTTGGCCTGCCTTCTCCTGACCGTGTGAACCGTTCAGTTTCCCACTCTTCTTGGCCGTATCTGTCTTAAGGACATGCCCCTCCACTTGCAGAAGGCTTTGGCTGGTCTCACTCTTCACCGTTCTAAGGAACGCTGCTATAAACTGCACTGCACGTATAGCTCGCTCCCTTCTGCAGTAATCTCTGGGGAGGAATGCCAAACAGTGGGATTATTAGGTTAAAGAGCACAGCATATTTATGGCCCTTTTCAGCTCCCAGGCAGGGCCTGTGTCCCCCAAGATCTGTCTCTGTGTGAATGTCCACACTAGTCTCTTCCATTTGGGGCCTGAAGCCAGCATCCTATTGGCTTTTTGAATGGGCAGCTTGGCATGGGGGGGGAGGGGCAGTGGGTGTGGGTGAGCTTTGAGAATGAGGAGACAGGCCAGGAGTCCTGTTGTGACATCAGACCCCTGTTTCCCTAGGATAGGTCCTATTGGGTCCTATGGCCACAACCCTTCCTGAAGTCACAGAGAAGGGGATAATGTCCCACTGAGTGGGTGGGCCCCTGTGCCTCAGGCCTCAATCTATTTTTCTCATCCAGACGCCAGGACAAGGGCTCTATCTGGGCTGTTCTTCCTGTTCCTGTCACTCGCCTTTGTCCCTGTGTTCTCATTTTCCTACCCTCCTCTCCCTGTGAGCCTCTGACCCATAAATCCATTTAGGACAGGGAAAGGGTCCCCCATGGTCTGCCTGTACTGGAAAGATGTATTTTAGGGTATGTCCCACTCAGAGAGTACCTGTATTTTCTGGGTGCTCTTAGGGATTTATGTAAATGACCAGAGTCAGGCACAGTGAGAGGTTCTGCGGTGTGAGAGGAGGTCTCGGTCATTTGAGTCCTAGTCAGTGCCAGGGAGTAGAGAGAGGCAGGAGCTCCATGGGTGGTGTGGCCAATGCGGATGACCCTTTCTTGGCCTCTTAGCCCTCTAAGCCTCTAGTGGCAAGAAGTTCTGAGAACCCCAGACAAATTAAAATGTAAAATCCCAGAAGACATTACTTTGTCTAAGAGATGAGTTCTGCCGGGAATGATAGCACACATCTTTAATCCCAGCACTCAGGAGGCAGAGGCAGGTGGATCTCTGTGAGTTCGAGGCCAGCCTGGTCTACAAAGTGAGTCCAGGACAGCCAAGGTTACACACACACACACACACACACACACACACACACACACAGAGAGAGAGAGAGAGAGAGAGAGAGAGAGAGAGAGAGAGAGAGAGAGAGAGAGATGAGTTTTGCAAAGCTGCCAGAGTGACTGTGGCATGGCTGGCTGAGATGATAGAAGACTTGGGGGGGGGGCATCCCTTGGGGGAGATGTGACAGGACAAGTCCCAGGAAGGCCACTGCCATGCTAAGTTGAGCTTCGTACTAGCTTAGACAGTGTAGGATGAGTATGGTTTGCCAGATGTAGTCCTGGGCCTTATCTTAGGCCCCACCTGGAGCCCAGGAGAGGAGGAGCTCAGAAAGAGTCTGTGGCTGCTGCTGTTGGCCTGCTGCTGGGCTCTTACAGGGCGGGGCAGGTTGGTGGCCTGTCCTCAGCTTCCTCGGCTTCTGTAGTGCCGTTCTCAGCTATTGGGCTGAGGAGGGAAACGATGGCGGCCGTGGAGCACAGGGGTGCACATGATGGGGAATCACGTGGGGTGTGTGATGTTCCCAGACAGTCAGGGCTGAGAGGCAGATGGAATCATTCTGTCTTAAAATCTCAGAGACGTGTTCTTCTACAGAGCCGCCAGAGTGGCTATAGCATGACTGGGAGGTCAGGAGACCTGGGGAGAGGGGGAGGGTTGGCATCCTTTGGGGGTTCCAGGAGCAGCCCCAGTGAAGATCTAAGGAAGGCCACTGCCTTGCTAAGGCAAGCTTTATGCTAGCCCAGGCATTGTCATCTCATACAGAGAGTCACAACAAGCCAGGCGCACACGAATTCAGAGGAGCCGGCAGGCACATGGTTCAACGAGTGCAGAAGGAAAATGGAGAACCGAGCCCCAGATGCCAGCTGGCCTGCCTGGTCATAGGCAGATGGTGTCAGAGTTCTTCAAGGCGTCTGTCTACTCCCCCCTGCTCTTATGGAGGTCGCATCACTGTAGATGAAGCTGAGCAGGGCTAGCTACCAAAGCAAACGGGCTGAGGTCCATGTTGAGAACTGGTCAAGTCTCATCTCCAGCCTCCCTCTCTCCTAGGCCTCTCCTTCAAATGCCGAAGGAAGGACAGAAGTGGACCGAGAAGGGAGAGAAGCTATCGGTCTCCAAGTCCCAGGGTGTGGGCCTGGCAACTCTTTCAGACTCCTAGTTCTCAGAAAAGAAGCCAGCTAACACTAACCAAAGCTACTCCCCCCACAGCTCCACCCTCTTCCCTGAAAATAGGTCATTTATTGAGTGAGTATTCATTTTTGGATGGCCTCAATAAATGGGGACTGCACAGGGGCCACTGGGGACTGCTGGGGACACACCATCATGATCATCACGATGACTGATCCTAGATGATCCAGGTCTTTTATCTCAGGCCCATGGTTGGAGGTGACTTCTCCATCCACCACACTCGGGCGTGGCCATATAGTGAGTGTGCTTTCACTAGTAAGACATTAACGAGAGTGAACTAGAATGCCCCTTCCAGGCAGTAGCTCTAAGAGTGGCTCTCTTTGCTAATCTCTGAAATTCTGGACACGGGTGTTGAGATCTCTATCAGGCAAGACCAGTGAGTGAGAGGTGTACAGAACCCTCCTGTGGACTCACAGTGCATAAGTTGCATATGAAAGAAATAAATACATTAGTTGTAAGTCACTGAGGTTCAGGAGATGCTTGTTACCACACCGTAGCCTAGTCTACACTGACTGATGCACTCACAAGGCTGGCCAGTAGCATCCTTGCCTAAAACTTCAGAATGGGGAGTTCTCTGAGAAGTGGCTGTTAATGGTTTCCACAGTAGGAATACAGGTATGGGTTAGCTTTATTTCAAAATAGATGAAGAGGGAGGTGGCTGCAATGGAAGTTGCAGAGGACTGTTGGTCATTCTATTTCCAGTGAAAGATCTGGATGGCTAGAAACCCTTCTATGGGTCTATGAGCTGTCTGCCCTTTTCTCATCCCAGCTGGGGCTAGTTGGGGTTGCTTCCAATTCTGTTCTGCTACAGGGTGAAGGGAGACAATACGTCATGTCACAGATGAGCTGTGGGTCGTGGGCCATTGTACTGACTAGTTTTATGTCAACTTGACACAAGCAAGCGTCTCTGGAGAGGAAGAGGCCTCCATAAGATCAGGCTGTAGTCAAGCCTGTAGGGCTTTTTCTTAATGAGTGCTTGATGAGGGAGGGCCCAGTCCGTTATGGGTGGTGGCATCCTTAGGCTGGCAGGCCTGTGTTCTATAAGAAAGCAGGCTGAAGAAGTCATGAGGAGCAAGCCAGCACTCAGCGTCCCTGCATGGCTTCTGCCTCAGCTCCTGCCTCCAGGTTCCTGCCCTGTCTGAGTTCCTGTCCTGACTTCCATCAGTGATGAACAGGGATGTAGAGGCATAGGCCAAATGAGCCCTTTCTTCCCCAGGTTGCTGTGGTGATGGTGTCTCATCAGAGCCACGATGACCCTAAGATAGCCATCAAAGGACAAGTGTTCAACTTGCTCCCTTTCCTGGTAGGACAATTTGAACAGCAGAGAGAATGTAGCTCTTTTTTTTTCTTCTCCCAACTTCACCTTCCCACAGCAACTGTTCTCACCAGGAGAGTGGCTGCTGTGATCTAAAGCTCTGTGTACCCATACCCCCAAAGTCACGTGATGCAGTCTAACTCCTTGGGTGATGGCGTTAAGAGGTGACCAGGGGCTGGGGAAGTAACACGGTGGTAGCAGTTCTTGCCTGGTATGTATGAGGCCTTAGGCTCACTCTCCTGCACTATGAGACAAAAATGAGAAGTCCCACCAAGTCATGTCTGTATGTGGTGTGCACGTGCTACACACACCACCCAGAGTCCCCCTAGAAGAATATCATCGTGTTGTGCCCACCACCCCAAAAGTTGCTTTACTCACAGTATTTTACTTGTTTTAGACAGGGTCTTATATAGCCCAGGCTGGCTTCAAACTCACTGTGTAGCCAAGGATGACGGACCTTCTGGTCCTCTCTCTGGTCTCCACCTTCCGTGTGCTGTGATGAGAGATACACTCCACCAAGTCTGATTCACACTACGCTTGTGACTGATGTTAGGCAAGCTCTACCAGCTCTCAAGCATCAGACTGGTTTTGGTCTCAGTACATAGCCCTGGCTGACACAGGACTTGCTATGTAGACCAGGCTGGCCTGGAATCTACAGAGCTCCACCTGCTTTTGCCTCCTGAGTGCTAGGATTGTGATGTATGTTAGCACAAATTATGTCTGTACCTAGCTTGGGAAGGAGGGGAGGGAGGGGAGGGACGGAGGGAGGGAGGGAGGAAGGGCAGCAGTCACCCATAACTCTTATGTTCCCAGACTCAGAGGGCTGAGACCAAAGTCCAGCCCACATGACTAAGTCTCAGCACTCAGGGCAGAAACTTCCAGGCCCCTGGAGCAGCACGCTACAAGACTCCCAGCAATTGTTCCAAGCAGCCTGCCCTAAGACCCTGTCTTAGTTTTTTCCTGTTGCTGGGATAAAAATACTCCAATAAAGGCTCTTTGAGGGAGAAAAAGTTTATTCGGCTCATGATTACAGATCACCCATCACCGCTGAGGGAAAGTCAAGGCAGATCTTAAAGGAGCTAGCTGGGTTGCATCCACATGTGTGAGCAGAAGGCAGTGGGGTGAGGAATGCATGCCAGCGCTTAATAGGCTTAGTAGGCACTCTCCTCATTACTTCCAGGGCCCGGCCCGATCAGTGGTACCACGCATTTTCAGGTTGGGTCTTCCTCACCTCAATTAACCTTCACAGACCAACCCAATCCAGGTAATTCCTCATGGAGACTCCCTTCCCAGGTGATTCTACACCGTTTTCAAGTCAAAAGCAGTCACCACAGGGGCCTAAGAGATAGATCGTCCCAAGTGTAAATATGCTTTCCACCAAGCTTGAGGGTCTGATTTTGATCCCTGGGAGAAGGGAGGGGAAACTGAGTCCCACAAGTTGTTCTCTAACCTTCCTCTTCTCCACAAAATAAGAAATAAAAATGGAATTACAAAATGATAATTAACAATAATAATAATAACAACAACAACAACAATAAAAATAATGAATCAGACCTCCTTCTTAGCAGATGCCTTTGTATCTGCGTTGTTGGCTTCAGAAGGCCTCTGTATGTTTGGGAAGAGTTCTCGCAGGCTGTTAGCTCTGGGAGGATAGCTCTAATGGCATTCCCATAGCAGAGCAGGCCGAAGTGGACTCCGCTGCAAGCTGTGTGTGTGTGACAGGCAGGGGCGGGGTGGGTGGGGGGGATGAGACCCAGACTCCCAGGATCCTAATACAGGCTCTAGCAGCCCTAACAGGCATGTCTGCAGAGGGTGCAGCAAATGTTACCTAACCAGGAAGAGATCAGTGACAGGGAGTCCAGGTCTGGGGAAGGCAGTGAGCAACAGTTAGAGCACTGAAGTGCAGTCTGAGTTTTCAGTGACCAGGCTCCAGTTCTAGAAGCAGGTGATTAATGGGCCATCAGTTTCCTGGGTGGTAGTGTGACTGCCACCACTCCACACTGGGATTAGTGATATACAGGGTCCAGAGTCCACTGGAATAAGGAATTTTCTGTCTCTTGAACCTGAGGGAACCGGAGAGGTCAGGATTCAGCAGGAACACAGCGTGCAGGATGGAGGGTAGAGCTGAGCCCTGCTTGGCTGAGCTCTCTGCTTGCTAATAAGCTGGGGTCACAGTGTGGACACTTATTTGCACTCATCCGAGCATCTTGCAATCATTTCCGTGGTTGGAAAATGCTAGTACAGAGATGAGAGCAGGGCCTTCGTGGGGACTTTACCAAATTCAAGTCTGCATTTCATTCCCACCTTTGTTTCTTCCTCTGCCAGGGGATGGAGAAGGGGACTGTCCCTGACAGCAGCCACCACCTCAAGGCTACTCCCCAGATGCCCCAGGGGACAGAGTGTGGGCAGGCAGCCGCTGAGGAAGGTATGGATGGAGAACCCTCATCTTGCTCTCTGACCTCTCCCCCAGCCTCAGTTTCTATATCCAGAAACTGGGTAGGAACGATGGCCACCTTGAGTGATGGCTGTGAGGTGGGGTGATGTCTAAGTTGGCAGAAGGGTATTATGGGAAGAGGAAGAAGAGGAGGAAGAAGAAAAAGAAAGAGGGGAAAATTCAGGAAGGAGGAAGGAAAGAAGCAAGGTAAGGGGACACGAAGGAGGCGCTACTGCCGCTGCCATCGCCCCTGTAGTCCCAGCACTAAGGAGGCTGAGGCAAAAGGGCCGCCATGAGTGTAAGGCCAGACTGGGCTACATAGTGAGACTTCAAGATTACCCTGGACTGTAGATGAGTTGGTCCTCAAAAAGAAACAAAACAAAAAAAGAATACTGCCCGGGGCGAAGGTCAAGAGCCACAGCGTTTGATACACTCCTGTGAGCTGGCAGCTCTCATAATGCTGAGTAAAGGTTTTTGGATTGCGCCCCTTGCCTTTGGGGGTGGGCAAGGTCCATGAGCTGCTGGAGGCCTACCGCCCAGGTTGGGATTACCTCCTTCTCCCTCACCAGGGAGGGTTAGCTGGGCCTGAGGAATTCTTGGAATTTACTGGGTGTCGGAAGGCCTTCGCCTGGCTCTCTGAGGCCCTAGGAGCAGAAGTAGCTTCTACGATCCGATCCGATCCGTCAGAGCGCAGACTCCCCTCCTGTTGCCACCTTGCAGCAGCTGGATAGAGACAGTTCCTGCCACTGATGTGGAACACCACAGGAGTGGTGTTTATAGATATAGATACAGATATAGATATAGATATAGATATAGATATAGATATAGTTTATAGGAACTACAGGATTCTGGGGCTCATGGTTCTCAAGACTGAGGAGTTCAAGACCAGAAGTTGCCTCTGGTGAGGGCCTTCTCTCTGGTAGGGATTCTGCCAAGTCCCAGTATTTTCATAGGGTATCACATGTCAAGGCAGGAACCCTGGTTCAGGTTCCTCTACAAGACCACAGTCCCACTGGATAAAGCCCCAGCTTTGAAGTCTCCTTAAGACTTAATTTTGTAGCTGGGTTGTGGTGACGCACATCTTTAATCCCAGTACTCGGAAGGCAGAGGCAGGCGGATCGCTGTGAGTTCGAGGCCAGCCTGGTCTACAAAGCGAGTCCAGGACAGCCAAGGCTACACAGAAAAACCCTGTCTCGAAAAACAAACAAACAAACAAAAGACTTAATTTCTTTAATTTTGTCCCAAATGTCCCACCTGAAACATTGCATTTGGGCTACTTTTCCACTTTGTTGATATCTATCAAGAGTTCCATTGCAAAATAAATTTTTGTTTGTTTGTTTGTTTGTTTGTTTGTTTGTTGTGTGTGTGTGTGTGTGTGTGTGTGTGTGTGTGAGACAGTGTGACACTGGTTCTGTTCCTTTTCTGCTTCCTCACCACCACCAGTCTCACTGTAAGCTGCTACCTAAGAGGTTTGCTGTCTCTGAGTCCTGGGGGCACAGCTGCAGAAGCGGCTGTCTGTTCTGCTCACCTCTTTGTTGGCCTGTTCCCTGTAGCTGCTGTTGGCTCTGCAAGATCAAACCTTCCCCTCCCCGCAGGTGCTCTCGTTTCTCCTGGAGTCTCTATGCTCTGGTCCAAAGCTCAAGCTACTATTTCCTGCTCCTTTTCCAAAGGCCCAGCCCTCTCACCCTTTCTTTGTAGTTGGCACCCTGCTCTGTGTCCATCTGAATCTTCAGAGGCAGAATGTTCCAGAAACAGCTTTTTAAATTCTCTTCTTAGTCTGTGCATATTCCAATGGGGGCTCTTCCCCCCCCCCGACCCAGAAAATACCACCTTTCACTCAAAGCCACCCCCAACACTGACCTTCTTGCCCACTGTGGCTAAGCCACAGCTCTGGGCTTTGTTGGGAGGGGCCTTGTGCCTGTGGTGGCATCTGATTAGAACTCAGTTCTCACGACCAGCAGGAGTCACAGATGAACCTGCTGCTGCCCACAGCCAGAGGTTCAGACATGGCTACTGGCCACTGAGCCACTCAGTAACTCTACTGGGTCATGAGAATAGAGCATGGTTCTGAGTGTGAAATACGCTGCCTCCCAAGATCAAGGCCAAGCTAAGGTGACATAGCTTGACTACTGCAAAACAAAAACAAAAGCTAAGTTAGCAGATGCTTCAGTGATGGTTGGTGCCCTTTCTGCTACCCTCTGACACCCGCCTGGTGCATATGAGTCTGCTGGCCTCCCACCTCTCTTGTCACTGTCAGAGGCCTTGGGATAGCTCAGGGTCCCCATGCTTGATACAGGATTAACTAGCAACACTGATTCCCCTCTTTTGGCCAAACTGCAGTCTGCCTGGATTGGCGTTCAGGTGTGCGCTGTGCATGTGTGGAGCCGCCGTGCTGTTTGCACACTAGGGCATCCCACCACATCTGTTTCGTTGTCCTGTTAATAATAGTTAGATCTTGGAGGTGACTGGTTTGAGGCCATTGTTTGCTCTCCCTTCTCTTGCCCTATAGTCCCCTTGAGTTTGTATGAGGACCATATTACCGAGAAGGGGACAGAGGCCCGAAAGGAAAGGATGCACTAAGGATACCACCAAACCTGTCCAAAATCTGCCCTCAAGGCCTCACACCGCAGAAAGTGCTCCCCTCCCCCATGGAGATAAGATGACAAACACCTGCCAATCAGAACGAGCAGAAGCATCTTGCAATGAAAGGGCTCCTCGAGGAGTGCATGTTGAAGGCTCTAGAAACAGCGGTGGCCAGGAGTTTTGGGCCAACAATCCTGAAATAACTGACTTTAGAGAAGTGGAGATTAAAATGAACCCTGCTTGCTGAGAAAATAGTGCAAAGAAATCGTGCCAGCTTCCTTTGCGGTTCTGGTGTCTCGTTAGGCCTACCAGTTCCATTTATGGGCCAACCCATTTGACCTGGACTTTTTGCTACGTACAAAAATCGAGATCTGAGAGGTCCCAGGGAGAATTTATAATAGCTTTTGATGATGAGAACACAGAACACCCAACATCTGTTCTCAGCCCGCCACCCCTTGCCTCTGGTTCTGAGGAGCTAGCCCTCAAAGGACACCACCATCCCCATTCCAAAGAGGCCCCTCCTGCCTCAGCCCTCCCAGTGAGGGGCTGATATCCAGGCCTGCATCAGCCCCAGATCACCTTTGTTCCAACTTTATCTAAGGGTCTAGTTGACTAGCCAAGACAACACCAGGACACATACCTCTCCTAGGACTGCAGGAGAGCTTCTCGCCTCCTGAGGGAAGGATGCTCAGGCCCCGGGGAGGATAGAAGCCATGGGAGGTAGAGAAAGCTGCTGCACCTCCCAGGCCAGGGATGGGGCCTCCTGAAGGCCCACGCTCTTCTTGCCCACTGGAAATGAAACAAAGAAATCTGTCTGTAGCCTTTGTTTCACTAGAAATAACTTGATGTTCTCCCAAGGCTGAAATAAGCCCAGAATCTCACACTACCCGAGACTGTGCTGTCTGCAATGGACTTTGCACACATCTCTGGTCCCCAAAGCTTTGGTTCTCAGGGTGGCACTACTGAGAGGTAGAGGGACTTTAAGAGGCAGGGCCTGGTGGGAAGGCCTTTGGGTCATTGGGGGTGTGCCCTTGAAAGGAGCTGGGGGTTCCGGACTCTTCCTCGTTCGCCTCCTGCCCATGAAAGGCAGTGGTTCCTATCTTACAGACTTGGCTCCAGAGTCTTAAAGATGGAAAGTTTGTCCCTTTATCTGCTGGAACTTTTACAACCAAGGCTCTAAAGACCCTCTCCCTCCTCTAAGGTACCTGGAGGGGTCTGTTATGATGATGAGAAACTGGATAACGGGGCAGGGGGACCGGGTGGGGGCCACAGCACCACCTTGCCCTCCTGGGATCCGCATGGAGGGGTTCTATTCTCTTTTTGGCCCTAGTGAGACACGGCAGAAAATGTGTATCCAAAAAGAGGCAGTCTCTGTCAGCTGATGCCTGGCCCTGAGGCAGCTGTCCTTCAACCATGAGGGCCTGAGCGGGTTCACTTGGGAGGGCAGCATGGGACGGGGGACTGAACCACAGGCCGGGGCCATCCTACCTATGGGCTGCGTGGCCCAGGAGACAGATCTCCTTTTATGTTTAAGCACCTCTGAGTTCAGCTTTCTTGGAGCAGGAAGCATTCATTGTATCAAGTCCCCCAATTTCTGTCCTGCCGAGTCCCTGCTCCAGTATACGGGCACAGACCAGCACCCCTACTCTGTGGAAAAGCAATGCTCGCATGCCTTTTTGCAACCCCACGGGAGCTCAGCCTCATGTGTGGCTGGCTGTTCATTACATAACCGTTGCAGGCACAGAGATGCCAAGGGCTACGTTCAAAACCCTAGTTTGCAGGGGGCTAGGCAAGGTGTTATGAAAACTGCCTAGAGCAGTTTTCAACCTTCCTAATGCTTTTAATACAGTTCCTCATGTTGTGGTGACCCCCAACTATAAAATTATTTTTGTTGATACTTCATAACTATAATTTTGCTACTGTTATGAATCATAATGTAAAATATCTGTGTGGGTTTTTTTCTTTTTTTGGTGGTCTTACATGACCCCTGTGAAAGAGCTATTCAACTCGCAGAGGGGTGGTGACCCACAGGTTGAGAAACATTGGCCTAAGGAGGTTTGGCCTGAGATTGTCATTCTCACACCCTCAGGGCTAATATTCCTTATTTGCCAATGCCCAGCTTGGCTTGCCTAGTGTTCCAACAACATAGGCAAGAGAGGAGGGAGGCAGGGCGTGGGGCTGGGCCACAGGGCTCTCATGGAGGGAGTAGGCTGTTCTGTCGCTAAGCTCACTTGCCCGCTGTGGGGGTGAAAGCAACAGCTGATTATAGATATTTGCTTCTGAGCAAGCGTTCTCTTTATAATGCCCCAGGGCCCAATGAGGTCCCTCTACAGAGTCATTGTGTTGAAAACACACTGCTTTGATCCAGGGTGTCTCTATGGGCAAAAACCAAACCAAAAAGAACCTGCAAGACCCAAGCGTTGAAACCCACCCACTCTGACAGCTTGTTGCTTTCTGGGAAAGGACTGGGGATCAGGAGAAGGGCCTGGAAGGAATCACTAGGGGCCTAAATGTCTCTGGACCCCAAGGTTACCTGCCACAATGCTAAGTGGAGGACCCTAAAAGTCCTGAGATTGCCTCCTCTAGGCTGAGCAGACAAGGAATGTCCCTTTTCCCCTACCTCACTTCCCCACCCTGATCTCTCAACTCCAAGTGCCTCTCCCTGGGCTGAGTTCTCCAGCTGTGACCCACATAAAAGAGCCCAGCACAGTGACGTGTGCTCAGAATCCCAGTGAAGGAAAGCAGAAATAGGAGGGGCCTTGAGGCTCACTGGCAAGTCATCCTGGCCAACTTGGTAAGCTTGAGGCTAGAGATCCAGCCTCAAAATACACAGTGAGCATCTCTAGAGGAGCAACATCTGAGGTGGACCTCTAGCTGCCATACACACTAACACACATTCACACCTGTATCCATGCACAGAACACACACACACACACACACACACACACACACACACACACAAACACGGACTTCGGATCCTCTTCTGCCTCAGCTTCTGCAGAACTAACCGTAACCAGGAGGAAGTGGTTGGTGGCTAGGATCGTGGCTACAATGAGCTGCTTTCAACACTGATTCTCCTACCTTCCCACCAACACATAAACTCTGCCGAACCCTCCATTTTCAGCTGTGGATTGCCACAGTGTTTACCAGATCATATGGAAAGTTCTGGAATGAAGGGAGGAATCTGCAACCTAGAGGCCAAGTCCAAGCAATGACTAGCCTCCCCAGCAGGGTGGCTGTCCTCAGAGTTCCTGCCATAGGAGGAGAGGGTATTCTAGGAGCCCTTGAACATGGCACATTGTTTGTAGGTGCTATTTTAAAATCTATTTTAATGTAGGTTCCTTATATCTCCTTCTCTCTTCTCC
>OU015742.1:21426510-21453381 GCA_907169655.1 Acomys percivali | reverse complement strand
GTGAACTATTTTTGGCCCTTGGTCCTTGGGGAAGGGTGTTCATATTGCAGATTGCCAGTGGCCCTCACTTAGGGAACTTGGGTGCCAGACACGTCTGTATTCCTGGTGCTTGAGAAACTGAGGAAGGGGGATGGAGAATTCAAACCCAGACTGGGCAACATAGCAAGACAGTCTTTTTTTTTTAAATCTCAGTGCTCAGAAGGCAGAGGCAGGCAGATCTCTGTGAGTTCGAGGCCAGCCTGGTCTACAAAGCAAGTCCAGGACAAGCAAGGCTACAGAGAAACCCTGTCTTCAGACACCAAAAAGAAAAAATAATCCAAAACTAAACAAACAAACAACAACAAAAAAGAGTGGGCTGTGTCCCCAGACTGCCATGGATTGGATTGCGTGAGCTGGTCGTTGACTTAACTGGCTTGTGAGAGCTACTGCTTGCCTTGTCTTTGTTCTCCTAGGGCTAGCATTGTTCAGTGGGGTTAGAGTCTGAGGTTGGGAGCAGTCTCAGGCTAAGGAGTGTTGGCCATCTTCCTTCCAAAGGAGGCGTGGCTCCTTACATTGCAGCCTTGATTTGGGGCCTCCCTGTGCTCAGGATCTGAATGGGGCTGTGAGAATAGTTTTCAAAATAGGGAATTTTGTTTTGTTTTTGGGTTTTGTTTTGGTTTTATTGTGCAGGGTTTCTTTGTGTAGCCTTGGCTGTCCTGGACTTGCTTTGTAGACCAGGCTAGCCTCGAACTCAACAATCTGCCTGCCTCTGCCTCCCGAGTGCTGGGATTAAAGGCATGCGCCACCATGCCCGCCTCAAGGGAATGTATTTGACATGAGATCTCCAGGGCCTGTGTGTACATGAGTCAGGACCTGGTTACTGCATGGCCTCATGGTGCTAAATAGCACCAAGGAGAGAGAGGGAACCCCCTTAGGAATCTTTGGAAACTAAGTGACAGGCGGCTGGCTCTCCTAGGCCCTCCCATGCCCCCTGAACTGCTGGGTCTACACATGAATTATTTGTAGCTCTTAACCTCAGGTCAACTTTCGGATGATGTGGGGGAAGTGAAATGGGAACTTTGGGGGGCAAGGCTACGTTTCTGGCAGCCTGGAACTCATGGGAAAAAAGAAGAATCTAGATGTATCATGAACTAACAGCCCTGAAAGAAGTTGTAGTGTCAAGAATCAAGAGGACACTCTCAGGCTGGCATGCAGTAGGTGTGATTAAGTTAAAAAAAGAAAGAAAGAAAGAAAGAAAGAAAGAAAGAAAGAAAGAAAGAAAGAAAGCCATGGACACGGTGGGAGATGGCAGTCAGGGGACCCTCTTGGGCAGGAGTCCCTCTTCTGATGGATATGAGCTTCTGCAAAGAGCAGCTAACAGGACTTGGCGGGTTTGTAGAGAGAGCAGCCTGTTCATTGTGCCCCCTTCTTGCTGGTCTAACTCAAGCCTAACCCAGTCTTTCCCTTTTGCACTGAGAGTCTTAAGTTGCCATTACAATCCCAGTTGCTGTTAGGAGACATTGGGGTGTGTAGATGGAAGATGGCCACTCCTCATGTTGCCCTGAGGGAGCCCCTGACTTAACAAGTACAACTAACTTCTGGAGGGATGGCACATGTGAGGGACAAGAATTTGATCAAACTCAGCTGCCAGTTTCCTGGCAATTGTCCTCATTGCTGATGACCTGGCTGTTGTCTGTCTTGGGGTAGACTATGGGATCACCCCACAAGCCTTTGGATTTTGGCTCAGATTCCATCCTTATACATTTTTCCAGGTCAGGTTTGTGTGGAGAGCGGCACAGAGCTTAGTTCCCAGATCTTACAGACCTTCATGGATACTGTGGTGAAATCCAGTCCTCGAAGCCAGCAGAGGAGTAACCACAATGGTCAGGAGGTAGTGCGGGCATTCTCACACCCCTTGTCCCCCCTTGTGCCCCTGCCTCCCTCCCTCTGACAAGGACCACGAGTTCCATCACCTCTCCTATGGCTGTTTTGCAGACCAGCCTGTGGTCCTCAGGCTTTGGGGTTCTCACACTCTTTGTCCTCCCACTTACCCTCTGTGACCTTCACTCCCAATGTGCCCCTCCCTCCTTCTGACAAGGACCCCGAGTTCCATCACCTCTCCTTTGGCCATTTTGCAGACCAGCATGTGGTCCTCAGGCTTTGGGATGAAGATGGAGGCCATTACTCCATTCCTGGGGAAATATCGGCCCTTTATGGGTCGCTGCTGCCAGACCTGTACCCCTAAGAGCTGGGTAAGTGATGGGTGGGATGGGCCCTCCCTTGTGAAGCTTATGCCAGCTCAGCTTTGGGAGTGAGGATCCTGGGAAGCTGTCTCCTTCATGTCTTCCCAAGCCTGATCTTTCACTGTGCCATGCGTTTGCCCTTCAGAGGAATGGATGCACAGGGGTCTGTTGTTGGGATGTGGCTGGGTAGGGTTGGGCAGGAGGCCTCAGGAGAGATCTGCACTAGTTCTGCTCAGTCTATGGACACTGTCCCCTCAGACTCCTGTAGCACTCAGTGTCTCCTGCATGTCTTTATCATGGCTGGTGCCAGAGGACTCAGCATTCTAGTGGAGATTCAGGTTCCATATCCTCTGCTCTTGGCGAGTTAAACCCCTACTCAGAGGGGCTTTATGTGCTTAACTCTAAGAGGGCAACTCTGAACAGGGACAGTGGTTTCATTTTAGCCATAGAGCCTTTTTCTTTCTGAGCCAACACTGGAATCTGGGATCAGACATCTTCTGGGAAATGTATCTTTCTTTTGGTGGACTCAGAGGGCCACCAGGCTGAGACTAGATGGGCAGGGTGTGGGCTTGGCTTGTAAAGGTCCCCCCAGGACATCCTGTCCCTTCCCTCTTGGACAGGAGTCCCTCTTCCACAGAAGCATAATGGATCTGGGCTTCTGCAATGTGATCCTTGTGAAGGAGGAGAACACCAGGTAGTTGGAGCTAGGGGTGCAGGTGGTGGGTTGCAAGGGCCCTGTCGTATCATTTTCTTCTTACAACAGAAAAAGAAGGGCCCTGTCTTCTCCTGCCTAGCCACAGCAAACTGAGGCAAGCTTTACTTTCCTGCAGTTCCATGTGCATGTATGGATTGCCCACAGGCTGTTAAGCCACTGTGTCCCCTCAGTGGTGAGATAGGCAGTGGTCTGCCCCCCCCCCACTCTTTATTGCTCTAAGTTAGAGCTTGGTCCTGGGGCATGAGACTAGGGTGCAAACCCTTCCTGATGAATAGACCTTTGTAGACCCTGGGGAGCCCTCTCTGAACCATCTTCCCCTCAGGTTCCGAGGCTGGCTGGTTCGCAGGCTCTGCTATTTCCTGTGGTCCCTGGAACAGCACATCCCCACCAGCTCTGATATATCCCAGAAGATCATGGAAAACGCTGGGTGAGGAGGCAGATCAGAACCTGGCATTTGCGGGATACTTAAAAGGGCGACAAAAGCTCTAGATCAGTATGGCCAGGGCTGCCTGGGGCAAGGCTTTTGGAATGTTCTCTGTGCTTGGGCCTGTATCAGATTCCTGGCTCTGCATTGGGGAAGGGGCTGGAGAGACTATTAGCATTTATCCCAACACTGTCCCTTGAACCCCAACAGTGTGCAGAACCTCCTCTCAGGGAGGATCCCAGGAGGGGCTGGAGAAGGCCAGACACCTGATCTAGTGAAGAAAGAAGTGCAGCGCATCCTGGGCCACATTCAGGCCACACCCTGCCCCTTCTTGCTCAGGTAACTATGGTAAGGGGCATATGTCCTTAGGTTCAGGCCTCTGCCCCTTCTGGAGAGTGGATGTTAGCTGGGCTTGGGAAATCACCGCATATTCTTCCTGAGTAGCTAGGCGGTGTTTACCAGAGTGGGCTACAGCCACCTTAGCTCCTCCCTGGGTTTGTACAGTACATGTCTAGTATACGTGTGCATACTTAAAGAATATTAAAGTATCTCTGTGAACAGTGACACAGCTGCTCAGAGGAAGGAACAAGGGCTGAGCCAGAATACTCTGGAGGGAAGAAAGCCAGCCCTGGAGGCACAGGAGTAAAAGTAGAGGAAACGGTCTCTTTAGAGGGAAAAGCCCGAGTCAGGGCCTCGAGCAGGACAGGGCCAGGATCACTGAGATAGCGACGTGGTTGGAAGCTGATGAGTGAAGCAGAGCGTATCTGAAGAAGGGTTTGATCCGAGCCGCCCCAAGGGCAGTAAAAAACAGTTGAAAAGGTCACGTGTAAAGTGCCAGCACGATGAGCTGGGGTTAGGAGGAGAGGCCAGCACATCTGCAAAGCTGTTTGCGCCATTGAGAGATGATAGACAGGTGTCAGAATGAGTAGATGGAGAGGTTAAGGTGGTAATAATAATGGGGCGTATGGATAGACTGCATGCTCGGCCGGGAATGGTGCGAGGGTAGACAAGACTTCACTGTTTCTGGCCTAGTTCTAGGGTTGTATACAGAGAGTGGCAGGCTTGGTAAGGAGGGAATTGGCCCTGGAAGGATGTTTGGACTCAAAGAGTTCCAGTAACTGACTTGAGAACTTGGTTGTCTGTATAGATCTGCGAGCTCAGACACAGGGACAGATGCTCACAGAGCTGTAGCATACAGTTTATGTTGAAAGCCAGAGGATGTGTTAAGTAAGCTGCTGAAGGAAAGGGGGCTTAGGGTTGTGTGTCAGGCTCAGCTGTCTTTAAGTGAAAAAAGAAAGTAGAGGCTGTTGGTGATCTTCACCAGTCTTCCATTGTAACAGTTCTTGACTCTGTTGAGGCTTTCAGGCCCTTGGTCTCACGATGTCCTTGTTAGGAACTCCCAAGCATAATTCTAGTGGGCTGCCTGTTTCCTCTATGCACCTAGGTAGTCAGGAGGTCCTACGGTACAGCTCTTATAGGGGCACAGCATCCTCCAGTGTCCCTTCATATTGCTGTTGCTCAGAACTGCCCCATCAAGGGTAGACTTGCTGTTTGTTTTCCTGCTCCCTACTTTGGTAGCAAGATGGTCCCCCTACTGGGTGTCTGAGCAAATGCAATCAGCCCTGCCCTCCTTTCCTGGTAGTTGGTAAATATAGGCTGCTGGGTTCTGTCTGCAGAGGGTCTGGGTCGTTTGGTCTCCCTTTAGATAAACAGATGCAGAATCCATGTCTGATGGGAGCCAGCTGCATCATGAAGCCTTGGGAGAGTCAGTACTGCACTGGTGTGGGCTGAGGTGTCAGGAGCCTTTGTAGGCCCAGCATCCACTTAGCACTGTGCACTGTTGAGCAGGTTGTGACCTCTCTGCTCACTTGCTTCTCCTGTTCAATGTGGGCAATACCGTTGCTTGCTATAGAGGAATTCTGGGCAACCCTCTGGGTGCTGTGGGGCTGAGCCCTGTGGAAGGTGACCCTGCTGTACCTCATGGTGGCATTGCTCCCAAGGCTGTTCAGCTGGGCACTGCTGTGGTTCCTGAACCGCCTCTTCCTGAATGTGCAACTTCACAAGGGACAGATGAAGATGGTCCAAAAGGCTGTCCAGGAGGTAGGCCAGACCATACTGGATAGGTTTGGATGGCCAGAGCAGATGGCCAGGCCCCATCATCTGCTAGAAAAGTCCACAGCTCTTAGACAACCTTGGTGCCATGTCTCATAGTCCTGTTCCTATAGGGTTCTTAAAAGTTGTGGGAAGGCTGCTCGACCTTTGGGAAATGTGCAGGGGAGAATCACTCCCTCCCTCCCTCCCTCCCTCCCTCCCTTTGTGTTGCTCTGGGACTTGGAGGTGCTGGGGTCTGGCTGTGTTTTTAGGGTGGGCACTTTTCTTCTGGCTGTCTGGAGCAGGGCTCGCCGCTTGTCTTCGTTTGTACACACAAGTCCCTCTTGGATGGGTTCCTGCTGCCTTTTGTACTGCTCTCCCAGGGCCTGGGTGTGGTCCGTGTGGCTGTGGGCCCCCGCACCTGCTCCTCTGCTCTCAGGTATGACAGGAGGGAAACCCTGGCTGGAGCAGGGGGTAGTGGTGATTTTGCCTTCTTAGCCTGTTTGCAGCCATATGTTAGCCCAGCTTGGAGACTCAGATGGAGGGTAGCTATGGGTCCCTGGGCCATGACTGCTTCAAGTGTCTAGACAGACAGGCCTGGGAGAATTAAGGCCCTTGAAGGCCTCTGGGCCAGTCTCTCCTCCAGAACCCCTTCTCATTCAGCTCTGTCCTATGCTCACAGAGCTCTACTGAGGAAACTTGGGGGACTTTTCCTGCTCCCAGAAGCCAACCTCTCCTTGGACAGCTCAGAGGGCATCCTCGCAAGGGCTGTGCTCCGTGCAGTGAGTGCTCCCAGTAGTCATGTGGGGTGGGCCAAGGGTACAGGGGTCTGCTCTGATCCGGCCTTGATGCCCACCCTTCCTCTCCCCTTCTAGGCTGTGGAGCAGCTTCTTGGCAGTGGACAGTCTCTGCTCATCTTCCTAGAAGAGCCCCCTGGGTACCCAGGGCCCAGGCTTTCAGCCCTGGGCCAGGCCTGGCTAGGGCTGGTGGTCCAGGTGGTCCAGGCAGGCATCATCTCAGATGCTACCCTGGTACCTGTTGCCATTGCCTATGACCTGGTTCCAGATGCACCATGTAACATGAACCACGTGAGACCCCCTTGCTCCTGGGGACTAAGCAGACACCAGTTTTCGGGTGGCACAATAAGTTCTGTGGCTGGGCTCCTTTAGGGCTGAGGTCGAATTGGAATGTGAAGTGTATGTAAAGCAGCTGTCCCTACACTCACCATCCTACAGTGTCTCCCAAGGTCTTTGCCATCACCATCTTACAAATGACCCCACAAGGGAGTTCATGGGTGAAAAGACATGGAACCATTCCCCTCTCCCCTGCACACATAGCCACACCCTGCCGAGCCCACTGACTCACCACCCACAGCTTCGCTCAGGAAGGTAGGCAGCAATGCCATACTCAAGCGTGCCAGATGTGTGAGGCCTGGGCCAGGCCGTGGCACCACCACCAAGTCCCCCTGGTGGACACGCAGCAAAACCACATGTGCCCTCAACAGGCTCAGTGTATGCTGGGCCAGGCACCGCAGCTGCCCAGAGAAGCCCACATCAAAGCCACGCAGCAGGGTCTCCTCTGTCAGCCAGGAGAACTCCCCCAGGAGCTGTGACAGGAGCACACCCTGTCCCTGGGCATGGAGAGGACCAGTGAACAGCGTGAAGGGCAGAAAGAGTAGCAGCCCAGAGACTTGTCCAAGAAAATGCATGTTGAGCTTTTCCCCTGCAGGACTCGGCTCCCCTGGGGCTATGGACAGGAGCCTTGGCTGTCTTTCGGAGACTGTATAACTGCTGGGGCTGCAACCACAGAGTCTGTGTCCGGGTGCACCTTGCCCAGCCTTTTTCCCTCCAGGTATGAAACCAGTTGGGAAAGGCTGGGACAGCCTTTGTGTTTGCTTGGCCTTTAAAGCCATTGTAGGGATAGTATTTTCTGTCTTAGATGGTCTGTGTGCAGGTTTCCTGGGGAGGGGGCGTGGCAAGAGCAGACCACAAGTCTTCATCCTGGGCAGGAATACACCATCAATGCCAGAAGCTGCTGGGGTAGCAGGCAGACCCTGGAGCACCTGTTGCAGCCCATTGTGCTAGGTGAATGGTAAGGAGCACAGATGTATGGGTCTCAGGGGGAGGCAAGCGGCTTTCAACTCCCACCACCCCAGAACACCAGCACCAAGACACTCACCTTCTCTGCAGTCCAGGAATAGGATGGCACATAGCCTGGCAGGGAGAGGGTTACATGCATTCTCCCAGGACTTGGGGAAACAGCTATCACTTTGGAAAGCTTTAGACATCTGTGACATTTTGGTCTGTTTTCATTTGTTGATCTGTTTCTATTTCAGTAGTGTTGTTCCAGACACTGAGAAGGAGCAGGAGTGGACCCCGTCAACTAGTCTCTTCCTGGCCCTCAAAGAAGAGGACCAGCTCCTGGTCAGAAGACTGAGCTGGCATGTCCTGAGTGGTGAGGGAAACCCAGATCTGTACCTTTGGGGTGTGACTTGCTATCAGCACCTGACTCCCCCGCCCCACTTTGTAGCATACTGGGACACCAGCAGAGTGGAGCATCCAGGGAGGTGGGGAGCAGATGAACTCAATGTCTGACTCTAAGGCCACTGTGCAGATCTATGCCAGGTCCAGCCCAACCCCATCTCAGATGGCCCCTGATGGGTATCCTTAGCTGTAAATGGGGCTGGTAACTGAGTAGCAACATGTCCCTACAGAGGGGCATGCACCGAGGTCTGTCAGTGCTGTCTCAAATGTCACTCTGTGGGACACTGTTAGTGGGCCTGGCTCACAGCACATGGTCTACTGCTGGGGTGGAGTTGGGGCTGTGTGTCAAATGATGGGGAGAGCAAGCCTCTCCAGGCCGACCCCTGACAGCATCCTACATCTCCTGCTTCCCCTCCTCATCCAGCCAGCGTGGCCAGCTCAGCAGTGATGAGCACAGCCATCATGGCAACACTGCTGCTGTTGAAGCACCAAAAGGTAAGGCACTGCATGCTGGGGCCCCGGGAAGGGCAGCGCTTGGCCCTCTGCTCAGGCCTGCTTTGTCTTCAGGGTGTGCTCCTGTCACAGCTCCTGGGGGAGTTCTCCTGGCTGACAGAGGAGACCCTGCTGCGTGGCTTTGATGTGGGCTTCTCTGGGCAGCTGCGGTGCCTGGCCCAGCATACACTGAGCCTGTTGAGGGCACATGTGGTTTTGCTGCGTGTCCACCAGGGGGACTTGGTGGTGGTGCCACGGCCTGGCCCAGGCCTCACACATCTGGCACGCTTGAGTATGGCATTGCTGCCTACCTTCCTGAGCGAAGCTGTGGGTGGTGAGTCAGTGGGCTCGGCAGGGTGTGGCTGCATGTGCAGGGGAGAGGGGAATGGTTCCCTCCTTATGCTGTCGTCTTTCTCTGCCAGCCTGTGCAGTGTGGGGGTTGCTGGCGGGCAGAGTGGCACCTGAGGGGCCCTGGGAACTGCAGGGCAAAGAGCTCCTGAGTCAGAATGAACTGTACTGCCAGATCCTGCTGCTGCTGCACCTGCTCCCTCAGGACCTTCTGCTGCCCCAGGTCAGACTCTTCCCCCAGCTCAGCAGGACCCTGGGCCTTGACCTTATGGCCTCCTGTGGTAGTGATCTTGGCCTCCAAGGAACTCTGGTCAGGATTCTGCCAGCAGCCCTCCTTCCCTGTGGGGGTTTCTGAGGGGCTTCTCTTCTACAGCCCTGCCAGTCTTCCTACTGCTACTGTCAGGAAGTGCTGGACCGGCTCATCCAGTGTGGGCTCCTGGTTGCTGAGGAGGTAAGCTCCCACCCCAAGGGTCAGTGCCCTGGGATGTTCCTCTGACCCAAAAGTGCTCTGGGAGTGTACTACCATTGGCCATCACATGGAAACCTGTCTGCACTGGGCCTATGTGTCTCATGCCAGCCAGTTTGGCATGTGTAGCTCTAAGGCTCCTTCTCTATGTACTGCCTCACAGTTCCTAGTGAGCTTGGGTACTTGGCCCAAGTAGTCCTGAATATCCTTTTGGGCTTTCCAGACCAATAACTCTCAATCCCCCCTAGACACCAGGCTCTGGGCCAGCTTGTGACACAGGAAGACAGCATCTGAGTGCAAAGCTACTGTGGAAACCAAGTGGGGACTTCACTGACAGTGAGAGTGATGACTTTGATGAGCCAGGAGGCCGGTGCTTCAGGGTATTTTTGGAAAAGCTACCTCAGGAGGCAGGCGGAGGTGGTAAGGTACCTGGTACCCTATTTTCCTCTCTCTGGTCTCTCTGACTCCAGCTTAGCCAACAGTCTCGCTGCCCTGACTTCCTTCTCTTCCTCTGCCGCCTGCTCAGTCCGATACTCAAGGCCTTCGCACAGGCAGCTACCTTCCTCCATGTGGGGCAGCTGCCAGATTCAGGTAAAACCCTTCCTCCCTTGCAGTGTTCAGGTGGGGGCTCAGTCCCACAGAGCTGGGGCTAGGTCTAATCTCTCTTGCAGAGGTGGGCTACTCGGAGCAGCTGTTCCAGTTCTTACAGGCTTGTGCCCAGGAAGAAGGGATCTTTGGTGAGTTTCAAGCGTAATCCCCAGGCTCCCTGGTGAGTGCTGCCCCCTGCTGGGCAGAGCCTGCCTGACTCCAGGGAAAGGGCTTTTGGTTTCATGTAGGCCTTGCTCTTTGATTTTTTTTTTGAGATGGTTTCTCTGTGTAACAGACTCCTGGCAGTCCTGGACTCGATTTGTAGACCAGCCTGGCCTCAAACTCAGATCTTAAGCAGTGTTGTGGCATTAAAGGAGTGACCCACCGTGGCTACTCTGTAGGCCCGACTCTTTGTCCTTCTCTTCCCTCCAGAGTATGCAGACCCAAACCTCGCCATCAGTGCTATCTGGACGTTCAAAGACCTGGGGGTAAGAGAGGTCGTATCACTGTCCTGTCCCTGACCTTACCCTCCACCCCATGGGTTGATAGAACTGCTCAGGGGAACTACCTTGTTCCCCGCTCCCATCCAGATGAATGTTAGGAGTGGATGGTTTTCCTGACTTCCCCTACCACCATTATATCAGGTAGTGTCACACTCAGGCACTGCGACATCACTGCAGGTTTTAGGGGGTAGGCTTGGCCCTGAGGGTATTATCCCCCACAAGGGTGCTTATAGTCCATTGTGTTGTGCAGGTGCTGCAGCAGATGCCCAGCCCCACAGGACCCTGGCTCCACCTAGCCCCTGCATTTGCCAGCCGTACCAACCAGGACAAGCTCGAACAGTTTATCCGACAGTTCATCTGTAATTAAAACCAGAGAGTAGAACTTGATGGGACTTGTCAACCTAGAACTTAAAAGTGTGTGTCTTCTGGTCAGGACACCGCTAGCCTGGACTTAGAAAACCTGTGTTTGCTCCTCATTGGTGTGATAAATAGACTAGGTTAGTTTCTTCTCTAAGCCTGAAGTATTCATCCAATATCTGCTCCTTCCTTGCTCAGTCCTGTGAAAATGGCCCACCTTCGGGGGCGAATGTGTGTGTAAAAGACAGCAGAAGCTAAGCTGCAATTTTGAGGCATTTATTTCTAAGGCCTACCTAAGAGCAGCCTCAGGTAGGCAGGGTCAGCAGTGAGCTAGGTGGCCCACCTTGTCTCAAGTTCAGCGCTTACAGGGACAGCATCAAACCACCTTGTTGTTGATGACACCAAGTTCTTCAATCTCGCACTGGACTTCATCCCCCTTCTGTAACACAGCAGGCCCCAAGGTTTTGAGCCTTTGGCTCCAGGACAGGCTCTCCCCATTACACACCCCCAGGCTTCCCAAGCTCTCATCTTTCCACCACTTCCTGTTTTAAACTAACTCACCTTGAGAAAAACAGGAGGCTTCCTAAACACACCAACACCTGGAGGAGTCCCAGTCAGGATGATGTCCCCTGGGTAAAGAGTGACAAACCTAGGGAAAGCAGATGGGTCGGGTCAAGTAAGAGCATGGATGTTTCCAGGTATGGCAAGGGTGGGGCTGGCTGTGACACTTACCGGGAGACCCAGGCTATCAAATCTTCAGTCTTGAACACCATCTGGTTGGTGTTGCTGCTCTGGACCACCTCCCCATTCACTCGACAGCAGATCTTTAAATTGTGTGGATCTAGAGTTCAAAATAATACTGTGGGGTTATCCACACCCAACATCCAGCCCCAAAGGAAAGAGGAAACTTAGGGAGCATGTCTGCCCATCTTGGCTTAACATTTTACTCTGAGACTTTCTGTACAGACTGGTCTCCTGAATTCCCCCATCAAGTAAGGAGAGGAGGGATGTTCTCTCTGAACAAGGAGAAAACAGCCTTTGAAAATGGGCATGTGGGCCAGGCAAGATGGCTCAGCAGGTAGAGGCACTAACTGCCACGCCTGGGGGCCCGAGTTTAATCCCTGAGATCCATATGAACTCAGGAAGAGAACCAACTCTTGAATGTTGACCTGGGGCAGTTGCACACACCTTTAATCCCAGCACTCAGGAGGCAGAGAAAACCTGTCTTGAGGAAAAAAAAAAAACAAAAACCAAACCCCAAAACAACAAAAATTGACCTCTGACCTCCATCCATGTGCCATGGCATGCATGCGTATACAATGTTTTAAAAATAGTGCATTCATATAGTTCTACTTAGTCTCTACATACGTAAAACATTTAACAGTAAAATAAAAATAGAAAAATAAAATAGATTAAAAAGGGCATTGATCCACAACAGAGGCTGATCATTGTACATGGAAAATAACTCCAAAGTGACAGGGATAGCAGAGCAGCAGATAATGGGGTACCCAAACTATCCTGCACCCCTCACAGCAGCTGGAATACAGCCTTTGGAATACCACTGTCCTGAGGGGCTCACCCATGTAGCCAAGTCACCCCCCATGGATGCATGCACAGTGCATGTGCAAGGTCCTTTCCCCACAACAGAAAATGAACAGGCCTCATCACAGCCATGCTCAGCCAGCCTTGTTCTTTCCAGCTTAAGGACTATTCCAGATGGGGACAGATGGAGGATGCCCCAACTGCCAAGTGCAGTGGCCTTTGTAATTCATTTTACGGATGTAGTTTCATAGCAGCTACAGCTGTGTTCTCTCGAAGAGACTCTGGAAGGAAGTGCATAGAGCTAGCTCACATGTGAGGCACTTGTTCTCTGTGGGAACAGCAGTGATACTGCAGCTCTGCATACAGTTGTAGCCATAGTCCTTTCTGGAACACTGTTTTCTCCAGATACTAGGTATTGTACATGAGAGAGCACAAGAAGCAAAGACTAGCAACCTACCTGCTATGCTGTCTCTGGTAACCAAGGCAGGGCCCAAGGGGCAGAAAGTATCAAAAGTTTTTCCCAGTAACCACTGCTTTCCATTGCGTCTCATTTGCCAGTCTCGAGCGCTCACATCATGAGCCACAGTGAAGCCAGCCACGTGAGCCATGGCATCTGTGGCCTGTTGGGGCAGGAAATTTGTTCAGATAGGTTACATCACAGGTGGCACAACCCCGAGGACAAAGAATCTCAAAGCCATTATCACACATTAGCACCAGAGCCAGACTAAGGTGGTGTGTGAAAGGCAAGGGAGTGAAGTGCCAAATGTGCTCCATCCTAAGACAGCACTAGGGGAGGCGTGGGGAGGGGATGGTCAGTACCAGCAGAGGCAGGGTCTGGGTCTGCTGCTCCGCCTGCCTGGGAGCCCCCTTCCACCTCACCTGGATGTGTTTGCCTTTCTTCCCAATGACCACGGCCAGTTCTACCTCCCAGTCCACTTCCTGCAAAGGGGGAGAGGACAAGTGAGCTGCAGTGACTGTAAGGAGGCCTCGGCTCCTAGGAACCGGGGTGAAGTGAATGTCATGTGTGTGTGACTTGCAGTGGCAAGCAGCACCACTGGAGGTGACTAGGAGATCAATACATGTCTGAGGAACTGACTTTAAAAGTCACTCTTGACACCTGCAATAAAGAGCAATGCCAGGTAGCAAGAGTAATATGTAGCTACTGTGTTTCTGACACTATGTATTAACTCATTAGATCATGAGATCTGAGAATAAATGTATTTAAGGGTCTTAAGCAACTTGCAAGGAAGAAATGCACATGGCTACAAATGTTAACAAATTCCAGCCTCTCTCCAAGTGAGCAAATTGCAACTTGAAAGAACAATTTAGTCTTTCCTGGCTGTTAATCATGGTAATGACAAAAAGTGGCAGAAGTTCACCTGAGCCCAGGTGCCAGTTTGTGTTACCAAGGACACTAAAGGAAGCAGACTCCTCAGGGAAATGGCTGACTAGAGCAGGAGGACGCACAAGAGTCCTCAGGACCAGAAAGTCAGGTCATGCTCAAAGGGGAATGGCACCCAGCAGGGCGGGTCCACTGGCCAGATTGAGGAGGGGGAAAAAAAATGACAAGAAAATATTAAGTTCAGAGGGAGGGCTGGGGAGATGGCTCAGGCACATAAGCCTGATGACCCAAATTCAGTGTCTAGAATGCATGCAAAAAGCTGGATGCAGCAGCATCACACATCTGTAACCCCAGCACTCCTATAGTGAGGCAGAAGTTTAGTCTGCCTGGGGTATGCACAGAAGCAAGAGACCCTGCCTGCCTCAACAAGGTAGACTGTGAAAAAAAGGAGGGGGGGGGGGGGGGGGGGGGGGGGCAGAGAGAAAGGGAGAGTGGGAGAATGAATATGAACCAACCACAGATTAGAGGCTGGAGAGACTGCTCAGTTCTTTCAGAACCCAGGTTGTTTCCTAGCACCCACATCAGGTGCTCACAACTGTTTCTAACTCCAGCTCCAGGGAGTCCCACACCCTCTTCTGGCTTCCACGGAAAAATTATGGGAGAGAGGGTAAATGAACATCAAGTGAACAAAATGGCCACACTGAACATAACGTATGAGCCTCCTGACAGGCTGGAATGGGAAACAGGACATTTCAGCTTCAGCTGAATCTGATCACAAGGAAATAAGGCAGAACTGAACACAGGGCACCCTATAAGGAAACAGTTCTTCAAAAAGTGTCAGGAAAGGAGACCACATGGCAACCTCAAATGTGTCAGGGAGAAGACCGAGCGGGATGAAAGGTGGAATTCCTTGATGGAATTGGGACAAGGTGTGTGTGTGGCAGAGACACAGCCGGGACAGACAACAGGGGGAAGGCCAAATAGAGTGACTACATTCTTGATGGAGTCTGGGAACAAGGTGCCTGTGTGGTAGAAATGCAGCTGAACAGACAACACCAGGAGAATATGCAGCAAAGTGTGAATACCTAGGTGTGGCAGCAAGAATATTGGCAGCTGTGTCTAGATTATTAATATACTTTCATTGTAGAAAATGATAACTGTTGTAATTGGGAAAAGATGTCAGTTAATTCCTCCTGTCACCTACACCCAGAGCTGTGTTAGTACAGTATAATCCTCTCTAGTGTAGTGACAGGTTGCTTGAAGACAGCTGTTCTTAACCTTTGGGTTACAACTCCCACAGGGATCACATAGCATATATCTGGCATAGCAGATATTTCCATTACAATTCATAATGTAGCAAAATTAGTTATGAAGTAGCAACAGAATAATTTTATGGCCAGAGGTCAGCACACCATGAGGAGCTGTATTAAAGGGTTGCAGCATCGGGAAGGTTGAGGACCACTGCTCTAAGTCTAAGGGAATGCCGCCTGTGCTGGCTGCAGCGAGCTGGGCGGTGAGGGGCACTGACCTCACTCTCTGGCGGCAGCAGGATCTCATCATAGGGCCCCACAATGGAACTGGCGAACTTGCTGAAGATGATGGGCTCCTTGGGCACCCGTACATTCTGTTCTTTGCAGTGGTCTGCATAATTCATGCCCACACACACCACCTTGTCTGGCCGGGTGACAGGGGCCAAGAAGGTCACCTGTGACCGAGGGAGGACTGGCAACTGGGTAGCCAGGGCTCTGTAGAGACCAAGCAGGAGAGGGGCTAGCTGGGAACAGGTTAGGAATCCCAGGGCAGGCCGAGGAGAGCCCACGGCAGTTACGGCTTTTGCTTCTGACATTTTTCTATATTTCACCTATCAGTGTAAAAGACTCAAAGGCAGCTACATACAGTCCTTTATAGCAGAGCACGGTGGTCCTCACTTCCTCCGTACTTGGGTAATTCCTGTTCATGTGGGAGGATGTGAAGGTACCAATGGGAGTGAGTGGAAAGGCCTCTCTCACCCTTCTAGTCACTGTCTTCCCTGGAGACAGCTCCTGTGTCCTGGATAGCGCATTCCAGCTGCAGTGGAATACCCTCTCATCTCATCGTTCTGTATATGAACGATAGAGTACATTACACATTTTAACAAGTTAACCTATATTTGGTGTTCCCCTAGAACACAGAGCACCCCCTTTTCTGGGGGGAGGGTTGCAAGATAGAGTCTATGTAGCCCTAGCTGTCCTAAAACTCGCTCTGCAGATCAGGCTGGCCTCGAACTCCTTGCCTCTGCCTTCTGAGTGCTGGGGAAAGGCACTGTATTACACTGTTGACACACACTTGGTTCCAGGAAAGGAAGTGGTTTCTAGTTTTTAAGAAAATGGCCATCTGGGACCATAGTGTCTCTGACACTGTGCTGTCAAACATTTCTATTTCTGCCACTCTACTGTGTGAAAACACCTTCTTAAAGTGCTTTTAATCGATTGTTCTTTCACTCTTTAGACTGATTCCATGGCTGGCTTCAGGGCCACTCCCAGTTAATCTAGCACAAACTCAGGAGTCTCTTTCTTCTAAGGGTCTAAGCCACGCTGCCATCGTCTCCAAGAGGCCTCTTAGGACCTTGTGGCAGGCTCCTCTGTGGAAGGAACTTAGCCTCTCAAGAAGGCAGTATAATTAAGTAAGGTTCTGGCTACACAGTCAAATAAATTAATCATCCTCCTTGAACCTCAGTTTCCCTCTCTGTAAATTGAAGGTGGTGTTATATAAGACTTTCAAGGCTTCTGCTAGTACCAACATATACACCTGTAATTCAGATCCAGCATTTAAGGGGTTGAGGCAGGAGGTTCAAAGCCCTCCTGGGCTACATAGCAAGACCCTGTCTCAAAACCGAAAAGATTTATACACCTGTTAGCTCTTTACTAAAAGACCAAGTGAAAGAGAAACAGTGGGAGCCCCCTGCTCCTTTGAAGAGAAACTACCTACTGGTTCTGCTTCTCAGGGTGGGGGAGAGAGATGGGAGGAGGGAGAGGGACTAGGGTGAGACTGCCTGCTGACTGACCTTCGTGCCACTGAGAGTGCAGTCTCTTCCTGCTCCAGGAACTGTATCATCGTCTTGGGGAGGGTGGGGTCAAAGGTGTTTAGGTCCACGACTCCGCCACCAATCCCTGACTCCAGGCCCAGGTGAGGCTGCTCCAGGTGGGGTGCTTGGAACTGTACAAGCCTCATGTCTCTGAAGGGTTGAGAGGGCCTCTTCTGAACTTGCAGCAGGGCTGAGAACAGCCTCCTTCTACCAGGCCCCAGCATCAAAGCCTAAAAGGAAAGAAGCAAGCCCCAGGAGACAGAAGGGCTGTAGAACCACTGCACAGATCCCTTAGTTCCTTTGCTCTGTCGCCCATTCCCAGCATGCCACTTGGGAAGTCCTCACATGGGTCGTTTCACCGTGTTATACTTCAAAAAGTCAGAGTGCGGATGCCAGGCTTTAAGGCAGCCCCAGGGATCCCAGCCTTTCCTCAACCAGTGTTTCCTGAAAGTTCTCACTGTCGCAGGCATGTGGGAAACACAGCAGGCCAACTCGGCCCTGCTGTCTTGCATGCTGGGGAGACAGATATGAGCAACTGATGTACAGAGGTCTCAGATATTGAGATGGTGCTATGAAGATGGCCAGGCAGCTGCCTCTACCTAGATTTTGGGGAAGCCCTCTAACTGGGGAAGGCTGAAAGGGCAGGACTAGGAATCAGCCCCAAGTCAGGCGAATGGCTGCCACTAGAAATGGCTTCCCAGCTGCCTCTCTCAGCTTTTAAAAAGTACTGACTTGATCCTGTTGTGCTTGGACTTAAACATTTCTATGGCTCACAGACTGATGCTAGAACCCCTAGCAGTTTGCCCTGGCCCAGGGGCTGCCCTCCACCCTCTCTGGTAGGCACTGGTTTCTGTTGTTGGAGCACCAGGAGACTCAGGGTGTCAAGAGGCTGGAGACCTGGCCTTACACGATGCTCAGCCATCTCTTTGGGTTCAGTAGCTGTCCGTCTCTTTCACTCCGGAGCCCACAGTGCTGCCCCTGTTCACTCAACAGATGGAAGACGCAAGGGGCTTCACTTTTCACTTCTTGGAAGAGCCTAGACCTCTCCTGTTCTGTTGTCTTATCCAAGGGCCACCATGCCACAGCAAAAAAGGGCCAGGACCTGTTTTAAGTTCTAGGCTCCACCTTAAGCCTTGTTCTCCTGTTTCCTTTGTTCTTACGGGGGCTGGGCCTGGAGGGGACCTGCCGGACAACATCCAGCTAAACTACACTGCCCCCACCATTCCTTTATTTTGTCTTAATGTAGGTCTCCTCTTCATCCCTCATCATGAAGTCCTCCCCCCCCCCCAGGATATCTTGCTCTCAAAACCAGTAAAAGCAGCGGCCACGAGGACAGCCCAGCTCGTAAAGTGCGTCCCTTGAAAACACAAGGCTGAGTTAAATCCCCGGAATCCATGTGAAAAAGTTTGTACATACGGGTGCATGCTTGTAATTCCAGTGCTGGGGAAGTGGGGACAGGCAGCTTCCTGGGGCTGGCTAGCCTGCCAGTCTCTCTAAAAAACTAAGGTGGCTGTCATCTGAGGGACATTCAAGGCCTGTGCATATGAACACATGCACGCATAGGCACATGCACGCATAGGCACACACACACATGCACACACACACACACACACACATGCTTTATGTTTTAAAAAAATGTAGAGGTAGCTCTTTTAGTCCTGGCCTCTTGGTCCTCAGCCGATTAGGTCAACCTACCCTGTACAGGCTCACCATAGTGCCAGCTTGCAAGTCTGGCCAGAAAACCAAAAGGCTTTCCATTTCCTGCTCTGTTGTCTTATCCAAGGGCCACAATGCCACAGTCTAATGGCTGTTGCATCATACGTGATCAGTCACACAATACACTAAAATGGCAGTAACTGTCCCGAGGAAAGCCAAGTGCTCCACCTGTGATGTCTGATTTAATTCTCTTGACTGTGCCTGGCAGGTACTGCTGATCCAGTTTTACAGCCAAAGCTTAGACAGGGTAAGGGGTTTACCTAAGGTTCAAGGGTCACACAGCTAAGAGAAAGCTGGTATTTGAACCCACGGCTAGATGACACTTAAGTTCTCAATTCAGAAGCAAGGTACTTCCCAAGCAAGATAATCTAGTTTTAATCCCGCCTACTTCTCTCAAGCCCCAACAGATACCAGCCCATGGTCATTAGTCATGCCCCGGGGCGGCCAGTGACTGTGGCATCAGAGATAAGGCTGAACACCTGCTGGTTTATAAACCCAAGCCCCACTGACTGTAAACTTGTGACAGGCGCGCGCAGGTCTATTCCATCTTTATAACAATCGCCACTGCACAAAAAGCAGCACACAGGCTTCGTGAGGTAGTCACCTGTTAAGGTGGCGCTGGTGTTTTTGTAAGAATCACTATGATTCACAGCACAAGGGTGCTTTAGCAAACACCACAGGAACGGGCAGTTTGAGGTGCAGGGCATCCACTCTCCGGGAACCGAGATCAGCCGTTCGGTTTCCCAACGCCTGGTTCCCGTCCCTCCCGCTATGGTATAGCCACAGCTTACCTAGCCGCTGCAGCCGGACCTGGTCGGCGCACTATGCTGTCAGCGAACGGAGAAGCCACAGGCAGTACCGCGGAAGGCACCTAGCGGGTATTCTGCAGGGTAAATAGAGGGCCCCCCCCCCCAGGTCGCGATATGATGACGTCGCGAAGCCGCCGTCCAATAGGTGGATTTCTGCTTCCTCTGGGAAATCCGAGCTTCTGCTGCTAGCTACCTCTTGTAGCCACCGAGCTCGGTGCAAGCGTCTGGTTCGCAGGTTTGGGGAGACCCTCGCTGCCACCAGGGGGACCCGGGGCTTAGCCAGACCCAGAGAGAGCGCAACGCCTCCGTCCAGGCCCTGCTTCTGGACCAGGCATCTAATCATAGTTGTCCAGAAAGCACCCTGGTGGATGGTTACAGTTTTGTTCACTGCCATTGACATACCAGGGAGAAGGATGGCTCTATCTGTTGTATTCATGGAGAAAGCGTAAAGGCCGGGAGTGTTTTCGCCCATGGTGACCCCTGTGCCATAAGGGGCAGTCCAACCCCATAGCTAACTGTCCTGGCAGGTGTGACGCTATTCTAAATACAAAACCTTTGACTCGCATCCTTCTCCTCAGCTATTGAGCTTTGCCCCAGGAATCTCGTGGGGACCAAGGAAAAAGCTGAATGAAGCCTGTGCCAGCCAGCAGGGTTTGGGAAACACGTCAGACTACCGTGTAGGCGATACTGGAACTGACATCATGGTGGCTCAATAACAGGCAGGGCCACACTGTGCTCGGGACTGCTTGGTTATGGGTGCCGCTTGCTTTCTATTTGAGAACCTAAAGCTCATGTCAGGCAGGACCCGAAAGATGGACTTTGGGGAGTCACTGAACCTTTTATTTGTAATTCCTCCCAGTGTGGCCACATTGGGGAAGTCTTGGTCTGCTCTTCACTGTTAACTTTTTTCTATAATTGACACAATGAGAATTGACACAATGAGGACGGCTGGTGGCCAAGTCTAACTTGTTAGGCTTGCCAGGGCTCAGGCTCCAACTCTAACTCCAGTACCAATTTCACCTGCTTGCAGCAGCACCTTTTATCTTCACACGCTTTGTTTTAGAAGTCCAATCAGCAGGCTTCCAGGTCTGAGTCCTCTGGCATGTGACAACGGAAAGGGTACACAGAGAAAGAAGCTCCTAAATCAAGATCCAAACAGATCGTCAGAGACTTTCGTTGTCCTAGGAGGAAGTACAGGCCTTGTATTAGTTATATTTTCTCGTAATTTTTTTCCCCACTGAGGCACTTTTTTTTTTTTTTTTACACGAATGTTTTACAACCCTTGAAAAAGAACCTCAGGAGTCTCTTTGCTTCTTCATAGTCCATGATGCCAGCTGAGGTTATCCGTGCAATAAAACGAAACTGACGTGATGGGAGCAGATTATTCTGCCATGCTCTAGGTCTTTGAGCTGCACATCAAGTCTGGGGCTGAGCCAGGCATGGTAATGCACACCTGCAATCCCAGCACTCAGGAGGCAGAGGCAGGTGGATCTCTTGAGTGTTCAAGGCCAGCCTGGTCTACAAAGTGAGTCCAGAACAGCCAAGGCTACAGAGAAACCCTGTCTCTAATAAATACATAAATAAATAAACCTGAGGCTGATCACGCCATTTTGTTTAACCTGCTCGTGAGGTTGAGAACATTCTTCCTGGCTCTGTGATCATCAGCAGTTCCAAAGTCTCAGGTATAGCCGGGCTTCATCCTCACAGTTAGGCACTGGACAATAGCCTCGGAGCATGCTGAATAAGAATCAACACTGGGCCGGGCAGTGGTGGTGCATGCCTATAATCCCAGCACTCGGGAGGCAGAGGCAGGAGGATCGCTGTGAGTTCGAGGCCAGCTTGGTCTACAAAGGGAGTCCAGGACAGCCAAGGCTACACATAGAGACCCTGTCTCGAAAAACCAAAAAAAAAAAGAAAAAAAAAAAAAAAGAAAAAAAGAATCAACACTGGCAGCTGGGTGTGGTGGCATATGCCTTTAATCCCAGCACTTGGGAGGCAGAGGCAGGTGGATCGCTGTGAGTTCGAGGCCAGCCTGGTCTACAAAGTGAGTCTAGGACAGCCAAGGCTACACAGAGAGAGACCCTGTCTTGAAAAACCAAAAACCAAGCCAAACCAAACCAAAACCCAAAACAAATCAAACAAACAAAAAAGAACCAACACTGGCTTCTCTCTTTGGCACCGTGGTGCTCTTGACAATATCAGCCAGGACAGTCACGTGTTCTGTTCTGTTATCATGGAAGAATGGCTGAAAGAGAAGGAAAGGTGGCAGTCTGGAGAAGTGGCTTAGTTTAAGAGCACCAGGTGCCCTTGCAGCAGAGCCGGGTTTGAGTTTCAGCATCCACATGGTGTCTCACAACTTGTAACTCCAGTTCTGGGGGCTCTGAGACTCCGTTGGCCTCTACAGGTACCAGGCATGCATGGGTTGTTCAGACGTGCATGAAGACAAAACACCTGCCTACACAGAATAAAACAAAAATTTGCAAAGAGAGACTAGGAGGGAGAAGCTTATCAAACTCCCCAGTTGCTCACCACTATAACAAAAGAGCTGGCATAAAACTTGAGGGACACATTTTGAATCATAATTTGAGGGTACAGGTCATCATGGCAGGGAAAGTGGGGTGGCAGAAACTTGAGATACCTGGTTATGCTGTGTCAGCAATCAATAAGGGAAGAGATGAATTCTGGTGCTCAACTTTCTTCTTCCTCCTCTTCTTCTTCTTCATCTCCTCCTCCTCCTTCTCCCCTTCCTCCCCCTCCCCCCTCCTTCATAAAGCCCAGGGCCCTAGGTCACAGTACAGCCTCACCCTCAGTTATAGTGGGTCTAATCACCTTGTTTAATTAACGTGATCTTGATCATCCCTAACACACATGCCCGGAAATTTGTCTTCTGAGTGACTCTAGATTTTGTCACACCGACTACTCAAGCCTGATCTAAATGCACATGAAGTCATTGGAAGACACTCAGTCAGCTGAAGTGCCGTGGCCAGGCCCGCACTGGAGAAGTTTGAAACAAGGGATGTCTGGGCAAGAGCATAGCAGATAAGAGCGAAGGGGCTGTGCTGTGTGGTGGAGATGGCAAGTGTTGAGGAATGTCCAGGGGGAAGAAATGGCCGTTCTCAGTGACAAGACCAGGGCCTGAGACGGAAGGAGATGCCACTCCGATTACTAGTTTTTTTTAGGTGGTGGAGCCTCTGCCCTCAGTGGAAACACAGCTTCTGCAGGGGCGGTGGGTTCAAGAAAGGATAAGGAGTGAGCCCAGTTTTGGGTAGGCTTGCAGGTCTCATACCCGAGGGACACCTGAAGGCACTTCAGGATTGTGGTCAGAGACGAGAATCCATAGTGAGACATTTCAGCCTGCCCTAAAGACGCTAAGCCTAATTATAAAGGAAACCCATGGAGGTAGCTGAGACAGTGCTGTGAACAGAACTTCATAGAAACCTCCCGCTAAGTCTGGGCCCAAAAGATTCTGGAAATACACGCTGTGGAAGAGAAGGAAATATCTGCAAATTGAATATCAGACAAAAGCTTGTCTCCTAGCCAGGTGTGGTGGCTCATGCCTTTAATCCCAGAACTTGGGAGGCAGAGGCAGGCAGATTGCTGTGAGTTCGGAGTCCAGAACAGCCAAGGAGACACAGAGAAACCCTGTGTCAAAAAACAAACAAACAAACAAAAAACCCCAAACGACAATAAAAAAGCTTGTCTCCTAGCCGGGCATGGTGGTGCACACCTTTAATCCCAGTACTTGGGAGGCAGAGGCAGGCATATCTCTGTGAGTTCAAGGCCATCTTGGTCTACAAAGTGAGTTCAGGACAACCAAGGCTACACAGAAAAACCCTGTCTGGGTGGGAAAAAAAACCAACCCCAAAAAGCAAAACCAAATCAAAAGGCTTGTCTCCTGACTATACAGAGAACTCTCAAAAGTCAGTAAGTGAATATACTCAAACTGAATGGATTATTAGGCAAAAGATTTATACAGATAATTTCACAAAAGAGGACACACAGAAAATTAGGATAGAAAAGATATTGAAGCACAGACCATCATAAAAAATGCAAAACATACACACATATGTCACAGTACTACACCACTGTGCACCTACTAAAGTGACCAAAAATCCTTTTCTCAAGTGTCCACAGGATTGAGAAGTGCTGGAACTCTTATGCACTGGTGACTGTGTTATAAACTCATAGAGAACTCTTTGTTTGAGACAAGGTCTCCTTCCTATAGCCCTGGCTGGCCTTAAACTCCCAGGGCTGAGGTTAAAGGGGCGCACTGGCACACCTTGCCCCATAGAGGGAGCACCTGCACCACCACCGCCACCACCGCTGCCCAGCGGCGTGATCTTGCCATTTCTCTCCTGTGTGCCTACTGTACTGAACGTTACCTTTGCTCTGTGCTCCTAGAAATAGGGACAATGACCCCAGGGTTGGAGAAATAGCTCAGCAGTGAAGAACCTTTGATGATTCTGCAAGACTAGAGTTCAGGTTTACAACACACCAGATGGTTTACAACTGCCTGGAACTCCAGCTCCAGGATGTGGAATGCCGTCTGCCGGCCTCCCTAGGCACCAGCTCACGCATGCACATAAACACGCTTTAAACACTCTCCATTGTCTGTACCCCCAAAACAGCTTACTAGGAAGAGCCACCGTACTTGAACGAGGTGCCTGTGCTCTCATCTACCTGTGACAAGGGCAGACACAGACCTTCCAAATTCCCACCACTGCCTTAAGGATGATCAGATGAGTTGCTCATCCCTACTGTTAGTCAGAACAAAATGCCCTGTAAGCCATGGGCCAGCGCCCCTCCATCCCCAAGCCTCCACTTGGCCCAAACCATCACACAGTCCTTAGCAAGGGAGTCTCAATGCCCCACCTCCTAGCCCTGGCCCAGAGCACCATCTGTAGCCTTTACATTAAGCCAGCCGTGTGTGCTCCTCTCAATTCTGTAAGCCACTCAAGCAAATTAACCAAATCTGAGGAGCGGGATCAGGGAACCAGGGTCCTTCGGTCGGATGCATAAATAAAATGAGGGCGGGCTCACAACTGGCATGTGAAGTCAGGAGAGGCTTCTTGGGAACAGTCCTCTGGTACTGTCTTCAGATTGTGTCCATTTAAATCGGATGAGGACACCTACCCCAGGTGATGTCCTCTTCTGCAAAGTCCCTTGTTTGTTTGCTATGTGAGAAGACCCCGCACCGACCAGACGCTGTGAACTCACAGCAGGAGAAACTGAATCAGAATTGTTTTTCTCATGATAGCTTCCGGGCCCCCCCCCCCCCCCCCCCCCCCCGCTCTCCCCCCAGTCATAGCGTGCTGCCAAAAACATTCCATGAAGCCATAACTGCTTTTATATGAGACGAAAGTGGGGAAGAGAGACGCAGCAAATGGCATCCCAAGCAAATAAAACAGAGTGGACAGAGAAACAAGCCTGAGACCAGCAGCACCCCTGGCCTCTGAGCCACATGTGTTCTACCCAGGAGAAACTTGTATTTATGATTAGGAAAGTTTGTAAACAAAGTCAGCGACTCCCGGCCTTCAAGACTTGGTTGGCTGACAGGAACTAAATGATGACCTGCTCTTTAGGGGCCATATTTTTAGTTTCTGGATGTTTTACTGTATTTGGTGATTTTTCAAAACGAGGAAAAAGTGATGCCTCATGAATGTGCTGTGCACTGAAGGGGAAGAGTAGGGAGGAGGGCTGGGCAGGGCTTCCCGGGGAGGGTGCTGAGGCAGATAGGCCCAGCTGTACGAGCAGCCAGCCAGCCTTGCAGCCTTGCCTCTGCAAGGTCCCAAATCTAGCTAGCCCCATGACCTGAAAATGACCTGACCCGGGACGTCTCAGCCTCGCCCTGGAACTCTGCTCAGGCTGCGCGCGCGTGGGCTCACGTTTCAGGTGCACAGCACTCACTGTTCTGGTGTGTGCCTCCGCCACCCTGGCAGTCCTAGGCCCCTCCTACTTGTAAGGCATTCCACAAATGGAATATTTGGCCTGACCCTGCCCTTTTCAGTTGGGCCACCGGAGTCTGGAAAGCACACTGACCTTGACATTAGCAGCTGAAACATTTCCAGTTAAGAGGCTGGACACCCAGTTCCAACAGGCTGTGTCGGAGGGTGGGTATAGGCAACACTTTCAATGGCCTTTCTAAGTGAAAATTACAGACGCTGAGAAAGAGGGGCACTTAAAGTACAGTTTGGACGTTACCCCAGAGGGTTAGGCATCCCCTTTCTCTCCGTCCCGCCACGAGTCCTCCCTGGGACACAGTACCTCCTCCCTCATTGGGCCCGTGGAATGATGAAATGGCACCACCCACTACAGTGAGAGCATCCCTTTCGGCAGCCTTCTAGCTCAGGGCTACCTGGGCCTCCTCAGCTGTAAATCTTCACGTGCTCATCCCTCAGCCAATCACAATGGTCCAGGAGGGTGCACAGATTAGCTCAGGCCTGACCTTGTTCTCTGCTGGAGGTGAGGGCTAGCCCTCAGCCTCTCGTTTAGTGCAGAGAGGAAAACGTGCATGTGGAGACCCAAGACTAGTGTGACATCAGGAGGCCTTCCCTTGTCCTCATAGAGTGGCAGTCCCAGAGGAGCGTAAAAAAGCTGCGTCTAGAGACTGGCTGAGTACACTGCAGCACTGTGGAGGGGGGTCATAGGATACACGTGCAGCGGCCAATTATCCTATCTCAGGCTGACTCTAGCCCTCAGAATCGCTGTGGGGTTTGCCTTGACGGTCCTATGGTGTTCATAGTTGCTCAAAGGAGTTGAACAGAAGAGGCCCCGAGCAGAGAGGAAGTGAGGCTGGGGCAGATGAGAAGGAAGGTGGGTTATAGGAAGAGGACCCAACAAAGGTGCCCATCCATTGCCTGGGAGCCCAGTCCGAAGACTGACGCCCTCAGCAGGTCTGGCAACAGGCAGGAAAAGGTGTGGGTTGGATGGTCCACTTACAGTACCATCACCTCCAGGTAGGCCAGGTCTGCTCCGCGCTTGGCCTTGGTTAGATTCTGGGATGGTGAGTAAGAGAGGGGGTGGAGTGGGGTGAGGTAAAGAGCTTTCTTTACATCTTGGTCCTCCTCAGGCACAGGTTACTTCCGGCCTTGCTGCCTCTGGACCCACACCACCCACTTCCTTTGCGTGTTGGTGGGCCACAGGCTGTTCTTTTGCACATACCTTTCATAACCAGCTGCTTTGGACAAATGCAAATAACTGAGGGAGTTTGCATGCCATACCCAGCAGTTTCCTCTCTGGGGATGGGTGGTCTTTGAGGTTTCCCTGGCGGGAGGGTAGAGCGCCCCCTGTGGCTGGCGGCAGAATCCAGGGGCTCAAGGCCTGAAGTGGCCATGGAAACACAGAGCCCCGGGCAGGATGGTAGGACCTAGGTCGTGAAGGCCTTGTGTAGGCATCTTTATTTTTAACCTATTTTATTTCCTGTACATCTATCTACCTCCTTTCCAACTCCCCAACACTGGGCAGGAGAGAGAGGGTGAGAGAGGGAGGGAGAGAGAGGGAGAGGGAGAGGGAGAGGGAGAGGAAGAGGGAGAAAGGGAGAGGGAGAGAGAGAAGTTAGAGAGGAAAAGGGGGCTACTTCCTTCTGGCGAGGGTGGTTGGTTTCCTTGGGTCAATCTTCATTTCGGGATATTTCCAACTTCTTGTCCAACTGCGACAACAGCAACCAGGGGCAGCAGAGTGGGGGGAGCACCAGGGGCAGCAGAGTGGGG
>OU015742.1:21406853-21426500 GCA_907169655.1 Acomys percivali | reverse complement strand
GGGGGGCAGCAGAGTGGGGGGAGCACCAGTGGTGGTCTTCTTTCCCAGAGCCCTCCCTGCCCCCGCCCCCGCCCCCTCCTGGGCTCTGGCATCTATTCCCTCCCCTGGAGTGCTCAGAATTAAACTGTCTGCAGCTGGCTAAGAGCCTCTCTCAGAGCTCACGTGAGGCACATAGTTCGCCGCTGTGGACAATCTGAGTCAGCCCCATATCCCACACCTGGGACTGAAACAAAACCATGTTTACATAAGATAAACTGAGTTTTTAAAGACACCAAAACTTTCCACTACAGTCTTAAGAGGTGGGTCTCAAAGCTCTGCCTAGTCAGTGGTCCTGTGCCTCCTGGATGTATCCTACAGGGGAAAGGGTTCCACAGTGCTCTAAATGTGAGCCACAAACACTTCCTGTGCTGAGGGAGGCTCCACTGACTCTCACCTTGAACTATTTACTCAAATTCTATTTAGTGTGTGTGTGTGTGTGTGTGTGTGTGTGTGTGTGTGTGTGTACCCACCCACAGGCTTGTGGTGGCCAATGGTTGGCATCAGGTCTTCCTCTACTATTCTCCTGTGTGTGTGTATGTGTGTTTTCCAGGAAAATCTGTAAATTGCATTCATTTCACTGATAGTCCGATTACACAGAAAGGGTGAGATTGTTTCCCATATTTTACGCACAGGAAACTGGCACCATCAAATAGGTCAATGTTTGGGTCACAGAGTCAGGAAGTGATAACTCAGGCATTCAGCCTTCACATGCTGCCCCGGTGCCACCCAGCACGCCAGTCCTGTAGCTGCAATTAAACAAGTTTCATTCAAACAAGCCTCTGACGACTGAACGAGTGGTACTATTGTTTTTTAACTTATCTGTATTACCAGTAGGCCCGACTAGCGATCAATTAAGACACAGACACTTGTTATATTTTAAGATAGCCTTAGTTAACCTGGGGCAGGGCAGATATCAACCCTCTAAACTACCTCAATCCCATGCCATCTACTTCTAATAACGTCTATCAAGCCACCGCCCATCTATGTGCCATATACTTGCTCATGTTCTTCATCTGGGCCGGATTCTCCATCCACGCCGCCAGCCATGTGCTTCTCCTCCAGCTAACCCATGGCGGCCTTCCTCTCTTCACTTCAGGTCTCTCTTCCCTTCAGGTCTCTCTCCTCTCTCCTCCTGGCCGTCTTTCTTCTTCCCAGAATTCCTCTCTCGCCTAGCCCCACCTATCTCCTGCCCTGACCAGGTGGGATGGCTTTTTATTAAACAAAAGGTGGGGCAGACAGCAAGCAGTAACTAGCATCAAAATACATCAGATTGTTCCCCCCAACAGGTACAATTTTAGGAACCTAAGTTCTGAGATTCACAAGCATTTAAACATTTACATTTTTTTTTCCTTTGCAGTATCGCTCTAGTGAGACTCCTGAGTTACCATGGAGAAAGCCGGGTCCCAGTGCTCCTGTCACAGAGACGCCTGAAGGGGAGGGGACAGTCAGAACTAGACAACGTTACCTTTCCCAGGACTTACTTGACCCCCTCTGGAAACACATACATTTCCTACCATTGCTGACTTTTAGAACTGGATATGCTGAACAGCTGACTATAAAACCACAACTCAGTCTGCATTACAAGATGTTCATTCTTGGTGAAAGACAAGGACTATTTGAACTACCGTAAGTGTCATTCAAGATGGATCCCTTTCCCCCCTGAAGTTATTGTTATACAATTAAAGATTGCAAGCATGGAAGTGGCTGGGGAAACAGCTTTCAATGTGGGTGTTGGGATCCAAACCCGGCTTCATGCTAGCCTAGCAAGCTCTTTACCCACTGAACCATTCCCCCCACCCCCACCCCACCCCCACCCCACCCCCACCCCGCCCCGTGCCTGATCTTGTTTAGATATGGCTCTTGGGAAGACAGGTCTTCTCGAATGGTCCCTGATGAGTTTGTTCCCCTAATCTGTGGTCCAGGCGCTTTCCTCACCATCGGAATCATAGCCTTGGCCCTCCTCACCCACTTCTGGTGAGTTTCCTGGCCGTGGAGATCAGCACATTGACCCAGGTTCCCTCATGCTATGGCTTAGTGTGTGGACGGGTCTAGTAAATTAACTCAGTGCGCCCCCCCCTTTAGTTTACGCTTGGGAACCGCAGCTTGACGGCAGGAAGGGGGAACTGGGTCGGAAGGATGTAGAAGCTCAGGCAGAGCAGAGCCCCAGCGATGGGACACACTGGAAGGCACCCAAGTCTGCAGCAGCTCTATGGCTGTGTAGCCTCTCTGAATCTGAAGGCCCAAGGCTGGTCCTGGTGTTCCTGAAGGTCCCAAGTTACTGAACAAAGTTCAGACCCAAGAGTCCTGTGATGGATGGTATAAAGAACTGTGCCTCCCAGGGCAGGGTGGGGCGGGGTGAAGACGGGTGGGGGATGGGGGCGGGTGCAGATGTTTTATAGTTCAGGCCTGTGAGAAAGAAACTGCCTCTCAGCTCTTTGACACTCCTTCCTAGGGTCCCCAGGGACCACTGTCTTCTTCCTGCCTCCTGGAGCTTATAAGGGCCCAGCTGGCAGGTATGAGGCGGGTTATCATGATGTTTCCCACCCCTTGCAAAATTAAAAAAAGGCCAAGTGGTTATGTGTGTGAGAAGTTCTCTAATGAAACGGGCGGGACACAGTTATGGGTCCCTTTTCCCGAGCACCTATTTTGGTTTACTGTGGCTGCGTTTATGGAATTATTTCTTCATACACCCTATGCGTGGTGCTTTTTTATTTTTTTAAGCCCCGAGGAGGATGAGGCAGAAATAGGAACATGTCTTTGGGACTTTGAAGGAAATGACGAATGTTTCCTCTCCGTATCTTCCCCCTGGGACCTTGAGGCAGAGAAAATGAAAAGAGAAATGGCACTGTCTCCCTCTAGTGGTCAGTAGGGGACACAACATTAGAAAGTGCAAACCGATTGCAGGCTCCTCTGAGATATCCTGAGGAGACTCCTCTAAATGGCTGGCCGGCCATTTCTTTGGGAAGTGGAATGCCTGAGCCCCAGTGGGGAAAGAGGTGGGGCCTCACTTTCCTCATTCTGTGTTATTAAGGTAACAAGAGGCCTATGTCATAGGCCGTGGTGGGAGAGAGGAGGCAGGTCAGGTCCCTAGTGGTCCCAGCTTAATCTGCCTCTCTCTGCTTTGATCAGATGAGGAGGTGGCAGGTACCAGGGGTGGGGCGTGTGGATATGATATCATTGGCTATGGCCTGATGGGTGTGGGCTGCTGCACCTTAGCAGGCCAGTCCCCACACGTGAGTGGAGTGACCAGGGAAACCGAAGACCGTCACAGATGTCCTTTGTCTGACGTCCTATCAGTGTGAGCTGTGCTTCTACAGAGTGAGGTAAATACATAAAAATGACAGTGCACAGGAAGGGCAGATACATCTGCCACTGAGTTGGGAGGCCAGCCTGAGCTACACTGTGAGACCCTGCTTCAAAACAGACAGCCCTCAATTGTCAAAGTAGTGTGAATCAGGGATTTTTTTTCTTCTTCTTCTTCTTCTTCTTCTTCTTCTTCTTTCCAGGTAAGGAAATTGAGATTCAGTGACATACTCAGGATAAGTCAGAAAGTTCCAGAGCGGAAGCACGGAGCCTATGCTTTAGGTGTCAAAGGCCTTTAAGGGCAAGGTTAAGAAATTACTGGGACTGGGGCCAGACATGGTGGCACACGCCTGTAATCCTAACACTCGGGAGGCAGAGGCAGGTGGATCTCTGTGAGTTCGAAGCCAGCCTGGTCTACAAAGTGAGTCCAGGACAGCCAAGGCTACACAGAGACACCCTAGCTTGAAAGAAAAAAGAAAGAAAGAAAGAAAGAAAGAAAGAAAGAAAGAAAGAAAGAAAGAAAGATTAATTACCAGGACTGTGGAGATATTTTCCTTTCCTACCTTCAGAGTTACCTTGCAAGGACAAGCACTCTTCCTCAGTGGCCCACGCCTACCATCTTCTTGCCCACACTCTGTGCTGGTCAGTGAGTGGGGAGTACTGCCCAGAGCTGGTTGAATCAGCCTTGACATCTGTCCCAAGGGGCAGACAATCCACGGGCTGGTGAGAAACTGGGTGGAGGACAGCCCCACTGGGCAGGAAAGACAGTCTTTGTCTCTCTGTCTGTCTGAGACAGGTCTCATTGTATAGCACAGGCTGGCCTGGGAGTCAGTGTAGCCCAAGCTGTCCTCAAATTCCTCGGATTAATCCCCCTGCCTCAGCATCTTAGGGGCTGAGATTACATGTGTGAGGTGGCACCGGCAGAAGGAGGTGTGGAGAGCAGTCTGTTCCTCTGGGGGGCGTGTCCTTCGGAGACAAAGAAGATCTTACTGGAGCAGGAAGGCACTGCTCATGACAGAGGGCAAGGCAGAGGGGAGCCACATTCTATGGAAGCAGCCTTTGGCGCTCCAGTATTCCAGTATACGGAACCCCACTGTCAGGTTGAATGCTCATGCAAGCCTGGCTCTGCCATACTCTTCTCTCTCCCTCCCTCCCCTGCTCCCTCCTTTCCCCCTCCCTCTGCCTGTTTCACAAGAGAAGAAAGCGAAGCACTGAGATTGTGTAACTTGTCCGGGTCATACAGCCACCTGGCTCCTTAGCCTTTGTCCCCATTGACTGTTACAGAGGAGTGTGGGGTGCTACTGGCCTCCCTGTGTGCTTAAGGCTACCTCAGGGACCCTTTGGGATCGCCTCATAGTCCTCCTCACCTTGTTCTTTCAACCAGTCACCCATTCCCGTTCAGTGGGGCCACTTGCAAGGTACCATACCTCCCATCACCTCCCTGCTCCGAGCATCTATCTGTTCAGCCACAGCCAACCACCTGCCCATCATCCTCTAACTAGCCCCGCCCCCTCATGCCCCCCCACCCCGCCTGCAGAAGAAACAAGTCCTCTCTCTGCTGTACTATACATGCATATACATTACAAAGTCTCGTGCAGACCAGGCTGGACTCAAACTGGCCACATAGCTGAGGATGCCCTAGATCCTTCTGCCACTCCCTCCTGAGTGCTGGGGTTACAAGCACGTGGTACCATGCTCAGTTTATGTGGCGCTACACATCAAACTCTGGGCTTTATGAATGCCAGGTATACACACTACCAAGTAAGCTACATTGCCATCTCTTTTCTGCTTTCCCACAAGACCTGCCTTTCCTTGCCAAAGGACACCCAGCAGTGACCTTCTGGAATCGGGAAGAAAAATGATCTGGTGATGAAATATAAATGACATTTCAAAAAGCTGCCGTGTCCCACAGTTTTATGTGTTCACGGCTCCAGCACTGGAGGATCAACTGAAGGTCCCCAGGGCCCATGGTGTACGCCATATTTTCCTCGTGATGTCACACTGAGAGCCTGAGAGTTTCTGGGGGCATTTCCTTCCTCAGAGCTGTCTGTCATTGGTCACCAGCAAGCGACACGCAGGAACAGTGGCTAAGAGCATCAGAGAGGAAATGGCCGACTGGCCGTTCAGATAAAGCTGAGGAGAGTCAGTCGTCTTTGTCAAGTTTATTTTATTAAAATATATAGGACTGGATATTGGTGGGCACTGAGACGGAACCACCCTCCCAGGCTGCTCCCAAGGGAGACGCTTCTGCCATGCAGACATGCGGCCAGTCTGTGTCCCTGCAAAGGGGACAGACCCCCTCCTGGTTGGGCGTGCAGCCAGAGGCTAAGGGGGTGGAGCAGGTTAGAGTGGTAGGCTTCTCCCATGGCCTCGGCTTCTCACAAGCACAGGGACCCCAATGGGAAGGTCAGGCTGGGGTAGCGGAGGTCCCTGAGCCGGGGGAAGCTGATGGTATCTAGATGGGGTAAAGGGGGGCCCCAGTCAGGATGGAGATGCGGTTCAGTGCAGCCCCGAGGGGGGGGGATCCACCTGTGTATAGTCACCCTGTCTTTCCTCTTAAGGACCTGCCTTATCCTGGGGCTGGCCTTCTGGGGAACGCGCATGGACTCTCAGAGCTGGGACTGAGTGGAGACTGGGCTGCAGTTGATGGAATGTATTTTGTGGGAATGTTCCTCCAGGGAACGTGCTGCCTGGGGCACAATCCCTTCTGCGGGGGGGGGGGGGGGGGGGGGGGGGGGGCAGGAGCAGCTCTCTCTCTCTCCTCTGAGGGTCTGCCGACCTGTTTTCTGATCACAGGTCCCCAGCCCTCATGGCTAGCCCCAGCTTAGGGCTGACACAGACTCTGAACCCCAGGGTGCAGCCCCGGGTAAGCAGAGTCCTCAGGTTTTGTGCTTTAGAATGTTGGCGAGCTGGGCTGGGGAAGGTCTGTGAGGAGGCCCCAAGGCTCTGACGCACAGGATGGACTACCAAGCATCTTCCTCAGGCCGCTGAGTCAGGGCTGTGGGGATCCCAGACCTTCCCCAACCAGAGGACCCCTGCTTCCCCTTATGGGCATGGCCTGAGCTCCTAGCGTGTTTGTGCTTTTTTGTGTGTGGGTTGGGATGGACCTGTTGAAGGGCAGCCGCAGAGGTGTGGCTGATCCACTATGCCAAGGACCTGGGTGGCCAGTAGCCAGGAAAGAAGGAGGAGATGATCCCTACCAGGCCTCTCCCATTACAGTCCAGCTCCCGGGTGATCGGTCCCTGAGCCAGGTGACCTCTCCCTAGAACCAAAGAGGACCTTGGAGAGGCCAGCCTGATGCTGGGAGTTGGGAGAGCTCCACCCCCCACATTCCCATTGGCCAGTTGTCTTCACCCAGTGGTATGGACACATTGTTTCCCTCATTTTCTCCAAAATGCCCTGCCCTGCTCTTAAAGGAGGACATAGCCCAGTGGCACCTCACTACCTAAGCTCACCCCATAATAGGTGGCCTGGCACTGGAGTTCCAGGACCCCAGATGAGCATTAGCATGAAGCTGCAGGCTCAGCTTCTATCACCATTTCTCCTCTACTCAGACCCCTCTTGGCCCTGCAGGGTTTCTGGGAGCTTCCTAGGGGCATGGATCCATGGCAGGGAGTAGCCTGGTCTCCCAAGTGGTGGAAAAGACACGGGGGACCTTTGCTTTGTAGACCAGGCCTTCATGACCTCTGAGCTCCTTATGGGTAACATCTATCCAGGGCTGGCCACCCCAGAGGCAGCCTCATGTATTGGCCTGGGACTAGCTGGCGGTGCCTCCTGGCTGCCACTTCGTTTGCTGAGCCAGAGGAAGTGTGTGTGTGTGTGTGTGTGTGTGTGTGTGTGTGTGGTGTGTGTGTTGGAAGTAAACTCACTTTTTGCAAATATATTAGAAAAAAGTTTCTCATAGAGGCTGCTCCTGGCAGGGCTGAGGCTTCTCCGGGCTGAGAAGCAATGGCCACCCAGGGTCCCCTCCCACAAGTCCTAGATGACGTTCTCAAACAGCTGCATGGAGCTCATGATGTTCTCGTCCTGTATGAAGAAAGGAGAGGCGGGTCAGGAGCTGGGAGCAGGGCTGTGGTATTCTCCAGTCCCCACTAACCGCAGATTCCTGTCAGAGACTATGTCTCACTGGGTAGATGGGGTACTGAGGAGCAGAGGTGTGAAGTGTGGAGTAGCTGGCCCTGGAGCCCAAGTGGCAAGGTACAGCCTGTCACCCTAGGGGTGGACTGCAGGGTCTGGCCATCACTGATGACCCCAAACCTCTGGGCTGCAAGTCAATCAGAGACCAGGAGTGAGCAAGAGGCAGGAGGCCGCGGAGTGTGTCCCTGTCCTCATGAACTCTGGTGGGAGGGGACAGAGTCAGAGAGGCTCTGTCTGGAGGTGGGGGTGGGGGACACTGGGCTAATCATCTTCCTGCTGACCCCATGTCTGCTCTCTGGAGATGCCATGAGCAGAGCTGAGAGAAGGTCTGGGGGTGCAGACTGGGTGAGGGAGGGCAAGTTCAGGGTTAGGGACATCAAGGAGATGGACTCAGGGAAGATGGGAAGTTCCCAGGGAGACCTGAGGACAGGTAATGGCGTCCTCCATGTGCCCCAGCAGGAACAGAACCCCATGTGTGAGGAGAGAGGGAGGGAGGGGAAGAGAGAGAAACAGAGAGATAGGAACACACACACACACACACACACACACACACACACACACACACAGAGAGAGACAGAGAGAGACAGAGACAGGGGAGACACAGAGAGAGACAGACAAAGAGACAGATAGACACAGAGACAGCACAGACGGCCCCACGTCCAGCCCTCCAGTGCCACCTACCTTCTGACAAGTCTCCAGAAACTCATCAATGGTCACCACTCCATCCTGGTTCCTGTCCATTTTCTGCAACCCAAGCCACACCTAACGTGAGCCTGTCTCCCTTAGGGCCTTCCCTACTCCAGCCTGAGACACTGCTGGGGTAGAGGTGGGGGCCTCCCTCCAATTCAACTGGTCCCTCTGTTTCCCACCCTCCCCAACCAATGTTACCCTTGGCGTCTCCTCAGGTGGCCTGCTTAGTAGGCTCCATGATGGCTGACCTTAGCTTAGCTTCCCAGCATTCTCTCTGTGCCTGTCTAATCCCTCCACTTTGGGACAGAAGCCAGAGCTTATGAGGCCCAGGATGACAGTTAAATGGAAACCACTGGTTCCTTCAGCCCCTTCAGAATGGAGACAACTTCAACACCGCTCAGATAGGGTTCCAAATATGTCCTGAAAGGCACTAAAACACTGGTCTCTGGGTGAGTGTTGGCCACTTCTGCACCTAGGAGCCCAGAATACTTGGTTTTCCACATGAGGCTCACTGGGACAGGGCCTGGGTCTCATTCACTCCTCAAGAGACTCTGACCATGAGCCAGGGTGGGAGCCTAGTTGCATCTCCTTACTAGGCTGGGCTGAAGGCTCAGTGAGGGCAAGAGGCTCACTAGGGATCCCTTCCCAGAAGGCCAGGGCTCACACACCTGAAAGAACCTCTCCACGTGTTCCAGGGGCGCATCCTCCCGCAGGATGGGGTAGGTGTGGCGGCCCATCATGTCGTAGATGGACTTCATGATAGCCAGCATCTCCTGGGGGACAGAGGGCTATGTGAGCCTGTGGCAGGGATGCCTCTAAGGGCCCAAGCTGCCCCCAGGGCAGTGCTGAGTGAGTCTGAGGGGCCTGCGGAGGGAGAGCTGCTTGCTTGTCTGCTATCCAATGACTCCCAAGAGAAACTGGGATGCAGCTGTCTCCAAACTAAGCAGCTACAGAGACTGTTTTCAGATAAAGACGTTTGGGCCAAACCAGCCATCTGTGGGATTATGTGGCAAGGTTGCAAGGCAGGACTGAGAATCACCAGGTTAGGGCAACAGGAGATAGAGGAGGAGCAGGCCGACCTGCCAACCCAGTACCTCTTTGGTGATGTAACCATCCTTGTTAATGTCGTAGAGATTGAAGGCCCACTTGAGCTTCTCGTGGACCGTCCCTCGAAGTAGGATGGACAGCCCCACCACAAAGTCCTGCAGAGGAGAGGGAGGATGAGCAGCCATGGATGGGGTTCCCTTTCCAGCCCACAATGTGATTCCCACTGAAAGTCACACTTCTTTAAATAAGGCTCTTTCTCCACAGATGAGTGATAGATACGTCTGTTCCAGTGGTCAGCACATGGGGGTGTATGCATGTGTGAAGTTGTGTGCCCTTATGTGTATGAACACATGCATAACTGCGTTTGTGTGCATGGCAATTCAGATGTGTGTGTGTGTGTGTGTGTGTGTGTGTGTGTGTGTGTATGGTAGTGAATGCTGAGTCAGGCAAAGAGACTCAACTGTTAGCTTTGCATCTTGTGGTCACTCTGTGCAATTCCAGTTTGGGGCGCTCTTTCCATACAGGGGTGCGCTCTCTTTCAGGCCACTAAGCATCTGCATGTCAGCCGGCCTTCAATGCCTTCAGCTTAACAAGTTAAGTACACATATTCAGCGTCAGACCTGTGGGCTCCTGTCACCTGTGGGGTGTGACGGATGGCTTGACCACATGTGACTGTTCACACAGCTGCTGTGTGTGAATTCCAGCTGTTAAAGCAGCTGGAAGAAAACACAATCTTCCCTCTGCTCCTGGAAGGTCTGAGAGGCAAGCCCTGTCCCCTCTGGCTATTCTGGGAAGAAGGGGACGACCTGCAGAGGTGCCAATGGAGGCTGCAGAGGGACAGAGTAAATCCTCAAAGGACTCGGTCCCCATTCCCAGGAAGCCTGTCCCATGAGAAGGAGGGACTATGGGAAACAGAAAGGCAATTTGGAAGGAACAGAACAGTCCAGAAGTAAAAAACAAAACAAAACAAAACAAAACAAGGAGACCCAGAGGCTAGAACCTGGCACGCCTTACAATAAAAACAGGACACTGTTCAAAAGAGAAGAGAGAGAAACGCTCTGAGATCAGAAAGAGCTAACTAGTTGTTAGGGATCAAGAAGGAACAAAGGTTTGGAGGAGCTAGTGGGGCCTTCCTGGAAATGGGGGGGAGGAGAGAGAGAGCACGCTCCCAGGGGACAGTGTGCTGGGGACAGAAACTTCAGGGAGAACCAGAAAAAATGCAGCAAAGTGAGTCAGAGAAATCGAGAAAGATTTCCCAAAAGGCAAAGCTAAGTTGCCAGGCCCCACCTCCAACCCCCACCCCGGAACTGACACAGTGTGTGAGATCAGCTATGGATGAAGCCACGGGCACAGGTCCTGGCGAGGCTTAGCAAACCTGACTGCCAAGAGAGTGTTTCCAGAGAGAAATACAAAGCCAACTGGGAAAACCAATCAATGTCAATCATCCATCCATCAATCATCCATCCTTGTCAATAAGGCCCCCTGAACACCTAATCAGAGTCACCTGTTGAACAGCAGCCCTGGAAGGAGGAGGCCTGAGAAACAAATCTCCCTGAAAGCTCTAGCTTGTGCAGCCTGTGCAAGAGGGGAGAGCTGAGTGCAGCTTCTGGTACCCAGAGGCTCAAAAGTCACGTCCCACATTCTCTTTCCAAGGAGCTGTTGGAAGATACATCCTTGAAAAGAGAGCAAAGCCAGGAAGAGGAAGCTAAGGGACCCCTCAGAATAAGGGAATTGACAGGAGGGTGAAGTGTGGTTGGGGGGGGTGTAGGAGGGGGTGGGGGTTGAGGAGAGGACTCCGGGTCCAAGGGGACCTGATAAAGCTGGGGATCGCTCACTGAGTCACATGACAATCCCGCAGTCACGTGGCCAGCGAAAGGTGGGAAAGATGTGTGCTCAGAGAGGCTCACGACACCAGATCTGAACAGGATGGCCAGAAGAGTCATGGAAACACGTTACAATGAGACTTGGAGCCTAACACTTTGGTTGGGTGGGGGGGGTCACCTGGTTTTCCCAAAGTCTGCCGTGCTGGTCTACTGGTCTTGGAAGTCATGAAAACATTTCAAAGGAGAAACAAGGTGATATTTCTTACACCCTTGAGCTTGGGAAATGACCACCAAAGTATGGGTGTGGTTTACCCAAGCAAGGAAGATTCAAAGTCATCCCTAAAGTCATGACAACCCATCTCCACCCTGCCTACGCCACAGGCTTTTCCTGTGGGAGGCTGAGAGGTGTGCTGTCTAGCTTGGGCGTGCTCTTTCTCAAGTAGACCACAAGAGGGCGACAGCACCCTCCTATCTTCTAGAAGCCTTGCGTTTGGCCACACAACCCACTGCTAACAGAGGACTGCCTATCCTGCAATTCGCCACCTGAGGGCTTCATTTGTCACCGCGAGATTTCGCAAGTGACCATCACCAGTCTTAACTGCAGGCACCCAGGGTTCCAAGTCAAGATCCCAAGAATAAATACAGGGAAGCTGCTGAGACCTAAGGGTGACTATGGGCTGCAGGCCTACCTGTGACGGCAGTGTTCACGCCATGTTAGGGAGGCCAACCTGGTCAGTAACACAGAAGCCATTATAGGATTAGGGTTGTGTGTATAGTACAAAGAAGTGGCCCCACTCTCTAAATGAGTAGCTCCTCCAATGCCACTTCCAAGCTGGGTACCCAGGAGGTACCCACAGTTACTGAGGCGTGTGGAAAGCAATGCGCCTCTCTGGTAAGATGAACTAGCTGAATTGAAAGGGGCCTTCATGGCATGGACCGTGCAAGCTCCTCCAAGTTCTGCCCTGTCCACAGCAGGTGGAAGGTGGGAGGGACCTGGGACGACATCCACTTGGCTCTGCTGGGGTTCCATACTTTTACTGTTTTTGTCTCTGCCATCCTCATGTTATCAAGGGATGGGAAGTTGTAAAAAAAAAAATTTTTTTTTCCCCTGTAAGGTTCTGAGGCTCGGTGCTGAGAGGTTTTCCCCCTCCTTCCTGCAGCAAGCTTCCCAGAGCAGAATGCCACAAGCAGGAAGTTCCTCAGTGGACTGAAGCCAAGGGGCTTTATTTCTCTCTCTCTCTCTCTCTCTCTCTCTCTCTCACACACACACACACACACACACACACAGAGAAGCATGCAGAAAACTCTGGAAGATACCAGTGCTGGGTGGCCTGAGAAGGTGCCAGAGGCCCCATTTCAGCCACTGACATACTGTGCTTGCCAGACACATTACCTACCCCCAAACTCTCTCTACGTCATATGCAAAGGGCCCACAGGGTCAGCGTGTGACGATCCCAGGAGAGCGTAGGCACCATGAACTTCCTGGTCCATGCACACACAAAGGGGTCCTTGGAAACTGATGGAAGGGCTCATCGATGGATAAATTAGGCTCTCCCATGTGCTCATGGACATTTCTCATTAGATTCCTTTCCATGTTTCTCTGTGGCCTTAGGGGGGAACCCCAGGAACTGGTTTTTGTTGTTTAAAGATTTATTTATGTTTACAGTGTTCTGTCAGTATGTATGCCTGCAGGCCAGAAGAGGGCACCAGATCGCATTACAGGTGGTTGTGAGCCACCATGTGGTTGCTGGGACTTGAACTCAGGACCTTTGGAAGAGCCCGCAGTGCTCTTAACCTCTGAGCCATCATTCTAAGCCCCCAGAAACTGGTTACAGGGGAAGCCCGGGGAGGTCACACCATTCCCAGCTAACTCTTTGTTCTTACTGTCTTTTCTGTGTGCAATGACTTTGGTGTTTCAGGTGTTAAATGGAAATAAAAGTGGTACCACTACCGTGTGCATACAGAGGGGATGGCTCTTCTGGTTGGGGTGGGGGCTGTGGTCACAGAACCAACCCCAGGCTCCCAGGCTCATCCAGTGTATCAGTGTGGCTGGGGCTGTGTAAAAATAACCCAGTGGCATTATTGACGAGTTATTCTTACCCCAGCCTGGCTGTCCATGGCCTTTCTGAGCTGTGTGCTTGCTAGACCGCTTCCCTGCTGGCCGCCCTTGGCCTTGGAAGCCAAGATAGGGCACTTATCGATCAGGCTAGCTCTCAGTGAGGTCCTCTCTGAAGAGGTTTCAGCTTTTCGCCTGTAGCTATTTTTAGGGGCCTGGGCTCCACAGATAGGGCCTGTCTCAAATGACTGCGTGCAGCCAGGCCTGGGAGGAACCCATGATACCACTGCCCATGGGAGCCCAGGCTGTCTGGAGCGATGTGGGGGCGGCCGGCTTCTCCTTCCTCAACCTGAGCAACACTGGCCTTCACTCATGGTGTCTGGCTAGGATGACAACCTGGAGGCCTCAGGTTCACTTAATGTGTTTTCTGGATGTTTCTGACCTGTTTGCTTAGTAATAAGGTCAGGGACCAAGGATTTGAAACCTACAATTAAACCTTGATTCATCCAAGAGCCAGGCATGGTAGCTCATGGCTGTAATCCTAGTACTCTAGAGGCTGAGGTAGGAGGATTAGGAGTTTGAGGCCAGCCTGGACTATATGTAGAGGCGTAGTCTCAAAAGGCACCTGCCATCAAGCCTGATGACCCGAGTTCAAACCCCTGGACCCACACAATAGAAGAGAGCTGACTCCTGCAAGTTGTCCTCTGACAGGGACAGGACATGTGGGTCAGCGGGGACTTACCTCAAAGTGGATGGCCCCGTTTCCGTCAGCATCGAAGGCATTGAAGAGAAAGTGTGCGTAGGTGGTGGCATCTGGGAGAAGAAAGAGTGCAGCTGAGACGGGTGCAGTGGCGCACACCTGGAATCCCAGCACTCGGGGAACCGTAGGCAGGCAGATCTCTGTGAGTTCGAGGCCAGCCTGGTCTACAAAAGTGAGTCCAGGACAGCCAAGCCTGTCTTGGGGATGGGGTGCGGGGAGAGAAAGGCTGGAAGAAGTTAGGCTGCCCAGAAGACTGTCCCAGTCTCACACAGTCTTCCCTCCCAGAGCATCATGCCCAGCGGGAATTCCTCTCTGGTAGGTCAGAGGCAGCATCAGGCCTTCCAAAAAGGAAGGGGTAGCTTTGAAGATGGGAGTGATCATAGGGCTCCCACTCCAGAAAAAGGGTACAGTCAGGTTTGGGAATGTGGGGTGCAGGGGAGGGGAAGGCCCAGCCTTGGACTTACCTCCTTGGGGGAAGAACTGTGAATAAATGAGTTTGAAGGTATCTTCATCCACCAGGCCTGTGGGACACTCCTGCAGTGGAAAGTCAGACCCCTCAGTGGCCTTGGCTATTCCTGGCTCTATGCCTGACTCCACAGAATTGACTTCTCTCTACTCTCTAGGGTAGGAGCCACTACCTGAGGCACAGTTGTGCCCCTCTGAGCCCTGGCCTAGGGAAGCCTTCTGTAGGGCAGGCAGAAGGCACAGTAGACACGGTTGCCAGTTTGTCCGTTTCACACCAATGTTTTCCCAGTTGGTACAGCACTAGAGGCTCCGATAGAAGAGGGTGGTGGCTTTCACAATAGTCACGATGACCTTGTCTCCCCAAGTAGCTCTTCCACCAAATATGAGCCCCCCACCCCACCCCGCAAAAGACCCCCTAGGATATTTACTGTACTCTGGAGAAACTTCTAGATTTCCTCGGGAGGAGACAGGAAGGTGGGTCAGGCTCTCTCTAGAGACTCTAATGGGGGCACAGGGACACTCACACTCTTGAAGCCTCGATAAAGGGACTGCAGCTCCTTCTTGGTGAACTTGGTTTGGGCCTGCAGCTGGTCCAAGCCCTCTGGCTGGTGGCGCACTGTGGACAACTCCAGTTCACTGTCACTGCTGTCTGGAGGACACAGACCCAGCAGGGAGAGAGACATGTGGTGTGGGCAGGAACCGGGACGCAGGCAGAAAGAGAGTGGAGGGTCTGTCCTTGTATCACCACCCCACGCAGCCATGCTGGGCTATGTGTGGCACAAAGGGAGGGGGCTGTGACATAACGGAGCCCTGATGAGCTGTTGGACGTTCTGGGTTTCTCTTCCCCCATGGTGGAAGTCCTTCTCTAGCCCTGTCACCCATGCATATCTAGTCCTCAGCCCCATGGGGGAGGGGTGGGTGGGAGACACAGGAGGAAGACTTCATGGCAAGATGCTATTTTCAGACTATCTCTTCTTCCATGTGGCTCTCCTTGACCTCACCAGGATGGGGAAGGCGACTGTCTGGGTCCACCCCAGCCTGATGAGCTTGTTGCTTAGACTGGCTAGGGGCAGGGTCATTATTCCTATTTCTGTTAAACAAAAAACCAAAACAAAACAGCACACCGGAACATGAGGGAGGGCTGCCTTGGCGTGAAATGAGACTTCTGGTGGGCTTTCCTAATTATCGGGCATGTCCCCCTTTTCCCACCATACATTTTCTTGGTAACCCATCTCGTTTACAAAGCTGGGGACAAGAGAACTGTCACCTGTGTCAGTAGAAGGCGTAGCGTTTTGAGGGCATGTCATGTCGACCACAACCGTGTGTCTGGCAACAAGACAGGCCAGAGACTGTCCAGCATGCCTGCGGGACCTGGGCCAGCCTTCACACATGGCTCAGCCTGGGGGTAGAAGCTCCCGAGGCTCCCTGGCTAACCACATACCCTGGTTCCTGGGTGAAAAATGCTCTCTCCCCCTTCTCTTGTGGTTCTGGTAGTGTGTTCCTGCTTTATTTAGAAGATGCACCCAGGGGAAATCCCCTGAAATACTTGCCAGGCCACCTACCTGTAGGCTCCGTTTCTACTCCATGTTGTGGTGGCCCTGTGCCTAGTGAAGGTGACCCCTCCCATGTGGGCAGTGGGTCCTGCTCTTCAAGCCTGGGGGTTTCTCCTAGTTCTTTTTTCCACATCTTCTCCCCCGCCCCCCTTTCTCTCTGGTTATTCTCGTTTTCATGTGGACACACTGGGCTTTAAAAATGTTTGTGATACTGAATCTGAATGTAGCACCTTATGCACAAGGCGGGGTGAGTGCTCTGCCACTGTTCCCTACCCAAGCCCTGGGCACTGTTAAATCTAGCTACCTACCAAAGGAAGCCTTGGCAAGCCAGTGTGAACCAGCAATGCCGTTCTGGTTGGTGTCCCGTAAGGATTGGTCCCTGGATAGGGCCACCTGTACAAGGATGCTCATAGCAGCGGGAGGGTTTTTGTTTCATTTTGTTATCAGAAGGGGAACTGGAGACATCTTAGTCTGTCACAGAAGGACGGGCAGACAGATGTGGAGGACACATCCCAGGCAGAAGAGGTCTGCAGTGTGACCTCACAGAGCAGCGTGAGTGCCAGAAGCAAGAGCTGGCCTTGACCAGGAGGTAGACTTTTCAGACTGGGTGATAAAAACAAACAAAATGAAAGCCCAGTACCAAGCTGTCAGAACAAAAGCACAGGCTGGGTTAGAGTGAAGGGTAAAGGGAGGATGGGAGAGGCAGACACTTCACGATGAGATTATTTCCTCGAGAAGTCAGGACAAGACGAAGTGCATCCCATCACTTAAAAATAGCTGGTAAACACCTGAAGCAAAGTAAATGAGTAAATAAAAAGTCATAAGTAGGGGCTGGAGAGATAGCTCAGAGGTTAAGAGCACTGGTTGCTCTTCCAGAGGTCTTGAGTTCAATTCCCAGCAACCACATGGTGGCTCACAACCATCTATAATGTGTTCTGATGCCCTCTTCTGGCCTGCAGGTGTAAATGCAGATAGAACACTCATACATAAAAAAAGAAATCTTAAAAAAAAAAAAAAAAAAAAATCAGAACTACAGGAAGAGACAGCACAGCCATAGTTGAAGACACAAACATTATTTTTCAGCAAATGGCACAAGTAGATATAAAAGATTCAGAAGCCACTATCAACCAATACCATCTAATTAATATTTATGGAACACTATACAGAGATTGTAGAAAACACATTCTTTTCAAAAGCCCATCCTGCGGTTGCCAGGATATACCAGATGCTGGTACATAAAACGGATCTGGCCACAGTGGTAATAAGTTAAGATTCAAATAAGAAATGTTTAGAAAAAATGTAAGTGTTTGGAAATGAAACACTATACTTGTAACGAGCCCTCAGGTCAGAGAAGAAACACTGCATGGGTAAGGTCTGAACTGAGTGATGGTGAAGACACAGGGTGCCAAGATCTGCTGAGTGTGGGCAAAGCTGCGGCCAGAGAGAGTGCCATGGCCTCAAAGTTCTTCTATCAGAAAAGAAGATAGGCTCTCAGGCACAGGAGCCCGTGTGTCTGTAATCCCAGCGCTCAGGCACAGGGGCCCATGTCTGCAATTCCAGCGCTCAGGGAACTGAGGCAAGAGGATTGGTATGAGTTGCAGGCTAGCCCAGGTTACAGAGCTATGAGTTGCAGGCTAGCCCAGGTTACATAGCTATGAGTTGCAGGCTAGCCCAGGTTACAGAGCGATGAGTTGCAGGCTAGCCCAGGTCACAGAGCTATGAGTTGCAGACTAGCCCAGGTCACAGAGCTGTGAGTTGCAGGCTAGCCCAGGTTACAGAGTAAAATTCTACCTGAAAAATAAAACAAACAAACAAACACCCATCAAAACAAAATAAAAACAGAAGCCAGGCAGTGGTGGCACACGTCTTTAATCCCAGCACTTGGGAGGCAGAGGCAGGCAAATTGCTCTGAGTTCAAGACCAGCCTGGTCTACAAATTGAGTCCAGGACAGTCAAGGCTACACAGAGAAACCCTGTCTCAAAAAACCAAAACCAACCAACCCACCAAACAAACAAACAAACCCAGAAGGAAAGAAGATAGGATGCAAACCAATTATACAATCTTCTAGATCCAAGCTTTTTAGGATGTAAGGAAAATATCTTATCAGCAAAGCTCTCGCCATGAGGCCATGAGGACCTTAGTTCAACCTCAAGGTAACAACAACAACAACAACAAAACAAAAAACAAAAAACAAAAAACAAAAAAAAGCAAGCATGTGCCCGGTGAGGCAGCTCCATGAGTAAAGCCACTCTGCAATGCAAGCCTGATGACTGAAGCTTGGCTCCGGGGAGCCACATATAACGTCAGCTATGGTATGGCATTCTTCTGTAATTCCTGAACCCCTGTGGGAGGTGGGAGGTGGACACAGAAGAATGGCCTGGAATTCCGAGATTAAAGGAGTGCATCACCTCCTCCCAGCTGGCATTTTCTTATGAAACGCTTATCAAATTTATGACCATGATCATATGGGATAAATGAAGATATGCAAAGTCCACAGGAAGACGTGTGCAAAGAAATTCAAAGGAGCCTTATTCTATTAGCACATTCAGAGACAAAACTGAAAGCTGCCCAGTCAATGGAAGCACAGAAATATGGCCCACTCTTTATAAAGGAAAATATTCTCTATTAAAACCAAACAAGGAAGCCAGGCTTGGTGGCACACATCTTTAATCCCAGCACTCAGTAGGCAGCTGGACTGTTGTTTGAGGCCAGCCTAGTCTACAAAGCAAGTCCAGGATAGCCAAGGCTCAGAGAGAAACCCTGTCTCAAAAAACCAAACCAAAAAAAACCCAAACCAAACCAAAACAAACAAACAAACAAATAAGGATGCTGGGTGTGGTGGTACATGACTTTAATCCCAGCACTTGAGAGGCAGAGGCAGGCAGATCTGTGAGTTCGGGCCCAGACTGGTCTACAAAGTGAGTCCAGGACAGCCAGGGTTACACAGAGAAACCCTGTCTCAAACAACAACAACAACAAAAACCTCCAAACCAAACCAAACAAGGATCCATTCACATATGGCAACTCAAGGCCATCTCAAAAGGTTATAATGAGATGGCTTTTTCTCAATGCCACATGCAATAACATGACCTGCAGAACCCCATTTAAGACAATTTGTTCCAGACCTAAGGAAAGATAAACACAGATGTACTTGGACAAGGCCTAAAACTAAGTCTGTGAAGATTGCTGGGTCTGCCAGATGCGTGTACCATGTGTGTGCAGGTACCCACAGAGACGAGAAAGGGGCCTGAATTTCTTGGAGCTAATGTTACAGGTGGTTGTGAGAGGGAGGGAAATGTGTGTGTGTGTGTGTGTGTGTGTGTGTGTGTCTAGGGATTGAAAATTAATGATTTGCTGGGCAGTGGTGGCGCACACCTTTAATCCCAGCACTCGGGAGGCAGAGGCAGAAGTAGAGGCAGGTGGATCTCCATGAGTTCAAGGCCAGCCTGGACTACAGAGCAAGCTCCAGGACAGCCAGAGCTGTTACACAGAGAAACCCTGTCTTGAAAAACCAAAAACCAACCAAACAAAATAATAATAATGATTTAATGTCAACAGGCATGGTGATGTGTGGGTGACGCTGTGGAGGCAGGGAAAGGTTGGGAAGGCCTAACAGGGAGTCAGTCAGTCTGTGGCCAGCTCCGGCTACTCAGTGAGACTGTGTCTAGAGAAACAAACAACAGGAGACAACTAGCTTCCCTGACCCTGCCACTCTAAAAGCCAGGTTCTCAACAGCTCTCAGAGGACCCCCAGCTCTCAACAGCTCTCAGAGG
>OU015742.1:21391077-21406229 GCA_907169655.1 Acomys percivali | reverse complement strand
ACACACATCTCATCTCTGTGCCTGGTTGACTCATTCCATCTCTCCAGGGTCTCATTTTCTTCTTAGATTGTGTCTGTCCTTGACCAGGCAGCTGCTTCTTCCCAGAATGCCAGAGGAAGCTTCTGGAGACACGCTTGTCCCTTAACCTGCCCCATGTCTACTATAAAATCCAAAGTGACCAGTCTGTATCCCACCCTCTGCTCACACTTTACCTCAGGCATCACTCCCCTCCCTCTCCACTCAGCTATACTGCCCCATATCCCCAAAAACCTATCTCCCACTGAGCCTCTGCTCATATATGTTCAGTCACCTTCTCAGAGGTGACACCCCACTGCTATCTACCCCCATGCTACTTTTACTCCTTGGGTTGGCTGTGACTTGCTGGCATATGACTGTTTCTGGTTTTGTGTTATGGACTGGATCCCACCCATCTGAGCCCTAATGGTCTATGTGGCCATATTTGGAGACAGGGTATGCTGGAGGTCATTGCTGTGGTTTGCATGAGTGTGTTCCTCTCACACACAAGGGTTTGGTCCCAACAAAAGATGTCAAGATGTGGTAGTTCCTAGCCACAAAATAGGCCAGAGTAGGGGAGAGAGAGCTATATGGCTTTCCGATGTCATTCAAACTCCAGGATCTCCCCACACTGCCCATCAACACATCCACAAGCATGCCAGGACACCTGGATCCTCTGCCTCTTCCCAGCAGGCCCTGGCAAGTCTCAAGGACCTCCCTGTCCCTGCTACAATGCTGAACATTGTGGACTTGAATCCAGGTCTTGTCTTCATGTTTTCAAGTCAAATACTTTACCAATCTCTCTAGCCTCGAAGCTTTTGTTGGTGTTTTAAAAAGTCCAAAGTCGCATGACATGAGGGATGTTACAGGCAGGGCTTTTGTGAGAGCTAGTTTAAAGGTTCAAGAAATGAACACAGCTACTCGTGTGCCCTGGACTAAAGATGGCTCCTCCTCTATTTGGTCCGAGGCCATCCTGTTAGACCAAGCATGCAGGAGGGACACATATAAAACTGTGAGGGAGGAAGGGGACACCTGGCCTAGCCAGCCAGATCAGCTTAACCAATGATGGTGATTGATAGCGTGGTAGATGGTAGACTCAAATGACCCTCAAATTCAAGCTGGGCATCCTCACCAGTGCATAAACAGTACGGACCAGGGTCCTGCCCTGCCCCCTCTGTGTGGCTCCCTCTGTCCACCATCCAACTGTAAGGGTTTGGGAAACACTTGAATTCACTGAGTGGACTCATAAAAGGCTGGGGGAGGGGCCTCCTTGGCCTGGCCCAGTAGCTGAACCCATCCAAGCTTCCTTGGGCTGTCACTGACACCTCTGAGCAGCTGTCCTGGAGGCTCCTGCAGCTTCCCACAGTAGGGGCAGAGACAGAAACAGAAGCAGAACCTCCCTCAAACGTTCTCTGGAGCCTCTGAGGATCCCCAAGTTATTTCTTTGTAGCAAACTCCAGAGGTACCCCCCATACACAGGGGCTCCAATCCCTGTGACCTCAACCCTCCTAACAGTCTCTTCTCCCCTCCTCGCCACTGCTATTGAGTTAGGGCCCCTCAAGCTGCTGTAGTATGCTCATGCATAGTGACCTGAGTATCACCATGCCTGGCCAGGGGCAGGCAGAGCTGGCAGAGCGAACAGACTCCCTCAAGTCACCATGGACACTCAGCATAGTTAGAATTAATCTGGTGTTTAAAACATCTCAGCGGTCATCATGGGGAGAGCTCACTCACACGATACTTTTGGGTGCGAAGTTTTATTTCACTTACTTTGGGGTGTCACCATTAAAGTCTCTAATATGGTCCCCACATCAGTGACTGTACCTCATCCCACACCATGGAGAGCAGAGGAAACCTGCTGGTGGACTTGAGATAAACCAAGTAAGGACTCTTGTGAGTAGGAAGGAAAGTGGCCCTAAGCACAGTCCTAGGGCCCAGACCCAGATGGAATCCAACTGTGTTGGGGGGGGGGTGGTCTGGTGTATTTTGATGCTAATTACTGCTTACTGTCTCTGTGATTTACCTTTTGCTTAATAAAAAGCCATCCCACCTGGGCAGGGCAGGAGAGAGGTGGGGTTAGGAGAGATATCATAAGCGCCCAATAAGCTCTTTCTTCCATATGTTGCCTTGGTCATGGCATCTTATCACCTTCAATAGCAAAGTAACTAAGTCAGAGTTGGCATTCGTGGGCTTTTGCTGTGACAGATATGGCCATGCTGCCTTTGGGAGGAAGGTGGAAGACTTTGACACTTTAGATTGGAAAAGCTGTTGAACCCTGCAATCAGGCCTTAACGGGCTTGATGAAAAGATCTGTGTAATTCTGGTAACTGAAAGATCCAGACAGGACGGTTCCTGGGGAGGGCTCATCCGGAAGCATCATACCGTGGTAGAAGCCGCAGAGATTCCGAGTCAGGCTTGCTTTTGTTTCTTTTCCTTTGGGAACTAACCAGGAACTCATGAAAACTACATCGATCCCTTTCAGGCTTCATGCGGTGAGATTTAATGCCCACAATAAGAAATATTGGTGGCTTTGCAAGGAAGAGACCATAACAGAAACACATGTAGGTTCCTGTCTTTCTCTGTGCAGTGCCTTGGACTGCCCAGGAGGATGCTGCCAGCAAGAAACCATCACCAGACAGACCTCAATCTGGAAAGTTTCAGAGCAGAAGGGTAAGTCAGCCTTCTGTCTTTATAACTCCCCTGGTCGGTGGGACTGTGATATTGGCAACAGACATTAAACTAATTTACTTGACACATGCTGTTTGCCAGGTGGTTCTGGGCACACTGAGGCCCTTGGTGATGAGCCCACAGGTGGGTGTGTCCTGTGAAGGAAGGGTCAGGGACATCCCAGGGGAGACAGGCTTCTCCAAAGCCCCTTACAGATGGGGAGTGGGCTCAAACTGTGGCATCTCACCGCTGCCCAGGCAGCACCACCCAGCGTTCTTTCTAGAACCAAGTTTCATCGTACGCCATGCTGGCATCTAACCAGAGTATCTGTCAGGAGAGGTAGTGGCCTTGCTCCACTGGAAGCCAGTAGTGCCACCAAGTGTTAGGGAGGAAGAAGGACTGGGGTCTAGCCACTATTCTAGAACTTAGGAGATCTGAACTGAGACACAGCATTAATGCCAAGCCCTGGGCCATGGAGGTGGACAAAGGGCTGAGAGTAAGGCTCTGTCAACCTTGCACCCCAAGCCCCCAGGGATCCTGACCCTGAGTTCCTACCTCCACTCTTTCAAACTTTTTTTTTTTTTTTTTAAAGTCTGCCCCAGCTCAGTGAACCACACACACAGGGAAAGACTCCTTTGATTCCCATTTCAAAGACCAGCAAAGTGAGCCCTCAGGTTAAAAGCACACGGCAAGCTAATGAGCAAATCAGGTAAGAAGGGCCTGGAACGGAGAGAGGAATGCCCAGCCTAGCTGTGAGGGGCACCTGTGCGCTGAACACTCAGTGTTAGTGCAATATTTCCCCTCTCTTGACTTCATTCATGGCCTTTCTGTGATCGGGTGCGTATACACTAGGCCGTGGCAGTGCCCAGCTACAGCTCCTGTTTCTCTGGCACCTGTCCAGCTCCAGGTGCCGGAAACACCCACCCACCCACCCCCTCTTCATGGGAGAGGCCTCTCTTTCTCTGGGGCTTCCATAGCCTCACCCTTCTGTTGTGTTGATCACAGCACTTTCATTTTATTTCCAGGGCTTCATTGTTGGCTGGAACACACCTCATGTCCCAGCAAGAACATACCCCTGCCAGCTGGGAGGCTCTGATGCCCCAAACATTTCCAGCATCTCACCACTGACCCAAGTGGTGGGGTGTCCTAGATGGAGGAGTTCCAGGTGTAGGAAACAGACTGCTGGAAACCTCCAAAATGACAGAATGGACAAGCCACAACCCTCTTTCAACCAGGGATCTCCTGTGAGGTGTCTAGGCTGTATTAACTCCACCCTGGAGAGCCCAGCCTCCTAGACAGGTCTAATCAGTAGTCATGACATGTGCAAGGAGGCGGAGTTCTCTGACCAGGCCAGCTGGCCTGAAAGACAAGGACGGCAAGACAAGTGATCACAGGGACTTTAGGAGGAGCTCCAGCTGATGATGGGGTGACTTCCCCAGATGACAGAGAACCTCAGATGAGCATGGGACCCATAACAACCACCTTGGCGGCAGCATCCGACTTCCCCTACCTCCCCTATCGCTCTGATTGCTGCTTTGCTCTAATCTGTTAACTCCAGCATCGGTCCAGCCCTTGAGACTGGTTCCTTCTTACCTTAGTCTACACTGCTGTGTCCTCATGTATGCTGATAGCAAACCTCCCATCAGGCCACCCCATGGGTGTGCACAGCTTCTACCTCCTTCATGATTCTTTTCCACCAGACCCTTGCGCTAGGCAGAATAGTGGCTCTTCCCCCCCTGCCTCCCTGCCAAATAGTCCAAGACTGATGCCTGGAACCCATAGGTGTATCTGGTCACATGGCAGAAGGGGATTCCAACTGCAGAAGAAGTTAATTAATCTTGCTGTTCAGTTGACCTTAAAACAGGGATGGAACTTGGACCATGCAGGTGGCTCAGAGTAAAGTGGAAAGGAAACTGGAAGAGAAGCTGAGATGGAAGGTTCCTTCTGAAGTGGCTGAAATAGAGGAAGAAGCCATGAACCAACAAGGCACTTCTAGAAATAGGTAAAGGCAGCCAGGCGTGGTGGTACATGCCTTTAATCCCAGCACTCGGGAGGCAGAGGCAGGCGGATTGCTGAGAGTTCAAGGCCAGCTTGGTCTACAAAGCAAGTCCAGATCAACCAAGACTACACAAAGAAACCCTGTCTCAAAAAACAAAACAAAAATAAAATAAAAAAAGAAAGAAATAGGTAAAGACAAGGGAATATTACTCTTAAGAGCCTTCAGGAGGAGAGCCCTGCTTCTCCAGTGTCACTTTTAGCAGGGGGATCTGTGCAGGCTTCTGGCTTACAGAACTGTAGAGGGTTTCATGACTTTATGAGGGTTCGAGGTATTACATTTGCAGTAAAAATGCTTCCCCCACCCCCGCCAAACTTCCCAGATCTATTTGGAATGACAGAGCATCCCCACAAACCTGTAGCCTCCTCTGTGTATTTCTCTCCCATGCCCTGCTAGTAGCCCTACCTTCTACATCACAGCGAGTCCTAGAAGCCCTGCATCAGACACAGTTAGCGCCTACCCACTTCCCCCAGTCCCATTGTAACCCCCTTAGGATGGCCGCAAATGCCTCCAGTAGGGCCAATACTGCTCCCAAGGCCCTGATTCTCCTCCTGTTTGCCCCTAATGGGCAAGCTGGGACTTTTGCTAAAATCCCAGGCATCTTCCTCTACCTGGAAATGCCCATGACTCTGGATGGCTGTCAATATGCCCATGCCCAACCAGACCATGCCCAATCAGAGCTGTGTCTTCAAACTGGGATGTGCCGAATGGGTCTCTCGAGATGCATAAGAGACAAGCTGCTTGAGAGGACCTCAAGATGCAAGTGTGTGTGTGTGTGTGTGTGTGTGTGTGTGTGTGTGTGTGTGTGTGTGTGTGTACGTACTCATGAGCAGTAGCAGAGATTGAACACAGGGCCTCATACACTAGTCAAAATGCTCTCCTACTGAGATCCACCCTTAGTCTGTTTTTAGCTTTATTTTGAGACAGGGTCTCATCAAGTTGCCCAGCCTGGCTTTCAACTGACTGTGGCCTAGGCAGTCCTTAATGCTGCTGCTGCTGCTGCTGCTGCTGCCTTCACCTCTGACACACTGAGAAACCCTGACTGCTTCTCCTTGAAGGTCTCATAACTGTGTGTTCAACCCTGCCTGCCCTTGAGAGTTCAGTGTTGGAGTTCCACACAGAGATTCCAGACCGCTCTGAGAACAGAAGGCAATGTCCCTAGAGGGGAGCATGCCTAGAGACCCCAGGCTGCTGGGGTGCACATGCTAAGTGTGCTTTTTAAAGCTGCCCCCCCCCCATGGATATGACACTGGACAGCCCCACTGAGAACCAATGTCCCATCCAGGCATAGTGGTCAGCACATCTGTAATCCCAGCATGGTGTGGGAGGGGGCAGAGGCAGGGAAATCATAAGTTTGGGGCCAGTCCGGGATACCTAGCAAGGCCCTATTTAAAACCTTTTCCTTCAAATGCCAACCGGTGCCCCATATAACCTGTCCCCATGCCTCCCACACCATGTTCCCTGCTCCCCCTTCAGGCACATGTATCCCCATTGACATGAACACACACCATCTCCAGCCTCTGTGCTGGAGGCGCCTACCACTTAGAGGGACCTTCATGGCCAATCTGAGCAGTGTGTCTCCTGGGACACAGTCTCAGCCTTTGGTGGCAGCAGGGATTGGAGGCAGAGAGAAGGCCCCAGCTTTCTCTTCTTGTCGAGAAGATTCCCTCACAGATCCAACAAATCCTCACCAAACTGCTGTCTGGTACCAGGCATGGTTCCAGGCACAGGAGCTACAGTGGGTAACACGTAGCCACGCCCCCACACTGCTGATACCTGGCAGAGACAACCCACAAACTAACAAAGGAACTCAGACATCCGGCGCCTTAAGTGAGTGTGGGGCTTCGAGGAAATATGAGTGTATGGGGGTTGAGGCTTCTGCAGTGAAAGGCAAAGAAGTATGTCGCCTTACCAGTACCTCAGAGATGCGGTAACTGGGGCCTGGCATCCCCCACCGGTGCCTCAAGCAAGGCTCAGTGAAGATCCTCGGGGTGAAACTTGGGACTCCCTGTAGAACCAGCCAGGGAAAGCCACCAAGCTCGCACTATTACTTTAACATCAGGACCTTTAGGGACTTGGCAGGAACAGAACATACTTGTCAGGCCCCACTTACAAACGAACTCTATGCCCTCAGCCCGGCCCATGCTGGGTCCTGGTCTCAATGCCCAAAGAGAGTCCCCTTCAGGACCCTCTGAAAATCGACAGGCTCTTCAGTTCCTACCAATCCCGAAGGACTCAGAATTCTGGTTTCTTACAGACGAAAACCACGGAGGCTCAGAGAAGACAAGCCGTACCTCCAATTGCACATGCGCACATGTGGCAGGGGCCAAGGACCTGGAGCAGCAGCGGCCTTTCACCCCAGCAGCATGCAGAACAGCATATACCCAGTCAGATGGCTGGACTCACACAGCACATCTGACGGTCCCTTAGCCGCTGCTGGCCACTAGGTACTTCAGGCCCTCAGCTGGCACCACTCCCCATCAACACGGAACATCTAGAACTTAACAACTCCCGGCTCTGACCCAAGCTGGGGGCGCGGGGGGAGCAGGGGAAGAGGGTGAAGGGGGGAGGGGAAAGCTGTCTACTCGAGAGAAATGTGTTTAACCCTGAATCGCTTCTGTTATTATGAGTAACCAACCACTCCTTGCTGGTTACTGGGGATTAGCCATGGTTCCCAGCGAGCAGGGCACTGGCTGTGGAAGCCTGTCCCAGCACTGAGGTACAGAAGTTAAATCCTCAGCCCTGATTTATGGATGGGTGCAGCAGAGACTCTGTGTGGCTAGGGGGCTTTACAGTTTGAAAGGATGACAGGATTCCCTCTCAGGCCTCCCTGGCTTAGGATATGTGGCTCTCTCGCCTGCAACAAGATTCCAGAATTCCCAAAGGTACAGGTGGGCTGGAAAAGGGGGAAGTTCTGAGCTTGAAGGAGACTGTTTAGCAGGTCAAACAAACCATACACTGCCCACCTTATAACGGTTACAGTCTTTCTCCTGAGAACTCACAGGGTCAAACCTCAGACTGCCCCCCAGACCTTGGCAGCAGATGGAGTAGACTGGTGTTTCTGGGCATGGGCAGGGGTGAGGGTTCAGGAGGGCCCGGGAAACTCGGATTTGCAATGGAATGGCCATGGCTTCCCCTGGCATCACAGCTCACACACCCCAGGCTTCCAGTGGACGGTGTGCAGAAGATGACAGGTACAGGAAGTCTTCTGGGGCATGCAAATCCCACCAACCCCCAAGCACCCTCACATTGCTCCCCACCAAGTTCAGTGCTAGGGTCCATCCCCAGCCAGGCAAGCTTGGGCAACTTTGGCTACCAGAGCCTAAGAGTCTTAGGTGGTGGCGATCTAAGCAACTTTTTCTTTTTGGTCCTCGGTCACAGGGTTAGAGAAGAGGTATGAGGGAATCCATCGCAGACATCCGTCCCTGCGGCTAAGAGGATGCTGGGCAGCTCAGAGAGAGGAGAGGACCTACCTCCCTCCCCCAGCTTCTGGGTTCCATGCCTGGCAAGGTCTTCAGAGTGCTGAAGCAGCAGCAGGGTGCTCATGCTCCCTTGAAGCAGCTAAGGCGCCTAGGTGAGCCCCTTTCTCTCAGTTCCGAGGAGCAGGGCTGCACTCGAAACCCTGGACCAGCTGAGGAAGTCGTATCTCTGGTACTCCCTCCTCATAGCCCAACTATGTGTCCAGTGAGAGGGGGGTCTCTCTCTTCTCCTAGTCTGCCCAGAAGTGGTAGGGCCCTGCCTGCGGTTGTTACTCATGTCCGAGGGTATTTGTCAGGGGCCCCAAAGAGATAGTCAGGACTGACTTAAGAGTATTCTGCTTCCTCTGTTAATATTTTATTAGGACAGATTTGCGGATTTGGTTACTGATCTTAGGGACTCTGCATGAAGATAGGGAACTGGACACCAGATGGAGGGCGAAAGGGACAGTCGCACCACTGCCAAAGGTCTCAAACCGTTCGCCAATTACTGGCACCTTGGGTTGCGGGTCTTTCCTAGCACCTTCACCCTGGGACACCTGCTTCCTCTGGGCAGCCGAAGCCAGAGGCAGCTAGGACTCGCGGGCCTAGGTCAGCTAGGAATGCTCGCTCAAAATGTCACCCTGCCCATCCCTCCCATCTACGCCAACGCTGCGGTCCGGTTGGGTCAGTCAGCCCGGAGCTCTCTCAGCCCTCCTAGTCCCAGACCCAGCCCTCTGCAGCCAGGAGGGGGCGGCATCTGAGCCTAGGCAGTTATCCTTCTACAGACCCCTGGCCTCCCAGGGAAGGGGAAGAGCCACAGAGGGGCGGGTGGCCACATGTTACCTTCCATGGACATGGGTTCCAAGATGCCGAACTGCTTGAGGACGGCAATGAACAGCAGCACCACCACGGCCATGGCGCACAGCTCCATACCCTGGATGCCCATGGCGAGTACGGCTGGGACCGGGGCGCACCCCTCGGTGGTGTGCAGCCTAGAGGTACCGGGGCCGGAGCCTCCCGCCCGGCCTCAGGGGCGGTGGCTCACATGCCCCGGGCAGGCGGGGCTACGGGTGTTGGTTGGGGCTGGGACCCCGCGGAGGAGAAAGGCGACAGTGAGCAGAACCTGCCGTGATGTTGGAGCCCCGGCGCAACTTTCCAAATCAGCCACCAAACTTCGAGGCGCAGCAGAGACGGCTGCAGCGTGGGACGCAGCTCCCTGGACCAGTGTGAGCCAGCAGTGCCCCCATTCCCCGCACGGGGCACCAAGACTCTGTCGCCCCCTGTCCTGCTCCGAGGGCTCGGGGCCACACCGACAGGGGGTCCTGGGTGCTCTTGGCCGCCCCAGGCTCCATCGCGGCTCCCCGCGCGCTCATTGGCCTAGGCGCAGCGACCACTCCAGGACTTGTCCCTTGCGGCCCCTCCTTGCGGGCCCAGGAAGAGGTGGGAGGGACGAGGCCCCGCCCCATATCGTCCAGCTCCAGACTGAGCCTGGCGCGTCGCCACCGCCACTCCGCCAGCCTCGGGGAGGCCGCGCGGTCTGCGGTTTCCCCACCCGCTCGAGGGAGCCGGGTGCCCAGGAGGAGGGGCGCGGCGACCACACTCCCTGCAAGAGATCAGTGGGAGGGGTGCAGAGGATCCGGGAAGCCCTGTCTCTCCAGGATGTTTCCTGCAACTCAGCCCACAGTCTGAGAGTCAACTTGATCCCGATCCACCCCTCCTTGAAGATGGAGAAGTTAGTATCCAGAGTTCTCCAGTTCTGGAAACCTGCTTGTGCTCCGGAGGCTTTAGGAGGAAGGGGCTTTGGCATTGAGCCTAGTGAACTGAGTTCAAGTTCTGACTGCCGTAGGATCTTGGTCGAGTCTCAGACTTTCAGCCTTCTCCACAGAGGGACGATTTGCTTTCCTGACTGTCGGGAAGATCTAAGCTGCAGCTGAGAGCTGTGCTAATTAGTTTGTGGATGGTTTTCTTCCCTTTGGGGCTGAAAGGAAGGAGGAGGAGGGGAAGGTGGGGAGTGGCAGGGCGGAGCCGCAGATGCTCCTTGCTGCGAAGCTCCCCCTGCCTGATGCAGGGCGCGGAGTTCTGACTCTCTGCTTCCCTCTAGCGGGCACCGTGCGCCATGGGAGCCCTCGCCAGATCTAGAGGGTCTGGTGGGAATCCGAGGTGGGAATTTGATGCTAATCCCAACCCCTTCCTGCTATTTTAGCAGGAGAATTTGAGAGCTGCTTCCCGCCTAAGAGCCTGAGCGCTGTTTCCACCTCCAGCCCGGAACAACCTCAGCTTGCCTTTAGGAGTTTACGAACTACTCGCCCATTCATTTAAAGAGCATCAACACTGTGTTTAGTCCTAAGCGCAACTCTACACTCAGGTGGCGTCGGAAACCATAGCAGAACCCTTACACACACCTCATCTGCTCCAGAGTTCACATATCTGGGCCTAGCCCTTGGATATATTTAAAAGGTTCCTCCAGTGGGCGTCCCTGGCCTCCCGTTTTACCCATAAGAAAACTAAGACCCAGAGGGTGAATTGCTCAAGAGGGCACAGTATCATGGTTAGATTCTGGACCGGGCTTCACAGTCTTCAGCCTCACTATTTTTCACCTGAGTGATCAAAAGCCTGAGTTTGGGAATCAATTTTAAGGAGCTGCAAGCACACGGGATTTTAGTTCAGATTAATCAGGCTGCAGTCCCCACTGACCAAGGCCAAAGGGCTAGGCAGAGAGGCCAAGATCACCACAGCTCTGCTGGAGAATGCGACTCACTAAATCGTTTAAAAGGCCAGGTCAAAGGTCTCTTGCACCATGTAAATTATACACTTACGAACCAAGAAATACCCGGCCTAGGCACCACTTAGTTTCCATATGGAGTCAAAGTCCTGATGGACATGCCTAGAGTTACAACCTCTGTAAAGCCTCAGTTTCCACATTGGTAAAATGGGGACAGTGACTAACCTCTCCAAGAGCTCGTAAAGGATCCAATGAGACCACGAGTGGCACTTGAGTGAGCTCCAATTCCCCCCCAACCCCGTGATTTGCACTCAGCCCAGCTGTGCAGGAAGACAGCTGTCCTAGGTGAGGCAGGTGTATCAGTGTGCATGAGAAGCTTCCCGAGGCTGGCACCCACTGCTGCCTCCCTGCCTCAGTTTCCCTTATGTTCCTGAGCATCTTCAGATGCTGGTGGAAGTGTCAGTGGCTGCCCATAAGCACTGAGCTATAAGCGAGTCATCGATCCCCTGTGTAAAATATTAACGACGCCTAAGTGGATCCGAGGCCCGAGAGCGTAGCGGCCCCACGCTATGAACAGCCTGGGCTGCAGGCCTAATGGATGGAAGTTGATTCCCCTGCTCGCTTGAGTTGGGCTCAGCCAGCACCTGGTCTAACTGAGGTCCACTGATGGTAGGTGACTATTCTCTCACGTTCTTTTTCCCCCAGACTAAGCGCCCCAGCAGTCTCTTGGCCAGGAAATGCCAGGCAACGCCCTCCCAGCGGCACCGCCCTCTGAGGGATGTTGGCTTTGGCTAGCATTCATCCCTGGCATGTTCCCACACATGTGGCCGCATCCTGGGATGTGGCAGCCCTTGCCTAGTCTTTGGGAAAAGGGCGGGAAAGCGAGGGTACAATTGGGGAATCTTTGCAGGGGAAGATGTTAAAGAGGAGGAGGGGAGTTCATTTGAAGGTGTGCCTAGGGTATTCAGGGGTGTCAGTAAGCCTGATCTAATTTAGGGAGTTATCAGAAAAAGCTGGCTGGAGTCCAGAAAGGATGCACTTTGGCTTGGAATAATGAAGCTGCTTCTCCATGCTGTCTCCAGGAAGCCCACCGAGATTACACCAGTCCTGGTTGGTGTCTTTTTCCTGAATTCCCTCTGCTGTATTTCCAGCCTGTCTCAGCCTCCTATGTCCTTCTGTCTCTTATTTCTCACACCGCTCTGCTGTTAGTTCTTCAAGGCTGGGGACCTGAGAGTTTGACTGACATGGCATGCGATTTCCTGCTCCATAAATCAAGTTGGCCCAGACTCGATTCTGACTCTTCTGGGTCTGGTCCGGTGCCGTCTCGGGGACCCATTCCCTGGGAACAGCTCAGCTGACTGTACTAGTCTCAGCTCTCTGGGGAACAGGGCTCCCTTCTATTGGGCAGAACAGGCATTGTTCAATGAATTGTTCTCATACCATAGTGTCCTGGGTTCACACTCAGCACACCCTACATACGCACTCAGCACACCCTACATACTCTGCCCCCAGTTCTCCTCCCTGTCCCACCCTTCCTCCCATGGTAGCTCCATGCCTCTCACCTTTCCTCCCTCCTGGACTCCCAACACAGATCCTCAGCCCGACTCAGCCACCAAAGCCACCATCTCAAGACAAACACGGGATTTTGTCCTTCTTACGTTTAATCCTCTGACTGTGGCTCTGCCTCAACTCAGGCTGTGTTCGTCTGCTCCTCATCCCCATCCAGACTTGGTGACTGTACCCTGGTCACCTTTGCCAGGCTCTTTACTCCTGGAGTCACAGGACAGTGGTTTTGGAGATGTGAATGGAACAGGCAAGCAGCATCAATCCTTCTTTGCTCGGCCTTCTACCACTACAGAGTCAGCTCAGGCTGGACGTTAGATGGGACCAGGACCACAAGAGCCCTACAGGAGACTTATGGAATCAGTGGACACCCTGAGGTGGCAGCAGGGAGCCTGAGAATGCTGTCCCCCTTAGGAGATAAGAGGGAAGAGGAGACCAGCTGTCGTTGCTGTGTGCCTGGGTCCAGCTGCCTGGATGGCACTTCTACACCTCTACCTATTGGTTATATGGGCCAGGAAATCCTCTGGTTACTGCTTAGGCCAACAATTTGAGTTGGGTTGCTGTTATTTGTAGCCAAGAGAACCCTAATTAGCACATTACTTATTAGTTATGAAGACAGAGCTCTTGAATGGGGGGTGGGCACAGGGCAGCAAGAACACAGAACTGGAGGTCTGGGGCCCAGGGAGAGGGATGAGTGTGACGCTCAGCTGCCTCATCCCTCTTTTTTTTTTTTTTTTTTTTTTTTTTTTTTTAATCTAGTCAAGGCCTTCAGTGCATAGAATGGTCCTCCCCACACTCAGGGTGGCTCTTCCCTCAGTTAAATCTCGGGAAACACCCCGAGCACACTCCCAGGCATGTCTCCCAGGTGACTCCCAACTCAGCCCTGTTGACAATGAAGATAAGCCACACAGTAAGTAGGTCAGTCTCCTGTTCTCTGAGATTTCCCACTGGCTGGCACCCACACATGTGGAAGAAGGGCCTCAGACATGCAGCTCGATCACTGTAAGGACCAGGGGTGGGGAAGACGGAGCCACAAGGATCTCACTGGACAGCTGCATGGGGCAGGGCCCCACACACCTGGGATGCTCACTTGAGTGTTGAAGTAGAATAGCCAACATAGTGTGTTTGTGTGTGTGTGTGTGTGTGTGTGTGTGTGTGTGTGTGTGCATGTGTACATGCCATAGCATATGTATGGAGGACAGAGGACAATTCTCAGAAGTTGGTGGACCAAACTCAGGTCATCATCTGTCTTGGCAGCAAGCACTTTTACCCACTGAGCCATGTTGCCAGCCCTAAATCTGTATTTTTCATCATTCAAGTACCATCCCCTGGTACCTCCACCCTATTGACCGCAGAGAAGGAGAACCCAAGCAACAGAGTAAATAACCGCAGACTTAGCAGCTCAGGACTGAAGACACCCTTCAAGACTACAAGGCCACAGCAGCAGCTCTCTAAGAGCACTGGACAGCAGTGGGCACAGGACAGCGATCCTTGTGAGAAGGGAGCGTGTGAAAAGAACCTCACATTCATCACTGTCCCAAATGATGGCGGTCAAAACGGCTTCACACCGGCATTCACAAAGATGAAGGAACTAGAGATCAGGGTTCAGAGATGGATTGAGGGGATGGGAACCTGGGAAGGAGGGAGCCACAGTGTCATGGGATGGATGGTAAGTGTCACCTAAAAGGCCTGTATGCTGAAGTATGGTTGCCTGTCTGCTATGGTGCTGCTATTGGGAGACGAGGAGGTGGGACACTGGGGGGGGGGGACACTGGGGAGGTGGGACACTGAGGAGGTGGACACTGAGGAGGTGGGACACTGAGGAGGTGGGACACTGGGGAGGTGGGACACTGGGGAGGTGGGACACTGGGGAGGTGGGACACTGAGGAGGTGGGACACTGGGGAGGTGGGACACTGAGGAGATGGGGCTTCATAGACCAAATTATGTCATTAGGGCCTGACTGTGGCTGTGAAGAGACATCATGACCACAGCAACTCTTATAAGGAAACATTTAACTGGGACTGGCTTACAGTTCATGGTGGGAAGCATGGCAGCATGCAGGCAGACGTGCTAGAGAGGTAGCTGCGAGCTCTACATCTGGGTAAGCAGGCAGCATGAGGGCAGAACGGCACTGGGCCTGGTTTGAGCATTTGAAACCTCAAAGCCAACCCCCAGTGGTATACAAGGCCACACCTCCCATATGCCTGCAATTTGACAACAATAAAAACAAAACTTAGGGGCTGGAGAGATGGCTCAGAGGTTAAGAGCACTGACTGTTCTTCCAGAGGTCTTGAGTTCAATTCCCAGCAACCACATGGTGACTCACAACCATCTAAAACCCTCTAAAGCTCTCTTCCGGTGTGCAGGTATACTCATATACATAAAATAAAACAAAACAATATTTTTTTCTTCCTCCCTTAATTTTTTTTTAAATTGGAGATGATCTCATGGAGCCAGGGTTGGCCTTGAACTCCTCATCTTCCTGCCTCTATCTCCCAAGCACTTGCATGATAAGCATGTGCCAGCACGCCTGGTTTATGCAATGGTTGTGACTGAAGCCAGGTCTTTATGCATGCTATGCACACACTTCACCAAAGAGTTACATTCCCAGCCCCAAATTCAGTGTGTGTGTGTGTGTGTGTGTGTGTGTGTGTGTGTGTGTGTGTGTGT